>CM042234.1:18778584-19378584 GCA_023566465.1 Cottus gobio | reverse complement strand
TTCACGAGTCCCGTCGGCGGTCCGGCCGACGCCTGTTTCACGAGTCCCGTCGGCGGTCCGGCCGACGCCTGTTTCACGAGTCCCGTCGGCGGTCCGGCCGACGCCTGTTTCACGAGTCCCGTCGGCGGTCCGGCCGACGCCTGTTTCACGAGTCCCGTCGGCGGTCCGGCCGACGCCTGTTTCACGAGTCCCGTCGGCGGTCCGGCCGACGCCTGTTTCACGAGTCCCGTCGGCGGTCCGGCCGACGCCTGTTTCACGAGTCCCGTCGGCGGTCCGGCCGACGCCTGTTTCACGACTCCCGTCGGCGGTCCGGCCGACGCCTGTTTCACGACTCCCGTCGGCGGTCCGGCCGACGCCTGTTTCACGAGTCCCGTCGGCGGTCCGGCCGACGCCCGTTTCACGAGTCCCGTCGGCGGTCCGGCCGACGCCCGTTTCACGAGTCCCGTCGGCGGTCCGGCCGACGCCCGTTTCACGAGTCCCGTCGGCGGTCCGGCCGACGCCCGTTCCTCGAGTCCCGTCGGCGGTCCGGCCGACACCCGTTCCTCGAGTCCCGGCGGCGGTCCGGCCGACACCTGTCTCGTCGGTGGTCCGGCCGCCACCTGTTCCCCGAGCCCTGCCGGCAGTCCGGCCCGGCTCGTCTCCTGCGATTCTTGTCGGCGGTCTGGCCGACAAATGTCCCCCGAGTCCCGTCGGCGGTCCAGCCGACACTTGTCCCTCGAGTCCGGTCGGCGGTCCGGCCAACACTTGTCCCTCGAGTCCCGTCGGCGGTCCGGCTGACATAGGTCCCTTGGGTCCGGTTGAGTCCCGTCCCGAGTCCCGTCCCGAGTTCCGTCCCGTTAGGTCCCGTCCCGAGTTCCGTCCCGTTAGGTCCCGTCCCGAGTTCCGTCCCGTTAGGTCCCGTCCCGAGTTCCGTCCCGTTAGGTCCCGTCCCGAGTTCCGTCCCGTTAGGTCCCGTCCCGAGTTCCGTCCGGTTAGGTCCCGTCCCGAGTTCCGTCCGGTTAGGTCCCGTCCCGAGTTCCGTCCGGTTAGGTCCCGTCCCGAGTTCCGTCCGGTTAAGTCCCGTCCCAAGTTCCGTTCGGTTAAGTCCTGTCCGGTCCAGTCCCGTCCCGAGCCTCGTCCCCCTGAGTCCCCGCCGGGTGGCCGTCCTCCGGCCCGTCCCCCTGAGTCCCCGCCTGAGGCACGTCCTCCGGCCCGTCCTCCGGAGTCTCCGCCGAGTGGCCGTCCTCCGGCCCGTCCTCCTGAGTCTCCGCCAGGTGGCCGTCCGCCGGGGTCTCCGCCAGGTGGCTGTCCGCCGCCCCGTCCGCCGGGGTCTCCGCCGAGTGGCCGTCCTCCGGCCCGTCCTCCGGAGTCTCCGCCGAGTGGTCGTCCTCCTGAGTCTCCGTCGGGTGGCCGTTTCCCCGAGCCTGCAGGTCCTGTCGTTTTCTCCTGTGTTTCAGGTTCCTCTCCGCCGGCTAGTTGGCGCCAGGGGCTTTGGCCCTCCAACCGGGCCCCCGCCACCCACCCTTGTCAGGCAGTTCCGTGGACGCCAGGAGGCGTCCGTAGAGGGGGGGGTGCTGTGAGGATCCTGAAGGCACCACCGCCAGGGTGTGTGTTGTGCAGGCAGAGGAGGGGCAGTGTGAGGAGAGCGCTCCGCAGCTGCAGCGCATGACGGCGACACAGCTGAGACTGATCCGGGCTCGTCAAGGGGGAGTTAAAGCCAGCGTCCTTCCGGAACCCCGTTGTCGGGTTATTATGGGAAATACCCCTGTCGAGCTACGAGCCACGCCACGAGATGAGCTACGAGCCACGCCGCGAGACAAGCTACGAGCCACGCCGCGAGACAAGCTACGAGCCACGCCACGAGATAAGCTACGAGCCACGCCGCCAGACAAGCTACGCTACGCCACGAGCTACGCCTGGAGCTACGCTACGCCACGGGCTCCGTCACGAGTCACACCACGAGTCACGCCAAGAGTCACGAGTCAGCACGGAGCACCGCCAGGATGAGCGGCTGAGTATCTTTTGTGTTTAGTTTTGGACATTCTAAGTTTTCCCCGGTTGTCTGGCGTGCGAGTTAAAATAAACCTTTTTGTGTTTTCACCCACTTCTGTTTGCCCGCGTCTGCTTTTGGGTCCTGAGCCACACGGAACCTTGACACATGTTTACATATGAAACCAAGACTTGTTTTTTATTACAAAATGCACAAAGCAGACACTGGCTATAGTGAGGAGGGCCTGTCACGGTTTTTACATCGAAGTGGCATTTAGCAATTGGGGGCTGAGAGAGAGCCGGTCATCTTCCAATCAGAAGATTGGCGGTTTGATCCCCGGCTCCTCCAGCTGATTATCCGAGGGCAAGACAAGGAACCCCAGAATGTTGCTCCGGGAGCCTATCAGTGTATGAATGTGTGTATGGTTTAAATTATGGATTGCATGTATTGTAAAGCGCTTTGGGAGGTCGGAAGACTCAAGAGGCTATACAAAAACAACACTAGCTACATTCCCCCATTCCTTGGTTCAAGAAAGCCTTGATGGGATCGCCGAAAGCAGGACTTCAATAAGGCCATATGGGGTATGACACACAGCCTTATATGGTATTATTCAGGTATGTATTATGATAATTTACTTCTTGTGAAATTGCGTTTATGCATGCAGGTGTCATTCATCATGTTTACGATGGTCATTTATACAGATATCTGAAGTCAGGATCAAACGTTTGCTGAATCCAACGTACAAAAAAGAGAGAAAGTGAAGACAAGAACACCAAAATCTTCTTGAATGATATCCGGTGTTCAAGTGGCAAGCATACTCTGTTCACAGATTGCAATTACCAAATGAAGATCTTGTAATATAAACATTCATTCTTTCATTTCCCAACAGCCCCCCCCCCCCCCCCCCCCCCCCCCCTCCCTCCTTGCTCCCTTAAAATGGAACTCTGCACCGAGGACTTCCACTTGCTCTTGAAAATATAAAGTTTACTTCAAATGTATTTTTTTTATCTAATATCCTAGCGGTGCTGGCAGTGATGTGTTTGGCGGGGAGATGAGAACATTTCAGAAATTTCCGTTTATACCTTTGGACGTCCAGGAAAACCAGGCGGCTTATAAGTGAAAGGTTTAAGAGGACAGCGTTTCACTGATGGACGGGGTGGCTAAATGAAATCTCAGTCCGCTGAATAAGGGAAAAGATGGAGGGCTAAGCTAACTGACAGACGGCTCAGGAGTGTCTCTAACCCAAAACACATTACAGAGCCATCAGACTGAGTGACACTTAAACCCCCCCTCCCGCACCCCCCCGCCCCCCTCCCTTTACAGGACCCACGATGAATGGCAACCCCTTGTTCTCCCTCTTCGAAATGACAACCGCAGAATATCAAACGCCAATTAAAGAGGAGACAGGCACGGCTGGAGAAGTGGCATCTCATTCTCATCAGCCAGAAGGGTCACTTTGAGAGGGGGATCTGGCCATTCTGCCACGCTGAGATATTAAAAGGGAAAGGCAGTGCACAGGTGCTAATGGAGGCCGTATTAGAGCTGCTGCAGCTAAATCAGAAGTGAAAAGTGTATCACATCTGGTGAAGGAAGCCGAGGACCAGGAGTGTGTGTTTGTACAGGGATGTCTGTGCTGTTGTTTAGCTGGCTCTGTGAAAGGACATCATGGCTGGGCCTCACAGGGACACAGGTTTACCTTTACTTGGATTACATTAAAGGGACAGTAGCAGCATTTGGGGAATGAGTTTGCTATCAAACTCAACATTAGATTAAAAGATTTATTCAATTAAATTAAATTCAGTTTATTTTTTATAGCCCAAAATCACAAATATAAATTTGCCTCAGAGGGCTTCACAATCTGTACACATACGACATCCCTGTCCCAGGACCTCACATCGAATCAGGAAAAACTTCCCCAAAAAATAGTGAAAACCCTTTTACAGGGAAAAAAAGGGAAGAAACCTGAGGGAAAGCAACAGAGGAGGATCCCTCTCCCCGGATGGACAGAAGCAATAGATGTCATGTGACCAGAATCAACGTAACAGAGTTACAGCACATTCAATGAATATGACAGTAATTATTCATGTAATGAGTAGTAGGCATGGACCACGACCCAGACAACCACGATCCATGCCAGCGTTTATACAAGCATTTATATCAATTTAATCTCCATGAATGTGGCAAAAAAAAACAACTGGTATATCCATGTGTTTTTCCTATATATCTATGTTATTTGTTACCCTTTACAATCTGAGTTTCGCAAATATTTACCCAATGGAAAGTAATAAAAAAGAGCTTGTGACTAAATCTTGTAAATCAAGCAGATTCTCAAACTGTCTGAAAAACCTTGTACCTCCACCCAGCCTCCCCCTTGAATTAAATGCTGCACACCGTTTTGATGCTAATTTTTCTGAGGCAGAGTTCCCTACAGTCTCATAATAGACTGAGAATAGACGGCAAATATTTTTCCACTTCTTAAAAGCAGTCCGGTTCATGTGGGAGGATCCCCTCGTGGGACCGCTCAGCAGCGCTGGCTTGCCCTTGCTGGTTGCATTTCTTCCTTGAGGCTCCGTGATCGCCGGCTCTAGGTTGGCCTTAAAGGCCCGGGGTGAAGGTGGTTTGAGGCTTGACTGTGAGTTCAGCACTCCTCACACAGACCTCAATGCAGTGTACATATTGATCAAATTGCTATGGTGTTAATAGTGTGATTATAGATGGACGTTTCTGCTGAGGAAAACTGGTTCTGTGTATTGAAAGTGAAACCAATGTGGAAGTGCCTTAATCTTGCATTTTTTATAATGACCATCAGGGGGTGTATCGAAGTCTATAAACTTGTATTATCTCAGAAAACCTAAATCATGTTTAGTTGAGTCCTCAATACAACATGATATTCATTTAGTAAATGATGGTCCATTTAGAGTCAAACAGACCATAAAGCAGGGGATGCTTTAGGGCGGGGCTACAAGGGGATCGACAAATCTCTCCCACAACGTTGTCTGTCTTGGTGTTTTCATTTTGTACATTTTGTTAGCCTGCATCCATCTTCATTCATACGATTGAAAGCATTGAGGTCACTTCTAAAGAGCAGCTGGTTCACCGCAAGGAACTCAACCACATCCTCAACCGGCCACCACAGCTTGGGTAGCACATGCAGACGAAAGGTACCCGCCTCTCTCCGGCCAACGGGAGCCGCTCATGAGTGGTGAGGAAGAGCCGTTAAAAGACCTGAAAAGCCTCACCTGCAGAGAGCCATCAGTGAGGGAAAAGCAAGAACAATTGGCAACGATCCTGTAAATAGTGAAGCTGTTGGTTTCATTAATTTGTATTTATGTAATATTGTTTTTGGGGTTTAATATTGCATTTGTGGTTCAGTGGTAGAGCAGGGTAGTCCTGCAAGGTTAGGTAGTTCGATCCCCGGTTCCGCTAGTCCATGTCCACGTGTCCTTGGGCAAAACACTTAAGCCCAGGCTGTTGTGAAACTCAGTTTCGACTGTAGTATAATACTAATAACATTAAAGTATTATCATACTTATCTGCAACTGTGCAGAAATACTGACTTTAAACTCAATGAATAGACATGCAGAATAAAACGAAGCTGCGCAGCATTCAAGCGTTGATTTAGTGCTAAGAGGTCAATTGTGTTGAATTGCTCTTTAAATGTATATTATTTTAAGGTTATTCAAAAAATATTTGATAGTTGTTCAATATAGCTGGAATTCTGGAACATAAACAGCCACATTGTGTAAAAACTAGTCAAGTGTAAACCCTGGGGGGAGGTTAAGTCCGTAGCAGATGAGGGTCTGACTCCTATACATGTATTTCCCTGAGAAAAGGTGTGCAGCGCGGTGCTGCTGCCCACAATGGAACAGTATAAGCCGGAGCAAGGGTCACGTTGCTCTTCCTGATAGCATGAACGCTAACATTAGCCTCTTTGGGTTAATCTCAGTCTGGAACTGATGCAGTTCCCTCTTAGTGGCTCTCCTCTGTTGACCCAGCTGCAGATTGTTTACTTCAATGGCTCATCCTGTCTAGAGTGTGAGAAACTACAATGCACGTCCATGCCTCCGGGTGTGTCTGCTACTCCCAATCCGCTTGCTATTCCCTCACTATAGGGCCCTGTTACTGTTTTTAAAAAGTCAAGGCAGTTTGCCGTTGTCATCAGGACAGCACAAACTCTACACATCTACTATCGCAGACTTCTATTGTCTCAAAGTGGATAACTTGGACATTCAATAAAGTGCTTATATGACTCCTACCTTTTGGGGTTGTACCCACATGTTTTAATGCCCTCAATGTAAGTTGCTTTGGAAAAAACTCCAGCTAAATAAACATAATCTAATGTAATGAGCCACATCTCTGATAAATTAAGCTTTTGATTCAATCTTTTTAAAATAAAATCAGATTGCAAATAGATATTCCTTCCTGAGTAATGTTTACAGTTATATTCTGGGGATGATGTATCCCATGGAGGAACCTTTCAGCTGTAGTAATACTATCTTATTATCAGTCGATGTTGGATTCGCAGGTCTGTGGAAAATGCTGAAATATCCCTGATGCTGATCGGAATACAGAGAGCTCAGTTCAAGCTAAAGCAGACATATTCCAACTGAACCCATTGAAACATGAATGACGACGCGTTCCAGATTTGGTTGCAGGGCTGTTTGCGGTTAATCATCGACCTGATTAGCCATTGGCCGCAAGGTCTACAGCTCATCTCGTTAAATTTAGAACATAATAGAATATGAATGTGGACATACACTTAGGCAATTTCCTCTTCCATCCAGAGCTGTGATAGTAGCATGAATCACTAGTGGGTTGAAATCGTAGCGTATGAAGCAGCCGAGGGGCAGGGCCGAAGTTTGAGGCTGCTCTGAAATGTCTGCTACAGGCCCTCCTAGAGATATTGAATAACTTAAATTAGGTAGGGAACATGTGCATGCAGCTTGACCTTTAACCCAACATAACAGCTTTTTGTGGAAAATCATATTGTACTTCAAATGGGTATATACCAGCACCCATTTGTTTCTTCTAGATGTTTGTTCTTTCTGAATGTTTTAGGACGACATTGTCCATTGTTTACAAGTTGACACTTATGGTTTCTAATCTGAGGTTGGGGAATCACAATTGCAAGACAATTTTTCATCTTATCTAAACTCTAAACTTTTTTCTTGTTAGAGAATTGGAAAATGCTCCTCTGTTGAAGCATTGGCATACAACCTGTGACAGGTCATCAGCAGATTCAGGTTTGGTGTGGATGAGATCTTTATTCTATACTTATCCCTTGTTGAAAATGAAAAAACTGCATTGAAAAACTAATCCAAAGTCTTTTGGGAGGCCCTCCATTTGGGGCGATGACATGCAGACATCTTGTAAACGCTGTTGCAGCAGAAACATGCACAGAACTGCTAACGTGCTAAAAGACGTGCGTTAAAAAGTGACCCCAAGGAGTCTGATGTGATGATGTTGAGATGAGAATGTGTTCACACATGACAAGGCCGGAGTGACGCAGTGAACAGTAGATAGTAATTCAATTCAATTCAGTTTATTTTAGTCGCAAACTAAAAACACATCTTTTTCGACTATACCTTGAATAAGGAAAGAAGCACCGCAGTAGCACTTTAGCAGCACTGGAATGGCTCTTACTGATAGCACTTTGTAGTTATTGAAGAAATTGTACTTTCTTGATTCTTGTTGTTCTGATTCTTGTTTGTGCTCATGGTTGAATGCACTTATTGTAAGTCGCTTTGGATAAAAGCGTCAGCTAAATGAAATGTAATGTATTTTGCATAGCCCAAAATCACAAATACAGATTTCCCTTTGAGGGCTTTACAATCTGTACACATATGACATCCCTGTCCCGGGACCTCAAATCAGATCAGGAAAAACTCCCCCAAAAAATAGTGAAAACCCTTTCACAGGGAAAAGAAAGGGTGTACTGTTCATACATATAGACATTCAAACTGCACTGGTTGCAACTTCCCTGTAGCATGTCCAAGGCTACAGCATGGGGGGTGGGGGTGGAGGGGGGGGTCAGGCAGCCTCAGCCTAATATATCAATAACCCTATATTCAGCATTTGCAACATGTACAACATGCTCAGAGCAATGTAAGGTCCTTCATAGACATATCATCCTTGAGACTAAACCCATTTTGCTTTTGATCTTTCCCACATTTTGGGAATGATGAAAAAATCTATTGTAAATGGGAGGGAATTATTCATTCCTTTTTCTGCTGACCTATTGACCCTTACAAGGGGAGGGGGGGTGGGGGGGAATCTTCGATTACATAGGGTTCAGGTGTTGGTTAGGGCTACCGAACACGGGGCGCCCCGATCAGGCCTCTGATAAGTCAGTGCAGGTCTTCACCTCACGAGAATAGTGGAAGCAGAGCGTTCTCCCTCCTGGGTCACTGACTCTGTGATTAACTGAGATGCCTTATCTCCCTTTTGAGGTGTTCAGGCCTTTTCAGGGATATCCAGACATGCACGGAGTCTCCAGGCACGCCGATTGACTGTTCTGCCTGGAGCATGTACTGGAGCTATGTACACTCAGGCAAAGGCTTAATCAAACCACAGGCCTAAAAAACAAAACTGATTGATCCAACAGATTAACTAGGCTGATTAACGACATTGCACAAGCTGCTTAAACATGTGACTTAGTGTACTGGTTAAATAATCAGAATGGAGCTTGGCTATGCACTTGTGTCTGTACTTGATTCTCCTTGATCTCAAGATCTCAAACCCTCTGCCTAAGACTTCAAGAATCTCCCGTTGCTTCTTCAGTTTCCATTTGGTCTGCCAAGATGTTTTACATACAGTAGAACACAGGGCGACCGTGGCTCAATGTTTAGCAAGTCCGACTTTCAATCAGAGGGTTGGTGGTTCGATCCCCGGCTCCGGTAGTCCATGCCGTTGTGTCCATAAGCCCCGTCAGACCCGATCTTGGAACATAAATAAATAAATTACAAATAAAAAACAAATAAATGTCAAATCCCTGCCTCACAAGTCAATATAAGTTAATTGTGTCATGTCTATAACACTATTACACAATCATTATAAACATAAACCATAAGCATGACTTAAAGTGACTCAAAAACGACTAAGTATGGACCCCGAGTTTTGAAATATGCAGATTAAAAAAGTTAGGATCTAGCTAGAAGGCTAAACTCAACGGTTTTAGAATCCTTAGAGCCTACAGAGTCCGCCAATACCAACCATTCCACTCTCACACAAAGCAAGATATGCACAGGAATGTCATTTGTGTCCAGCAAAAAATATGAAAATTGACTTACTTATGGCTGAAATATGAATATTCCAGACCTTCCTGCTCCCTACTGACAGCTAAGGCCACGGAGCACCCTGCTGCAGTGAAACAAGCCCCGTTCAGGGACCACCGAGGACTGTGGGAACTTCCATGCTTGAGCGGAGTTAACATGAGTTCTCAACATTTTTCTGAACTAAATAATTATTAAAAATACTTAACTTCACACAATCAAAGCCAAACTTCGCACAGATACTCCTACAACATTGAGCTATTTTATAGTAATTTAGGAAGTGTTCATATCGATGTGTAAGGTAATACAAATTTACTTTTAGAATTTTTTTTCAAAAAAATACATATTTTACTTTTTTTTTGTATGTGTATTATCATAAACCAATATACCACTAACACATATATGGCCTTATTATCTATCTTCACAAGGGTCTTCTGTATTTTATTGCTTTTTACATTTTTCAAATAGACCTTGTGAATGAGGAGATAATCAGGATTTAATGTGAGAGAAAAAGCATCTGCAACTTTGGCTAAAAACATTGCTGGTGTGGAATGGGGGGTAACCCTAATTGCTCACCGTTGCTGTGTCTACTGTATAGCACGTATGTTGCTTTGGATAAAAGCGTCAGCTAAATGAAATGTAGTAATAATAAATCTATTGCAACGTTGTTGTATTAATGGGTAAGTGCACTGCAGATACCTCTGATGAAACCTAAAGCTCTCCAGGTGCACCGTATTTCCACCTTTTGTTGACCCACCTCAACACATTGTCACTACAAACTTGCCAAACTACTTATGGACGGGGGACGGCCTGTTTACAGAAAATGTGCAGTTTGCATACATTCTCTTTTCAAAGTAAATTTCCGAGATAGGTTTACTTAGTTTTTAGATTCTCATGCAACAACAAAACGTCCTAGTTTGGGATAAAATAAGTGAGTTTGTTATCTAACTGTTGCTGTGTTAGTACATACGTTACGTAACAAAAGTAAGGTGGATAAGTCACCTTTGACCTGGTTTCAGACAGGAAACAAACAACGGTCTCCTGGGTAAAGGCCTTTATACAAGTTTATACAACCATCCTCCCGAAGTGGGTTTCCTCACTCAGCATCCATGGCTGAGCATCTCATGGTAGTGTGGAAGGGGTTTAATTAGAGTTAGTTGAAACCCTGGTGCGTATCATACAGGTGCTCAAGGGTTCCTTGGTTTGTCGCTATCAGATGTCGAGGGGTACTGGCCCAACATTGGTGTTTGTTGTGTTGGTGCTGCATCCGTGTGCTGGCATTGTGATTGGTTCCCCGCCTGGTGTCAATGCACTCCACACAGCGTTACCACATTCTGAAGAAAAAGATCCGACCCGTAAGTTCAAAGGTCTCCTAAATCCACCTCCTCCTGCTCGGGCTTAAGCAAGCCCAGCAAAAGTAATAAGCAGTAGCAGGAGTCTACACATGCTTAAATGACTAACATCTTGCTTCCCTCGACTTGGGATGTTTTGTTGACAAGTCTGCCAACGCATCCCCAGTGAGTGTTTAGACACAAGATCCCATTTGTATTGTAACTTATCCATATGACCCAGATCACGGTTGAAAAAAAAAAAGCAGCTCAATACATCATTTGTGGCTCCGATTGATTAGGAAACATCAGGTCTGTGTCTCATGTGCAGTAGGAAAACAAGAACTGGGACAATTGAACAGCAGCACTGCCAGATTGAGACTGATTGGGTTATTACCTCCGCGGACTAAATCATGGAGTCTCATTCAATTATCCTCTTTTACAGTTAGCAGAGTGATTGAGACTGAGAATGAAAGTTTACATAACTGAAGGTCAGTGATAGAAAAGGTTCTCCACTTTAGACCAGTCATTCATATTTTGGTCAAAATACTTACGAGGAGAAGGTCGTGTTCGTTTCCAGTTTGGGATGCTCAGGATCTATCTCCAGGTTTCCAGCATTTTCAAACCTGACCTTGTGCTATTGATGGTACTTCTGAAATGTAAAAATTGTTGTCGACATCCTCGACCCTGTGAACCCTCGAGATTCAGTTACTGCACACAGATTTAATCAGTATTCAAAGACCTGAAGTCAGACACGGTAAACAGAATGCATGTGTCCCTTTGGAATCAATCATATTTACAGACTACAAGCGCATTTCATTTTTGTGTGTGTGTGATTCATTTGCACGTCACTATATTTTTCCCAAAGTGTTGTTTTTGTAAAGAATTATTTCAAGCAGAAGGCAGATATCACATTAAAGGCATCAAGTGATCAGGGTTTGAATTGTGCCTTCACTTTACTGCACTAAGATTATAAAACAACAAGAAGAAGAACTGAACTACTCCTTTCAACCTTGACAAAGGCAGGGCAGACAAGACACACTCTTTCCATTCTTACCTTTCACAATAAAATCCATCTGAATATTGTGGCACACACAACTCACAGACAGCCGGTTCAGATATCAGGGAGGCAAATACACCCAGGAAGCAGCGTTTTATTTAACATGTAGATCTTCATTAATAGAAAAATATCACTTGCATGGTTAAGACCAGTTACACACAGACACAGCTGTGTTTGTATCAAACATTAAACTACAGGTCTTGCATGCCTATCAACGGTTAACGTGGTCTAAAAAAGTCCTCAACCCACTTGATGATTTTGCGACGCATTATTTTTGCCAACAAAGTGCCGCCTCCCAACAGCACAGGGTGGACACAATGAACTGCTGACTTAAAACCAAAGAAATACAATACATTACCAAGGCAGCTGCTTACTTGTTATGCACACACACACACACACACACCGGAAACATAATTAATCCCATACAACTGATCCTCACAACAAATAGAAACAAAAGAAATTAAATATACTTTAAAACCCAGCAGCTTTTCAGCAAACCTCTATTGGGATTTATCCTATGTACTCACATTCAAATGACATGTCACATTTCTTCAAAGTACACAAACATGCAATGAAAACCAATGTCAGGTCCACCTGTTTTAAAAATTCACTGGTGAGTATTTCACATGTTCACATTCTTCAGTGTGTAAGGGGCTTTACCACACTCCCTCACTCCCACTGTGATGAGCGCTCTCTCTCCCCACATCGATCAGTCAGCGCTTGAACACAGCAACAGCTCGGCACAACGTTTGTATTTCTGTTTCTATTGAACAAGCTGGAGCAGATTAATTCCTTTTTAATGAAACAGGGAGAGTGTCTTTACAGTAGCATTAGCTGGATCGTCACAGGGGACAGACTGTAACAGTAGAAGCTTCGGTCAGACATTTACATCTTTTCAACATCTGGCTCAGACTAACCATCATGACCACATTCTTCATCCTTCTTCATCAGCCAGTGTTGTCGAGCTGTGTAACCTTTGTCACTGTGTTACCTGTGCAACAAACATTTGCCTCTAGTGCTTTTTGGAGTCATTAACACTTTGCTTTCTTTTAAATAAACAATATTTGTCCAAGATGCATGATGACACATTTATTTTTTTCAGGGAGAAGCTTGAAGCAATTTTTAGATACAGTTGAAGGGGAATTGGTGACCTTAAAGAAGTGGATTAATAATACAAAAAGGAAGAGTTGAGATAAAAATAAAAATAGTGCCCCTAGTGCCTCCTGTGCAATGCAGTTTATTTAGGGCCACAATGGGAACCTGAGAGGGCAGACAAGAGAAGTGTTGGTGCACAACAGAAAGTCAGAGAACACCACAGAGTGGAATGTAGGAAAGCCGGTACCAGTGAGTGCTGGCCTACTTTGAGCACTGTGTTTAACGTGGTGAAATATGGTGGGTTTATTATGATAGTTTCTTCTCAGAAATTAAGTGCAGGCCCTTCTCACAGCTTCCTGAGCAACAATGTAATGTAATGTAATACAGTGACTCTATAGAGGTTTTATTTTGAAAGGGGGTAGTGGGTGGGGAGATTGGCATTGCACCATGTTCGTTAACAACTTAAAGTCTGATCTGACATGGATAGGCATCCAATGATCGAAGCTATTTTGACATTAAGTCCCTGTTCAATTTAGCTTTGCCATGGCCCTGGGATGGAGCATGTTGGTTCAACAGAAGAGCTGTTACACACAAAATAGAATGGGACTATAATGGGAAAATACAATCTTCGCTTCCCAGGCTGGTTCCTGTTTATCCACTGTATGCATCTATGTGTGTGTGTCTGTTTGTGTGCGTGTGTGTGTGTGTCTATGTGTGTGTGTGTCTATGTGTGTGTGTCTTGTGTGCGAGCACACAAGCGTGCACCGGAACAAGGCACGCTATTCATGAAAGCCATCATGCGAATGAGTCACACATAAGGAATGATTTTCAGAAAAAGTTTCGGGAAGCACAATGAAGGCAAATAATTGGACAAGACATAAAACATGGAACAAAAACGCGCTACAAGAAAACCCCGAAGAGCTTCATTACCACCAAAGACAGGAAGAGATGGCCGGCCTGTGGAAATAATTGAACCAAGCAAGAGTCAAGCTGGTGGATGAAAAAAAAAGAAAGAAATTAAATGCAAAATATGATTGCATTAGCCTCAGGGCAGAATATCAATTGCCTTGGACGATAATTTAATAAGTCACTAATTAAGTTACTGTCCAACTTTTGGAGCCTGCTTTGTCTGACTCACCAGGGAGTTTAACCCAACCTCCATAGACTGCAGACTGAGTTGCCCCCCCACCCCACCCGCATCCCCCCACCCCCCTCATGATGACAGCAGCAGCAGAGATAAGAGGACCACGGGAGTCGGACCGGACTGGTTGTCATTTCCTGGGGCTGCTTGGCCACATCATACGCACCCAGCCTAATGAGCCACAGCCGGATGGAAACAGGTCATTAATACGGAGCTGGTGTTTGAGGCTCAGGGCACAGTAACTGGTGTGAGATGCTCTACGGCTGGCGATGGGTGCATGATGGAAAAACTGCTCGCCCACAAGACTGGGGTCACTCTTTTGTTTCCCCCAAAACATGAATCAGATAAACTGACATATATTCTAAACAATACGTGACAGTAGTATTATACTGCTAACATCATGCCGTCTTTTTGTTCCGGTCACCGAGACATCCTCCCCACAAAACCTCCAAAATAGAATTCAGTTTGTGTCGTCAGTTTGCAGTCAGTGGATTTGAACTCTGAGCCTGTGATATTTGCCATTTTGACTTCAGTCACGCACTCAGCTCATTCACTTTAATACAGTTATTCTGTGGAAGAATAGGAATTGGAATGCATGCGCCATGGTTCAGTCAGTTCAGGGGCTGGATTGAGCAGATGGTGAGATGCTCTAGTATAAAGTTACTATTAAAGAGAACCCTTCCAGAGGTGTTCAATATTAAAATGAATTTGATACCACTGCCAAAAGCACAGCATATGTTTTTATTTAGATTATTCTGATACACAGCCATTTGTTTGATTTATATTTCTGTCAACTATAATAATCGACTAACTCACCTGAGAGATATCCTGTGGTGCTTTGAACACTAGTAGCAACAGAGAACAGTGTTTCTTGTGAATGCACACGGGGACACACAAACAGGAGCAATCATGTGACCCGGTCCACAACCCGGTGTTCCACTGCGCCATGCGCTCTACGTTACACAGCAGAGATGTGAAGATGAAAAGGTGAACGTTAACATGGAGGGAAACAATTCAAAACTGCTTTACACGTTTTATGAGCAAGGAAATGCAGTCAACACACGTGTCCTTCATGATACCCACAAAACCTTTCATTGAAAAACATGAAATTACTTTGTACAAGAATACTCCACCTTCAACGTGCTTGAGATAACTCATCACTGTCACGGGAGTACAGGATTTAGGACCCAAATGCAGACCACGACGACAGGAGATTGGAAAAAAAGGAAATTTATTTTTAAATACCGTGTGGAGCCCGAGGTCCGACACTGCGGCTCGCAGATCACGGTGTGGGTCCCGTGGCCCGACACCGAGACTGGTAGTGGGACTGTGACGTGGGTCCCGTGGCCCGACGTCAGAGGCAACCAGGCTGGTCCCGAATAACTCTGAGGCAAGAGAGAGAGAGAGAGGGTCAGTGGCGGAACGGAATGAACAGACAGACAACTCACGGAGCGGCAGTGATGACTACCGAGGTTGAAGACGAAACGGACTGACAACCCAGGCCTGCAGGACCCGGGTTGAAATACGGCTGGTGATGAGCCTGAACGGCCGCAGCTGTGCAGCGCACAGAGATGTGTCCATGTGCGGCGTCTGAAGGTAGGAGACACACCCACGAGTCCAAAGGTACAACACACAAACAGGGGGATTACAGGCACAAAAGGAAAGGAGATCTTGGGGAAACAGAGGCAAACACAAAGGGTCAAACAGGAACCCTGACAATCACAGTCATCATTTAGTACAGTGGCTCCCGACTTATTCGGCTTGTGATTCCACGACTAAGCAAAGTCTGTCCAGACATCAAACTTTTTATGAGCAACCAATGAGTTGTTCAGAGCGCTGCTGTGCATCCTGCAACAAGTGCATCCAGCGAGCTCGCTCTCAGTTCAGCTGGTTGGAGCTGTGGACTCGACACAGTGCAGCCTCTACTAAACAAACAGTATAGCCCTTAACATGAGGTTACTGTTTGGTTCAAATCCACTAAATATTTATCTTATATCTTCCAACTACTGTGGGCGGTGAGGAGAGAGAGCCCTCTGTGAGCTCTGAGCTGCTCCCTGCAGCAGGTTCAGCACCTTGGAGAGCGCCACGGATCTCAGTCCTGACAACTGTGCCACTTTCATGCATGAAGTTGGCGGTTTGCGGGTTGGGTTCTCATAAAAGGTCGGTTGGATGAAGAAAACCCTGGCCCACACTCCACTCTGGCACACTCTGCGTGTTGTTAGATATATTATGCAGGGCCTTTTTGTTTGGCATCATCTTCATGTTTAGGCATTTGTTATAGAAAAAAATGGACTGGAAGCTCAAAACGTGCAGACAGCCGACCAACATGAGAGCGTATCTGTGGAAAGCCTCTGGTCTATAGACATCTCACATAGTAGGGAAGTGGGACAGGGCACTCGTCCCCCGATACACCCAGAGATCTACTGATCTTCTCAGAATGACTCAGCCATGCCATTTTAGGGTCAGACCCCCTTTCTCTGGCTATCACCTCTTCCAGTCCATTGATTGGACAAGACCTGGTCCTCTTAGGTGTTTGTCAACCCAAACCCCCGTCGGCATAAACAACAGTGCTCAGGCCATCAATCAACCCCCTCACAGGCACATTCCTGAGCGCGTCCTCTTTATCTGCTCCAATCTTCAAGTTGTGTAAAGTTAGCATCCGATCCCCGCCAAATGTTGGCGGCGTGTTGCTGTGTGAGTACCACGTCTTGGGTGCGTGTCCGCCACATTACGACAAATTAAACATGCAATACAGCTCAACACTTCCTGTTTCAAAGTAAAAGTCTGCTGGGGTCTTTCTGTGGAAAGAATGCCTTCATTTTCCACACAAGACTTTGAGGTAAAGGACAGTATTGTGGAAAATACTCTGACTTACACGCCTCCATGAATTGATCAAATGACTGTCGGCTTCAAATTGTGGAATAGGTATTCTCACTAAATGAGCATTTTAATCTATTTCTGTCTAAAATAAATATGTTTTATTATGTATAATTTAAAATAATGACATAGGCGGGCACATTCATGTGCATGTGTACATGTGCACAGCACCCTTTTTTGTGTAAATATATCAAACATCAAATATGTAATGTTATTTCTTTACTTACAGGCATATATTTCAAAAGTGAAAGACCATAGATACATAAATATATACTTTATAGCCACAGTTTTAGGCAGGGCAAGTACAATGTATGGGGACTCACAAAGAACACAGAGGCTTCTGAAGGACACCAGAAAGTGAGGAATTCACTTCAATTCAATTCAATTCAATGTGCTGCAGACAATGTCAATGATGATGGGAAATGGTTTTCTTTATTTTAGAAGTCGTCTTAGTCATACATTTTATTATTTGTTCATCATGAGTTCCCATAAATTATTGCAAGATAGTGTCTTGGTGAGTGCTGAGTCCATCTTTCAAGAGAGTATTGTACATAATCCGTGGGGAAAATGGCACTTGCTGAAAGAGCGGGCTGCTCATTTATTTATTTATTTGCAGCTGCCTGCAGCAGGTGTGTATTATTGAGTAGACAGTGGCACAGACAGGAGCTTTATGCTTCAAGTGGGTTCTGTAGCGGCACATGATGTCCTCTGAGAGGGGAGTGTTTCCTGCAGCACATTCTGACTCCTGAGCAGGGGGGCGGTACTGGCGGTACTGATGTACTGGTTTGGACTCACAATCCACCTTGAAGGCCTCCATCCATCCATCAGCATGACTGAGTCACCAGCTTACCACAGGGTATTCAAAACATATTGAAACACTTCAAGACAAAAGCAAATATACTTCCACATCCCTAGAAGTCAATAAGTTGATCCACTCCCTCATGAAAAAGCAACTGTACATGCTTGCCACAGCCTCTCTTTATGCAGAACTTTACTTCCTCATTCTCTGTGCTTGACAATGATTCTCTTGGCCCCCCAAAAAAGGTGATGAAAAGTGTCATCTCCAACCACGCTGACTTAATTTAAGGTTTTGTTTAGTTGCTTATGGCGTTTCGCCTCCTCCCACACAAGGCCATCAGTTTCCCCACGGGACAGGATTAGGTGGCAGATCCGGTCTGGGCGGTTCACCGGCACAAAGTTTTGAAATCATCACAGCATAAAGCGTAGCTGTAACAGGAAAGGGAAGGTGACTTAATGGGTCATGACCAAGTGCCCACTTTCATGGCTAACAGCTGAGCTGATGTGGAAGAGGCAGTATTATCAATGGCTGCTAGACACTGGCTCAAATACTTGGGGATTTCCTTCAAAATATCTCAATTCTGCTTCTAGGATGAATGTTTTGCTGTGAGCAGGCTCCAGAGCGGGACCGTTTCCATCGCACACGACTGCCAGTTTACTGCTAATTAATTCTCACCAACAGCTGATCTGCTCTTCGCGCCATCACTCTCTCTCCGCTTGTCACTCAACCACACACTTGTGACACACACACATCACGCGTCTCTTATATTAACATAAGAGACACAGATTGCAATTACACCCACAATTACACCGCATTCCTAACACGGTAGATTCCACTGTAAAGGTGCTCGGCCATTCGGTTGTGGAGAGTCTCCGTGAGAGGTCATAGAGACACGTGAAGACTCGTGTCTCTATGTTGAAAAGCCTGCAGCGCCAGAATATCTCACCTGGCCTCTGAGGTGTGGACTTCTAACTTCCAGCGCCCTTCAGAGCGGACATATTCAAGATAGATGGCCTCATCTGACACAAAAAAACATATTTGCGCCTTCATTCCGGTTTTGAATCATTGAAGCGTTGAAGAATATGTACGGGAAGTGACAAAAAAAGGTGTCGTTTAACATGTATTATTGTGGCACCAAAAGATGCTGAGACATCTTGTGTTTTGAGGCATCTACATTAAAGAAAGTGCACCAGTGCAGCCTTTGTAAACAGTTTGAAGTTTATTTGAGGGTAAAAACATAAAGACAAGCAAGAAAACTTCATCACACAGAAAGGTGAAATGTCAGTAGAGTTATGTGTCCGTCTCCATGAGTGTTGAACCTGAGTAAATCACAGAGGAATGTGCAGTGTTTTCCTTCTTACTCTGCTGACAGTCTGTTCATTGGTCCAGACTCCTCCCGCTCGCTGTGGTCATCCAAACCGTGTTTTCACACAATAGCAGTGGACACATTATTCACATTATTCAGTTTGTGTTGTCAGACAACTGAAAGAGTATGAAAGTAATTTAATCACAGCCCGTTAATGTTACACACAGCAGCTCTGCAGCATATTTATCTTTGACCTTAAGAATGATTGACCACAGACAAAGTTAGAGGCAGCTAAAGGTTATCCTCTTAACTTAAAGTCGAGATGAAAAAGAAAAAAACAAAACTTTTTAACTCTTTAATATCGCATTCTCATTCATACTGTGCAAACATGTAAAATACATAGACAACTGCTTTACAATAAAAAATGTCCATATTTTTCTATCACAATCCGAAGATCTTTTCCACCATCAACGAACACTGGGACTTTAACCAGCACTGATAAGAGCTAAAAGATAATGGATGGATGGATGTGCACACTGACCCCTCACCGGGTCTGTCTTTTACAAAAGCTACATTTTTCCTATAAACACAGAAACTGCAACCTGTTGTTTTAAGATAAGGCCCTTCTGGTAACGATTTATTGTGGGTTTTATTGTGGGTGGGAATAAAAGCCCTTTTTGTCTTGTTGATGTTGACGTTGGGAGAGAAAATGTGTTTGCAAATGATTTCACTTGTGAAAAATTCTATTTTACATCTGCTGAGGAAGTCATGTTTTCATCTCTGGCGCTGTTTGTATGAAAATAAGCAGTTTGCAGGAACGGTAAGTCGCGGGCCAAGTGATTTGTTAGTGGTGCCGAGGATTTAATGACACTGGAACTATTTATGCTGCTGCGCTGCTTTCTCCTGAGATACAAACCTTTATTGAATGAAACATGCATCCCACAATGTTCTGCTACATTTGTATTGGGATGCAGAGCTGGATCAAGGTGCAGATTATTATTTTTGATTATTTACTTTATTTGTATGTCTTATAAGAGTACATCTCATGGCTACACAGTCCACTCAGGTTGTTTCTTCAACTAACAGTGGGAACAAACAGAGCATGTGTTAGAGCAGCTACAGCCCTGGAGTGGGTTTTATTATACATGTATTCATGTTGTTTTGTCCTTCATAATAAAAGTCCCATTCTGGATCAGTGGATCCATGCATGAAAAGTTTCATTTCTTTTCATGGGGACCAGTTAAATCCTCCCACAAAGTCAGAAGGTACTTTCCATAACCTTGGACATTGAATAAATTGACAGGAATCTGTAAATTCAGCTTTTTGCAGATTGTCAAATTAAAGTTTTCACAGAAAAGCTAGAGCAGCAGGATCCGACTCTCTGGCTCTGATTACTGTGCGGTGGCAGTTCTTCTCGTCACAGCAGGGAAGCAAAACAAAACAGATCCACTGGCAGTTGTCCTTGAATCCCAGTTTGGAAGCGTTGCTGGTGCCCAGTCCTGCTCGCAAACACCGTAATCCGTGGAAGCAAACAGTCTGCTCATTAACATGCACGCCACCGCTCCCCTGATATGGTGGCCGCACAGCACAGCCAATGACCTCTGATCATAAAAACAGGCTGCCTCCGTAAGACAACGCCTTGAGACGACGCCTTATCGCCTGAACTCTCGCCATCGAACCAGACCTTTTAATAGAGATTGGTTTATCTATTTATGGGGATTTATTGGAGGGACAGATATTTCCGCTAGACTCGATAAGAAGCCTTGAGGGAGGCGGGGGGCGCCGCTGCGTGTGCATGTGTGCTCTTGTCACCCGGAGACTTAAATGTATGTGAGCGGCCTGTTTGCTTGAACGTGAAAAGCATCTTTTAGAAGCAGCTTTCAAGGACGGACACGCCGCGCTCTGCAAGCGCACTCCCAAACACCCATACAAATGAGAGCTACGCACACACTCACACATCTGCTGTACTATTCTTGTGAGTTTTTTATTCTCACCCTGAACCCACATCATACCTTAAAGTAAACACGCTCAACAAAGGAACAGTTCAGATTTTAAGGGTCAGTTCAGGCAATTTTTATATGTTCTCATTTGCCCCTAGTGCTATCTCTTTATGCAGATAGGTTGAGAATAAAAAATGGAAAAATGAAATCTCACTGAACTCAATTTGGAAAGAGTGGCAGCATGGTTTTGATATTGTGCAAGTTGTCCCCAGATGGTCCATCCTCAGGATCCATATTTCCACTGAGACACGATCCACACACACACACAAACTAAACACACGTTATATATACTCATTCTGCCAGTCACCATGCAGCCACTTCAATTATAGCTCACAAGAGGAAAAGCTAAATGAACAGAGCTCAAGGATTGGAACAGCTGTTCCAACTAATGCAGGCTTCTTCTTGTAAAGCAGCACATGTAAATTGGCTTGATGAACAGAACGGAGCTCCTGGGCTGGAAAATGAAGCGAGGAAAATCAATTTCAAGTAATGTATTGGGTATAGGGCAATACTTTTACATCACACATATTTTGTATTACGTTTAGGTGTAACTAAACTAAGTTGTTGGGTGAGACTGAGTGTCATGTGACTGATGATGCTTGTTACATGTTGTTGAGTTGCTGCTCCATCCAGTTAAAAGCACCAGAATGAAAGTACTCTTTCCAAACCTGAAACGTGTTTTTTTTTACTAAGTTGTCCCACCTGAAGTCCAAATGTGGACTCAGAAGTTAAAAACCATTGAAGAAAAGAAACAATGACATATATCAATTTTGTTTTGGCTTTTTAATTACTGAAGACAAGTGCGTCTTTTATAAAAAAAAATCTAAAACATTTTCAATGCCATATTAATTCATATTGATGTGCAGCACTTAGAGGCACATGCTGGTATAATGCTCAAATGGTATCGCTCATGTTTATTGTTGGCTGTGGATGTGTAAAACAAGACATCCATTCATTTAGAAAACCCATTTTGTAATTATATTTGAGGAAATAACATCTTGTTTGGATGATCTGGCTGGATTATTATTTGTTTAAGTTGATTGCAGGGAGAGAGAGAGATGGACTGCTGGGTGAGCTAGATTGACTTTCAGCAAGAGAGAGGGCACTGCACTGCATTCATAAGCTTCTCAACAGAAACGGTTGATGCTTTTCAAGGTAACAGAGAGACGATCAAGTCTCTTCCTCTCTCGCCTACATGCTCTTCTCAGTTCTTCTGGTGTCAAAGCGTTTGCAGCTCTGCATTAGACACTGACTGCATCTCCCCTCTAAACCGCACACGTCCTTCACAGCTGGAAGCTGAAAACATAGAACGATGGGCCTTTAATTATGGCAGGTGACATTTATTTACAATTCTCAAAGACCCAATGTCTTATTTCTTTCTTTGACTTATGGTATTCCATTCTAAAGGAATGACCACTGGAGTCCGGGCCATTACACCATGTCAATGGCCCGTTGTGATTGGTTCAGACTGATAAGTGGGTTCATTTCAATAATAATAATAAAAAAAAAGTAAGAACAAAACGTGCCTGCTGCATAAAGTAATCTCAGTGGTCAGACTTCCTTGAATCTAAAGTATGATCCCATTAATCTGTGTAGACGCAGCTTTCCACCAGAGTATGTCTAACTCAAGTCTAAACCACATTCCCATTTGTACATTTAAGTTCAATGAACGGCTCAAGAAACTATTTATTGTGTCGGTGTATTTTTTAATTTGTTCAGATTTGAATATTCCCATCTCTTAAAACTTTGCCTGGAGCACACTCCAGCTGATAGTTATAGGTATATGGCTCCAAATTGGGTGAGATCAATAGTCCGTAACAGGTACATTGTGTAAAATAATAATAGATATAACCGAAATCTGCACATTTCCCTTTAGTTTAGATTGCAAATGACATCGAACAATAAAGCTAGAACGTCTCTGTGTGTGTTCTTCACATATCTCGGAGAACTGTTCATCCGATCCACATCACACATGATGGGCGTATCGCTGAGGACCTGAGGATGTGCAGAGGCAAAGTTGTTGTCTGCAAATAATCCAAAAGGCTGCCGTTTATTGAGGTAAAAAAAAAAAGTATATATATTATAATTATTATGCCATTGGTGGGAAAAGCTCCAGTTCTCAGCCTGGATGCCACTTCCAGAGGAATTCAAAATATACCAGCTAGGTGAGGAAATATGGATCAACTTATACATCAAACATTTGTTAACAATGCAGATTTCCCATCATTCTGCCATCCAATGTAGTTGGAACTGCCTGTTCAGAAGATGATGCGATGGCATTCATCTGTTCGTCTGCCGAGCTGAAAGCTGACTCACGTGAGTTGCGTGTTGTTAAGCCCCTCCCCCGTGTGTGCGTACAGTCCTCAGGGCCGACACATCGTCCAAACAGCCACGCCACAAACCGGCACTAGCCCTGCACTAGTCTCACCGAAAAATGTAAATGACAGGCACACAGAGCAGTGTGAGGAGCGAGTGCCAACACTGAAAGCTGATCATCAGCATTGCTCAGCTTCATATCCTGTACACCTACGAGGCAGGACTAAGAAATGTTCTGTTTGAAACTGTGATGTCTTTTTAATTGCGCCTTAGAGGAAACAGATGAAACGTCCTCCCCTGCCACACAATGAAGCTGTCTATTATATTCTTTATCAAAGCTCTTAATACAGTCGCTACTGTGAAGAGCTCTGGGGTTACAGTTGTTCAATGGAAATGTTTAGTAATCTTTCCCACATTTCATTCTGTCGGCTTTTGCCTGGACAACTTCTGCATCAGCACATTCTGCCGCTGGAAAATGTCTGCTTCCTTTGTTCAAGTGCTCAAGCTTTTATCACCTGAAGGGCTGAAGTGAAAACCAATTGCATCAACACATTTTCAAAATAAAGTAATGTAGAAAAAATTAAAGATTAAAGATTAATTTCAAACGTGTACTGTAATAAAATAGTAAAGCTTAAATACCTGAGCTGCTAAAATGAGCACACGGTGTGTATTTTAATGTATGGTTTAATGAATCACACTGTTTGTCCAAAAGCTGATTGCTTCAACATCACCTTAACTAGTGAAGTTCTTACAAATTAGACAGATTCAAACCAATGAAAGCGAAGACGAGGCACTTGATCCACTTGTGTTTTTGTAAAGGACGTGCACATTGTGGTCCTCCAAGCTCACGCACAACAACTCTCATTTTCAAGAAGGGAAAACATTAAATAGCTATCTATATGCTCAGAGGGCCACTGCAGATAAGTTAAATGAACTGATTTATTTACAAAAACATACATACAAAAGAGATGAGGTGTGCATGGCGGTGTGAGCAGACAGGAAGTAGTGTGTGTGAGTGCTGTGGGACAACAAAGATAGTGGAAGCAAACTCAGTGCATGGAGAGACTGTCAGGAGGAATTGGGGGCAGCTTGTAGTGCTATAGATACTGGCTTCAGCCCAAGTGGACAGCACTTGTACCTGCAGCAGGAGAGCAAACAGCTCTACAGACGCCTTGTGACAGCTGAAATGTCCATGGGCCTACCGCATTCCCCAATTGTCTAAGTCCTCGTCTCCTCCCTCCTCCTTTCGAGGAAAAAGTATGTCAATAGGAACATTCTCTTAAAATCAGTTCTAATTTGTTGTATTTCACGTTGTCATTAAACAAACAATGGTAAATGAACTTGTAAAGTGTCTTTGTAGTTTTTGGACCACTAAAGGCGCTTTCCACGACAAGTCATCATTAATTGATGAATTAGTAAACTGATGACCGACGCAACCACACGAGGTCTCACCTGCCAGCAGATAACATATCTCAAATATGTTCCATATATCACATATAACTGAAGACCGCTGAAGACGTTTCTAACAACTTTGGTGTTTTCTTTTCCAGTGCTGCAGTCCATATGTTGCTTTAACGTTGTGCCTTTGATGTTGTGCCTTTGATGACATCAGTGTTCCGTAATATGAAATCAAGTGTTTAGAGTAAATTGTGTATGTTTGTGTACAGTTTAAGATAGACAGTAATGTGTTTGTGTGGATAAAATATGTATTTATATATATATATATATTAGCTCAGTCCAGTTGTATTGGAACATAACTTTGGAGGAGACAAGGCTGTAACTTGCCACCTTGCTGCAGTGCATTGTGACATCACTGCTAGTTTAGGGTAAAAGAGACACGTGAAACTGATTCAGCTTAGTAGAATAATCAGGTTGAGCTTCGTTCAGCGGTATTCAACGAGATCTCGGCTCCTTAAATGATTTTTCGGACTGTGACTGTCAAACAAGATCGACTGTTCCTCTTGAGAGCAACTTAACACCCCGTTTTAGTCTGCACATGCATCTCTTCACAAATAATAAGAAAAAATGAAACAACTTAATACCCTTCACCTGCTTTTTTTTCTTTTTAGGTAAATCAACAAACACTTGAATAGACCAAATTTACATTGTTATAAAATGGGCTAACAGCCAAATCTGGAGTTCATTTCTTTCCTCCCTTTCGAGACTGAGGCCCTAGACTGAGGCTGGGCTGAGGGCAGGGAGGAAACTTGCTCTATGGGCCCCTTAATGCAGAAGGTCCTGGTCATTTTCTTCAAGGAAGTCAAACTTGTTTTTGCTGCTTACGCAACTGAGCAACTCGTATAGGAATGATTGAGGCTCCCAACGCTGCACCCAGCTCGGTACACATCCATGAGGAGCAGATATGTTCATTCTGAGATACCAAACTATACCAAAGGAGCAGGTTAGTTTGTGCTTCACAGAGCTATCTTTAATTTATAATACAATCTTAAATCTTACAAAATGTTCTTTTAAGAATCTTTGATTTACACTTTTCTCTGGCATTTGCAAATAAAGGTGCACTCTACTCCAGTCCAGGAGGAGGTGGTGATGCTCATGTGTCATGGAGAGACATTGGACGAGAACGATCCTCAGTCCGTTACTAATATTTCTCAGATCCTCTTCAACTTTTTACATTTTTTAAAACTATCTGCTTGAAATGCAGAAAGTGTTGTAACTGCATTTGTTCTTCCTTTAGTTTATTTAGTGCAGAACAAACACATCTCAGCGACCGTGTACATAAGAGCACATCCTGCAGTGCTAATAACTCAAGCAGGACCAGATTTGCCATTTGGCACAAATTAAATTCAGCGTCTGTGTGTTGCCTCTGACACGCTTTGACAGCTTGAATCGCCTGCACACTTCATTTACACGATCTAATTGATTTAATTGTCAATCGAGCATGCTAAACGCATTCACTTAATTAATTTTATTAATTTGATAACACTCAATGTTGGACAAGACTAATCTAAGCATGTTTAGAAAATAGCATAAGTGACAGATGTGTTGTCATCTCCTTTTCTTGAAACAATGTGTCTTGTTTCTATTTAGTGGACCAATGTGATCGCTGTATTCATTATCTGCTCTCCTGTTGCACCAAGCACCTCTACTCATAGAGAACATAAAGTAGACCATATTGTTGAGAGCTTCATGTGAAGGGAAATAAAGAAAGTGTGAGGAGCTTTCACAGAAATACGGCAGCAGCGGAACCTGCAGGCCATCATGTTGAGATGGATGACCATGACAGAGCCTCATCAGGAAGCAGTTACCTGGAAACAACTGCAGGCCTGGATGGACACGACATGTATGTAATAACTGTAGAAGTGTTGTTCCCAGCGCTGGCTTTGAAGTCCCTCTTCACCTCCACACATTGTACTGAAGCTCTGCAGAAGTTCAATCAGGGAGAATATCTTTATTTGTTCTCTCTCTCTCTCTCTCTCTCTCTCTCTCTCTCTCTCTCTCTCTCTCTCTCTCTCTCTCTCTCTCTCTCTCTCTCTCTCTCTCTCTCTCTCTCTCTCTCTCTCTCTCTCTCTCTCTCTCTCTCTCTCTCTCTCTCTCTCTCTCTGCAACTTCAGGTGCTGAGAAGTGAAGTGAGTCAATCCCCTTGACCTCTATGTTAACAGCATCTTTACAGCATGAATAAACATGTTTATAGCCTGGTACAAAAGATGCTTTGGTCTCTTCAGCTGGATCCCACGTTCATGACAACTGTATGAGGGTGAATGTTTGTATAACTCATATGTTTAAATCATATTGAAGGATTTTACACAACCTTGAGCCTTTTGTTTCTGCAATTAATTTGCGTAACAATATATTTTTTCCAACCTTTTTTGGTAATGAGTTCTATAAGACGTGAATATTATGCTTTTGTATTTTGGAACAATTTGTTCGTTTTTGCAGAGCAAATAAAGATATCAACCAATGAAGTTGTGCAGAACGGGTTGAGTTGCACTTATATTTATGAAACAACAACACAGAGAGGAATCAAGAAAGCAATTACCACTTCCAGCCGTGACAAATGCAGTGCTGGCCAAACCCACTCCAAAGGAATGCTAAATTACGGGTGATTTGTGGATCAGGAGTTAGTTGCTAAAATGTTGATGTCCGGAGACTCCCACTGAGCTTCTCAATCGCTCTTCAGAAGCCTTTGGGTGACATCACTGAGACCACGTCCATATTTCCTAAAGTCTGTGCGTCCAACTCAATCAGCTGACTTAAAGACTTTGAAAGTGTTCACATCTGTCATTGCAGTGTTAGATCGATGCAACCCTCCTCTACCTCATACACCTCCAGTTCTCATCACAGGCACCCTGGGTAGAAAATTAGCTTGTGTTTGTAGATAGGTGGTTGGCCTGGCGTGTATCTACCACAGAGGTGGAGGCAGTAATCTGGGGCGGAGTGGTTGACAGGTCTATATTGCAGATATAGTGTGCAGATATTCTGCACACTGATGAACTGATTAGAAGCAAGAGGGCAAACTGGGAGGGATGAGTCATTCATTGCAGACTGGTGAGTATGACGAGCAGGGCCCGAGAGCCAGGAGGACGATGCTATCATAGACACAGAACAAGAAAGGGAGGGACTGGGGAGCACTGGCAACACGAAGGATCTTCCGGGGATCCGGCACATAGCCGTAACACCATGGCAGATACGAGCTGGTCCGACCAGCTAGATGCCGGCAGGCTGCCTTGGTAGTTGAGCAACCTGGTCAAGAAGCTTTAGCTACTCAGCAGTGTTGCCAGGTTGGTTCAAACACATCGCTATTGACCGGAAAATACTATGAAAATTGAAAACGATAGGAACAAACCAGGCGAAACACTTTCCGCAGCACAATCCCTCCTAAAGCTGTCCACTTGGATAGAACATTGTCAATCTGGCAAGATATTTGTATACAGCATGTGGTGTTAATCAATCAGGGGCCACCAGGAAAATCTGAGCATATTACTCACATACGTAGAAAAGCATGCTCTTTGTGACACAGGTTGTCATTGCATGTCTCTGGACTAATGTATGATTTATGTGAAAGCGACAAGTAAACCTCACACGCACACACACACACACACACACACACACACACACACACACACACACACACACACACACAAACACATAATAAACAAGTTTTCATTAAAATATGCACCCTCCCAATTGGAATTGCATGAGTGCCCCAGTGCCCTTATTGGCCCACTACGTTAAATACATTGATTGACTTACTCATTCAGCCTCTTTGTCAATGAATTATCGTCTTGTAAATTGAAATACACACAACTTGGCAACACAACAACACTTTCCAGTGATGAGAGAAAAGCATACCAGCCAAGGGCATGCATTTAGAATGTGTTGTACTGGTGCATATAGGGTGGAGGTGTGGGGGGCAATAGAGAGAGAAGTCCCTCCTACAAGTTAAATGAATGACAGGCTGTTGTGATTAAATCAAATTGCCACTTCGGCAAAATGCCTATATCAAAGGAAGAACTACATCAGATCATCTGTTGTGCCGTTTGTTAAATAAACCCTAGAGAAAGATATCTCATCTCCATTATAATTTGAATTTCAGATTTTTAGAAAATAGTTAGTGTCAATAACAAAATTACAACGAAAACTAGAAACAAACTATGATTAAACATTAATTCAATTGCATGAATAGTTTCTTATACTATTTTGTATTTTCAGTCATTTACAGATATCCAATATTGATTTCTGAGAAAACATCATAGTCTGTATATAAGAAGTGCACATAGTCACCATGACATCACCCGTTGGTTTGTGGACTGATGTTATGAAGCCTTGAGTTTGCCGATATTGCCATCACCATCTTGGAATGAGTGACGTATGACGCCATACACATCTCTAATAGAAGAAGTGACCTATCAATCACAGTAGCCCCGCCCTAAAGCATCCCCTGCTTTTTGGTCTGTTTGACTCTAGATGACCATCATTTACTAAATGAACATCATGCTGTATTGAAGAAGACTTGAAACTAGAGATTGAGACATAAACTCATGTTTACAATGTTTACTGAGGGAATACATCAAGAGAGAAGTAGAGTCATTTATATAGACTCATCTACATGAGAAAAAGCATATTGTCATGGACTTCATCTCAGGCCTGGTGGTAATAAGAACGATTTGAAATGTTGAAAGAGTGTGCAGACTTCGGGCAGCCATTCCTTAACAGCCTGGAGCTCTTCTGGCTCCATATTCCAGCGTGTGTGACAGCTTTAGATCATCAATTTACTCTCCCTTTGAAATGCTTTCATAAATAATTTAGCTGAGAGAAAATGATGAATAACATTAAGCTTTTTCAGCCACTTGTCTTTCGGGTAAGTATCTGAGATGTTTTATTTGCCAAACATACATAAAAAACGGTTCCAAATGTTTTTCTCTAAATGTTAACCTTTTATTTTGTTAATGTAATATATAGTGGTAAAGTGATAAAACACACAATTAAAATGATTTGGAAATACATTATAGTATTATTCTTTAAATATTTGCTTTGTTTAAACATAATATGGAGTTGCATTTTTAATTAGTAGTTTTAATGATGTGTTCTAAGCTGCTTAGGGCAAGTGTTCGGGAGTCAAACATGTCAAAGTGCACTAATATTTATTTCAAATTGCTCTCAAGACATAAAAAAACATTATCACAAGATTATATTTGAACATGATACCGTTGCGGTTTACCTTCGCCCCAATACTAATTTTTACGGGTTGGATCTTAAACACACCACAATGTTTCTCAACTCCACGGCTGCATTTCCTAGTAACTTGTCTTTTGCTTCCCTCCAGGCAAAGCATCAGCAGTCTGCTCTGCAAAATCGGTCCCTCCAACATCATCATGGGGGTGTTCCTCCTCCAGCCGCCACAGCAGACAATAAACAGCCCCCCCCCCTTTAACACTTTCCAATTAAATATCTTCCATTTGTCGACTTGGAGATGCCACCTTTAAGTGAATTATGGTGTAAAATGGAGATGGATAAGAGGCGAGGGTTACGGAGGGGAGAGGAAGCTTCTCTGTGCCATGTGTGAACTTAAGATAATGTATCCTCTCAGCTCTGAAAGAAGCAAAATTGATAGATGGATAGAGGGAGAAACAACATCAGAGATAGAGAGAGAGCGAGAGGGAGAGAAAGAGAGAGAGGAGAAAGAGTGATGCATGACCCCTTATTTCTCAAGGCTCTGTAATAAAAGGCTGTTGTGTGGTGTTCTCAGTCTCTGTCACATTAAAAGTAAATAAGACTAATAGCACGATGCCGCTAACTCCGGGCTAGCATGCCCCAAAGTGAAACCAGTGTGTGTGTGCGGGTGTGTTTATTTCACAAAATGTCACGAACAGTGTCTGGTTATATTGTCGCACGACGCCTCCTGCCCAAACGGCCTTGTTATGCATTCATGTGCTGGCAGGATTATGACATACTGGAATATCCTCCCAGGACGGACGCTGGAGTCTGGGACATTCAGGATTTTAGAGGGAATTGGCCAAACTGTGACGCAGTTCAATCAGCTTGGACTCTTGATGGTGGAAACTTTTCAAATTAGGCTTTATCAAATGTCCTCAGCATCACTCTGCAGAGGAAGAAGAAGAAGAAGAAGAAGAAGAAGAAGAAGAAGAAGAAGAAGAAGAAGAAGAAATACAGTAATTTCTGTTGTGTTAATGTTCTTCTAATGAGCGACTCCTTCTGGTTGTGCGAGTAACTACAGTTCCTCATCAGAGACACAAGCAGCACGCCATTGTTAAAACCCCTGACTGCACCATACCTGTTAAAACAGGTGGTGTTTGACCATTCAGTGTGAGATGGGGCCAATGTCACACTGAATGCGTTGCCACAGTTAACACGGTTCATTGCAGCTGACCTCCTCCTGTAATGACTGAAACATCTCTTTTTGGGAGCGGTGTCTTGTGGCAGAGGGAGGTCATATAAAAGTGACACAGATCACGTTCTCCAGGTCGCAGTTCACACGAGGTCTGCCGCGTTGAAGCTGTTGGTGGTTTCAGCCCTGCAGACAGAGGCGGTCTGGTTGTGCCTTCGCTGCCTTCGCTATTAGTGCATTTTACAACTTTTAGGACATAATGATCTCATTTGTACCGGTCTTGTCTGCTGTGCATTTTTGTCCGAATAAGAACAATTTCTCCAACAGCAATTGGTTGAAGTCTGTGACCCCAACGCATCAATCCTCAGTCCATCCACCCAATCAGTACAATGCTGGTGGCAAAGGTGCAATCCCTTGCAAATTGCCTCTGACCAGATGTATGGCCGCCCACATCCCACTTCTCACCACCCGTCTTCATTAACAGCTTATCTATGTGAAAACACTTAAACGTAAAGACACATATTTAAAGCTGCTACAAAGAACACAGAGATCTCCAATTCCGTGAGAGCTCACGACTGCAGGTCGAAGGTGGCAGCAGAGCCGGATCAGAGAGGCTGACTGGTTTTTAACTGAGGCCCAGGACCAGATGACAAACATTGCATAATAGCTAAAGACAAATATCCAATATTCTCTCTGTTGGACTTGACTTGGGTCATATAGAGGCATCTGTATTATATTGAGACTGTTAATAACCAGTGAAAGGTTCCTAGTTGCAAAACAGTGTACATGTGTGTGACAAAGTTCACAAAATGTTAAAAAGAAATGCTTTGCACAAATTTGATTTAAATACTCAAGAAAATCAATTGCAACACTCCTTTGACGAGGTCACAGTGAATGACATCCTCTGTCAAGACAACCCCAACTACCCCATATTACAAATGCACTTCATGGGAGCATTTCTGCATCTGCCTCTTCTATGTCAACATGTTGACCTTTCCCCAACTGTACTTTGGTAGACCTTTTATTTGCATAAACCCAAACAAACCTCAACCACAGTGGTGGGAGATCTGAAAATGCTCATTTGAATCAAATTGGACAGCAGTCAGCTCGTGCTGTTGTTCATCTCGCCAAATGGAGGCACCAAATAAGCAAGTTTACAGGCTAATTATAAACCAAGAAGACAATGAACCTGTAAACGTGTGAGCTTGCATTTCAGCCCGTTCTCCACACAGACCTGCTTACCTGCATTCAACAAATCCTTTATTTACATCCCTGGCCCCTAATCATTGATGCTAATCACTTTTCCCCTGCAAATATTGCCCCTATATTGCAACATGGTAAAAAGACGTTTCAATCCTTCCCCTGTGCGACTAGACCGAGGCTGCCAGACGTACTAGCATGTGTCCTACAGAGACGCTCTCCTTCCAGCCAGCTGTCTGCACGTAACCCCAACCTGAACCGAAGCCTTTATTTAAGCTTCAAGTCTTTTTTAGACGCTACAATAAAAAGGCCTTGAGAAATATATGTATCCATAATTTGCCACTGGTGGAGCGGAGTGTGCTGCAGTGATGGGCAGGTCGGGTTGTGTAAAAACTTGCACCAACCCGAACAGCGGCGGCCCCCAAGGGGTGATGATATATGGATAAATAAAATAAAGTTCTACTTCCAAAGGGTGTGAAGTATCAGTTATCTGAGATTGCAGATCAAAATATCATGTGGTGGAGGATATCAATATATAACCAATCTGTCACAACAACTTTTCAGAACTATTTCAATAAATACATATTCCCAATCTGATGGAAGTAATTCTCTGTTGGACACATTTCAGACCTCATTTTCAGTTATGCAAAAATGATTTAGTCATTCCGATTGACAGCACTGTGACTCCTCTTTTATTACATTACATTACATTTCGCTGACGCTTTTATCCAAAGCGACTTACATGATATACAGTAGACCGTAGACACAGCAACGGTGAGCAATGAGGGTTAAGTGTCTTGCTCAAGGACACAACGACACGGACTGCCGGAGCCGGGGATCAAACCACCGACCTTCTGATTGAAAGACCGACTTGCTAACCACTGAGCCACAGTCGCCCCTATATATATAATTGTTTGAACCCAGCCCCCTTCCTCCAGCTTCCCTTTCTGACTGAGTGGAGGTGTATTCATGGCGCGACATATGCGACACAACATGTTGCCGCTAATTGGACTCATGGGACTCAAGCAAGCGGGCTGATTGGGAAGGTGGCTGAGGAGGAGTTGCTCGTGTCGTTTATTTTGCCTTTCGTTCTTCTTTCCTTCCCCTCGTCAATGGCAGCTGAGTCCTTTGTTAGCGACTTGAACGCTGCAGCTTTGTTGCGTTTAATTAAGAAGGGCTCTGACAGTGGCAGTTTGCTGACTGTGGGCAGGAGAACACCTTCGTTTAGCAACATTGTTCTTCACTTGGTCCTTTGTGTTTGGATGAAACTTTGTTTGCCTGTGCAGATGTACTGTAAAATGTCAATACCAGTGCTTTTTGAAAGCTAAAATAATTCTGTGATGCTGTTTCCTCGCCCACCATCACTGTCAGATAATTGAGGACTTTTCGTCTAACTCAACAGCAAGGAACCTCTTTCTGTGTGTGCGTCTGTGTGTTCGCTCATCGGACGGCTCGTGTGATCCACCTCACACTTGGTGGGTGTGTTGCTGGGCACCCAAAGGGTGTGCTTTGTTGATTTGGTGCAGTTTGGACACATCAATATAAATAGACTTGGCATGAACAGTGACTTGGATGCGTTTCTCTGCCATGAGTGAGACTGTATTTCCCCAGTGTGAGGCTAACTTATCAGAAAAATATACCTCCATTGCTGCGCTGGTTATGACAAGACACTAATATGCTCATTTAGACATTTTTCACCAATGTTTCCTTCTTTCTCTTACTGGGATTAAGTGAATAATCGGTTTATTTTCATAAACAAAAATATATAAACAAAAATACTAAAATCTTAACACCGTACAGTAAAAGTCGTGCATTCATGTTTACTTCATGAGGAGATTGAGAGGCATCGTCAGCACACTCCACTTAAAATGACTTGAACGTCTCTTCAAGGTGGAACTTTCAATTCTAATATGACGCAGGATAGTTTAATTCATTATTAAGCATCGTATTTTAATTGTTATACTTTATGAGTAACATCTGAATATAACGTAACCATTAAAATCTTTTACACAGGTTAATGTAGTATTACGATGTTTCCAGCTGAAGTAAAAGTACTCAGTTGTATATTTTGAAGGGCTTTGAGGGCCTTTTTTACATTTCATAACATCATATTTTGATGTTATGTTTAGATAATACATATATATATATATATATATACTTGATCCTGAAGGCCAAGGATGCCGAACAGTAAAGTTTGCCCCTCGTGGTTTTACCCATGACATCTCACCAGTGTTTCTGACCGCGAGTAACCTGTGAGCCTGACCCAGCTTCGTCATGGCAGGTGTTTTGCTGAGGACCCAAAGAAGCGCAGTATGAGTGTGAAGAGAGACGTGCAAGCAGCAGCACCACAGGCCGAGCACTCTGAACAGACATGCTTTCAACGGCCTCTGCACCAGTAGTTGAAGCTGGTTGAAACGTGTGATGTGAGCATGAACAATGTCACACTGTTCATGCGGAAGGAAGGCGGCAGAGCGTCTGCATTGTCCACACACACCTCTCGGAGAGGCCTTATGCATGGCTTAGCTCGGTGGTGATATATAACAGTGTTTAGCCAAGGTGTTCCCATGAAGAAGTCTCTTCCCATACGTGTACTTCTTTTATTGCTTTTGCCATTGTGACTGAAGACTGAAGCAGAGTATTGTCTGGACTCAAACACCGCCATTCTTTGTCCATTTGTGATTTGGCATTCATGAGCACAGCACCTCTCTGGCTGCATGGGCAGAAAATAAGTTTTTTAACAGAGCGTCAGCAGCATGTGGCAACAGCTTTGTACAGTTGGAGTCGGGCTAGACAAGCACATTTTCCACACAGCTCGTCAGTACAATGTTTGGTATTCTGTCGGGGAATGTGGCACTTTGTGTTTCTTGAATTTCAAGCTGACAATTTAATTTGGGGCAAACATCATGTGTTTGTAGCGGCATTTAAATGTCGTAGATCCACAATCGCCCACAAGGCGGTAGTGTGCTGGTCATATTTGGATGTGCAGGCAAACACAAGCTGAGCTGACTTTAATCTGAATGTTGTTACAGATGTGTCTGAGCTCCTGAAGGACTTTAAAAACGGCCCGTAGTTGACGCATTTCTAATGCTACGTTCACACCAAAAGCGCAAGACAGTGCATTGACTTTGCACAGATGGATGCAAACAACACGAGTGCTGGAAGTGGCCGTCATTCAGACGCTACAGATAATATCATGAACCCGGACACGGGGGCGTTTGATGGTCCGACATTTGAGGGACTTCCACAACAAGTATAAAGCAGAACTAGTGGTTAGTTCAATGGTGGATGGTGGAAACGGTACTGTATTTAAGGTGATAATCCACAGAGATAAGCCCCGCCCCCTTTCCGGATCTAATGAAGCAAATAATGTTGCGAAAATTCGCTTTGCTTTTGGTGTGAATGCAGCATTAGGCTTGAGGTCCAAACTGTCGGTGTGGCTACGAAAGCATAGCTCCCACCTTCTGGCTCAGGTCAACACCGTGAGCACTTCTATTTGAAAGAGGATTAGCATTTAACGCGACCGCCGTGGAAGATCTGATCTTGGGCATTCTGAATGATTTAAGTTTAATGTAATCAAGCAATGGGCTATGCTAAGTCAGCCCCATAGGAAGTGGTTCAGGCCAAGCGTTGCACATAGGAATGTCCTGCTTATGTTCACACTCAGATGACATGACACATGGCTAAACGTGTAACTTTAACCTCAGGCAGAGTTTTATTCAGCTCTCGACCCTGGTTTTCATGCTAATGGTCAACTCAACAACCCCCACGGGGCTAATCTGGAGTGAATGTGTCTGTGTTCATACATATATCTGGGGCATAGGCTGCGTATGTGTGTGTGTGTGTGTGTGTGTCTGTGTGCACGGGAGGAGTTGGCACTAACGAGTTCCCTCCTGAGCGCTATGTTTTATTTAACAAACAGTCAGACCACAGCTCCGTCGACACCAACAGCCATAAACAACCGTGGAGTGAAAAACTGCAAGGCTCAGCCAGAGCTACATTAGATGTGACTGAGAGAGATGATTTACTGAAGCTTTGTTTGCAATACAGCACCCGTTCCTCCAGCAGCTCTCCTCCACCTGCATGGATTAGACTGAAACATATTATTGTGAAGGTGCTTTTACGGATAGACCGAATAAGGGCCAAATGGAATATTATGTAGGTCCAGCTGCACAGGCCGTCTGAAGTAGCAGTGCAGTGTTGCTCCCTGGGGACCGGTCCAGAGACATCAATCAGAGACCACCAACAGGAAGAGCTGAGCCACTGCTGGAGGCCAGGGGTCAGGAGTGTGAGAGGTAAACAGGTCATTGCGACTCACTAGTGTGCTAATATGACAGGACCTATTGTGCACACTAGTTACTAGTTATGCATCGCACAATCATACAAACACACACAAATGCGTGCACACACACACACACACACACCAATGTTTTATCTCACCACATGATCACATTGAAATTTGACTATGGACAGTATTAAAATATCTCTGACCCTTTCAATGACAATGAAACATGGTATAACATTTAATAGAGCAGTTGTATCTATTTAGTTTCATCTTGTTTCTTGATATTTTTTATAGTTTATATAGAATAAGCATATCATTTTGTAATAATGACTCACCATTTTACTAAAATAAAAAAAAATAAAAAAGGGAAAACCATGAAAGAGAGCGGTTTGCATTTTTTAGGTCATAAATGAATTGCACTAACGAGTTATTGTGGGTTCTTCTTCAAATAGTTTTCCTCGGGTTGTCGGCCTTATTTACTCGCTATAGCCGGAGCCGGAGAGACGTTACTGACAACGAATCACAGCTTGGCATTTCCATCTTTCTCCAGACTTGACAGCCAATTGCTACGGCCCTTTTCCAAAATCAGCTTTTCCATCTTTGCAGAGCTGCCGAACAGACTGTCCTACACATTGTTGGATGGTCGGTTCTCTTCTCGTTCTGCTGATGACCGAACCGCAGGAGGATCTTCAGGACAGTCACTCTGTCGCTAAAAGGAAAAGACCAGAGCTTCAACGAGGCTCTTAGGAGTGATCTCTCCTCTTGATCTGAACTCTTCGGAGCTGTGGCTGGTGTTTACTTTCGAATGCTGTTCGTAGTGTACAGTTTGTTTCTGAGTGCATGCTGCTGTGGCTGTTTGGCTTGTTAGAGATCACACAGTGTGAACACTCCAGCAACTAGCAGCTGTTTGATGTTGTTAGTTGAGTGGATTAGACTCGTGTTCATATTAGTAAAGTCGTCGGAAAACGTGATGGTTTAAAAGGTCCATGTAGCAAAAAAGGGACTAATGCAGCATAACTCAATCAAATAAGTGAGGAAAACTGCAGGAGAGTGGGGGGTCAACCAGGAGACAGGAAGCACTGCCAGCTGCACCCAGTTTTACTTAAAGATCAGAAAGACCTTTCTGCTAAGATACATTTTAAAATAGCACCTCTCGAAAACTCTCGAGAACATTCACAGTGCAACCGCTCTGCTTCGCAAATCAAAACCATCCAAATAATTCAGCGTAAGACGCCGGAGGCATCGTCCGTTTTTGGCAAATGTACCTGGTGTTATTTGACTTGTTACTTTGCGTGGTGACATTATTCTACTGTAGACATTACCACGGCATTGTGCAGTTTGTATAATGATTAAGGAACAAGCAGTCTCCGAGTAGTTGGAGAGGTGTTTCTTTGTTGAAACACCCTGAGGGATTTTGTTCCACCACATAATTCAAACTTAAAATACATCCCTGTGCCCCATGCTGCACCAGGTGGTTAGGATAATGAGCTATTAACATTTCATTTTCATTAGCTTCCTTTCATACAGTAAGAGGTTCAGTCACTGTATGGCAGTTCATATTTCACAAAAGCACTCTGCAATACATTGTGAGTCTGCTACACAGCTCTTAACAATATGCAAGGGGAGAAAAGCACACCAGCTCGAAAGTAGTAGCTTGAGTACCATCCACATGAGGCAGGAAGTGGAAATGGAAGGAAAGGATGACATTGTAGACTTAGAAAGTGGAAACACACCAGGCTGAGGCTCTCTGTTTAGCATAATGTGCATTTCAAGGGGTGTTCAATCAGTATCTGGTGGAGATGTGTGATGCAATAGTCTTTACACTGTTACTACGAGCATGCACGTGCATTTTAATGCGATCCCCGAAGTTTGACTTAAGTGTTCCAACCCCCAAGAGTTGAAGACCAGTGTTGAGTTTATTCCTAGTTGTTTACCACCAGGAATCTCTGATTTTGTGCGGATCTTCTGTGAATTTGACACAACTAATTGGTCGACAACAACATGTCTTCCACGGCTTGATCTGCTGCAACTGCTGTCAGCGCTCCCAGCTTTATCAATGAGCCTGAAGTAAGGCGCCGCGTTGGAGTCCAATGGCTCACATCACTTCCCAAAAAGTCCATTAGTTAAGACTGATCACCTTGTATTCAGATTCCTCCGGGAGGGCAAGAGCAGAGAGGTGAGACGAGTGAGCGTCTGATTGGGACAAATGCCCGCTGCTTCTGTGAAACAGAAGTTTTACTCTTAAGTGTATTGCAGTAAATTAAGGCGACGTCGGTATTATCCTCGGATTCAACAGAAGTGGAAAGGTTTGTGTGTGCTCACTCGAGCGCATTAATAGCAAAACATTAAAATGATAGAATTTGCACTTATAGCTATTTTGGACAGGGGTTATAATTCAGGGTGTGATTCAAAATAAACTAAAGTCCTGTATTCTGTTACTTTTACTTCCTGTTTGCCAGGTGAAAGAGCGATAACAGGTATTGTATAGCGGTGTGCATCGTTTCCTCGGAAGACAATTCAAGTAGCCACTCGATACAGTTTGATGTAGCACTACTTCCATACGATCCAGGCCGACCTAATTCTTAATATTCTCATAACATGTCATATATATCCATATGGCTCAATGCAGCACAGAGCAGCTTAGCCTCCGCCTGACACATCTTCATCCCACGTGGTTGTGTGACTCCCACTGATGACTCCCTGTCTGCATGCTGTGATAAAAGGATCTATTTTGACTGACTCACCTTTAATTGTTTTTCAGATTTCAGATGTTCAGAGTTTTGTATCGGCGTGTCTAAGACTCTTGTATAACATGTTACTTTGACCGGTTATTGTTAATATGTGTAAACATTCACAGGAAGTCATTTCTACCTGTGGTCACCAAGCAGCATAACTCCTCCCCCTCTGCAGGAAGAACAGTTGACAGCAACAATAACCACATCATGTGGAATATATCAACACCGCGCAATATTACATTTCATCATCATGTGCAATATAACTTTTAATATATTAAGTGTGATATAAATGTGTACTACTTTTCAATATTATTGACAGTATCACTCTCAATAGCATGCACCATTTTAGTTTTTACTCGATTTTAACCTTTTGTTTTAAGCTTTTTCTATTGAATTTGATTTTTTACTTATATTCATCTTACTCTTATTGCCATTTAATCTTTCACTGGTATTACTTATTTTCTACTTAATAATGCTTACTCAATTGTTCATGTATGTTTATATTTTGATTTGATTTCTTTTATTATTATTATTCTGTCTGCAAGGTTTTCATCAAACTCTGGCACAATAATAACTATCTAAATGTTCTTATGTTTTACCTTTCATTAGGTTCCACAAGGAATTCATGATAATTTGAGTTATTTTTCCTAAAGGAATGGAGCATTCTTTCTTCTTTCTGCTGCTGCTCTTTGTTCCGTTGGAAGCATCCAACCTTGACAAGCAGACATATGGAATAATGAGAAAAAGACAATAGTGAAAAGACAATAATCTCAAGTGTTTACTGCAGTGGTTTAGGAACAATCTTTTTATTTTATATCTTAAAAACAAAGTTTTTATGTTCCTATGATAGTGTAACTGCCATTAATACCAGTGAGTCCCGCAAAACCAGTTTGTTATGGTACATTTAGCTAATAGTGGAAATTTGATATTAAGATTATGAATTTAACAAAAGACACAATGGTAATATGATGTTTAAATAATGTTGTTAAATTCTAAGGAGAGGGTTTTCTCTGAGTTCTTGATAAACGCAGAGAAGAGTTTGGGCGATCTGTCTCGGGTCATGGTGGAAAAGATTGTTTCTATTTCATGTGTTTATTTTAAATGTATTACATAAAGATCTGCAAAGTCACATTTAACTAAAGGTACCTTCATGAATGTAGCTCAGTAATAAGTTTAATATTTCCTGTCTGAAATGTGGTGGTCTGCTTTATAGCATAACGTGATCAGAGAGTTAATATGAGAACAACTTTTAACTGTTGAATTGTTTCTGAACTGAAACAGTCTGATGCCTCAGTACGGCCATCAACGAGAAGAGTGTCTGTGTCTCTATAGTTATTAACTATAAGTTATAGTTATTCTTCATGCCGTTTGTCGGATTCTGGTGAAATCAAATGAAATCAAGCAGGTTCAACGGAACCCACACCCAGATCTGGCTCTGCTTCTGCCTCTGACCTGCAGTTGGAGATCCGGTGTGAGGCTCAGTGCACAGAAGCAGCATCTCCTCCTCCTCCTCCTCCTCCTCCTCCTCCTCCTCCTCCTCCCCCAGGAGCAGAGCTTTCTACCACTGCGGTATCTTAACACATAACATTACATTTTGGTATCTGAGAAATCTTATAAACATATGAAAAACTGTATTATCATGATGTTTTCATGGTTACTTCTTTCACTGATTCTACTGATATTTATGTGACGAGTGTCTGAAACGCAGCGACGATGTAAGCATGTATCAGAGCGCGCCATCAAGGTGGCCCTCAGATAACACATCTCTGTGTCCCAAATTGCCTGTCGAGAAGTCAAGGAGATTAGATGGAAAGCGGCCCTCCTCAATCCAGCAGCCATTACTCTCAAAATAGAAACAGTCCACAGAGTCCATGTTGGCAAACACTCACGTGCACACCCATCACTCTGGGAGCAGAACGCGTCCAAACAATTCATCAGGGGAGATTCTTAGAGGTGATAATGTGCTGTGTTTTTTTGTTTTTTTCTTCCTCTTTTCAAAGTAGTCTATCACCTTTTCAACCCTGGCTATTCTTGTTGTGCCCGCAGAACACCAAACACAGACAATAAAGGACTGTCATGCAATTGCAGCAGAATTAGATTACAGTTGCTCTCCTGAAATGTGTGTTGTGTAGTCTGAAGCTGGAGCAGCTCATTTTTTTCTCACCCCTGTGACTTCAAATGGCTGCAAGAGATCGGCGTTTGAAAGATGTGAACTTTAATACCCGAGAATCCTGAGAGGTGATGTAAGGGCGGCGCCACAGCCCCGGCAGCCGAGTGATTGCTCCACCTCAAAGGGATGAGGGAGAGGGTGATTGAATGCCGGTTGATTGTGGTTTTTCCCTGGATGAAGAGCTGCCTCGCGGCCGGTGTTTAGGAAACATGGCCGAATTCTGCTCCTTCAGACTCAATTATCCTCCTCTGTGGAGGTTTTCCACCAGTGACCTAACTGACAGAAGAATTTCATTTGGCCACTTGAGTTCAGTCTCCTGCAGCTCAATTAGTGGTGCCGAGGTGTTCTTCTGTGTGAGCTGTTGGCTTATTAAGGCAGCTGGAGATGCAGCCAAAAGAGCTCCGGGCGATACTTTTATCCAGAAAATGTAAATAACAACATCAACAGCAAAAAATGACAATTCAATATTGTCAAGAATCAATGCAAAGGGAAAATAAAGGATACAGTTGAATGCAATGCATTTTGATTCTTGATGTTGGTGGATGTGTGGATGACACACACACACACACACACACACACACACAGTTAGTGAGCTGTTTTGCAAGAGAATGGGCGTGGTGTTGAGAGCCAGGCAGGTGGGGAAGGCAGAAAGTATTGGACATTATTGTTTTTTGGTATTTTTGTTGACCAACAAAATTATAATATGTCACCAGTCCTGTGAATTCCAGATTGATGAAGCTTCGCTCATTAAATCTATTACAACTAATGGTATAAAATACATTCCCATAAAACTACACTGCATTCTCAGGGAAACACATTTTCTCACGGATTACGGTCACATGATTATTATTATTAATAAAACACCTCATGGTTTGGCTTTATATAAGTATGTTTGTTAAAATATGTTTTAAGTGACAGATGTAACTACATGGCAAAACCAATATAGTATGTGAAGGGTCCTCAAGAAAATGCAGTTTTGCATTTAAAAGACACTAAATTGGGAATATATTTAATATATAATATTCATGAATACATTTTAAACAATGTAATCAATTTTAACCATTAATAATTGTCCAAGTATACCAATAAATGTCTTATATATGTTTTGCCATTTTTCTGTTAAATTAGTATTTAAAATGTATCTCTTTGTGTTTATCTAAACAAAGCAGTCATGGTCATGGTTATGATGTAATGTTTGCAATGCAGAACTATTTATACAAAGAAAGGGTTCAATGGCACCCACCACTGCATTCACAGTGAGTATGTGCACCATCTAATCAGTGGGTGTTTACCTAGCAACTGGTGTAATCAACATGCTAGTGTTCTCCATATCATTAATCTGACCTCCCACATATTGTAATTACCTCTTCAGAGGGAGAGGGTGTGCACTGGGGAGCACTGTGTAGGCTGGAGGAGAAGCAGCAGCTGTTAAATCAGACAGTAGAAGTGGCATTTGAGGAGACGTTCCTGTTCCCCGCAGTGTGTTTCACATTTAAATCAAAGCCAACGCACCGAGGCTACGCGCAGACAGGAAGCTGGGTGTTGACTCCGGCCTGATGGGTTCAGCGCCTCAGATGTGAGGTGTAAGGGGAAGAATGTTCAAAAAGCGATCGGGCGGCCAGCAGACAGGAGCCCTGCGCCTGGAGCCGACCTGTCTCTGGGTGATAAGCGTCAAACGCCGAGGCACTGGGTTGCTTAAGAGCATGTAGTATTCAGCCGGAGCCCAACGCTGTGGATGTGTGCTGTCAGCTCGGCTCCTTAACATCGCCGCCACACAACCACTGCATGGGGAATTATGTTTTGAGGGACACTCATTTTGGTCCTACAATCGATCCCTGGTTCCGCTAGTTCATGTCAATGTGTCCTCGGGCAAGACGTTTAACACCAAATAATAATAATAATAATAATAATACCTTTTATTTATATAGCACTTTTAAAAACAAAGTTTACAAAGTGCTTCCACAGATAAGTTTAAATGGTGGTAAACAAACACCATAAAAGCATTGAATAAAACAAAACAATTAGCCAAAAAGAACAGTAGAAAACAAACAAATATCTAGAATATACAAACAAAACCATGGGAACAAAAGAACTGCATAAAAGATAATAAAAGGACATAAAAACATACATCTCATTGTAAAACTGCATTTGTTAAAAGATAATAAAAATAAAGGGGCGACTGTGGCTCAGTGGTTAGCAAGTCGGTCTTTCAATCAGAGGGTCGGTGGTTCGATCCCCGGCTCCGGTAGTCCATGTTGTTGTGTCCTTGAGCAAGACACTTAACCCTCATTGCTCACCGTTGCTGTGTCTACGGTCTACTGTATATCATGTAAGTCGCTTTGGATAAAAGCGTCAGCTAAGTGAAATGTAATAATGTAATGTAAATCGTTATTAGACAACCCATTTGACTTAATGCATTGTCAAATGTGTTTAATAACTATCATTCTCCTCAATTAGTGATAATCAAAATATGCCATATATTTTAAAACTTCTAGAGAGGGGTTTACAATTACAGTCCTGCTGCAGCCACACATAGCAGCACATATGTTAATAAGGGATGTCTCCTTTAAAAAGGGTAAATAGTAGCAATTATCAAACTGCTTATGATGCAGTGAAAATGTTTTTCTTTTAAAGGATAAAAGGCAATCAAAATATGTATTGAAGCAGAATATTTAGTGAAATAAACACGTTTTGACTTTTAGTAATGATTAAATCTACCTATTTTCAATACATTTGGAAACACTGGAAACTATTTCTACAAAATGTATGATACCAATTTTTTTTATTTCTTGCTTGAATTCAGATAATCAAAAAATTAGCTCAATCCCACGGTGACCATGGTGATGAAGACCTTCCCCCAAAGTCACCGTGACATGTCAGATTTCTTAAGTATTGTGCTGCCAATGAAAAGATACAATATAAAACACTTTCACACCTCACCTGTTACAAAAATTCTGAAAAAGCCATTTTTCTCTTTTTACAAATGTGAAGAAAATACAAAATATGTGATTACAAGAGTGAAAGGAAGGAATGAGGCCGCTGCTGATGTTGGGCTTTGTTACCTGCGGGACAGGTTACACTGAGCCTCTTGAGTTCGGCCCTCTGGCCCTCTGGGCGGGAAGCGGTCCTGTGGAGGATCTGGGCGGGTTCAGCTTCAGGCCGAGCAGCGCGGATTAGAGAAAGAGGGGGAGGTGGATCCAGACTGGGCCCTGAGGGAACCCGGAGGAGACAGTGCAGCATGGAGAGTTCCCCTCAATTATATGTGATAAGTGTGGTGCGACAGGTGGATGGCAATCCCTGAGAGAAGCCCAGGTCAGCCCGGATGATGAGGAGCATCTGCTGGTTGACAGTATCAAAGGCAGCAGATTGGTTGAGGATGAAGAGGATCGGAGACGGAGCGGTTCTAACAGAGTGCAGCTCTCCAGTCTCAGATGAATCGGCCTCAAAGGCAGATGAAAGTCTGATGGAGATACAGAAATTGGACTGATACTTGAACAATGATTGATCCTTGGTAGTGTGCATTCAGTCAGAAGGCAGTTTGTAATAGGAGAATTAAAAACGCTCATAATGTAGACTAATCAGGCATTGATAGAGAACAAGACAGAGCAACAGTTCGCTAAAGTTCAGCACATGAAATGAAACGTGATGACATGTCAGTGGGCTGTCCATGCACGAGCTACAGGAACCTGCTGGCCCCTCTCTATACCACCGTCAGTCACCATGCTGCACACATTACAGAACAGTACATTCTAAAGGACCTGTCAATCACTGGCAGGTCCTTGTGCACAATTATCATCAGGGTTTGTTCTAGTTTATAACACATTATTACATTTCATGTCAGCATTTGTACTTAAAATTACTTGGAAAACACACTTGAACCCTAAACCTTCAGAATGACCCCTTTGACCTTCATCCTGATTACTGAACCAGATGAGTGTCATGCTGTGTATGAGTCACATGACATTGTCCAGGAGCACAGAAACATATCTACTGAAGCAGAAGTTGTTCAATCCGGCCTCGAAGAAATGACCGGCCGCGTTGTGTTTTTATGAATCTTGACCTTGTGGCAACGGGTTCACAGACCCTTTGACCCCATAACTAGCAAGGCATGAAGTCATGATAGAATAGAATAAAATACAATCCAGCATCCATGTAGTGGCAGCTGGTCAGAACTTCGGACCACAACTTTCATATTGCAGAGGCAGGTATGCCTGGTGCATTCTCACATCCCTCCAAAGAGGATCGATTCAAGTTCTTAAAGCGAGTCAGATGTGAGGGTTCACAGAGAGAGAGAGAGAGAGAGAGAGAGAGAGAGAGAGAGAGAGAGAGAGGAGCTGATTGCCTCCTCTCGAACCTTGGAAGGGATGTGTCTCTTCTCTGGTTCCTCTGGTGTTGTGTGTTAAATACTTGAACTCCTCACATCCTCCAGCAGACTGGGCTTTGGAGAGAGACCTTTCAGAAACATCACTGATACTTGAAACCAACAAACGAGGCGCCGGACGGCACCCCAGTAGGTTGGACCGACGTGTTTCTGCTCACCCGCGGCAGGAGATACATAAAGAGGCAGTCAATAACAGGCAGGGCGTTACACTGATAGATATGGAGCTGAAATTAAAATAGATCTAAACACTAATGAGGGCGATTGGCCGGGACAGAGAGATAGCCGCTTGCCTCCACCATCGATTCCCCAGAACTCACATTCTGCCGTGTATGCATGTAGACAAACTGAATAAGAGGAAGCAGGCAGGAGGGGGAGGCTTAAAGATTTATTTTATAAATACTTTGGACTTGTACTGGCAGATGGGGACGGCTGGGCTTTAATGAAACTGTCAGGCCATGTGAAAGCCTAATGAGGTTCCCCTAACGCTACATTAACGGTAGCCCCTCGGCCACCTTCTCATGCCAAATATAATTACAGCATCATTACGGGCTCCATCCAGGTCCCTATTGGACACACTAACCTCCCAAAAGCATCCCTGCTGTACCCCCTCCGTCCCACATTATCACACCGTTCCTCTGCATTGCGGTAGGAAAGAAATAATAAAGGCAGTCATTAGTTTGTCCACGTCCTTCTTGTTGTGCCATTTGATCGTGGACTGGAAAGAAGAGGGGGAAGAAACACACTGCTGCATAGAGAAGAGGGAGGCGGGTTAGACTGGTGGAGGGAATGTAAGCAATGGCCATCAAATTAGAGGTGAAGAGGTTTATCATTAGGGATGTCCATGCATCTTAATGTGATATTTGGCAAAGCAACAACACATTTCAAACAAATGTTGTAATTGGATTTGTGTACTGTTTGTAGGAGTGCTGTCTGTGCTGCTTTCAGATGTGTATTATGGTCTGCACTCATTTATCACACTGAATATTTTAAATTATATGATATCTACTTCAGAGTATTACATTACTAATTGCATTACTGTAATTTGTGATTTTTTTTTCTCCAAATTGTAATCCAGCAGTTAATCCTGTCCTCCTTTTTAGATTTTCCATTTTTCCTTTCCTGAGATTTATTTGTAGACTTTAAGACTTGTTTTCTTCCGTTTAGCACTAATTTAACACCTCATTAAAATACAGTTAACCTACACTAGGGTGGCCACGAGAAAAAAAAGACTTTGCTAGTAAACTAGTTGTTTCATTTATCCACGTATTATTATATTATATTGAAATGGGGTGCAGAAGGAATGATCCTCAAACTGGTCCTTTGCCGTGAAGTCAATGGGCTTTTTATTAGATGCCTGATAATACAAGCTTAAGACATTTGAATGTTTGTTTTTTCTACAATACAAAAAATAAATGTATTGCCGTAGTAAAAAAGGGTTAAGGGAGAAAATATAAGTAAAAGAAAATAAAAAATAAATTACAATAGGGTCCTTGCTGGACTGACTGTCAGTCGCTCGGACCCTAATAAAAGTGAACTTCATTACATTTCGAGGATTGCAGAATAATGATGGAGCCTCACAGCCAGAAGAAAGAATGTGTTTTGAAGTCTGGTGGTTTAGCAGCGGATACTTGAACAGGTGGTTTTATCTTTTAATATCCTTTAGCTCCTCTCAGGCTCCTCATCACCAACATCACTGATGCTCAGTAGATGGAAGCAATGATGTAGTGGGTGGTTTGAATCGCCCGCTGTAGACCCTCCTGTCCTGTGCCGTGCACATCCCATACAGTTTGTAATGTTTCAGTCAGGATGCTCTCTGTTGCTCCTCTGTTAAAGATGAGAAGGACTTGGCACAGAATACATCCAGCTCCTCTTCACCAGGATGGAGATGTGTGTCCGTGTCTGGTTCTTTGTGATGCTGACTGTCAGCAACTTAAAACTCTTCTCTTTCTCCACCTTAGCTTCGTTGATGAGGACACAGCTTTGTGTCGCCATCCACAATTTGCTTCTGGTCACTAAAAAAGCTCCTCCAGACTTTTGAAGGTTTGAAGCGGCACGAATGATAAGGTGTGTCCAAACCTTTGACTGGTACTGTATATCACATACTCAAATGTGTAACATGAGAGCACATAAATCAAACAGGACTGAGCCAATAGACACAATGGAAGTGCTAAATAAGTAAATAAATAATATATTATATTATTTGAAGGCTTGTTTTATGTGTAACAGTGGCGGCTGAAAAGAGCGACAGTTCAGGATGACATCATTTGTCATTAAAATGCATCATCCCAGTGGTCGTTACAAATACAATGGCTTTCTACATACATACATACATACGTACATACATAATTCCTTCCTAAGATGTTTTGTTAGGTTAGTCCAATGTCCCACTATTATCTTTTTTGCTTCTAAAGTACACAAGTCATAATTAATAAGGCCACAGCTTCTTTTTAACATGTGTTGTTTTACGGATCTGAACAAATGTTGTCGAGGAGAAGTGTTGGGCTGTTTTTCCAAGCTGCCATGGCTTCCATTCATGCAGACCCTTGAAACATTCTTTGGTCGGGGATTAATTTAAAGTTAGCATAGTTGTTTGAAAAGTTTCTACAGTATTATAGTTGGCAGAGAAACAGTGGTAAGGCAATCAAACCCACAGACATGGAGAGTGAGAATGTGAGAGCTTCTACCAGCATGTTCAGTCAGGGCTACTCGTTGTTGTAGTTCATTAAAGAGGACTAAAACAGTGACAACACTGCATCAATATCACAACAACATGTCTTATCCCAAACCAAGCACAGGACTGTTTCTATCTCAGCAAATCCAGATAGGGATACAATATCGACTGCTGTGAACATCCCCAGTGATTATTTAAAAAGTCCTGCACTTGTAAGTTTGGTTTTGACCAGAAAGGACATCCGCACACCGCCTGTGAACTGCTCCACAGACTTTGTTTATCAAAGGCTCAATTCAGATCCAACAAAGCGCGCTGCTACTTTGCATAAAGTTTCCCAAAGCTTTCACTCCATTGGTTTCCTATAACCTTACTTTTTACAAGATGGAGCTTAGTCAGCAGCTCATGCACACAATGCTCACCTCTCCCAGAGACAAAGGAAGTGCCTGCATTCAGAGCTCAGACTCGAGTTAGAGCAAACATGTCTTTTTATTGATTACCTGAGACAGGAACCTTTTCAATGAGCTCAGAAAGCTATGTGAATTCACTGAGAAGCATGCACGAAGCGAGCATTGTATGCCAACGCATTATGCACAACCCATCCATAATAACACACCAGCGAGAGAGGAATTAGCCCGAGAAATCCCTCAGATTCAGATAAAGGACGCTGAGTAAAAAACAAGTGAGATATTTTGTAATCTAGAAAGAGTGTTTGTTTAAGAAACAGGAGATGTTGGTACATAATACACTCCATAACCTTTCAAACTAGCGAAAAAAACATTGTTGAAAATCCAATCCGGTGGAATAAGAAAACCAGAACTCTGAAGACGTCTTCTGCTTCTTCACACTGCATTGCTGGTGCTTGACCAGAGGCCTGCGCCATGAAAGGCGTATCCTTGGTATCTTGTCTGTTATCTGGCTCAATTAACCTTGGCGACTGCGATCATGGCAAGTGGTCTTACAGCTGGTCCACTCTAATAAAGTAGGGTTTCTTAATCTGGCTATGAATGTGTTTACATAAACGGGGCAGTGTTTGCTGCAAATGACCAATCACAGATATACTCAGGTCTACCACCAGAAGAGCGGCACACCTTATGGGGGCTCTGGGGTTCAGAACCTGTGGGAGGAGCCTATCAATCAATACCAGCCCTTAGCAGAGCCACTGGTGTGGTATAGCAAAAGAAACAGCACATGCTGGCCTCACAAGTCAATATAAGTTAATTTGTCATGTTTATAACACTAATACATGGTAATTAAGAACATAAACCATAAGTATGACTCGAAGTGACTCGAGAGTGACTTGAGAAAGCACCCTGAGTTTTTAAAATATGCCATTTCATATTGACAGCATGCAGCTACACAGGTACTATACAGTTTTGGAATCCTTAGAACCAACTGAATCCACCAAATACCAAATCTGCTGTCAAACAAAGCCTCGCTGAGATACGCACAACAATGCCACAACAATTTTTTATGTCCTTCAAAAAAATGAAAATTGACTTATTTATGGCTGCCATATGATTAATAATGGCCTCATCGTCTCCATATCTTCCTCTCCTCCTGCTATTAAAATACTTAACTTCACTCAATCAAAGTCTTTTCTGTGTACTATCATAAACCAATATACCACCAACACATATATGAACATATTAACTACGTTCACAAGGGCCTTCTGTATAGTATACCTTTTGAAATTATTCAAATCGACCTCCTGAGGAGATAATCAGTATTTAGTAAGGGATGCAAACCTGTCGCAATTTTTGCCACACAATGGCTGGGGTGCATATTAAGCAGAAAAAAAAATAGTAATTCACTTTTCAAGAAAATTATACCCATATCTAGTTATTTAGTTTTTGGAGGGGGTTAGAAAATCAGAACCATTTCAGGAAGTGATGGATTGTGATTTCACTCCGAACTGAATGATCACCCCCTCGTGTCCCAGTGGACTCTCACCTACTGCGTACACGTGATTTAATTCAACCAGAGCTTTGTGGTTTGTTTTGTCTTTGAGAAAAAGCATCTGTCTGTCTCTGTTCGGTTAGCAGTCAGGTACTCATCTGCCAAAATGAATTAATATGGATCTCACTTAGCTGTCAGCTCAAATTACCTCTCAAACTTCAAAATAATTTACTATGACGAAGCAAAGGATAAGCAGGGTGCTTGAAATGTGGAGAACATAAAACAAATGTCAATACAGTAGAAAGGCTTTGACAAAAAAGAATACATCTGATCTGTGAAACATTTGTGTTCTGGTTTGTCATAAACTGAAGGTTGGATGTGGACATTGCCTGCCATATTTCAGCCAGACACATTATGTTTATGTTAATCAAGTTACAAGAAAGACAACTGCACCTAGAAACATATCTTATCCCACTGGTGTGAAAAAGAAAGAGGCTGCATGAAGTAAACCTGAATAACATAATCCATCTGCTCTCAGCCAACTGTTGACTGTCATATTGTTTATGTATATGTGTGTGACTCTGTATCGAGTATTATTTCCCATTTGCACCATACAGAGGATATTAAACCATCCACTCTCTTTCAAATCTCACAGGTTAGTTGCCTGGAGGCCTTCAATAAAGTCTCATTAAATTACACTCCCCACAGTTTTATTTAAATATAGTAGCATCACAGCAAATCAAAATAAAACAAAATGCACTTTCTAACTCTACAGAATTAATTTTAGATGATAAAATCCACAGATTACAGGGAAAGTTTCAGAGTGTGTGTTTATGTATGAGCTGCTATTGTTTTCAGCAAGTACAGAGTTCAAAGCATGTCGCAGGCATATGGATGCAAGCTGCCCTCATCGTTATAAAATGCCCATCTAGGTCCTCAGTGCAAGCCACTTGTTACGACTCATATTTACGCACGTTGTTAGGTGGTGACCTCTAATGGGAGGATGGAAGGGTGGAACAAACACAGGACTTTCACCCAGGAGACGGCTGTTTGATGCCGTGTGAAACAAAGTTACTTTGTTATGTACCATTACATTACATTACATTACATTTCATTTAGCTGACGCTTTTATCCAAAGCGACTTACATCATCACTGTGTCTACATTAGACCGTAGACACAGCAACGGTGAGCAATTAGGGTTAAGTGTCTTGCTCAAGGACACCAGGATACGTACGTTCTCTTTAAACATTTTTGAGATTATTTTTATACGTACATGATCCAAACTATGATCTTAATAGTTTTCTTGCCGTAACCAAGTAGCACATTCTCACTCCCGACTCCCTCAATCACCAACGGTTGGTCAGTGACCCTCGGTAAATGCAAAGTGTCCTTTCAAAATAAATTTACATGGAGGTTTACTTAGTTTTTAGGTTTACTTACACAACAAACCACGTGGTTATGCTTCTGAAAAACGGTTCAGTCCGTTTGTTAAGTTAACCTCTCTAGGTGACAGGCATTAGTTAAGCACAGTGGTTTACTCATGATAACTCAAATGGAAACAAGAGGAGAAGCCGTTTCTTCTGCTGTACTTCAGCATTACCAAAGGTGGTCGCTGTTCAGGGCCTGGAAGTCATGACACACTAACAGAGGATGTGACACTTACTGTCAGCATCCAGGGGCGCTGCATCCTGGTATGTATCTATACATTATGCCTTGTTGTACTCTTCAGTTGTTATTTTAAACGGAACAAGCCACTGGTTTGCACGTTTTAGCCCATTTACACCAAACTGCTTTACTCACTTTACACTGCAGCTCATTTTTGGGCAAGATTTGCAGATATGCATTTATTTTCATTGTTTTTGTTCTTGTTCTGTGGAAGTGAATTAGTGTCAAACTATAAAAAACAATTGCCGTCTGAACAACAATAATGCAAATTAGTATTGGTCAGAAAATTGTTATATGCAAACACCCCACCAGTTGTATTTAAATATGTTGTTTTCACACAGAGAGCCAAGAGGGGCACTTACACACAACCGAGTGCTCCATCAGATTGCTGAACAGCAGCAGTGCTTTGGAAGTGGACCCCCAGTGCAACTACTCTGGAATATCGTCTGTTTGAAGTAATCTTGTGGTCATTTTGTGCCGTTTTGGGAGCTTAAAAAAGCTCTCAGCACCTTGTCTGTGCTCTCTACTCCAACAGTCACATGCTGACTGATGCACAGGGTCCAGGTCAAGGGGTTTGGGTTGTCCAGTACCAAAACAGGGAGAAGGGTTTGTAGGGAGCCTTAGTGACATTATGTAAATATATAAATCACAAACATGTATTTTGTACTGACAGATTCTTCTGGCCTTTAAAGTTGATGAAGATAACAAGTTATCTGTATTCTAATTTCTTGGATAGTTCATCTATAACATCATACAAATCATATTTTGTCATAGATTACACATTGAGGAATGCCCCCAGCTCTAATAGGGTGAGGGGCTCATTAGAAAAAAAAATCATATGTGATGTTTTACGAGAAGAAAATGCCATATTTGATGTTTTACGAGAAAAAAATGCCATATTTGATGTGAAAAGAATAGTGACTTGAGGCCAGTATCATTTGTTTGGATGCTCCTCTCTTTTATAATATTCTACTTTGATGTTGAAGTATTTGTCCTTGAACCTGACTGAAACACATGAAGATCCCTGCCTCCGTCAGCCCGACATATAAAGTCAAACCTGTGACCCAAAAACATCTGAAACCAAAAATCTACTTCTCAGTGCTGTGAATGAGCATGACAATCAACCCTCCGCTAAGCCGTGTTACTTGAACCAGACTGGTCTATCGTATAGCATCAGCCAGTCCAGACGGGGATCTGCTCCACAGACTCTCATCCAGTGGTTCCAGATGTTCTCCCTGTTCCGGCTGGTTTGGAGCTCGTCCTGGTGAAACGTTGTGTAGCACTGAGACCCAGAGAGGAGGAGATATGAAAGGTTATGTTTAACACCTGTGACTCTAACATTAGCAGAGTACGTTCACACATTATGAACTGGTGTTAGCTCGCTACGCTAGCTACTGACGGTGTACTGAATGTCTACACATGCTGCTTTTGCTTTTTATGTATTGTATGAGCTGCACAGGAACCCTGATGTTCCTTCATGGCATGGTCTTCTGTCTGAATCTCCAGGTGAGGTCACTTTTACACTTAGTCTCCATCTTCTGTTTTCACTGCTGACTCAGTTTGACAGTCTGATATAACCTTTTATATATACTCTTCTCTCAGAAATTGCTTTTTTCAATAAAAAAAGAAAAGTTAGATAAAATGTAAGCAGGGAGTGCTGTTTGTGATGGTGTGGGCTCCATGGTAGCTCTGACAGCGTGACCGGGTAGCAGCGGGGGGCGGGGCTTAGCAAAGGGTCAGTTCTGTCACCTGCAGCTTCATAACATTTATTGGAGCTCTGAAATTTAGAAAAAGAAGAAAACTTTGAGTTAACAAACACCCATATTCTCCAGTGGACTCCAGTATACTATATTATTGTCACCTGTGTCTGTCTGCTTTCAGCTGTGTATGCTCCCCTAAGCAGTGGGGAAGAGTCTGTCATGTTGCTCAGGAGGACTTCCCAGAGGGAAGCAGATGTTCTTTCATCAAGATCTCCAGCAGAGTAGAGCAAAGGAAAGGAATTGAAAAGCAGAGTTAGGAGTCAGAAAGCACAGTGAGAGTGAAACTCAAGGCAGGAGAGGAGGCAGACATGCTGGAGAATGGGATGGATGTGGAGGATAAGAGGGTGGCTCTCTCGGGCCCCACGCCAGACACTCAGAATGCTGTTCCTGCAGTCTTAGCTAATGCTAACGGCTTGGCATCCCTTTTAAAATGCTTTCTGCTCGTCTATTACTCTCTGTCCTTTTTCTCTCCGGGAGAGAATTTTATCATTTCAAAGCATTCTTCTTACAAACACAATAGTGCTTAGTGGAGAACTTTCATTCAGAGTGGGCATCTGTGAGTGTTTTCCTGTTTAATTATTTACAGCCATTTGCTTTCTTATTAGAATTGCAGATCGCGCTTTCGCTTGGTGTGCCACGTGTTTTGGTCTCCGCCACAGTCTCAGCCACCTCTCCTTCCCTCCATACGCTCCTCGTGGCAGACACAACAGGTGCCGGAGGGGGCAAAATAAAAACAGCTTAACGAGGAGATCAGTAAATCATATGTTTACAGAAAAGCCCCTCGTGACGGAGCCATTCAGAGATGCTCGCTTTGCTCTTTCCAAAGCCAAGCAAACAGACTGCCTGGGCAACATGTGTCCTATTAATTCTGTCCATGAGGGTTCACAGACTGCCACTGCTGCTGCTCCTGCTGCTGCGCCTGCAGAGGAGGTGCAGTCACATCAGGACACACATGATTCATCTTCTGCTCGCGCCCCTGCCCACTCTCAACAACACACGGGGTAGGAAAACATATACTCAGAGGTGGAGATATGACTGCAGCATTTGTGAGTCCTGCGTCATTTTCAGAGAAAAAAACAGGGTTGCACTTTGGGCATTGTTAACATCACACTGCTCCTGTGTGCCATGTACCACTGTTGATAAGATGGTGTTAGATAGGTCTGCTGTGGTTTGTTGGATCAATGAGAACTCGTGAAGAAGAACGAAAACAGAGGTTTCTTTAATCTCACCTGGGACCATCCAGATATAAGAGATGTCTCACACAGTGACATCATCATCCCTTTGAGGCTATTGGTTCAGTGTCTTTGCTAAAAGGTAGCAATGCAGTGTGTTTCAGCCGGGCGCTTGGGGAACGGACAATTATTCTGACGACCCGTTGTTCTGACACCCCGAGAGTCCAAATACATGTCCCCTTGGACTGAAAGCCCATTTGGAGAACAGCCCATTATCCCCAAACATAGGACCAGATGTCCCGAAGACACACACACACACACCTGAGAATATGCAGGATAGTGGCATTGTATCATCCCAGTCGCAATATTAAACTTTGGCTAAAGGCTAGCCTGCGCTACTCAACTCGTTGCCTTCCTTTGTCGGGTTGGTATGTTTTAGAGGACTGTGTTCAGGTCACAGTGGTAAAGAGGGAGGAAATAAATGCTGAGTAAGAGTGACGTCATGACTTTGGCTCTTTGTGTCGACACTTGTCAAATGACCAAAAGCTTTTACATACGTACACCTTCTCAAAAGATAACAAGCATGCCAAAGTAAGCAGGGGGAGGGGTTCGGAAAACAAATCGAGGCCTTTTCGGGGCTCATCCTTCTGAGTAATGTTAATAAACGGAAAACACTTTTTTGCAGAGTTAGTGAATCGAGGATGTACCTCTTCCACTCCACTTAGCCATCCCATTTTTCTCATGGTCAAATGAAGGTTTGGGCTGGCCGGACTTTGAAGTTCAAAATAATTCAAATGTCAGCACAGGAAATGTAAAGTTCTGCTCCATTTGGTGGAATCGGGCAGCACAGGAATTAACATGTTGTCTCTGATGATTTTATGTTCAGCTCCACTGCCAGCTGGGATTCAGTGTATTAGCGTATGGCAGCTACAGTCCCACAAATTGTGTTTACACAAACCAACAAAAAAAAGACTGCTGTGAAACACAACTTTTATGGAGATTCTCTCTCCCAAATGATCTGAAATGAATGCACGTCTGCTTTCTCCTCCTCCTCTCTTAATTAATTTACTGTAATAAGCTGCAGTTTTTATCCAGCACAAACAACAGCGATGTATTCTGACAGTGCAGCGACTAACTCACACTTGGTTTGGCTGCTAATGTTGTCTTGCAGATTCACAAATATTTAAAAGCATAACCAGTGCATATTCATATATTTGTACTTGACTTAGTGGATTGTCTTTCAAGGAATCAACAATTCAGTTCAACAATTAGCTGGTTAATCTCACAGTGAGATGATGTTTGGTCTGACTTCAAACCAAATGTGTCTGAGAGATGTGAAGACCTGGAAAAAGACTGAGCTACAGTGAATGCATTTGTTGGAATTTCCATAACATCCCAACGATAATCGATAAATCAAAAGTGACTTGGTCTCAATCATTTCCAGCCACACTGGCCCGGAAACAGATTTTGAGTGGTATACACAGTTGGAACAAGGAGATTCTTTCTTAATGAAATCAGTCGGGATGCACCGATACGAGCCTTGATCTAATAAAAAGCCTTCAAAGTTTGCAGTACATTTTAAGGTATTCATGCGAATGAATCGTGAAGCATAAAACAAATTAATCAAGAGATATTTGCACAAATACTGTTCTCTCTTGGTCACTTTCTCACATCAATGCATGGACCAAAGGCACTTAAATACATGAGCATGCTCATGCTCAAGTGCACCTTTGCTGCTTTAAAATCAGAAAATGGGACGTTGACATGAATCCATGGTTATGAAGAAATGAGCCGCTGTGACCTCCGGCTGATATCAGTAGAGCTTGAGTGCTCCGACAAACAGAGAACATACAGTACGTCAGCCACCTGCGCGCTCTCTCCCCATACACTCACTGCCTTCCACAAGATGCAGCTTCGACAGCTGTGCCTACGAACAATAACCATTTTGTTTTTTAAAACATAGATTCCCCTCAGGGTGCATGTTTTGTTTTCATAACTTCAGATTAATTTTCTCTTCAATTCAATGCACTTATGCACATGATGACGCAAGGGAAGGTACTGCAGACTCTTATTGCTGTGGGGTGGAGATGGGCATTGTGAATACTGTAAACATGCACAACCTTTTCTTCCAGTTGGATATTTAAACACAGCTAGAATACCATCTTTGTCCCGCCCACAGTCCATCATGCCGCTGACGTTGACAGCTGACGTTGGACCGTTAATGTTGCCGCATGAAAGGGACAGTGAGGATCTCTTTAGAAAATGTGTCGTTGACAGAAAGAGGGAGGCAGCTGCATGATACAAGGCTTGAGCTGTGAAGCTGAAAAACAACCCGAGGCTCCATGTTTGTTTGCTGCCTTTTCAACTGTGTGTGTGTGTGTGTGAGTGTGTGTGTGCGTGCATAGGGCATGTGTGCATTACATGTGGGTTTCCTGCATGTACTTTTTATTCGTCACGTGTGTACGAACTTGTGCTTTTAATCTCGACACCGTGGTGCTACCTGCTGGATTATAATGTGGGATGATCTTTTTCTGCCCCGCAGCTCAAGGTGCAGCCAGAGATATCCCACATGCTTCAAACCACCCCTGTGACGAACGGGACCCTCAGCAGGAAGGCATGGCTTATTACAGCAGTTGTTCACAGTGTGTTTATTTTCATTTTGTTTAATTTGTGAACAGAAGCCTCGCGAAGGGAATGTAAGGTTGGGAAATGCATTTTGAGCATTTTTTATGTTTAAAAAAACAAGTGCTTGCCAAGGCATCCACCTCATCGCCTGTTCTTTCAATTCATTCAAATGGTCTATGCGGAAAAAACGCAAATGACAAAGGCCGCTTTTCTGCTTTTTTCCCTTCAAGGCGTCCTGCATCCCTGTGAGGCGCTCAGCGGCCCAGGAGCAGCGTGCAGACCACTTCATTAAGACTATTACCATAAGCCGCCCCGGGCTGCTGAACAGCGTCTATTGTTATGCTCACACTACATACAACGTGTTCAGAAAAGTCCACGTGAGGGCCGATACATTGGAGCGGAAACAGACGGCGTCGCTCAAGTGCTCGGTGTAGTGGTGATGTCGTTGAACAGAACCGAGAACTGGCTCACCGGAGGAATCCGCTTTGGTTCTGTTTTTCTAAAGGAGATGGTGAAACCAATAACATGTTTGGTGGATGCTTTACCAGGAAGCTGACAGTTAGACATCCCTGGAAAACCTTTGAAGAGAGGCGTCCAGATCCGATGCCCGAACCACCTCGGCTCCACACTCTAGACTTGAAGGGGCAGCGGCTCTACTCTGAGCTCCCTCCGGATGTCGGAGATCCCTCCTCTATCTCTGGCTGAGCCCCGACACCCTACGAAGCAAGCTCCCTTTGACAGTTCGTATCCGCCACTTCATACTTTTGGACATTAGCCAAAGCTCATGATCATAGTTGAGTGCCTCTCTCTCTCCCCCAACCCGTAGGGCACAATCCGCCATCTCCCAGCAGAACCCTGGCGCCAGCTTCTGTGTTATATTCTCTGGTTGTGGCCGTTATTGTTGAGGACAAGTAGTGAGGAGAAGTAGTTGCCTCTCTGCGTTGTCCTGCACACACCTAAGCCACGTCGGTAGCAGCCAGTAGCTCCTCAGAGGACGTTGAACGCTCCGCTCTGGCTTACCTGACAGACAGTAAATACTTGAAGCCTGTCAAGATGGGTTTCTGTGTGATATCATATCGTGACATCATGAGAATCCACCGTGCGAGGTAAGAAAAACCTCAATGTGGTTTGAGAGATTGCATCTTAATGCGTCCAGAGTGCTTCTTGCTCGCATTTACATCTGTACTTATCTGTCCACTTGGGATTCAATCACCCAAGACTGGGATGGAAATGGAATGTCAGCACCTCAAAACTCACAAACCAATAACAATACAAGACAGTCAAGGAAAAGTTTTTAGTTTGAACAGAATCATTAAGTCAATGGAAATGACAACACAACGGATTCATCTCGTTATAACCTCCGACTGCGTCTGCGAGCAGATGCACGGCGGCAGAGATGAAGGTCGGTAGAGTCATCAGCCAACGCAGTTAAATCTTCTGTCATGATTATTGAAAACTGTCTGTAGTTATAATCCTTTGTGATTAGAAAATAAACAGATTATCTCCACCTCTTTAATGTCCTCTGTAATACTTTTTTTTGTTTTTGTTTGCACCATTATTAATAACATACTTTTTGACTGCTTTGCGTTTAACACAAGTTTATCACATTTATAATAATTTACCAGTTTAGCACTACTTAATGACAATCAATAGTACCAAAAAAATCAATAGCCCATTCGGTTTGTGTACAGTAGTGCATCACCACAACACAAGTGCTATGCATCAGGGCACGTGGGCACTGTTGTTTGTACTGATTTTGAGTGTCTTCCTGGTTGGTAGTGCATTTTGTAGGTGACAGGTAGGTAGACAGGTGCCCGGTAGGTCCATTCAATAATCCATCCACGTAAGGGTTGCAAAGCCAGGGGTGTCAGATGGCTACAAAAGAAAGCAACATATGAAGCTTTGCGTAAGTTAATCAGAAGACCAAACTCTAGCAGACATAAGCCTGTAGTGTATGTATCATACATCTGCCAATCATTTCTCACTCATGCTCACTCATAATTTCCTTGCCGTCCTGGCTCGGGGCTGTCAATCATGACATTAGCTTTTTAAATCAGCTGGTCTCTATTAAGTCCAATAAGGTCCAATAAGCACAACTAAACAATGACATGGTCAGCCTGTCAGCTTGCTGCTGTCTCTTTAAATATGACTACCTTCAGTATATTTATTTTTCTGTTACTCACCCCTCCACCTCCTCATCATCCTCCAGTCTTCGTCAGATCCATCAGCTTCATCAACTCATCATCCTATCTGCCTCATCAGCCATCATCATCAGCAGCAGCAGCAGCAGCACCACCAGGTCCAAAGGGGATCTATCTTGCAGCTGATCGGGGCAGACGGCCCTCAATTACAAATCTGTAACCGTAGAATGCACTTATTGTAAGTCGCTTTGGATAAAAGCGTCAGCTAAATGACATGTAATGTAATGTAATGTAAAAATCTCCCTGAGTCCAAGAGCCAAAGACTCTGTTGAGACTGTCATCACATATATCTGTTAATAATAAACAATTATCTTTTATTTAACTGACTGGTCTCTCCTGATTGAAATAACTTCTGTACATGAACATATCAAATCTCACTCATCAAAGATCCAGTCAAACAAATGTATGAATCACTTAAACCAGGGGTGTCAAACTCGTTTTCACTCCGGGCCACATCAGCATCATGGGCCGGTTGTAACTGTAACACTGTATACATTTAACTATTACCGAACATATTGTTGAATAACTGTCTTTGTATTGTTTATTCAAGTTTACAAATATTGTACATGCATTTACATAAATGTAAAAATATATATAAGCACATTTCTCTGTTATTATAACATAAATCCATTTGATTTAGGGTTAAAAAACCCACATTACTCTATCAAAGATCAAACTTAAAATAAAAATAACAAAGACTAAGATCAAACGCTCGTTGTTGTATTAACTTTGTTCAAAGCTTTTTTTGTCACAGTTGAGAAGGACATAACTCTGGTCCAACAAATAATTGTGAGCTAATAAGAACATGTATGTGGTCTGGGGCAGTGGTTCTACTGGTCTGGCTGCTCCATCACCCCTGAATGAACCGAGATCCAAAGGGAACATTTTCATCTTCTCAAATTGATTTAATGAAAAGAAGATGCAGCTTGAGCCTGAGATAGTACAGAATCTCACATGCGAAAAAAAAAAAATCCTTTTACACTCAATTAAAAACCCCAAAGTGCCTCTTAAGGACACAAAGTAATACAACACACATAATAATTGTATAACTTAAGGCTTGTTTAACAGACTCAGCAGTGCTTTCATGCACAAACATTAAAAAAAGGTTGGGAATGAAGAGAACTATCACAAGTCCGGTGTGTAAATTCACGCAAGTAAAGCGTGTTGTGAACGCAGCATTGAGGAGTGTGAATAGACGCCACTCTGCGGCATTAAAAAAATCCCTTCAAAATAAAAGCACAGGATTTCTTTTTGCCCATGCAAAGGCCCACGATCCACTGAAAACGGGTCCGCGACAAACCGGAAACGGGTCTGCGATGGTGATCATGCGTTTCATGCTGTCGCGGGCCACATAAAATTACGTGTAGTCACAAGTGAGAACCAGAAAAACTCCTTTGAACACATACATCATCAGTGCAAAAAACCAAGACAGACTCCTCTTTCTATTTTAGGATCAGCTTTAACAGGCTTCATCACACTCAGAAAACAGATTTATTTCCACCCACTAGCTAGCTGGTGGTCAGACAGGGAAATTAGACGGGATGCTGAGAAGGGAAGACCCAAGTGATTGAAAACTGCTGGACTATCAAGTGTTTCGGGCCCTTGAAGTGGTCGAGCCTCCCGGCTTGAATCAGTCATTTTCAAACTCAATTTTGTTATAATGTTTTACCTTTTGAGCCAGCGCTATCATTCCTGCCCTCCTGCTGTTTCCCCCGATGGTCCTCCTTTTAAATTAGCACTTGGGTTCATTAACAAGATGGTCTTAATGAGAGGGACAATCCTCGCTGTTTGAGTTTCTCAAAGTAGTCTCTAGGGTCCTTGAGGAAGACCCCCAGAAAATGAATGAAGATTTAAGAATGACTGTGACTATGTCCTTTACAACCTGTACAGCTGGGTCGATCTCATTCATGTGTGTTTCCATTGTTGTGGCAAAATTACTGTTGCCGTTTTCTGGTTCTAAATAGAGAGTCACTGCTGCCAATCATCACAACACCAGATTTGGACAATATCTGAGATGTGGGCTACAGTGTCCACCATGCATATGTGTTGTGTGGGCAGGTTATAGTCATGTTGCACTGCGGGGGTAGACGTCCCTGCAGTCAACAGACATCTCTGGACATATGTATCTTGTGTTGGCCCATGATTAGTATAAGTGCTCTCTCCTCAGGATTGTGCTCCACAAAGTGTTGGAGCCGTTTGGACGAGCTGTGAATCCATACCACTTGTCCTGGATGACGTAGGGGGGCGTTGGGGGACCCATTCAGCCTATAGATGATGCTTGGGAGGCAGCAGGGGTACATGATGAAAGGTGGAGCACTTGCCCTTGGCTGCATTCACACATTAGTGCACTGTGATGTGTTCTCTGGTCGTCTGCTTGTAAATATGCCTTCACAGGCACAGGACTGACTGTCTTGCTCGATCGAAACTTGTCCCCCAAAGCTGGTCTCATCTCAGCTATAAATGAGCTGTGGCTTGAACACGTAATCAACATCACATTCTCCGGGGGGATATCTTCCACTCAAAAATGTTAAAGAGGACTCTCTTTGCTTTTGGTGCAATCGTAAACTTAAACATGTTGTTATAAATTATAAGATATCATAATTATAGATTTTTTTATTTTTGTTTTACAACAAGTAAAGTACAGACCATATTCCTTTTATGAGCCAATTCTCTGTAAAACAAAAAAATGGACAAGAAAGATGCTCAAATGTGGTGAATTTTGTTGCGTAAGAAGGATAGACATGTCTCACAGTGAGCAGCAGATTAAGCTGAGCGACTCGAAGTGGTAGGTTTGACAAGCTGATTAATGGTTGTTAAAACACATTATGATGGTCATTAACGTTCACTTTTTGATTGTAGATGATAGGTTGATCTTTCATTTGTAGGTATAGACCTGGAGTTGTGTTAATTTGTTCTGTTCTCCAGCAAGCCCTTCTAAGGTTATGAATGTCCTCATTGATCCATAGGAGACAATTCACAATTTTTCTTGTTTTAGTTAGAAGTGGGGTGACAGTGTCCAGAGTGGTTCCACAAATGTTATTGAATTTTCCTCCCAGCTTGTTTATATCGGTATAAGAAGTGAAGTTTGTTTTTTCATCGTTAAAAAGGGAAGAGAATTCATCTGCTGTAACTGCCTGAACCTAAACAGTGCTATACATGTGTTTGGCGCAGCCTGCCACAGAATATCAAATAGAATATATTAGTAGTCACAGATGGAGGTGTCCATCCTAAACACAGTATCTTAACCCAAAGCGAGCGTCTAAAGCCTCGCCGATGAGTTGGGCCAGAGACGTGTTAAACAAGATGAGAGGATTCAGTAATATTTAAAAACTCAACTGCAGTTGAAATTGATGTGTCATCCATGTCAGTGGTTCTCAACTGGTCTGGCTGCTGACCCACCATCACCCCTGGATGACAAGCCGTGACCCAAATCGAGGAAAATGTTTTAATTATTAATTATTTATTATTAATAAATTAATTATTATTGAACCACCGATCCTCTGATTGAAAGTCAGACCTGCTAACCACTGACCCACATGATGCCCTAATAAATTGAATTGAATCCCAGTAATTTTCAACATCAACACTTCGAAGCTTGAGAAGTTGTGGGCTTTGATGAATCTGCATTTGTGCAGATTCTTATCAAAACAACAGCTAGACTTCCACCAGTAACGTATAGTTCAGATGGCATAATTCACTCAACTGACTATAGTCACCAACCTCCACCCAAGTTTCTGTCAAAAATAGTCCTATGGCAAGGCAAGGCAAGTTTATTTGTATAGCACATTTCAACACAAGGCGATTCAAAGTGCTTCACATACAACCATTAAAAGCATAAAAACACAATCCAAAATAAAAGATTTAAAAACAATTAAGAACATTCATTAAAACAATAAAAAACAGTTAAAAAGCAAAAAGCAAAAATAGATAGATACAGAATTGAATAAAAGTTGCAGTGCAGTTTAAGATATAAAATGCAGTAGTAAGATGCAGAATCTGGTTTAATTAAAGGCAACAGCAAACAGAAAGGTCTTCAGTCTTCAGTCCTAGTCTTTCTTAAAAAGTGCTTTGGCCGTGACCTGGTCACAGTGTGAATCCATTCTGGGGGGTGCCTGATGCCTGGTGCCTGAAACAGCCGGTCCACATCCCCCAGTAAGTCTGAAAGTTTGTTGAGTGTGGATCGTGGCCAACAGAAGAAGCTATAATTAGTGGCCATCACGGAGCCTTGGGACACACCTTGGTTGACCGAGGTGGAACTGATACCGTTTCCTGTTCTAGCATTTCAACTATAATCCAACATATTAATCCTCAAAAAATAACTTTAACAGGGAAACAATAGGAAGAAACCTCCTGGAGATCAACTGAGAAGGGACACCTCTCCCAGTATTTGCAGAAGTGCAATAGTTCAGTTCATGTGTTCAGAATATGTTGTAATTTAGTGATGTTGTTTAGGCAATCAATATGACAGAAATTATACATGCAATGAGAGTAGTAATACCAGTAGTAGCAGTAATAATAGAAAACATATTAAAGTGTGTTGAAGACTAGAGAGGTCCAGGTGAATGAGGATACTGGCATTGTTTTGAGGAGGGCCGTCTAAGTGCTCCGGTGTCCCTGATCAGAACCTACTGAGAAAATAAAGGTTTCAGATCAGCTGGTAGTTGGCGAGGTCATCCTGGTCCGGACATGGCTTTTGGAGGATAGGTCTGGAGGGTACCATGCCAGATTCCATAACGCATAGTATTAATAATGTTCTGCAAAGTGAACTCCACACACGGACATAGTGGTGGAATATGACCACCATCTCTGCCTGTCCAGCTGTCTCATTGATCGTGAAACACATGGACACATTGCAGGCCTCCCTTTCCACTGAGGACACACTGCCCCCCCAGAGACTAGCGGCAGTCATCCTTCCTCACCCCCGCTGCTCTCCTGCTAACAGCACCACGACACAACCTCTCTGTTTAGAGCGCTGACAGCCTCACAGTCATACAGGTGACAACCAGTCCCCACTCCAATACACATCTTGTCATTACATGCCATTACTGTCACCTAGCAACCTGTATGTGTGCGTGATTGTCAGTGTTGCATAACAATGTGTGTGTGTGCGTGTGAGTTGAAGTATTTGTGCGCATTACTGTCACTTAGAAATCAGCCAACATCCTCTTATAGCATCTCCAATGGAACGGTTTTGCAGCAGTGAATAATAGACAGCCGAAGCCGGTAAACAGGGAGGCTTAATGAAGACACAGCCCCTGACACAGCCACTGATGGACCCGGGTTTGAATGATGGCGTAGTTGTTATGGAGATGAGCAGATCGAGCTTTCCATACAACGGGTTTACGCCCAAGCAATCTCAATATGCAGCTGTGGCCACTTTCTGGTGGTTAAAGGGAAATTCAACTCTAAAACACCAAACAATGCCGAAAAAGAAAAGAGGAAAAAAAAAACACTACTGTCAGCAGTAGTCCGTTTTTGGACACAACGTCTGAACAACTGATGTACAAATGGTAATTCTTCGGGTGAAATAGTCCTTTAACACGCTGAGGCCTGCATCATGAGTCCGCCTACTCTTCAAACAGAAATCAGTTGTGGTGTATTAGGACCATTCAGCTTGCACATATGGTCAGTTAATGATACGTCTTCAGAAAGGTCCGTGTGACCAAAACGTTGACCCTTTTTAAATAAATCAATGCAGAAGTGATAAGAGTTCGAGTGGGAATTGACTTTTCTGTTTGGAATTGGATCTTCGGCAGAATGAATTCCGTGCTCCACAAAGGAGACAAAGCCAGTGTGTGTGTGTGTGTGTGGCTTCCTCTCAGTCAATCACTGAGACAATCTTAATTGCTGCCAAATGTTTCTCCTCTCTTTAACTGAAGATGGTGTCTGCTTTGTGAATACTGAGGTCACTCTAGATAAGAGTATCTTTTAAACGTCCTAAGTGTGAATGAACAGTGTTTATTGTATGTAAAAGACACATTTATGTTTAAATGTTCTACTAGCACTAGTTTTTTTTTTTTTACTTGTTTTATATCATGACTGTCGGGAGGAAACCTCATATGTCAAAAATCTGTGTTTTTAAAATAATTGAACACTATATTATCAAAGTTGGTATTGTCTCTGTTTGCCTTCAATTCTGCAGGGACTGACACTCCATCCAAGGGAAAGGGAGGAGCTATGAGGTAGAGTCATTTTCAATTATTTTCATTGGTTATTTATTTATAAGACCCACGGACAGATGAAAGGGTTCAATTGAAAAGAAACCCAGCGAAGATGCATTCAAGCATGTTTTTAAGACTTTTGCAGTGTTCTCCCACTCATGATTAATTGATGCATTTCCTGTATAGATACAGTGCTTTGTTATAAGACATTTCTTTCTTTTTTGTAAAACATGAATTTAACATCAAGGGCTGGTGTCAGCCTCAGAATCAAAGGGGCTTCTATCTGGAGCCGTCACTGTGCACTGGCGTTCAGCCGTCATAAAGGGAAACACCCATCACAGAGGAGGCAGACGTACCCGATTCTGCTCTGACAGTAGCCTCAGCAGACCTGACTGCACTGCAGCTGGAAGACATGCAGAGCTTTTTCCATACTCCTCACCCCCCTCTCGTACCATTACTGTCACTCTGGCCTCTCTCTCTCTCTCTCTGTAACAGCAGGATGCAACATGTCAGTGGTCATTCTAGGAAATGGACGGGCCGAAGAGACGGGCCTCAATTTAGAACTCTCGCAAACCAAAATGAAAAAATCACAATTTAGTCATTGTCGGATATTTAGCGGGTCGTCCTTCAATCAGAGGATCGGCTCCTCCAGTCCATGTTGATGTGTCCTTAGGCAAGTAAGTCACTTAACCCCAAATAGCTCCCGGCTGGGGTGCCTGCAGTGTATACATGTTAGTTAGTCTGATGGACAGGTGGCACCTTGCATGAGCCCTGTCCTCAGTGTGTGAATGTGGTGTGACTGGCTGATTGACGCAAAGTGCTTTGAGTTTTTAAACCTGGAAAATAGTAGTGATTACATTACTCATTGTGCTTTTCTTTAAATGTTCTGTTGCGTCCTGTGCTCCTTATCCCACTGTCGTAGTAAATTAGTTGGAATAAACATGCTGTTAAACGCAGCTCATGTTTGAGCAGTCAAACAAGGAGCATTTCTGATGAACTTCGAAATACTTGTTTTTCTTTCAGGAAAAAGAAAAGTTAATCACATTGACAACATTATTTTTTTTTCAATTAGAAAGAAGTGACTAATTCTATTATCAGTTGGTCTTTTATTTAGAATTGTTTGTATCGATTTCACTGAAGGCTGCCTCCAGGCTCACCAAGGAGCAAGACAAAGTAAAGTGCTTCTCTGTACGCGTCAGAAGAAGTATAGATCCCTGGATGTAGCAGAAAATGACATTTTTAAATTACAGCTCTTACCTTTCTAACTTCAACATACGCTGGATTTTTTTTTCTCAAATTGAAATGCTGTCCACCCAAACACTCAACTGCCCATTCAAGTTATCAGAGAAAGTTAAAGAAACCCGCCACTGGCTGTGTCTCCCAACCTTTGAAAAATGAGGGCAAGTGAAAGTTAATAATTATATTAAAAGCCCTGGTGATACATTCTCTTTTGACACATCCATTTGTCACGCTTGTGTAGTGAAATGCTTCCCACTGATACATATTTCCAGGGATCAAAATGGAGGGCTGTGAAACATTATTGGGACGGACTCATTGATATTTTCCTCACAAGGCGACAGTCGGCATTTAAAAGCACTATGCTAAATAAAAGGATATTGATTTGCCTAAATGAATGCCTGGCCTAACCTTCAGGAGTACATGCATTGAGGGCAAGTGTCCCGTAAATTACTCGTGGCAGATGAGCTTAAATGTCTGCAAGAAGTACTGTGAGACTTGTATGCATTGTGGACTTGTGATTTACTGTACATCATGTAATATCAGTGGCTCTACAGCTGAGCGGAGTAAACTTTAGTTTTATGACTTGGGAGCAAAAACTAACAAGAAGGATGTAGGTTGGCAGATAACTTGACAGTTTCTCGACCTCTATTTTACTTACAAAATTGCTGACTTTGACCTGTACTATCTGCAGTGTGCTTTTATAGGACCGTGTGGGACTGGGCTTGTAAATAGAAGATGAAACAATAAATTCCTACTCTGTGAAACCGTCAAGCGATTCAGTTGCAGCTGTTGTGATGCTCCTTGATATACAAAACCTGAAAGATGGGACAGTGGAAAGACAGCAAGAGAGTCTGGCACGCCACGTGTAAAACTTTTCATTTGGAAGTTATTCCTGTCTTATGTTGAAGATGGCCTTACAAAACCAGAGGTCATTCCCAATAGTCTGTCTCTTCTCCAATCTTCTTACGTGCTGTCTTCCAACCCATTGACAGACATGCTTTTTTGGTAGCTAGCTGGGTTCACAGACGCAGATACATATAATAAGAAGGTGGTGGGATGGTTGATTATGAGAATAAAGCAGTGGTGCCACTGCTACATTCATCTGAACACTTCCTGTTCTCATGCTCACCAAAATTTGCATTGTGACCAGCTTGCAACACAATTCAGACAGACTGACCACATACGGTGGAGCAGCGCCTCCTTACCTTTAGTAACTTTAGGCGGTTAAAATCGTACATGTTAAAGAAACGATCCATCTTGTGCCACTGCATCTGAGGGAACGTTAGCCAGCTAGCAGTGGCAGTTAGACTGTTATTGTTGAACATGTGTTTCAAAGGAGCCAGAAAAATGACACATACGTTGGTCATAAGGAAAAGCAGCATTACACTTCACATATTTACGTCGCACTGGCGTAATTCAACAGTATGTTCGTGTAAAAGAATTTCACATATGTCATTGTAATATTTCCACCCGCAGGCCTTTGCGTTCTCCTTTTATTTCTCTTATAGAATGGAGCTCCTCGGTCATATATAAATATGAATCTGTATTCACTGTGCTTATTACTATTTCAATGTTTTTGGGAGATTCATAATATTTGTAACATGGCTATATTGAAATAAATAGAAAACAGTCAACATGGCCAAAACCTGAGCATGAATGTTGTATTTTAGTTAGCTTTCATAAAATGTGCAGTCCCAGTCCTAGTATAGAGTAGTACGAGCCATTCAGTCGCATCATTATAAATGGGGTTTTGATTATCAGCTGACATTGCCTGTGAAATTTTGATTATATACATGGCAAGAATAAAAATCGTTATTTTACTGCATCTCCATTTACACTGGAATGGTAACAGAATTAGCTTTACTTACAATGGATTCATATACCTTAGCTTTTTATCGTCCAAAGGACACCAGAAATCTACATATATGCCTCATGGCTGAGGAGATATTACTGAGACATTATGGATGTGCTATTTTAGGCATTTTTCAGGTTGACAACAACAGAGCATGGTAGAAAGAAACGAGGCGACATTAAACATGAACGCATTTCTTTATCAGAAGAAGGGAAGAAGTGTGGCCAAACATAGCTGGTAAGCAGTGGGTATTGGAACAACTGCAACTTCCACATTTGCTTTGGCGTAAATCACGGCGTCCGTTGTTCAGCATTGGCAAAGAGATGGATTTAGTGATTGAGACATGAAAAGGTTCAAAACACTTAAACCCTGTTTTCTTGGCTGGCAATTCTTTGCACACCAACTCCCCTAGGCAACTGTAAAATATGCTGTTCTTGCATGATATAGCCATTCATCACTCTCTAAAGATTTAGGGTGCATTCCATTTGCATCCCTCCACCCTCTATCATTAGTCACCATCATTATATTTCAAACATGTTGGTGCTTTTAAGTTTCCTTGCCTCTGCTCTCTGAGGGTAGTCGGAGACAGTTGCAATATAGATGAGACGTTGCCGGTTTAGAAACTCAAAAGATGGCAGCAATGTCAGTCAGTCAAGGCAGCAGTTCAATCATTATTATTTAGAACAACAACTCAGTGCCAAAATTATTTTCACAAAATTACATTTTAATAATATGATATTCCTAGATGTTTCCATCAGCTTCCAACTATGTACTGTTTACACCTGATACCATGGTAACACATGGCATTACATTACATTACATTACATTACATGTCATTTAGCTGACGCTTTTATCCATGGCACAACAAATGCATGCCACGGCAGATTCCCCCGATGTTTTATTTTGTTAGTCCCTCCGTCCCTGTCTCAAGCCACTTCTCACTTCCCCAAGGCCCATGCATTTCAAAGGGACTCTTTAGAACATCAGACATTCCCACCGGTCCCAGTCCCTACTACTAAAAATGGATTATAATATAATAATTATAGTAAAAGCAGTAATAGTAACAGTAATAGCATAAAGATGTGACTTAATAATAATAATAGCCACAGCCCATGTGTAACCCCCATCCATGAAGCCTGCGAGGCGAGAAAGCACAAAGACTTGGGGGAGGAAGCCGGGCCGAGCCAGAGGTGGTGATGGCTGCTGCAACACCTTTATGACAGCTCTTCTCCACTCGCTGTACAATGCTCTTTTATTTCAGGCTTGTGCTGTCAGGTCTTGTCAGGTGTGTGTGTGACACAACCATCCCAACGGCTGACCAGACCAGGTCGAAAATTTGCCCAATGCTAGAACTCAAATCATGCCCCCGCCAAACCATATCCACTGTTTTTAAAGACCAACAGACTTACAATCGTTGGCTGTTTTATTGTAGTATCTAAAAAATGACACCAGACATGTTTAGTGAGCCAGCATTAAAACATATTTGACTCTACTATTTATTCCCTCATTAAACATTGTAAACATGAGTTTATGTCTCAATCTCTAGCCTTGTGCGCCCCAAACATTTTTAAGCCAAAATTGCAAATGTTTTTTTTCATACTAAATCCTGATTATCTCCTCATTCACAAGGTATATTTGAAAAAATTAAAAAGCTATAAATTCAGAAAACCGTTGTGAAGATAGATAATAAGGCCATATATGTGTTAGTGGTATAGTGGTATAATCAGTTTCAGAGGGTCAAACCTAGACCCCCCATCTGGGGGCATTCGGGGCGCATAAGGCTAGTTTCAAGTCTTCTTCAATACAGCATGATGTTCATTTAGTAGATCATGGTCATTTAGAGTCAAACAGACCATAAAGCAGGGGATGCTAAATGTAAATGTGTGAGCATGTGTAGACTATATGCTGCAGGTGTTTTAAATGTATCCAGGGAATCATGCATTGGAAATTCAACAGAGGGAAAAAAAATAGCTGAAAACATCTGTCATCAACGTGTCAGATGAAGACGACATTGAGTTGGGGAACCTAGGACCCTGGGAATCTAACTGACCATTAGCAAAACCTTAGGTTGGAAGAGCTTTATATTCCCCGAATACATTTTAACTGAATAAAATTATTCATGGTGAAAAAAATCTTTGGGAAATTTAATGAACAGTAGAGGTAAAATAGAAAGAAACTAAAGAGCTTTAGCGACTTTTAGCCTGTTTTATTGTTAACCGAATTGAAAGCACATGCATAGGTAGCAGAGCTCCCTCTACAGATTTCTGTTGAAAGTTAATTATTTGTCATAGCCCATTAATTTGTTATCACTAATAAAAACAGATATTCCTGGTAATCCAGAACCAACGTTCACAAGTTCTGCCCAGAAACCTTTAGCGCTACGCTGTTAGCAACAGCTGTTGAGGTCTGTCAGCAGCGCAAAAAAGGTTACATGTAATATGAATACTCTTTTCTTTCATTGACTGATGTAGATTCTGCTTGTCTTTAAAGATGTTGTAGAAAAGTAAAGATATTTGTCTTATTTTTATTCTGAAATATAGTATGAGTTCAAATAAGTACAATAAAAATGTATAGTCAGGATAGGATAGAAAAGTTAAAATGTTATAGTTTGAATGTAATTTCATGCTTTGTGAATGCATCAAAATGCTGTTTCAACAAATATGTGATACAAACATTTTACAAAGTTAACTACATAACTTGTTTACCAAGAATTATTAAGAGTTACACAAAATAGACATGTTTTTGTCAAAAAAGCTTGAACCAGCTTTAAGTATAAGGCTGAAACTGAATAAAACGAGTACGAAACAAGGAAAAGAAGCACGTTAGCTAGTGCGTACTGTAATCACGTTTAGGGCTGCAAATAACGATTATTTTAATAATCGATTAATCTGTCGATTATTTTTTCGATTAATCGATGAATCTGATAAAAAAACATTAATAGGCTTTTATTAAATAAAGTGCCCAAAAAAATGTCTATTTTTGTTTAGAGGGACCTCAGCTGTCAGAACAATAAATAACTTATACAAAAATAAAGAAGAATACAAATCAGAAAACTTAACAGGATTTGTTTGAACGTCAGAACTTGTTCTCTACACTACACTCACAAACTCTCACAGACACACACACTCACTCACTCCCTTTGTTCAGACACATTGCTCTGTTCTTACGAGCTAACGCTAACTTAGCATGCTTGTCAAGCTAATAACGAGTAAACAGCAGAAGAGCTGCTGGAGGGACGTTACGTCTTCACTTCAAAGCGGAACACAACCTGCCGACTAGCCGCGGCAGCTGAGCCTCAACAGGAAGTGCCTCTACTAGCTGCTGCTGCCCCGGTTTGAGCTGCTACTGTGCTGTTGAACGGCCTTACCTCCGCTATGTGTTTCAGAACAACATTACGGTCTCAGATGGTCTCTCCTCTACCTCCACTATGTGTTTCAGAACAACGTTACAGTCTCAGATGGTCTCTCCTCTACCTCCACTATGTGTTTCAGAACAACGTTACAGTCTCAGATGGTCTCTCCTCTACCTCCACTATGTGTTTCAGAACAACGTTTCGGTCTCAGATGGTCTCCTCTACCTCCACTATGTGTTTCAGAACAACGTTACAGTCTCAGATGGTCTCCTCTACCTCCACTATGTGTTTCAGAACAACATTACGGTCTCAGATGGTCTCTCCTTTACCTCCACTATGTGTTTCAGAACAACGTTACGGTCTCAGATGGTCTCTCCTTTACCTCCACTATGTGTTTCAGAACAACGTTACGGTCTCAGATGGTCTCTCCTCTACCTCCACTATGTGTTTCAGAACAACGTTACAGTCTCAGATGGTCTCTCCTCTACCTCCACTATGTGTTTCAGAACAACGTTACAGTCTCAGATGGTCTCTCCTCTACCTCCACTATGTGTTTCAGAACAACGTTACGGTCTCAGATGGTCTCCTCTACCTCCACTATGTGTTTCAGAACAACGTTACAGTCTCAGATGGTCTCCTCTACCTCCACTATGTGTTTCAGAACAACATTACGGTCTCAGATGGTCTCTCCTTTACCTCCACTATGTGTTTCAGAACAACGTTACGGTCTCAGATGGTCTCTCCTCTACCTCCACTATGTGTTTCAGAACAACGTTACGGTCTCAGATGGTCTCTCCTCTACCTCCACTATGTGTTTCAGAACAACATTACGGTCTCAGATGGTCTCTCCTTTACCTCCACTATGTGTTTCAGAACAACGTTACGGTCTCAGATGGTCTCTCCTTTACCTCCACTATGTGTTTCAGAACAACGTTACGGTCTCAGATGGTCTCTCCTCTACCTCCACTATGTGTTTCAGAACAACGTTACAGTCTCAGATGGTCTCTCCTCTACCTCCACTATGTGTTTCAGAACAACGTTACGGTCTCAGGTGGTCTCTCCTTTACCTCCACTATGTGTTTCAGAACAACGTTACAGTCTCAGATGGTCTCTCCTTTACCTCCACTATGTGTTTCAGAACAACGTTACAGTCTCAGATGGTCTCTCCTCTACCTCCACTATGTGTTTCAGAACAACGTTACAGTCTCAGATGGTCTCTCCTCTACCTCCACTATGTGTTTCAGAACAACGTTACAGTCTCAGATGGTCTCTCCTTTACCTCCACTATGTGTTTCAGAACAACGTTACAGTCTCAGATGGTCTCTCCTCTACCTCCACTATGTGTTTCAGAACAACATTACGGTCTCAGATGGTCTCTCCTTTACCTCCACTATGTGTTTCAGAACAACATTACGGTCTCAGATGGTCTCCTCTACCTCCACTATGTGTTTCAGAACAACGTTACGGTCTCAGATGGTCTCTCCTCTACCTCCACTATGTGTTTCAGAACAACGTTACGGTCTCAGATGGTCTCTCCTTTACCTCCACTATGTGTTTCAGAACAACGTTACAGTCTCAGATGGTCTCTCCTCTACCTCCACTATGTGTTTCAGAACAACGTTACGGTCTCAGATGGTCTCTCCTCTACCCCCACTATGTGTTTCAGAACAACGTTACAGTCTCAGATGGTCTCTCCTCTACCTCCGCTCTGCTCTGCGCTCAACTAAACTTTTTTTTTCATACTCAAACATCTCCGCAACTTATTGAGTGGCGTAATAATCGCGCAACACAACGAATCGATAATAAAATTCGTTGCCAACGCTTTTAATAATCAAATTTTATCGATCCGTAGTTGCAGCCTTAATCACATTCTCATCAGTACCAACATGGTGGCTAGACTACGAGTAACCATCACAACCACGCTCAGTACACTGAGCGTGGTTGTCTTTCATAAGAGCGGATGCATTTATCAACACCTACTCCTCTTCTATACCAAGGAAGCTGTCAGGAGGCCATTGCCTAAACTAGTACTTCTCCAAACTGTGAAATGTATTTTAACATCTGATTTGAATTAGAACGAAATATGTGTAGGATGTCTATAGTTTTCTCTCTCATTTTAATAGTGTACTAATATAATGATATACTAACCCTGGCAATGTTTAGCTTGTTTAAATAGTAAAATATAGGGATACGGTATGCGTTCTCAGTGTGCTTTTTTTATAAATTTGTTTTAATAAATTGTGATAATTTCTTGTATATGAAGCAATTGCCATCCAGGGAATAGTAAAATAAATCAAGCTAACCAGATTGCATTTAAGATCATGCCTAAGTAAAAGATCACACATATTACAGCTCAGATAGATGCCCACAAACAGCGAGATAGTTAAATCTGTAGGATGAAAGTGAAATAATAAAAAGCCATGGTCTCTAGGTTACCCAGCATACACTTCTGCGTGTGTGTGTTTGTGTGTGTAGGTGGGCATGGTGTTCCCTACTTTAAAAGTGAGACTAACACTGCATTTTGCTATGCTTTAAAGATGTCTTCTTTTAAACTGCATTTTTTAGATGAAATACAAAATATATCAAATACTTTCAGATCAAAAAAGATAAATAACACATTAATGTAATTAAAAAAAAAATAATAATAATTTTGGAGCATTCTGAGTTTGTATACAGAGAAAAGGCAAAAATGTATGCATGAAAAGTATTTTACCTTCAAAATAAATTATATGTAAAGCCATTGGTAACATCGTTGGGTGTGGGTAACTGTTTCATGTTGCTTTAGGTGGAACTTTATACTTCAGCTCAGCTGGTTTTGTAGTTACATGAAGATCATGTGTGGCGTGCTCTGAAGGAACATGTGAAAAAAGAATGGTGTGTGTGTGTGAATACATTGAGCAGAGTCAGGACACATTTGTAGAAATGTGATACAATGTCATTTGAAACCACCTCGAATCCAATTTTAAAAATGAATGAATAAAGTGTTTTTCTTGCTGTCCACTTTATAAAATCAATCTGGATACAATCTGGAATATGCAAAAAAAATGATTTGGGTGGGCTGATGTGTGTTCACTCCTAATGCCTTTACATGTAATCTACTTGCGCGAATAATTCGCGCCGCGTTTGCTGTGAGCGCACCTTAACTGTCTCTCTGAGCAGGCTTTCTCTGTAGACTGTGTTATGTTTGCATGATCATGAACCCTTACACAGAGCAAACCATTTCACATGCATTCTACCACAGCCCATCTTCTTCTCCACGCGGCCCAGGAGCTCACAGCCGAGTCGCCTGCTTTAAGGTGTGTACGGGTACATGTTCTAGTCCTGAACCGTTCAAACTACTGTCCATAAAGAGCATCTGGGTAAAGACGTTAAACATTTGGGTCTGCAAAATGAACAGAGCAATTTGTTTTTCTGTGGAGCAGCTTTGGATTTGCATGGTTATGAAACAACTCCCACCTCCGGAAGGACTTCTCACACATCCCGAGGGAGGTTGGGGACATGGAATCCGAGTGGATCATGTTCAAAGCCTCTATTGTGGACGCGGCCGCTAGGAGCTGTGGTCGGAAGGTCATCGGTGCCTATCGTGGCGGCAACCCGAGAACCCGGTGGTGGACACCGGGGGTGAGGGAAGCCGTCAAGCTGAAGAAGGAGGCCTTTCGGGCTTGGTTGGCCCAGGGGTCTCCTGAAGCAGCTGATAGGTACAGGCAGGCCAGAAGGACTGCAGCTGCGGTGGTCACGGATGCTAAAACTCGGGCATGGGAGGAGTTCGGGGAGGCCATGGAGAAGGACTTTCGGTTGGCCTCAAGGAGGTTCTGGCAAACCATCTGACGACTCAGGAAGGGAAAGCAGGGCCTTCCCCAGGCTGTTATCAGCGGGGGAGGGGGGCTGCTGACCCAGACAGAGGATATCGTCGGGCGGTGGAAGGAGCACTTTGAGGAACTCCTAAACCCGGTCAACATGTCCCCTGAACAGGGGGCAGCGCCTGAAGACTTGGGGTTGGATGAACCCATATCCCTGGCAGAGGCCACTAAGGTAGTCAAAAAGCTCCTTGGTGGCAAGGCGCCGGGGGTGGATGAAATCCGCCCTGAGATGCTGAAGGCGCTGGACTTTGTTGGGCTGTCTTGGCTGACACGCCTCTTCAATGTCGCATGGGGGTCGGGCACAGTGCCCATGGACTGGCAGACCGGGGTGGTGGTTCCCATCTTCAAGAAGGGGGACCGGAGAGTGTGCTCGAATTATCGGGGTATCACACTACTCAGCCTCCCGGGAAAAGCTTATGCCAGGGTGCTGGAACGGAGGCTCCGACCGTTTGTCGAACCTCGGATTCAAGAAGAACAGTGCGGGTTTCGTCCTGGTCGTGGAACAGTGGACCAGCTCTTTACCCTTGCAAGGATACTGGAGGGGTCCTGGGAGTTTGCCCAACCAGTGTACATGTGCTTTGTGGACATGGAGAAGGCTTTCGACCGGGTCCCTCGGGGCTTTTTGTGGGGGGTGCTGCGGGAGTATGGTGTGCCGGACCCGTTGCAACGGGCCATCCGGTCTCTGTACGCCTGCAGTAGGAGCTGTGTTCGTATCCTCGGCAGTAAGTCAGATACGTTCCCGGTGGGTGTTGGCCTCCGCCAGGGCTGCCCTTTATCACCGGTCCTGTTCGTGACTTTCATGGACAGGATATCTAGGCGCAGCCGTGGGGCGGAGAATGTCAGGTTCGGGGATCTCAGGATAGCCTCTCTGCTGTTTGCAGATGATGTGGTCCTGTTTGCCTCCTCGGACCATGACCTCCAGCATTCACTGGGGCGTTTTGCAGCCGAGTGTGAAGCGGCGGGGATGAGAGTCAGCACCACGAAATCTGAGGCCATGGTGCTCTGCCGGAAACCGGTGGATTGCTCCCTCCGGGTGGGGACAGAGTGCCTACCACAAGCGAAGGAGTTCAAGTATCTCGGGGTCTTGTTCACGAGTGAGGGTAAAATGGAGCGGGAGATCAACAGGCGTATCGGTGCGGCTGCAGCAGTAAAACAGGCGTTGCACCGGGCCGTCTTGGTGAAGAAGGAGCTGAGCCGAAAGGCAAAGCTCTCAATTTACTGGTCGGTCTACGTCCCAACCCTCACCTATGGTCACGAGCTTTGGATCGTGTCCGAAAGAACGAGGTCACGGATACAAGCGGCCGAAATGAGTTTCCTCCGTAGAGTGGCCGGGCTCAGCCTTAGAGATAGGGTAAGGAGCTCGGACATCAGGAGGGAGCTTGAAGTCGAGCCGCTACTCCTTCGTGTCAAAAGGAGTCAGCTGAGGTGGTTCGGGCATCTAATTAGGATGCCTCCAAGACGCCTCCCTTTAGAGGTTTTCCAGGCACGTCCAACTGGTAGGAGGCCCCGGGGAAGACCCAGGACACACTGAAGGGATTATATCTCCCAGCTGGCCTGGGAACGCCTCGGGATCCCCCAGAATGAGCTGGTAGATGTTGCGGGTGAGAGAGAAGTCTGGGTCAGCCTGCTTGACCTGCTGCCTCCGCGACCCGACCCCGGATAAGCGGTGGAAAATGGATGGATGGTTATGAAATGTTAGCCCCAAAGCTGGCTGTATGGTTGCTGGCTTTGAAAGAAATATGAAAGCTCCAACAGTTATGAGTTATGTGGAGAGACTTATAGTACTATAGTACTCAGTGTTTAAGTACCAATAATACATTATCACCGTGGGAAGTGGGGGGGGCAGCAAATCAAAAAAACATACTCAACATTTGTTGAGTATTTTAAACAACTTAAAGTCCAATAAGCAAGTAGCATCTCAAGCCTGGGCAAAAGCTCATTTTCTATGCAACTAAAATAAAAAAGTATGCACATTTTCAAAATTCTCTCCAGGACGCCTCCCTTTAGAGGTTTTCCAGGCACGTCCAACTGGTAGGAGGCCCCGGGGAAGACCCAGGACACGCTGGAGGGATTATATCTCCCAGCTGGCCTGGGAACGCCTCGGGATCCCCCAGAATGAGCTGGTAGATGTTGCGGGTGAGAGAGAAGTCTGGGTCAGCCTGCTTGACCTGCTGCCTCCGCGACCCGACCCCGGATAAGCGGTGGAAAATGGATGGATGGATGGATGGTTATGAAATGTTAGCCCCAAGGCTGGCTGTATGGTTGCTGGCTTTGAAAGAAATATGAAAGCTCCAACAGTTATGAGTTATGTGGAGAGACTTATAGTACTATAGTACTCAGTGTTTAAGTACCAATAATACATTATCACCGTGGGGGGGGCAGCAAATCAAAAAAACATACTCAACATTTGTTGGTTATGGTTATATTCTAAAGATATTTGGATGTCAGTGAGTTTCTGAGAGTGAATCTTATGTTCCAAATGTTTACACCGCACATGTGTTGCAAACACACAAGAAAAGGGCAAGGCAAAAGAGACTTTTTAATTCCTCTGATGGATCCTGATCTTTGCATCTTCAGGGTGAAGTTGAACAACATGTGACCTGACTCTGTGTAGGTCTTTACTGGCTGTAGAGAAAGAATGGAGCTCAGTCCCAGGAGTAAACCTTAAACTTGAATCAAGTGACTATTATTGTAATAATGAGGATGAAGGTCCCCTCCCCGTAACTAATAAGTCATTTTAACCCTCACTAAACTTTAACCTTGCTTAAGGGTTTTATTTTTCCAACCTATCGAAGCTGTGCTGTCAATAGTGGCCTCAGAGCATGAAATGCTTTTTTGTCATTCTGGAGGACAGTTTCCATAGAAATATCTGCTTCTTTAATTTGGAAGACTTGTTGGGGGAAGTAGCCTATACCATTTTTTTTGTATGCACATTGTTTATACATCTTTTCTACTCTGTCGCAGCTAATTGCTCAAAAGGTGTTACACCTTACAGTATGACTCAGCACTCAAGTTGCTTGTTAAAAGTGACTAAAATAAGTTTGAGAAGAATTGCATAAGACTGCAGATTCTCAGAGTTCAACAATCATGAGTTCTCGAGGTGAGTGACCGAACGCAGCATGCTTTCACGGAAGTACTCAAGAAATACACACTCTACACACTATCCAAGTCTAATATTTATAGCAATATCGGAGCATATTTCCTGAAATCTTCTGCAGAACATTGACACATTGTGATTTGCAAGGGAAGCCTTGTTTGTGTACCATACATTCGAACTGAGCTACAACAGTGCCAACTGACTTATTGGTTCTTGGTTCAAACATTAGGAAAGCCACTTTGATCAGCATGCCAGCTCCTTTCCTCAGAGTGCCCGTCTCACGTGACTTTTAGTGAGGATTTTCTCTCTGATTACCATCAAATGGTCAGAAACAGATGCAGAGCGGAGTTGATCAACAAGTAAATTCAGATATATGTGAACTGTGACATAAAGAATATACAATATTTACATTCCACCTCAGAAAATGTAAAATGATGTGAATAATAGCTAGGGACAGCAAACATTATTGAAGTTGAGAAACATGCAGTGTGAACCGTGGCCTAAATAAAGAAACATGAGCCTTCATTGTGCCTCATTAGTTTGTGTGGTTTCCACAAAAACAGGCAATCTCATGCTGACACCCTGCAATTAAATGAATGGACATGTTTACAGTGGCATCTAGACATCAGGAGGAGGGGGAAGACTCCCAGCGGCTGGGAGTTTAGTCCCTGCTTTGGTAGTGAGGAAGTTGGCAACTCTACTTGCTAGACTATATTTTATTAGTATGGCCCTTTTGGAGGGGATCCGGTCTATGTTCTCGTAGACCAATACCTCCTCCGGTGCCATGCCATTGTTCCGAAGGCCCATTATTCAAATATCCAGAGTCTAAAAAGAGTCCTATTGGGCCAAAATCCTATATTGTCCAACGACCAGTTATCCTGACCTTGTCGAACCCTCCCATTCACAATAATAACTTATTTTTCCGACTTTGGTGAAGGCATGACCCGCCCCACTCTGCCTCTGACTGGCTTATATTTTTACCCTAACCGGCTTCACTCCTCATGCCTGAACCTAACCGGCCCTACCAACAAAGGCTACCTGTACTAGCCAGACAGTCTGTTATATTGTTGGCGCAATATCTCGAAAATAATGACAGCTTTTAATGTTGGCTAGGGAAGGTGCTCAGAGGACATGGGGCTTAGGGCGACTGTGGCTCAGTACAAGAGCGGGTCGCTCTTCAATCAGAAGATTGGTGCCTGCAGTGTATGAATGTGTGTTAGTTTGTTTTTATGGGCAGGTGGCACCTTGCATGGTAGCCCCTCCTATCAGTGTATGAACGAGTGTGAAGGGGTGAATGATGACATGTAGTGTTAAAGCGCTTTGAGTGGTCGAGAGACTAGAAAAGAGATGCAAGTACATGTCCGTTTACCAAAGGCTCTTTTGGGGCTGGCTCTGGGGTCTAATTACATTTTGAGTTTAGAAAGTATGTTTCTTCTCAGAGAATTTCCCATTTCTGAGAGTTTATCATTCTTTTTGGTCGCCATCTTAAAGTGGAGCTCAGTGGCTGACTCAACATCCCGTAAGTTGTGTTAAATTAGTTCCACTGGGTGTTGATATGTGTCATTTTGTAAATGGAGCAGTGGGTACATGATGAAAGTCACTCTGTACAGAAAGAGAAGATCATTTAGAAAGGTAAATATGTTTAAGCTTAAATTCTGTAGGGTGAAGTGTGACGGAGGTTTTCTGCCATTTTGAAAGCAGGTTTAGCATGCAACGTGACTCTTATTGTTCTTTACAGATGTTTGTGGAATTCTGGACGATTCTGGAACAGGACAAAGAGTATCTAAATCGGTAGCTGTCCTGAGCCAAATACTTTTTTGTTTGACTAACAATTGTATGATTTTGTCGACTAATCTATTGGTTGATCTTAACAATGGTCTGTCTTCACCTTAAATATTCTGTTGTACTTTTAGTTTCTTGGGAATAAGTATGTTTTGATCATGAACAAAGCATTAAACAATGACTAATCAACTAAAGAACTATTGAATACTGAGACCAAAACGACCGATTATTTGACTAATTAACTTAGAGGTGGCACCCTATAAATCTGTCAGATTAAAATAAAATGTCTTCTGCCAGTCGGTATGTCAAAATTGTCCTTAATAGTGATGTTTCATTCTAATAAAGTGTCATATGGCAACAGGTGTGCGTCAGGTATTGTGCAATCACTAAAACCAGAAGGTACTTAGAAGCAATTTAAGCTTGAGAGCAGAATGCCATTGGGTGGTGAAACCCTGGCATACACACTGGATAACAGTGGATGTTAGTCATTATAGCTAGTTTCTATTCCAAAAAATATTATGGAACAGAAAAGTGTGTTGAATGTTTTGAAGAAAAAGGGCTGCAATTTTGGTAAGCAGGCACTGGGTATGAAACGAAAACAACACTTTCAAGGTTTTGTAACCAACTGAGCAGTGAGAGACAAATAAATCCACACATAATGCTTCCTTTCCTTTCGGCTGAAGGAGCATAATGCCGTGTGAATTTATGTCTGTATATGCGGCCTATTCTTTCAGGAAGACATTTCAGGTTCAATTAGATAGGAGCCAATTGCAGTCTCCAGGGAGGTCCCTATCAGAGCAGAGATTGCTTTATTTAGGGGTGAAAGCACTGAGGAGATTACAGTGAGATTAAGACAGAGAGGAAAGTATCTTGTCTGGCTGTGTGGGTGAGATGGGAAACAACAAAAAATGCCTTCACATGGAGTCATGCAGACTGCCGAGCGACAACACCTGCTGGAATACGCACGGGACAAACAAGACAAGACAATCATGACGTTTTGTTGCTTTGTTGATTAAAATACATAGAATCTGCAAGATTTGATTATTGCTAAAGGTGCGGACAGCGCTAACAATGCAAACAGCAGTGGAAGAGCTGCTGCGCTTCCACCAGGAAGATAGAGGTCACCACATGCACTAAAAGTAAACCAGTGGGGCACGCTCACCACATGCACTAAAAGTAAAGCAATGGGGCACGCTCACCACATGCACTAAAAGTAAAGCAATGGGGCACGGTCACATGCACTAAAAGTAAAGCAATGGGGCACGCTCACCACATGCACTAAAAGTAAAGCAATGGGGCACGGTCACATGCACTAAAAGTAAAGCAATGGGGCACGCTCACATGCACTAAAAGTAAAGCAATGGGGCACGCTCACATGCACTAAAAGTAAACCAGTGGGGCACGCTCACCACATGCACTAAAAGTAAAGCAATGGGGCACGGTCACATGCACTAAAAGTAAAGCAATGGGGCACGCTCACCACATGCACTAAAAGTAAAGCAATGGGGCACGGTCACATGCACTAAAAGTAAAGCAATGGGGCACGCTCACATGCACTAAAAGTAAAGCAATGGGGCACGCTCACATGCACTAAAAGTAAACCAGTGGGGCACGCTCACCACATGCACTAAAAGTAAAGCAATGGGGCACGCTCACATGCACTAAAAGTAAAGCAATGGGGCACGCTCACATGCACTAAAAGTAAACCAGTGGGGCACGCTCACATGCACTAAAAGTAAAGCAGTGGGGCACGATTACATGCACTAAAAGTAAACCAATGTGGCACGCTCACATGCACTAAAAGTAAACCTGTGGGGCACGCTCACATGCACTGAAAGTAAACCTGTGGGGCACGCTCACATGCACTAAAAGTAAAGCAATGGGGCACACTCACCACATGCACTAAAAGTAAACCAGTGGGGCACACTCACCACATGCACTAAAAGTAAAGCAATGGGGCACGCTCACATGCACTAAAAGTAAAGCAATGGGGCACGCTCACCACATGCACTAAAAGTAAAGCAATGGGGCACGCTCACATGCACTAAAAGTAAAGCAATGGGGCACGCTCACATGCACTAAAAGTAAAGCAATGGGGCACGCTCACCACATGCACTAAAAGTAAACCAGTGGGGCACGCTCACATGCACTAAAAGTAAACCAGTGGGGCATGCTCACATGCACTAAAAGTAAAGCAATGGGGCACGCTCACATGCACTAAAAGTAAAGCAATGGGGCACGCTCACATGCACTAAAAGTAAAGCAATGGGGCACGCTCACATGCACTAAAAGTAAAGCAATGGGGCACGCTCACATGCACTAAAAGTAAACCAGTGGGGCACGCTCACCACATGCACTAAAAGTAAAGCAATGGGGCACGCTCACCACATGCACTAAAAGTAAAGCAATGGGGCACGCTCACATGCACTAAAAGTAAAGCAATGGGGCACGCTCACATGTACTAAAAGTAAAGCAATGGGGCACGCTCACATGCACTAAAAGTAAAGCAATGGGGCACGCTCACATGCACTAAAAGTAAAGCAATGGGGCACGCTCACCACATGCACTAAAAGTAAACCAGTGGGGCACGCTCACATGCACTAAAAGTAAACCAGTGGGGCATGCTCACATGCACTAAAAGTAAAGCAATGGGGCACGCTCACATGCACTAAAAGTAAAGCAATGGGGCACGCTCACATGCACTAAAAGTAAAGCAATGGGGCACGCTCACATGCACTAAAAGTAAACCAGTGGGGCACGCTCACCACATGCACTAAAAGTAAAGCAATGGGGCACGCTCACATGCACTGAAAGTAAACCTGTGGGGCACGCTCACCACATGCACTAAAAGTAAAGCAATGGGGCACGCTCACCACATGCACTAAAAGTAAAGCAATGGGGCACGCTCACCACATGCACTAAAAGTAAAGCAATGGGGCACACTCACCACATGCACTAAAAGTAAACCAGTGGGGCACACTCACCACATGCACTAAAAGTAAAGCAATGGGGCACGCTCACATGCACTAAAAGTAAAGCAATGGGGCACGCTCACATGCACTAAAAGTAAACCAGTGGGGCACGCTCACCACATGCACTAAAAGTAAAGCAATGGGGCACGCTCACCACATGCACTAAAAGTAAAGCAATGGGGCACGCTCACCACATGCACTAAAAGTAAAGCAATGGGGCACGCTCACATGCACTAAAAGTAAAGCAATGGGGCACGCTCACATGTACTAAAAGTAAAGCAATGACGCACGCTCACATGCACTAAAAGTAAAGCAATGGGGCACGCTCACATGCACTAAAAGTAAAGCAATGGGGCACGCTCACCACATGCACTAAAAGTAAACCAGTGGGGCACGCTCACATGCACTAAAAGTAAACCAGTGGGGCATGCTCACATGCACTAAAAGTAAAGCAATGGGGCACGCTCACATGCACTAAAAGTAAAGCAATGGGGCACGCTCACATGCACTAAAAGTAAAGCAATGGGGCACGCTCACATGCACTAAAAGTAAAGCAATGGGGCACGCTCACATGCACTAAAAGTAAACCAGTGGGGCACGCTCACAACATGCACTAAAAGTAAAGCAATGGGGCACGCTCACATGCACTAAAAGTAAACCAGTGGGGCACGCTCACCACATGCACTAAAAGTAAACCAGTGGGGCACGCTCACCACATGCACTAAAAGTAAACCAGTGGGGCACGCTCACATGCACTAAAAGTAAACCAGTGGGGCATGCTCACATGCACTAAAAGTAAAGCAATGGGGCACGCTCACATGCACTAAAAGTAAAGCAATGGGGCACGCTCACATGCACTAAAAGTAAAGCAATGGGGCACGCTCACATGCACTAAAAGTAAAGCAATGGGGCACGCTCACATGCACTAAAAGTAAACCAGTGGGGCACGCTCACCACATGCACTAAAAGTAAAGCAATGGGGCACGCTCACCACATGCACTAAAAGTAAAGCAATGGGGCACGCTCACATGCACTAAAAGTAAAGCAATGGGGCACGCTCACATGTACTAAAAGTAAAGCAATGGGGCACGCTCACATGCACTAAAAGTAAAGCAATGGGGCACGCTCACATGCACTAAAAGTAAAGCAATGGGGCACGCTCACCACATGCACTAAAAGTAAACCAGTGGGGCACGCTCACATGCACTAAAAGTAAACCAGTGGGGCATGCTCACATGCACTAAAAGTAAAGCAATGGGGCACGCTCACATGCACTAAAAGTAAAGCAATGGGGCACGCTCACATGCACTAAAAGTAAAGCAATGGGGCACGCTCACATGCACTAAAAGTAAACCAGTGGGGCACGCTCACCACATGCACTAAAAGTAAAGCAATGGGGCACGCTCACATGCACTGAAAGTAAACCTGTGGGGCACGCTCACCACATGCACTAAAAGTAAAGCAATGGGGCACGCTCACCACATGCACTAAAAGTAAAGCAATGGGGCACGCTCACCACATGCACTAAAAGTAAAGCAATGGGGCACACTCACCACATGCACTAAAAGTAAACCAGTGGGGCACACTCACCACATGCACTAAAAGTAAAGCAATGGGGCACGCTCACATGCACTAAAAGTAAAGCAATGGGGCACGCTCACATGCACTAAAAGTAAACCAGTGGGGCACGCTCACCACATGCACTAAAAGTAAAGCAATGGGGCACGCTCACCACATGCACTAAAAGTAAAGCAATGGGGCACGCTCACCACATGCACTAAAAGTAAAGCAATGGGGCACGCTCACATGCACTAAAAGTAAAGCAATGGGGCACGCTCACATGTACTAAAAGTAAAGCAATGGGGCACGCTCACATGCACTAAAAGTAAAGCAATGGGGCACGCTCACATGCACTAAAAGTAAAGCAATGGGGCACGCTCACCACATGCACTAAAAGTAAACCAGTGGGGCACGCTCACATGCACTAAAAGTAAACCAGTGGGGCATGCTCACATGCACTAAAAGTAAAGCAATGGGGCACGCTCACATGCACTAAAAGTAAAGCAATGGGGCACGCTCACATGCACTAAAAGTAAAGCAATGGGGCACGCTCACATGCACTAAAAGTAAACCAGTGGGGCACGCTCACAACATGCACTAAAAGTAAAGCAATGGGGCACGCTCACATGCACTAAAAGTAAACCAGTGGGGCACGCTCACCACATGCACTAAAAGTAAACCAGTGGGGCATGCTCACATGCACTAAAAGTAAAGCAATGGGGCATGCTCACATGCACTAAAAGTAAAGCAATGGGGCACGCTCACATGCACTGAAAGTAAACCAGTGGGGCACGATCACAGATTAGTGTCCTGGTCCTACATGAGGCTCAGTAGGGAGGGATGGAGGGATGGAGGGATGGAGGGATGGAGGGAGAGGAGAGAGCAGAGGCACAGTCTGCCAGCGCGTGCAGGTCACAATACAAGTGTTTGCAAAAGGAAACCGCGAGTGTGCTCATTGGCGTCATGGGGAAGTAACAGGAGCTTTTACATTATTTTAGTTACAATTTTGGCCGGTTAGCCATCTACGGTCATGCTTATGTCAAGCAGATATGTTGTCGAAGTCAGTGATACATTTAAACTGCGTATGGATTTACGTTGACATTAGCACTTCTGAGCCCAGAGTCTGTCGAGTTGCTCCAACGGGAAACTAGCAGCCATCTACACAAGGTCCTTAATCAGAGGTGAAACACTTGATTCATGTGTAGCTGAGGCTCACATGAGGCTGGCGTGGCATCTGAACTGTGTCCTCCATCACATTAAACCGGCGTTGCATGTCTGAAGATGAGCTGAGTACAATAGACCCAAGGGAATGGGGCTCTATAATGGCGTCGGTTCGTGCCTCTGTGTGTGCGCGTATGTGTGCGCACACAAAAATGATGCTCCCTGTGACTCATCCATCAGTCTAATTACACATCAATCCTGTTAATTCGTCATTATCATTAACCTTGGCAATCTCCCCCTAAGAACACAACCATCTGGTGATTCTTTCAAAACGTGCCATGAGAGTACACTAAATACACATGTACACAAGCGCACACCTCTGAGTGCGTAAAGAAACGCACAGTCGCTGTGAGGAGAAGGCGTCCCTCTGAAGACTTGAGTTGGGAGATGAGTTGGAGCTGCTCAAGTCTCCCTCAGTTAATGAACCCCTGCCGCTGAATCCTTGTTAATGGATTAGTCCATTATGATTAGCGCATGATAGCCGCAGTGCCCATCCCAAGGCTGACATTTGTCATTTTATACACGGCAGCGAGCCTTCCTCATTATTTTACATTAATCAATTGATCATGAAGTGCTGTTTAATTGGAGAGTGATTGATTGATGAGCAGACACTTTTTTTCTCATCGCTTTCATCCAGGAACTCCAGACATTAATGTGCTCTGGGCTCAGAGGATCAACAGATCAGCAGAGATGCTGACTTTCTTTATTACAATGCATGGAGGAACTGATCAGGCAGAGTGGATCGTTGACTGAGGAGATGTTTGAAATGACGATGGACTGTCGGGCGAATTCACAAAGACTGAACTGCGGCCGCTGATGGTGCATGAACTGCATCGTTCGTCTTTCCTGTCCTCCGTCTCGAGGGCCGATTGACTACAGATGTTGTGCTGATGCTACCACACATGCACACTCATGACTGTTTGCAGCTGAGCATTTGGGCTGTGTGCTGTTTTGTGATACTATAATGAATCTCTAAAACCAATGACATGTATAAACAATTAGAATTTATAGTTATACTGACTTAATTAGTTTACCTCGAGAATCCTCCAAGCAAATTGATTTTTGTACTGATATAGGAAAAGGTTCATCGGAGCCCCTTCAGTCCAAGAAGGTGATGATAAATTATTGGCACAAGATAATTAACTTTGGACATAATCAAAATAAAAATTACAAGACTTTATGGCGTTTGTAAAAGTCCTTTGAACATAATCCACTAAAAGCAGTGCTATGATGCTGGATGTTAGAGAAATTCATATTCATAAGGCAGACTGTGGATCAGTGGTGAGCAGGGTCATCTTAGATCCCCGTGTGTGTCCTTGGCCAAGACACCTAACCCCAAATTGCTCCCATAGATGTGTCTATGGTGTGTGACTGTTAGGTAGTCCTGATGGACAGGTGGCAGCTTGCATGGTTGCACCTCCCATCAGTGTGTACAAGTCCATTACCATTTGGCTTTGTATTTATTTTATATTATAAGTGACTGTACTTCCTTGCAGTATGGTATTATATCAAAGTATACTGAGTCATAACTGTATTGCCAATACACAGCCCTTGAAATGTTCACACTGCAAGCTTCAGGTTCGGACTGTTGAGGTGCAGAGGCATTGCTCAAAACTTTGTGCAAGAACAAAAGCATATGAGACGTAATGTCCTGGCCTGTAAGTGCTGTTCTTTAAGACTCAAAGACGATGGCATCGTCCGACACAGGGAGAAAAAAATAATAATTCTGCTGTGATTATGTGAAGTCTGGACCTTTATAAATATACAGCTACCACCAATTCTCTCCAGACGCTCATCATTTCACTGGATCTGCATTAAGGCTATTAGCCCTGATTTCTGTGAAATGGACTGTTTTGTAACAAGCTCGTTTGCATTAAAGTGTATTGTGTGCAAATACAACGCTTCAGACTCTTTCAACGAGGAACACTAATGCTCACTACTGAAACCACATGCAACACGTTCATATTGTTTCATCTTAACTGTGGTACTGACGAATGCTTTGGTAATAGACGATGTACAGGAATAACAAAGGAGTGCTTCAAGAGAAGTGACACATCAACACCAAATAAAGTAATAACGAGTCTTATGGGCTACTGCGTTCTATATTTGTTATTGTAATGTGATGTTTTTAAATTCATATTAATATGAAGGGGTTGCACGGTGGTGTGGTGGCTAGCACAGTCACCTCACAGCTAGAGGTTTGGGTTCGATCCCTGATCCCGGGCGGTCCTTCTGTATGGAGTCTGCACGTTCTCCCTGCGTCAGCGTGGGTTCCCTCCGGGTTCTCCGGCTTCCTCCCACAGACCAAAGGCATGCAGCTCAGGTTAATTGGAGGCTCTGACTTGCCCGTAGGTGTGAATGTGAGCGAGAATCGTTCTATATGAGCCCTGAGATAAACTGCCTTCACCCAATGTCAGCTGGGAGCGGCTCCAGCACTCCCGACCCTAAATAGGATGAGCGGTTTGGATAATGGAATAGAATTAATATGATGGAATATTGCTCCCTGTTTCAAAATAAAAGCCCTGTGGCATCTTAGTGTGGCTGGTTTGTTTTTGTCCTGTGTGCAGGTTTAGCAGGTTTAAAAGCCTTCTGTGAATTTGCCCGTGCTTCTGCACCATGATCGATATATGCATGCTCTCAGAACTTTGCAGTACAAAAAACAAATCAGCATGACAAATGTTTGTCTGTAAAAATGTGTGAAAAGAAAATACTTCAGAGTTAACATTAGGTAGTAACGGGCCGGCAGGTCACAGATGCAGTTTGGGCTTCAACATGGAGCTGGTTCTGGGAGTAGCCTTCAACTAAAGGTCAAGGGGTCACTATTGCTATTCATTATGTCACGCTTGTTCTCTGGACCCAAAAGCAAAACGGAAACACAACAGGGTTTGCAGGTCCAAAATGGCGGATCTTTATTCCCAGGCTGAGCAGAGGACGGAAGACAGTGGAAATACTCAGCAGCGTGTCGGGCGGCTCGTGAAGTCACTCGTGGTGCAGGCTCGTGAAGCTTGCGGGTTTAATCTACCTGGAGGGGAGATCGGCCGGAGGATCTCGCTCGTAGGTGCGTAGGCACGGAAGGCAATATCCCGACACGGAAGTCCGGGAGAAGGCTCGTCTTATCCGCCGCCAGATGAGGAGTGAATCGCAGCTGTGCGCCGGCGGGAGAGCTCCTCCCAGCTGTCCCGCATCTGGTTGATTGCAAAACAAAGCTTGGCCGAAGCCCGGGTTAATCCCCACACATTAATCCAACAACTTTACTAAAGGTCATGACAAGCTGGCCAGTATTTGCTAAAAAAATGTCGTCAGATGGACGGATCAGACTGAAACCAGAGGTCTTCTCAAAAATGTATTTATTCTTTAAGCTATTTTTTTTTTTTTTAATGCTGTGAGCAGTGTCAACATCTGACATGCATGTGCATCTGACACTATAATGTTATGAAGTATATAGCACAAGACTCTTTAGTAAATCAATAGACCACTCTGAAAGCATTATATTTCCCATGTATCACCAGCAGTTGGGAGCAGCAGGATCTAATAGATACAGTTGGATTAGATGAAGTTGTCCACATGCTACGTGTCAAAGAGTGACAAACAACCGTGTTGCAGCCCATTACTCACCAGCCTCATTAAGAGGCTGACAGCTAGCCTTTATTCATATTTATGCACCTTTGTCTTGTTTTTTTTTTCCCACCAGTGGAGCGCCTAGCCATCTGGAGACAAAGAGAAAAATCTCTCTCTGCTAGACTTGTGTTGTCAAATAAAGGAGAAAAAGAAAGACTAGAACTTAAATGTGTTATTTGAACAGTCATAATGGGCAGCAGGGGATTAGAGAATGTGTGCCATCATTGTAGTGAAATTGACCCCAAAATAGGATCAACAGGCTGTAACATTGTCCCAGAAACTGAGCTGTGAGTGAGGCTACTCCACAGACTGCAGGAGTCCTCAAAGGAGTTGCAAAATGGAGCTGCTCTCTGTAGCATCCTTGGAGCAGACGCGTCCAGTCCTGACATCACATGTCCACAGGAAGCAACAGGTAGAGCGTTGGGGTGATTGCAGTCAGACTACGACAACATCACATGCAGTCGAAACACCAGACGTCATGCAAAATGAATGTACATTATGTGAATCTTTTATGAATTTTCATCTTTGAGGTAAAATAAATCTCCAGCTCTGTTGCCATGGACACCCCTGGGTCCCGGAGGCTGCTGGAGCACTTTGCATTACGTGGGAGTGGGCGTCATGAGCACTGACGGGTCTCCATCCATCTGAGAACTCATTATCTCTGATATTCATCATGAAGTGCACTCGTGGCATGTTAAAGCAGTGTCCTGTATTCTGCATTGGATTGGGACATTCACTCCTTTGTTCCAAGATGGGATCTGGCATTGATTGTGAATTTGTTTCCAAGGTCAAGAGTGAGCTTTCACACTAGAACAAATATTATTCAGTTGAAATTACACATACTGTGTTTTACCACATTTCGTAAATGGACATTTTTGGACTGGACATAAATGCTGCATTATGTGTTCAAAAAATAACACATACACTCTCTGAGTTTCTCTGACACGGTTCCAAGAACAGGTGTTTCAGCCTGAACGTGAAAAACTGGCGCTTTGTCATGCCCTTCATTGTCTGAGGGAACCGTTATGTCGTTATGAGACGAATCAGACTGGAAACGACTCCAAAGTAAACCCACCCATGGCAATAGTAGACCAACAGAAAACTTAAAGCTACTATACTATATAAACTTATATATTCGGTCTGTATGTTATTTACTGACTGGGGCCATTGTAAAGCAGAACAGGTAAAAAGGAAAATGTATTGCGAAATATGATAAATTATGCCAGATGGCTTGTTACACAGAACATTTCCAAGGAAAAGAAAGTGTGTCTGATATTTCATCAGCAAAGTCAAAAATACATCTTAACTAAAAGCTCTGGAAAATCCTTGAATTACAATAAAGGGAACAAATACAGACAACTTGAATCACAAAATGTAATCCGTAACTCCTAAATGTTTCCTATATATTCAGAGCATTAGTAGAGTAGCAAATGACTATTTGCTAGACATAGAGAAAGTGGCATACTTGAGAAGAGAATTGGGCTGTTCTCCCTCCGAGGGTCCTCATCAGAGCTTCTCACTGATTTGTTTACATATGCAGGCCTGCCACTCGTGTTTTTAGTGCATGTGAGCATGCTACACTGACTAGCTCACAAGTCTCTTTGTAATACAGTAGCTAAAATGTTACCCAAGCTTCGCATCATATTATCCAATGAGATACTGACCAAAGCATTAATAATGCTGACACTTCAGAACTGCACAGAATCACTGTGCATCAGGGCAGCTCGAGCCATTGTTACACCCCCAATTACCAGACTGATGGGGCTTTAATGACCTCATCAAGGCAATAATCTATATGTATGTAGAAGTGAAAAGACATAATTGGGATAACTTCCTGGATCATCGGTTATATGCAGAACTACAGCTCCCTTGCCATGGCTGGGTTCCAGCTCGGTGTGGTTTTAATGAAAGAACATAAGGGAGAACCTTAAGAATGGAAATCTGGAACTGCATGGAAAAAAATATTCACAAAAAGCGCAGGAGAAAATACCCAAGGTGCAGACATCCGTCGCTCATGCATGTGAAACCCCGCCGCTGAGTCTTTTTCCCTGCTGAAAAGCTTTTATTGCTTCCCGCTAACAGCTGTATATTACAGGCCGAGTGACATGGGCCGCTCCTGGTCACACATCAAGTCGGAGTTGTTGATTATGAGGTATATGTGATAGGGTGATGCAAAGCAGATTTACCATATCAATTTCTTAAAAGCTTGTAGTGAGATGATCCCTGTTCCCATGGTGAGATGCAAGATGAGTTAGGACTGGCGTTACCAAAATCAACAAATCAAAATTCCATCTTCGGCAGTGACAACCTTTCACCAGGCGAGAAATCAGCAAAAGCAGAGGTGTAAAAGAGCTCTGCCTTTCCCCCATGCCTGAACACTCTAACCTCAATACCTTACGAAAGCAAAACCCTCAATTATTCAACAGAAATGTAAGCCATATCGCGGATAATAATATTACAGCCACTTTTTGTTGTCAGTCATTGTTTAGGTTTAACCAAGCAGCATTTCCCCTCCCAAAGGAACTATTTGCTGACCTCCAAGACAACGGCTTGAGAGCAGGACTTTTAATACCTTCCACGAATGTAAAAATGTGCACAATATTGGTACAATAACTGGCATTTGAGAGAGCCAGAGTTGTCCTCATTTTATTAGATATGAGCGTAATGTATTTAAGTGTTTCCTACAGGATTTCTGTGGTGGATGGACCTTGGACATTGTAATGAAGTCTGGGTTTATGCTGCCCAGAGATAAATGTTGTACTTAAGTTAAATGCATCAATCTGGTGCACCTTGAGAGTATAATTAACAGGGTATATCTATGAAGAATGTTTTGCTCTCAAAAACAATAGCATCAAACACATTGGTTGTGTGGACTGATGATGACACCCACAAATCACAGTTAACGTGAAGCGGTCTGTGTTTCAAGATGGGTTGCTGACATTGGTGCAGACTAAGCCCAGGACAGTCTGTCCCGGTTGACAGTCGCTTCGGCAGTAGAAGGACCCGCCCCTCCTTGGAAATGATTGGGGGCGCTGTCGAGCTCCCCGTGGGCCTTTCCAAGTCGACCTAGAGAAGGTAGTGGTGCACCGGAGGTAATGCACCCAGCAAGAGACAGCCAGTACCCACAATCCTCCATTTGCCAACCCCACCCGTTAAGAAGTGAAAAACTAATTCAGGTTCACGATGACCAGCTGTGGCTATTGGGCTGAATGTTAGATCACATGGATTTCAATTGAATTACAGAATACAAAGGGTGATTATTATCCAACATGTTTCTCAATGTTACCCTATGTTCTATGATCATAAAACCTGGTGTAGTTGTTACCACTTTACTACCATAACACCTGAAGGTCTTGTTGCCCCCTACTCTTCCTGTGCCAGTGAACTAGAGGAATAAGTGTCTCTGGTATAGTCCTTTGATTCTTGGGAATACTTTACCATTTATTGTTAGTTTAGGTGAATTTGGAATTTTGATCATGTGTTCTTCAAGGATGCATTATGGGTCCCTTTTTGTATTTTCTTGATATATTCTCCCTCTGAGCTGCATTATTACCTTTTTAAAAAAGTGGTCATACCCCTACTAAAACCGGTCTAGCTCATTAACCACAATGGCTATTTAAATAATTTAAACTAATATAGTTCAATACACCTTGTGAGATAACATGTATGTAGTTTAAATTAATTTACAAATATTGTTTCCTTATGGATCATAACTTGTCATAAAATCCATCATAAGTCCGCCATACAAGGTCGGAATTGAGTCAAAAATATAGTTTAAAAATCAATTTCCCCGTGTGCCTTTCCCGTATTTTGACCCGTGAGTTTTTGCCTGCTGATCTGGATACCCCTCCCTGCCTTGACTGATTCCCCGGGTACCGAACCCTGCCTGAAGTAAAGACTTTGTTTTAGCACATGACTATCTTGCCTTGAGTCTGCTTTTGGATCCTGCTCCCTGTAGTTCCCAGTTCCCCAACTATATCACTGTTATGCAGATGATGAACAATTGTATATATTTTTACCCCAGTTTTGTGAATGTTCTTACGACCTCTCACTTTTAATACTTTACTTTTTTCCTAAGATATTTTTCTTGAGTTTGCTAAAATAAAATTAGTTTATTTAGAATTCTGCAGCTTGGGGTTCTAAAGATAACATTACCTCAGTGCTCCGACAGAGTCTCTCTCTCTCTCTGTTGGAAGAGAGAGACGGTTGCTGATGTGGCAAAGAACTCTATTGTTGAGACCATGGAAGATGAATAATGATACTATAGACAGTGAGTAATGATCATCATCCAGCAGTGTTTGGTTTATATTCTGTGTGACTTTGTTCACATGAGCTGAACTGAGCTTCTTGCAATGGTTTGACTGGGGAGCGAAGAACTCCAAGCTGGCCTCCAACCACATAGCCGGAGTGAAGCAACAAAGTGGGAGACGGGTATTATTAGTATTATATTGGTATTATTACTGCTGATCCATTTCTATTTCAGATTGAAAATCAATTATTAAACTAATAAAACTTACTTGAGCTATGTAATTTACCTTTCACGAGTTTGCTCATTGATTTTATCATTGATTTGTATTCTGTATTTCCTCATTGTGATGAATTACACTACCCACACAAATGGCAAGAGTTTGCTAATTAGCTTGCATGTTGTATCGACACAAATGGAAACTGACTGGAAGAGGCAAAAAAAAATTAAAGATGCATACAACAGCAGTTTCAAGTGCACTGTGGTATCATAGATTAGCAGTGACAATGTGGGCTGAATCACCTACAGAACATGAACCCAGATGTGAGGTTTTATGAAAGCAAGAGAACAGATGTGCTTCATAATAGCCAGCAGTTACTCATGCTTGGAAAGACATGCATAAAATAAGTCAAAGGCAGCTCAGTGTGCATTGAGGCTTCTTTAAGCGGTTTTCACTCACTATTTTTCTTTCTCAGTGTCTTAGAATCTAAGAAAAAAGAAAAAAAAGAAGAAGAAAATGGTAAAAACCGTTGCAACTGTTTTTGTTATATGTGACTAATGGAAGAAGTGAATGCTGTTTGTTTGCATGCTGGACTGGATCTGGTTGTTTTTTAGTGCGAAATGTTAAAGAAAAATCTGAATTTGCAGAATCTGATTTAAAGACAGTCAGACGAAGTCGATATTTTTTATATAATAAAATAATGATTTAACTGCAGAAATCATTTTGGGTGTTATCTATGTTAATGATCCACAATGATGTCAAATTGCACTCCCCATACCCAGCGCAGTAACTAACCCTGTATGAATGGCTGAATGATGACTTGTAATGTTAAAGTACACTGAGTGGTAGGATGAAAGCAAAACCATGACGGTTACGCAGCATTTAGAATGTCATCGTCTTCACTGACTTTCTCTCAGCGCCCGGTGCATGTTCCCTCCTTTCTCCAGAGACTCAGCAGTTTCACACAGACCTTTCAACCCGGTGAAGCAGACAGGAAATGCAGAGTGCCGACATGAGCGACAAGAGTGTTTCCAAAGACCCCTGTTGCCATTGTGAGTGTGGCCCCAGACAATGCGGTGGAAAAACACTACAAAAACCTCCCCTGCAGGGAGAGCTGCCAGGGAAACTACTGCAGCTTGACACTAATGACAGTTCAAAGTCACTTAAAAGCAAGATTTATTCAGACCCTGTTCATAGATGATGGAAGTACAGTAACGTCATAGTCATTTTTATGGCCTGAGAGCAAGTTGTGGTACTTTTTGTGGTACTTTGATGCACTATTGAATGTTCCATTTGACCTTCAGTTGGATTCTAAAGTGGCTTTCAGGGGAAAAGATCGGATTTGTTGATACAGATTAGTCGTATCATCTAAAAACATGTGAAATGCAATTACTGTAGTGTCTGGAAGTTGAGGCAAACTGCTCGATTAAATGGATTTAGTTACTGGAAGTAATTATAAGTTAGAAGAAGCTGCTCTGCTCAAAATGCAACCTGTGCTCTGTTTTTGTAATCACTGATTTGTCTGTTGACATCTTTGTATTGGGTTCAACTTTTGCTTGTTCAAAAGCATTCCTGAGTGTGGAGCTGTGTCTTCTGCAGTGTAACAACCTTTTGTGGTTGACAAGTTATTAAAAATGACCAGGACATATTTGATATTTCTGTACAACATGGTTTGCCGACATGTTAACTGTAATATGTATCAAGGCTATTCCAGAGCTTAGGAGTTCTTAACCCTAACATGATGCTTGTCAGTGTATTACTGATCCAATCTTTCTGCCTCGACTGTTCATATTCACATGAAACACCGAGGGAGACGAGGTGATGAGGGAGGAGACTCACATGGCACCCCCAATAAAGTCACTCACAAATACAAACTCTTATATCAAAACATTTGATTTTGTATGCTCAGAACAATACACTCTTCTGTGAACTTCGTGTGTTGCCAATGGGCTACAACTGCATTTGGTTGTACAACCCTGTGTTGCATGATTACAAAAAACATAGTATGGCTTAAATTTATAACTAAGAAAAAACAAACGCAACAAAACTACTTGATTATGTCGAGTTACTTGGTTTCCTGATGTTTCAGAACATTTTATTGGTTAACATTTCATTTTGAATATGATGGTAATACTTAATTCATACATTTTTCATTGTATTCATTATGCTGCTTCATTCATCATTTGCTCATTGCATTTGTATAAGTTGTGTATTATGTTCATAATTCAATATCCTTAATTTATTAAGAACATTGTGGTTTTGTGAGTACCAAGGTCACACATTACAGTCACTGTACAAAACTAAATAATTCAGCAGCAACTTTACTAATTACTTGGCAGTGTTCCCTTTCCAGAGTGGATTCAATTATATTTGTTTGTTGCTTAAAATTGTTATTGAATTATCTTAAAATATGTACAATCACTGTCATCTTTTTTCCATTTGTGTTCATGTATATGTTCGAGCCTCTTGAGGTTTTTTAATTATTGTTGCATATTTTTGTATTAACTCATGTTAAAATGCTACATCCTGTTGAAGCTACCCCGTCATAAGGAACTCAAGCTACACTAATACGAGACGTGATTGGGAGGACGCAACAGTCTCGGAGACATCCGACACATCGAGACACATTATGGGGCCAGCTCATTCAGTTATCAAGCTCCTCTTCTGGGGAACCAGCTTCCACTTTCAGTCAGGGGGGCAGACAGTCACCTCATTTAAGAGTAGACAAGTTTAGTCCTTAAAACTGATACGGTTATTATTGTAGTTGATTTGTTGGCTATGATAGCTTTAGTGCTGCATTTATCTCATGGCTTGATTCGAGTACAGGAACCCACTGCTTTAACCACACCCTCAACCTTGTTCTTGCATATGACACTTATTAGTCTTTCCACAGAACCCTCTTTAATCGACCATTGCCTTATAACTTTTGCGTTGATCCTACCGGAGAGTACTAATTTTTCGCACAAGTTTTCGCACAATTTTTTTGCAAAGTCAAAGCACAGATGCGCAGAATGGCTGCAAACAAGGCAAATTTACACCGAATATACACACCGAATGTCTGACAGTGCTGTAGCTAGATTTAAAGAAGCAATTCCTTCTATTTGATTAATTACCATTAACACCATCGACCATGACAACTTATGTATCATATTGATCTCAGTTTGTATATGTAAATGATGAAGCCTCTATGAACACTGGCATTCATCATGGAGTTCCACAAGGTTCTGTGCTTGGACCAATTTTGTTCACATTTTTTATATATGCTTCCTTTAGGTAATACTATTAGGAAACACTTATTGTTATGCCGGTGATACTCAGTTTTATCTATCAATCAAGCCAAACAAAACCAACCAGGTCGCTAAGCGTGTCTTAAAGACATAAACACCTGGATGACCTGCAACTTCCTGACGTTAAACTCAGACAAAACTGAAGTTTTTTGACTCGGCCCAGAACATCTCAGAAATCAGTTATTGAATGATATTGTTTCTCTTGATGGCATTGTTCTCGCATCGAGCACCACCGTTAGGAATTTCGGAGTTATCTTTGATCAAGACTTGTCCTTTAACTCTCACGTAAAACAAATCTCAAGGACTGCCTTTTTTTTCACCAACATAACGTTTCAAAAATCAGCCACAATTGTCTCAAAGCAATGCAGATAAATTGTAAATAAATTGGAGAAAAAAGAACAATTCCAAAAAGAAAAAGAACTTCCAGGTTGTATTTCCTCTTTTTAATTATGCATTCATCGCTTTTTTCTACCATGAAATAGCACTGTTAACAGCATCTCTGCAAAGTTTGACTTTGATTAAGTGAAGTCAAATATTTTTAGTAATTAATTTAGTGCATATTTCGTGAACCGTAGGCTTAGATATCTATCTTGTCTCACAAGGGATTTGGCGGATTCTGTAGGTCATAAGCCAGTGATTTTCAATCACAGATTGTCAGGTGAGCTGTGGGAAAATGTCCATTTTCACTTAATTGGCCCCAAATAATATTTAGTTGCCGCAAATAATTTTCCATTGTTGAGCGTCTGAGTCTGCAATATAGTGGCTGGCCTAGTAATTAAATACTCTTCCATGCCAGTAGGTAGCACAACAATTACCTACCATATATGCTTTATTATGCTACAATGGGACATTTTGTCAGTCATTTAGCCTTTTTTTGGTTGTTGAGCTGAAAAAAAACTTGAAAAACACCATCATACGCTTTCCAGAAAGGTGCACTAATGTGTGGCATCAAGATAAGTCTCACAGCCAGGCCGCGTCTCTGTTGTTCACCTAACCTGGTAGAGACTTACTTCTGGCTGCTCTGTGTTCCAGTTAGATTTGAGATTTAAGCTTACTGTTTTGCCTTGTTTACAGTCATCCGTCCTCCCGGTTCACCCGTCTGTCTGCCGTTCCCTGCCTGGATTCCCCCCGCCCGGATTCACCCCGTCACCCCCTTGGTGTCCCTCCCTACCTGTTTTCCCTGTGAATAAACCCGTTCCTCCTTCCATTCTCTGGTCTGCGTTTGGGTCCTCCACCACACACCATGACAGAACGATCTGGCCAGAATGGACCCAGCAGACTCAGATTTCCTCCATCAGGCTATCGCCTCACAAGGTACTCTCGTTGGTCAGCCGACCGACTCCTCAAGGACCTCATGGGGTCACTTAGCTCCCTTGCTACTGACGTGCGCCAGATGGGACAGCTGCTCCATCTGGTTTCCACACAGCTTCCCCCCTCTCCTGCTCTAGAAGACGTGGCACAGCCTCCACCTCCTCAACACCCTACCCAGCCCCCCGCCATTCCCCGGGAGCCACACGTTGCTGCCCCGGAGCGCTACGCTGGGGATCTGGGAACTTGCAAGTCTTTTTTAATGCAGTGCTCCCTAGTATTTGATTTACATCCTTCTAGATATGTCACAGAGAGGGCCAGGGTTGCCTTTGTTATGTGGTTGCTTACTGGAAGAGCGCTAGCCTGGGCTACAAGTTTATGGGATGCTCAGTCGTTAGCGAACTCCTCATACCAGGACTTTGCTGATGAGATGCGTAGGGTTTTTGACCCCCCCCCCCCTTTAGCGGTAAAGACATTTCCTCACGCCTGCTTTCCCTATGTCAGGGCTCCCGTAGCGTAGCAGATTATTCTGTGGAATTTCAGACTATAGCATATGGTTCTGGGTGGAGCGACGTAACCCTACAGGGGGTCTTCCTCAGAGGGCTTAATAGCCCTGTAAGAGAGGAACTGGTAGTGAGGGAGGACTCTGAGAGTGTTGAGGTCCTTGTTGCTCTTGCTGTCAGACTGGAGGGTCGCCTTAATGAGTTTAGAAAGGAGAGACCTAGTCGCCCTTTTAGTGTACCACCTCCTTCCGTTGCTTTTTCCCCCACCTCGGTGGGGATGAGCCACAGCCCTGTTTCAAGTCCCCAGACCCATCCTGGCTTCCCAGTTTCCCACACCTCAGCACAGGAACCCATGATACTGGGCAGAACGCACCTCTCAGCAGATGAGAGGCATCGTAGGATCAGAGCCGGATTGTGCATTTTTTGTGGCCAGCCTGGGCATTTTCTGGCCTCCTGTCCATGGCGACCAAAAGAGCAGGGTCGTCGGTAAAGGTGGGGATACTGATGAGCCGACTACTTCCTGTAATGCCCCCCAGACCTGGATGCAGCTCGAGGCCACTCGTTTGGAACCAACAGTCCCTTCCCCTACGTGCGTTGGTGGATTCAGGAGCGGATGACGTGCACGTGGGTGTGCACGTAAGAAGCGCAACACAGCTTCATCGACGCAGGACTTGTTTCCCAAACCGGAATCTCCTGCCAGCTGCTCAACACCCCTCTCCGGGCTCATGCGCTAGACGGGGGACTTCTCGCTCATGTGACCCACATCACGGAACCACTGCACCTGGTATTGTCGGGTAATCACCATGAAGTCATTCAGTTTCATATTACACCCTCTCCCCAGACCCCCATAGTTCTTGGTCAGACATGGTTAAGACTCCACAATCCCCACATTGACTGGTCTAAGAATAAGGTTCAGAGCTGGAGCCCCTTCTGTCATTCTTCCTGCCTAAAGTCTGTCCGAGCGCATACAGAGGGTGCTGCCCCCTTAGTTGACTTGGAACTCAGGATCTTTGTGAGGCCTTTAGCAAGAAGCCCCCTACCCCCTCACCGGCCCTATGACTGTGCAATCGACCTGCTGCCTGGTGCTCCACTACCCTCCAGTCGGTTGTTCAACCTGTCCCCCCCCGGAGTGGGAGTCCATGGAGACTTGCATTCGGGACTGTCTTGCTGCAGGGATAATTAGGCCATCGTCCTCCCCGGTAGGGGCTGGATTTTTTTTTGTGTCCAAGAAGGACCGTTCACTACGCCCCTGTATTGATTACCGAGGGCTAAATAACATTACTATTAAGAACATGTATATTCTTCCCCTTGTTAACTCCACCTTCGAACCCCTGCAAGGAGCGACCATTTTTTAAAAGGTGGACCTCCGGAATGCATACCACCTGGTCCGCATCAGGGAGGGAGATGAGTGGAAGACTGCCTTCCGTACCCCCCTGGGCCACTTTGAGTATCTGGTCATGCCCTTTGGGCTTACTAATGCCCCTGCAGTCTTCCAGGCTCTGATCAACCGACCTGTTTTAGTTTATTTAGATGACATCTTGATCTTCTCCCGTACCACAGAGGAACACGTCACACATGTGAGGCAGGTTATCCAGCAGCTGCTGGAGAACAAGCTCTACATCAAAGCGAAGAAATACGAGTTCCATGTGGCTTCAGTGGAGTTCCTGGGGTACATCATTGAGAGCGGGCAGGTGAGGATGGACCCGAAGAAGACGCAGGCGGTGGCTGAGTGGCAGACACCCACGTCCCTAAAGCAACTCCAACGATTCCTTGGGTTTGCAAATTTTTACAGGAAGTTTATCCGGGACTACAGCAGAGTGGCGGCCCCTCTAACCCAACTCACTTCTCCTGCCAACCCCTTCTCCTGGACCTCAGCGGCAGAAGCCGCCTTTGTCGAACTTAAGAGGCGGTTCACGACGGCGCCTGTGCTCGTACATCCGGATCCCATGCATCAGTTCACCGTAGAGGTGGACACATCGGACACAGGAGTGGGGGCCATCCTGTCCCAGCGCTCAACCACAGACCAAAGGCTCCATCCTTGTGCATTTTTCTTCCGCCGTTTATCCCCCGCTGAGCGCAATTACGACGTTGGCAACCGGGAATTGTTGGCAGTTAAACTGGCTCTGGAGGAGTGGAGACACTGGCTGGAAGGCACGGCACAACCTTTCATCGTTTGGATGGATCACAATAACCTGTCCTACATCCAGACCGCCAAACGCCTCAACCCCGACAGGCCCGTTGGGCCTTGTTCTTCGGTCGGTTCAACTTTACGCTCACCTACCGACCCGGTTCCAGAAACCTCAAGCCTGATGCCCTGTCCAGAAGGTTCATGGCCGACCACCACCCTACAGATCCTGAGACCATACTCCCTTCACCATCCGTTGTGGCAGCATTGAGTTGGGAGATTGAATCCCTGGTAAGGGAGGCCCAGGGAGCCTTCCCAGATCCGGGGGGTGTGGGGGGGGGGGGGGGGGTCCTAGAAACTGCCTTTTTGTACCAGAACCAATCCATTCACAGGTTCTCCAGTGGGTTCACACCTCACGTTTCGCCTGCCATCCTGGCATCGGTCGAACATTGTCTCTCCTGAAGAGGCGATTCTGGTGGCCGTCCGTGGACACGGACACACGCGCCTTTGTCCTTGCTTGCACAGTGTGTGCTCGCAGTAAGTACTCTCACCAGCCTTCCACGGTCCTACTCCGTCCCCTCCCGGTCCCGCGGCATTCCTGGAGCCACATTGGACTAGACTCCTGTAACAGGTTCTTGCGTTCCTGGGATGCTTCTGCCTCGTCGCCCACAGACCACACGTAGTATTGGCGGTTTCAATAACTTTATTTGACAGTCTTAGTTCATCAACACCGGCCGTCGTCTCTCTGGCGCTGTCACGCCGACTCTGCTCTCTCTGTTTCCGCCTGCCGCTACTGCAGGGTTTAAATACTCTCACACCCACACACACACACACACACACACACACACACACACACACAGCTCCAGGTGCCGCCAATTCCCTCCCGATTGCCCGCACCTGTTCCCTGAGCCGCCCTTCGCTCTCCCCCCTCTGCAGCCGCGCTAAACCACGCCCCGGCCCCACATACCCCCACCGCCCGTCTTAGGCCGGGGAGCCACCGGCCTAGCCCACTCCCCCCCCCCCCGCCCCCTGGGAGCGGGAGAGGAAGTCCGCCACGACCATCTGCGTCCCCGGCCTATGGACCACGTTGAAGTTAAAGGGCTGCATAGCCAGATACCACCGGGTGATCCGGGCGTTGGTATCCTTCATGCGGTGGAGCCATTGGAGCGGAGCTTGGTCCGAGCAGAGGGTGAACTGGCGCCCCAGGAGGTAATAGCGCAGGGAGTCGACCGCCCACCGGATGGCCAGGCACTTCTTTTCGACGGTGCTGTACCGGCCTTCCCGCTCGGACAACTTCCGGCTGATGTATAGGATGGGTCAGTCGACCCCCCCCCCACCTCCTGGGACAAAACGGCCCCCAGCCCTCTGTCCGACGCGTCGGTCTGCAAAACAAAGGGGAGAGAGAAGTTAGGGGTGTGGAGCAGCGGCTCCCCACAGAGGGCCTGTTTTACCGCCTCAAACGCCAGCCGGCACCGCTCCGTCCACTGGACCGGATCTGAGGCACCCTTTCGGGTCAGGTCAGTCAAGGGGCTGGTCAGCTCCGCGAAGCCGGGGATAAACCGCCGGTAGTAGCCCGCCAGCCCCAAAAACTGCCTCACCTCTTTTTTGGTCTTGGGCGGCGGGCAATCGATGACGTCTTGTCCAGTCTTAGCTCATCAACACCGGCCGTCGTCTCTCCGGCGCTGTCACGCCGACTCTGCTCTCTCTGTTTCCGCCTGCCGCTACTGCGGGGTTTAAATACTCTCACACCCACACACCCACTCACTCAGCTCCAGGTGCCGCCAATTCCCTCCCGATTGCCCGCACCTGTTCCCTGAGCCGCCCTTCGCTCTCCCCCCTCTGCAGCCACGCCCCTGCCCCACAACTCAGTTACCGGACTTCCTCCTTCTCGGGGTAAGACCACCATTCTCACTATAGTCGACAGATTTTCCAAGGCTGTACATTTTGTGCCCCTACCTAAACTCCCTACTGCCGCTGAGATTGCCGATCTTCTGGTCAACAACGTGGTCCGCCTCCATGGAATCCAGTCAGTCTCTCGTCAGGATATCATCCACAGACTAATGGACAAGCGGAGCGAGCCAATCAGGAACTCGGAGCAGCACTTCTGTGTGTCACAACCCGGAATCCCTCATCCTGGTGTGAACATCTCCCCTGGATTGAGTATGCCTACAACTCGTTGTCAAGTGCTGCTACGGGATTGTCCCCTTTTGAGTGCTCATTGGGCTATCAGCCACGAGGAGATTGCAGTGCTGTCGGTCCAAGCACATCTTCGTCGGTGTCGTTGGGTGTGGAGAGAGGCACGCTTGGCTCTACTGCGATCTGCCGAACACAACAAGCGCATCGCTGACCGGCATCGGACCCCGGCACCCGAGTACTTCCCAGGTCAGAGAGTTTAGTTGTCTGCTAAAGATGTTCTGTTACAGACTACCTCCAAGAAACGTACTCCTCGTTACATTGGGCCCTTCATGATAGACACTATCATTAACCCTTCTGCCGTTAAACTCAAACTACCTGCCTCCTTGAGGATTCCCCCAACATTACATGTCTCCCAGTTGAAACCTGTCTGTCAGTCCACTTTGCCCTCCAGCCGCTTCCCTTCCACCCACCCTGCCTACACTGTATGGCGGATCTTGGACGTGCGCCGTCGGGGACACCAATACCTTGTGGACTGGGAAGGATATGGTCCTGAGGAGCGGAGCTGGATATCCCATAAGCTTGTCCTTGACCCTTCCCTCATTCGGGATTTCCATAGGAACAAGCTTGGTGCATCGCCTGGAGGCTATCGTTGAGGGGGAGGTGCTGTCAGGGCCAGGCCGTGCCTCCTGCCTGCACTGTGCAGTAGGGGCGTGGTCCCCTGATTGCAATTCACCTCACCTGCTCAAGCTGCCTTCAATCAACAATCACCTTGCACTATATCTACCCCGGTTCATCATTCACTCGTCACCAGATCGTTGTTCACCTAACCTGGTAGAGACTACTTCTGGCTGCTCTGTGTTCCAGTTAGATCCGAGATTTAAGCTTACTGTTTTGCCTTGCCTCTGACCCTGTCTTTTGTTTACAGTCATCCGTCCTCCCGGTTCACCTGTCGGTCTGCCTTTCCCTGCCTGGATTCCCCCCGCCCGGAATCACCCCGCCTGGATTCCCCATCACCCCCTTGGTGTCCCTCCCTACCTGTTTTCCCTGTGAATAAACCCATTTCCTCCTTCCATTCTCTGGTCTGTGTTTGGGTCCTCCACCACACACCGTGACACTACGGATATGAAATTTGATATTTACATAATTTGGGGAGCTCCCTCGAGTCACCATTGAGTCATATGTATGGCTTATGTTAAATATCTATGGTTGAATTGTGTTATAAACATGTACAATTAACTTAAATGCTCTTGTAAGGCCAGGCCGTGCAGTTCTTTTTTGCTATGTCACGTCAGTGGCTCTGGTATCGATTAATGGGAGTACGAGGACTTGGAGAGTGAGGAAGAGCTCCTGATTAAGAATTCGCTGGGGCTCATAAGAACTTCCACTGTATTTATTACTCAGATTTCCAGATTGTCCTTTTAGTGATAAATCCTGGATTACAGCGTTGGAGTTGCCAGGTATGACAGCTGGAAGTCCTACCAGTAGTAGCTGGCTTTTGAGGAGCTGGTCTTCGGGCACCCTCTGTCAGCAAAAGACTTTCAGGCTGCTAATTCCAGCGGCAGATCCTACGAGACACCTCCACAATTGGAATCAGAACCATGTATTGCCATGTCATGCTGGGTGGGGCTTAACAAACAATAAACAGTGCAATAAATGGGCATTTTTAAATGTACAATTAAATTTACAATAGAATATACAATTAAAATAAAATGCAGACAAAGTGGGAAGTGTATTAAAATGAGGTATGAAGGGATGTGCAGGGGGAGTGACCAATAGGACATTGTCTGGGGGTGACAGAGTCAGTCACTGGGGACCCGGGCTCTGTTGATGAGCGCGACTGCCAATGGGAAGAAGCTGTTTGTGTGGTGTGAGGTCTCCTGCCAGATGGAGTAAGAATGAGCTGCAAAAGCTCCAGATTCAACTCAAAAGGGAAGGAAACCTTCAGGAGAGCAAAAGAGGAGGATCCCTCTCCCCGGACGGACAGAAGCAATAGATGTCATGTGTACAGAATCAACGTAACAGAGTTACAGCACATTCAATGAATGACAAATTATTCATGTAATGAGTAGTAGACATGGACCGCAATCCAGATAACCTCAATCCATGTCAGCAGAGGGAGATAGAGATGAGGGGCATCAGCAGGGCCGCCATGGCAGGAGGTAGGACCGGCTCCAAATAGCCACGATCCACGGAAACTCGAGGTGAGGAAAAACTGAGGCTCACGGAAAGAAGTAGAGTTAGTAATGGTCATTGAAGAGACATGAATTCATCCAGAGGAGAAAGGGAGAGCGAAAAGAAGAGCTCAGTGTATCCTAAGATGTCTGCCAGCAGTCTAGGCTAAGAGCAGCATATCTAGGGGCTGGACCACGGCAAACCTGAGCCAGCTCTAACTATAAGCACTATCAAAGAGAAAAGTCTTAAGTCTCAAAGTGGAAGCTGGTTCCACAGAAGATCAGGTCTTGTTGGGAGAACTTTACCACCAGAATACAGGGCTACCGATGGACGAGCTATGCTCAACAACGCCACCAGGCCGGTTAATTGGGCCAATGCATTTGAGAGCCAAGAGCTGGTTTCAATGTTCTGTTTCCCCGTAACCTTCACCTTCGGCAGGGCTCTCCTCATTGTCACACAAGCAGGGAAAGACCCGTACAACTGCCTACGGCAGGGTTTGCTTTGACGGGGCTCAACTTCTTCCCAGCTGTTAAGACCCGGGACTTTAAAGTATCCAAAAGATGCTGGTTGAACTTCAACGATATATGTTCAGGTCCACCTCAGCTGTGTAGGTATCAGCTTTGAGCTCATCACAGGATTGCCGTCCATCAATGAGAGTAGGCTGCAGAAATAAAATGGGACAAAATGTCAACTATGATTTTGAGTTTGTCCATTATATATTAGGAAATATAAGATAGGGTCAGTATTTACACATCAGTACATTGGTATATTTACCTTGGTGGTGAATTCAGGTCTGACAGCAATGAGCACTATGTGGGCAGCTACTGGGGCGACATGACACCACAGGCCCTCTCCTCTAAATGATCTCTTTTGCACTCTAAAGTCAAAGCTCATTTCCTCGTCCACTTTGATGCGCTTCAGTGCTTGGATGTACTGTAACTCTGTTACGTTGATTCTGTACACATGACATCTATTGCTTCTGTCCATCCGGGGAGAGGGATCCTCCTCTGTTGCTCTCCCTCAGGTTTCTTCCCCTTTCTTTTCCCTGTAAAAGGGTTTTCACTATTTTTAGGGGGAGTTTTTCCTGATCTGACGTGAGGTCCCGGGACAGGGATGTCGTATGTGTACAGATTGTAAAGCCCTCGGAGGCAAATTTGTATTTGTGATTTTGGGCTATACAAAATAAACTGTAATAAAAATATAAACATTACAGATTGAAAATGAGAATATTTAAGTTTGCAAGTGCTATTTGTATTGGAATGGGGTGACAATCCAATAAAAATAATAACTTTTTTCTTACTGAACCCTTTCATCGCAGTAATGTGTTTGAGGGCCAACCCCTTCCACCTCTGTAGTCACGCCCTCGATGACTTCTGGGTTTTCCTCTATTTTGTATTTGGGGGCTGGCTTCCACCTCTGCACAACATTTTCTGCCTTTGGAAGGTTGGCCTTCCACTCAACCTTAGCCTGAATACATTCCCGTCTGAAGGCTTGCGATTTTCAAACTTTACTGATGGAAAGAATACAAATATATTCAGTCATTAAAGTAATTTGTAACCCTAAATGAATCGCTGGGTTTGAGGTACTTTTCGATTGTCTTATTGTAACCGGGTGGAACTGATGGAGAGTGATTGAGTCCGCCGGACGGGTTATAAGGGGGCACCCGCTGCGAAGCCGGGTCTTTTTCCTGTGTCTCCGCCGCCGTAAGCCAGGATGCCGAGCCCGCTTTCTGTGTCTGTCATCACTTGACTGTAGCGGGGCCGAGGTGTAGCGGGGCCCTGTCACTGTAGACGCTGAGTGTCGGGAGTTCGGGATCTGGGAGGCATCAGGTACGGTGGGGACAGCGTGCGTGTGGGGATGGCTGCTCTCAGGTAACTATGGAGGGGTTAATTGGTCGTCAGTATGCATTTGGGTGCTGGGAGTATGGTGCATATGAAAGAGGTTATGTTTATTTCAGAGTTTCCTGAGCAGTGCTTCTGATCGTAGCCGGGGCGGGAAATCCAAGTGAGGTTGCTGGACAGCCGGTGGATTATGGGGGCTGCTATTGGGATGGGTCTTTTTCTTGGTTTGGCAGTCATGGGTTCTTAATTATGTTTTCAGGGGCCCTCCACGCTTTGTCCACACAGCTATCGGCAAAAGGGGGGCGTAAACCCTCGTCGGCCCACGGGTTTGGCCAGTTGTGGGATGCAACCTGTGAAGATGCTTTTGAAGCATTAAAACAAAAATTAATTTCTGCTCCGGTATGCAGACTTTAGCAAGCCCTTCTTCTATGGAGCTAAATCCAGGCCATATGTTTTGTTCATTCGAAAAAAAGATTAGAACCTGAAAAATCAAGTTTTGTTGTTGAACTTTGAAAAATTCAACACTGTATTCGAAATAAAAATAAGTGCTGCTCAGAGCCTTATAAATGTGCTCACTCAAAATCTTGCTCAGGGCCAAGAGCACGGAAGACATCCGTAACAGGGACCGTCTTCTGTAGCACAGGACATGACCAGTTTTTTTTTTTTATAAAATACAATTGTTTAGCATTGGTGTCAAACTCAGGGCCCACCACGTTATTTTATGTGGCCTGCGTCAGCTTGAAAGGCATATGATCGTCTTAAAAGTATAGTCTATGCTGCTTTGCAGTGTACAGTGGCCATAGACTACGTCTCCCACAATGCATGTCGATTCTGTGACCCGCAAATGAACGGCATCCTACTGCGAGAAAGCAGTGTTTCCATATCGCCGTTTAACTAAAGACAAGTGATTAAATTGAAAAAGATCAACAAATAATCCCAAAATTAATAATGTGGGAAATTTGCTGATATATATATATATTTATATAAATGCATGTACAATATTTTTACACATAATCCAATGCAAAGACAGTTATTTAACAATATGTTGGGGAGTAGTTTATACAGTTTTACAGTTACAACCAGCCCTTTGATGGCAACCATCATGCTGATGTGGCCCAGGGTGAAAAATTAGTTTGACACTCCTGATATAAAGGTAGTTTGATTAGTTCATATGTACATTTACGATTATGTTTTAAACTAATCTTTTTTTAAATGTATTTATTATGTACATCTTTCCCTGGATTTTTCACAAGGAAGAGTTTCCTTGGGAAGTGGACGTTTCCAAGTCCAAAGATCTCTGGCAGCTCAACCACTAAAACCTGGAGGCCTTTTAGTTTTTACCCCTACCTTTTTAAATCTTAATTCGGAAACAACTCCAAACTCAGCAGAATAATTAGAATTGGCCCAGGCAGGACTTGGAAAAAGGAATCTGAACATGTCCAAGGATATGAACCACGAAGAGGTATTGCATAAAGATTTGGTATATTTAAACATGCCACTCTATCCTGGTGTTGGGCTTTTCTTCAAGCATGTAGACAACACTTAGTCCTTATGTTATTATTCTTTCAGTTCTTTGCACTACTAAAACTTGTCTATCCGAAGATGCAGAGGCTAACGGGAGGATGGCTTCTGTATAAAGCTACAGGTGGAGAAAACTTGTGTTATAAGCTTTTATGACTAGCTTTCCCTCATTTGATCTGTCTGCCTTGGCTAGTTTGCAGCAGGTAGACGCCGTAATATCCTCCTTCAGAACGTACTGGGTGAGGGGTGTGAAGCCTTGTAGGGACGAGAGGTTGCAGGTAGGTAAAAGAACAATTGACGGGGTGACGGTGGCTCAGTGGTTAGCAAGTCAGTATTTCAATCAGAGGGTTGGTGGTTCAAACCCCGGCTCAGCCAGTCCATGTCGTTGTGTCCTTGAGCAAGACACTTAACCCTAATTGCTCACCGTTGCTGTGTCTACGGTCTACTGTATATCATGTAAGTCGCTTTGGATAAAAGCGTCAGCTAAATGAAATGTAATGTAATGTAATGTAACAATTGGACTGTTGAGACAGTGGGGAAGGATTGTGGAGCTGGGGGGTGTTCTGTACCGGAAGGTGTGTGACCAGAAGGAAGGACAGGTTAAGCAGCTTTTGTTGCCAGCAGTGTTGCACCGTGAGGTGCTTGCTCGCATGCACACTGACCATGGGCATCAAGGGGTGGAAAGAACATTCAAGTTGGTTCGAAGTCAGTGTTATTGGCCAGGTATGTTTGCGGATGTTGAGGCTTTTTGTAAGACCTGTGAACGGTGTATTGTTTCTAAAGCGCCACAGCCAAGGGTGGTTGCAGCATTGGGACGTTTGTTGGCTTTTAGGCCGCTGGAAGTTGTTGCCATGGACTTCACTGTTCTGGAACCATCGTCAGACGGACGAGAGAATGTCTTGGTTTTTACCGACGTATTCTCAAAGTTTACGGTTGCAGTGCCAACCAGAGACCAGCGTGCAGTCACAGTAGCGAAGACCCTGGTGAAATACTGGATTCAGCCCTATGGGGTCCCTTCGAGGTTGCACTCCGACCAGGGGAAGTGCTTCGAGGCTGAGGTTGTCCAGTGTCTCTGTGGGTTGTATGGAATGAAAAAAAGTCTAACAACTCCATATCATGCCCAGGGAAACGGACAGTGTGAGCGGTTCAATAGGACACTGCATGATCTGTTGCGAACCCTGCGCCCAGAGCAGAAAAGAAAGTGGGTTTAGTACCTGCCGGAGCTGTTGTAAGCTTATGACACCACAGAACATCAGAGTATTGGCTACTCGCCATATGTCCTCATGTTTGGGAGGGCTCCAGTGATTCCGCTGGATGTCTGGCTGGGACAGGGGAGGGACGATTTTGGGGGTGATATGCATGAGTGGGTTGAGGAACATTAGAGTCCACATTAGAGTCCGCCTGAAGCAGCGCTGGCAGCGGCCGTCATTCAGACGCTGTTGTGCGGCTACGATGATATTATGAACCCGGACACGGGGGCGTTTGATGGTCCGACATTAGAGGGACTTCCACAAGAAGTTTAAAGCAGAACTAGTGGTTAGTTTAGTGGTGGATGGGGGAAATGGTACTGTTTTTACGGAGATAAGCTCCGCCCCCTTCTAGGGGCGAGTAAAGCCAGTAGCGAATGACGCGAATTAACCACATAAAGTCGAGCGACTAAACTCACGCGAGTAACACACCATTAGGTCTACAAGTGTGAGTCGCAACTCGCAAAGGATCTGTCGCGGTCGCGCATGCGGAACCGTAACAGTGTAATTTAAACCACAGATTTCCATCCATCCATCCATCCATTTTCCACCGCTTATCCGGGGTCGGGTCGCGGAGGCAGCAGGTCAAGCAGGCTGACCCAGACCTCTCTCTCACCCGCAACATCTACCAGCTCATTCTGGGGGATCCCGAGGCGTTCCCAGGCCAGCTGGGAGATATAATCCCTCCAGCGTGTCCTGGGTCTTCCCCGGGGCCTCCTACCAGATGGACGTGCCTGGAAAACCTCTAAAGGGAGGCGTCCTGGAGGCATCCTAATTAGATGCCCGAACCACCTCAGCTGACTCCTTTCGACACGAAGGAGTAGCGGCTCAACTTCAAGCTTCCTCCTGATGTCCGAGCTCCTCACCCTATCTCTAAGGCTGAGCCCGGCCACTCTACGGAGGAAACTCATTTCGGCCGCTTGTATCCGCGACCTCGTTCTTTCGGACACGATCCAAAGCTCGTGACCATAGGTGAGGGTTGGGACGTAGACCGACCAGTAAATTGAGAGCTTCGCCTTCCGGCTCAGCTCCTTCTTCACCAAGACGGCCCGGTGCAACGCCTGCTTTACTGCTGCAGCCGCACCGATACGCCTGTCGATCTCCCGCTCCATTTTACCCTCACTCGTGAACAAGACCTCCTTCGCGAATCGCCACCTTAACGCGGTGAAGGAGTTTGAGTGGCTCAATGATCCTGGGAGCTATGTTGTCCGGGGCATCTGCCCCTGGTAGGGTCTCCCAAGGCAAACAGGTCTCGGGGGAGAGCCCAGACTAAGAGCGGTTCAAAAAACCCTGATGAATAGCAGCACACGGAATGTAGCTACCTCGCCCGGACCAGGGAAACCGGGGCACCCTCCCGGAGCCAGACCCGGGAGGCGAGCTCGTCGGCGAGCGTCTGGTGGCCGGGCTTTCGCCCATGGGGCCCGGTCGGGCTCAGCCCGAAGAAACATCATGGTGCAGCCACCCTGTGGACCCACCACCCGCAGGGACAGACATCGGGGTCGGGTGCTATGTAGACCGGGCGGCGGGCCGGGCAGGGGGCCTGGGCGAGCCGATCGGCGGCGACATAGACTAGCTCTAGGGACGTGGAACGTCACCTCGCTAGCGGGGAAGGAGCCGGAGCTGGTGAGGGAGGTGGAGCGGTACCAGCTAGATATAGTTGGGCTCGCCTCCACGCACAGCGCTGGCTCTGGAACCAAACTCCTGGAGAAGGGTTGGACTTTGTTCTTTTCTGGAGTCGCCCAGGGTGAGAGGCGCCGGGCGGGAGTGGGGATACTCACGAGTCCCCGGCTGAGCGCCGCCGTGTTGGAGTTTTCCCCGGAGAACGAGAGGGTCGCCTCCCTGCGTCTACGGGTTGCGGGGAGTAAGGCTCTGACTGTTGTTTGTGCTTATGCACCAAACAGCATTTCGGAGTATCCGGCCTTCTTGGAGTTGGTGGGAGGGGTCCTGGAAAGGGCGCCGCCTGCCGACTCCATAGTTCTCCTGGGAGACTTCAACGCTCACGTGGGCGACGACAGAGAAACCTGGCGGGGAGTGATTGGGAGGAACGGCTTGCCTGATCTGAACCCGAGTGGTGTTTCGTTGTTGGACTTCTGTGCTAGCCACAGTTTGTCCATAACAAACACCATGTTTGAACATAAGGTGGCTCATAAGTGTACCTGGTACAGGAGCACCTTAGGCCGGAGATCAATGATCAACTTCGTAATCGTATCATCTGATCTGCGGCCGTATGTTTTGGACACTCGGGTGAAGAGAGGAGCAGAGCTGTCAACTGATCACCACCTGGTGGTGAGTTGGATCAGATGGCGGGGGAGTCGGCCAGAAAGACCTGGCAAGCCCAAACGTGTAGTGAGGGTGAACTGGGAACGTCTGGCGGAGGATCCTGTCCGGGAGGTCTTCAACTCCCACCTCCGGAAGGACTTCTCACACATCCCGAGGGAGGTTGGGGACATGGAATCCGAGTGGATCATGTTCAAAGCCTCTATTGTGGACGCGGCCGCTAGGAGCTGTGGTCGGAAGGTCATCGGTGCCTGTCGTGGCGGCAACCCGAGAACCCGGTGGTGGACACCGGGGGTGAGGGAAGCCGTCAAGCTGAAGAAGGAGGCCTTTCGGGCTTGGTTGGCCCAGGGGTCTCCTGAAGCAGCTGACAGGTACAGGCAGGCCAGAAGGACTGCAGCTGCGGTGGTCACGGATGCTAAAACTCGGGCATGGGAGGAGTTCGGGGAGGCCATGGAGAAGGACTTTCGGTTGGCCTCAAGGAGGTTCTGGCAAACCATCCGACGACTCAGGAAGGGAAAGCAGGGCCTTCCCCAGGCTGTTATCAGCGGGGGAGGGTTGCTGCTGACCCAGACAGAGGATATCGTCGGGCGGTGGAAGGAGCACTTTGAGGAACTCCTAAACCCGGTCAACATGTCCCCTGAACAGGGGGCAGCGCCTGAAGACTTGGGGTTGGATGAACCCATATCCCTGGCAGAGGCCACTAAGGTAGTCAAAAAGCTCCTTGGTGGCAAGGCGCCGGGGGTGGATGAAATCCGCCCTGAGATGCTGAAGGCGCTGGACTTTGTTGGGCTGTCTTGGCTGACACGCCTCTTCAATGTCGCATGGGGGTCGGGCACAGTGCCCATGGACTGGCAGACCGGGGTGGTGGTTCCCATCTTCAAGAAGGGGGACCGGAGAGTGTGCTCGAATTATCGGGGTATCACACTACTCAGCCTCCCGGGAAAAGCTTATGCCAGGGTGCTGGAACGGAGGCTCCGACCGTTTGTCGAACCTCGGATTCAAGAAGAACAGTGCGGGTTTCGTCCTGGTCGTGGAACAGTGGACCAGCTCTTTACCCTTGCAAGGATACTGGAGGGGTCCTGGGAGTTTGCCCAACCAGTCTACATGTGCTTTGTGGACTTGGAGAAGGCTTTCGACCGGGTCCCTCGGGGCTTTTTGTGGGGGGTGCTGCGGGAGTATGGTGTGCCGGACCCGTTGCAACGGGCCATCCGGTCTCTGTACGCCTGCAGTAGGAGCTGTGTTCGTATCCTCGGCAGTAAGTCAGATACGTTCCCGGTGGGTGTTGGCCTCCGCCAGGGCTGCCCTTTATCACCGGTCCTGTTCGTGACTTTCATGGACAGGATATCTAGGCGCAGCCGTGGGGCGGAGAATGTCAGGTTCGGGGATCTCAGGATAGCCTCTCTGCTGTTTGCAGATGATGTGGTCCTGTTTGCCTCCTCGGACCATGACCTCCAGCATTCACTGGGGCGTTTTGCAGCCGAGTGTGAAGCGGCGGGGATGAGAGTCAGCACCACGAAATCTGAGGCCATGGTGCTCTGCCGGAAACCAGTGGATTGCTCCCTCCGGGTGGGGACAGAGTGCCTACCACAAGCGAAGGAGTTCAAGTATCTCGGGGTCTAAACCACAGATTTGAAAATGCAAAATGCATTCTGGGATATTGGCTGTCTCAAGTACGCACAAGTCTCATCCTATGCATCCCCGGTAAAATGGGCGGATCAAATCACATCCGGGCATTTTCACAATTATTTAAAATAATTTAAAAAAATAAGTTTCCCCTAACCCTCTCGCGCCCCACCTGTAATACCTCCGCGCCCCACAGTTTGAGAACCACTGCTTTACAGCCAGGACAATTAGTGTATGTGAGGAACTGTCAATTTTCTGGTAGGCATAAGATTCAGGATGTGTGGCTTCCAACCCCACACAGAATCATAGCTCGGCTGAATGATGACCTTCCTGTGTATTCGGTAGTCCCGATCGATTTCTCGAAACCCCAACGCAATCACCGTCACCTGTGGCTTCGGCGTCACCTTCTTTAACTCTACGGAGCGCTAAATCCCGAACGTTCTCTGCGAATTGATCCCGCAAAGCAAAGTCGCTACACCAGGCCTGCTTGACGTCACAATGACTAATATCCTCTATAATTGCCATCAGTCCGTGCGAATATTCTCTGACTGATTCCCCTTCTCGCTGCCGCCGATCGAAAAATAGTTTCTGCAATCGGGTCAATGAATCAGGCTGCCCATATACTTCTTGCAACAGCTCCAGGATACGCCTAGGGTCTCTCCTCTCGCTCTGAGACCGATAGTGGATCTCCTGTCTGGCTTCCCCACCCAAATGGTCATAGATGTACATAGCCTTCTCAGTATCCTCAAAGTGACGGTAATCCAGAACTGCATTTATCTCATCAAACCACTCATAAAACTCAGCACAGGACCCCCCCATTGAAAACCGGACACTTTTTCTCTTTTGGCACATAAATTACCCGCTCTCTAGCCCTGGGCTCATCAGCCTCGTCACCCCCTTCCCTCAGGGAATCATTAATGTCCTTTAAGGCTGTCCCCACCGTACCCAGATCCCGAACTCCCGACGCTCACCGTCTGTGACAGAGTCCCGCTACACCTCGGCCCGCTGGGAGATAGCACGCGGACAGAGCCCCACTACAGTCACGTGTGATGACAGACACAGAAAGCAGGCTCGGCACCCTGGCTTACGGCGGCGGAGACACAGGAAAAAGACCCAGCTTTGCAGCGGGTGCCCCCTTATAACCCGTCCGGCGGACTCAATAACTCTCCATCAGTTCCACCCGGTTACATTATTAAATCAATTGGAGTACTTACACAGAAGATATTGCACTCTGTTGACTCTGCTGTATTCGCCTTGTATCAGAGAAGGAGCGGTTCTCTGGAAACTCATCATCCGTCCTTTGCTTCTTAGTAGCTGGCCGTCTGATTTTACCGCTACATTTCTGGTAACATCTGAGAATCCTTTTCCCAAAGACTGGACGTCTCGTCCAGGAGAAGAGCTGTAAAATGATGGAAGAGAAGAGTTTAAATGATTACCAATTTGGACAGCGTGGCAAACGACTCTCAGACATTATTGTGATGTGTTACACCTGTGTAAGATGAAGAAACCTACCCGGTCAAGGATTCCAGCAGTTCAGCTGTGGCCACTATATCTTCTGGAACCGACATCCTGTTTTGTGGAGCAGTAGATTGGGCCAAATACAGCGCTACATCCTCCTTCTGCCGTGCCGTGAAAGCTGATGCATCGCACTCTGTTTCAACAGCCATCCTGACCTGCTGGCTGGAGGCCGATTTCAGCTTGCAACTGCAGTAACAAAAAAAACGTGACATTACTTGTCAACTATGCTTTCATCTGTTAATATGCCAACAACTTACAGCTTCCTCCTGTTGTGTTGACCCATCACAATCACAATTTTTCCACCCGTGTCCTGTGTTCACACACTCTCCAACCTGGAAAACAATGGAAATGAAAACGTATTAATACATGTCCAAATATATCCATTGCGGCATATCAAGTGAACAAGCTCCTTCAAGCTGTTAAATACAGCATACTCAAAGTCATGCCTTCCACTGCTGCTGGGCGCTGAAAGTGGCAAAGACCATGATCACTTCACTGAAATACCGGTATGTGGTCTTTTCCTTGTCAGAGCTGGAGTGACGACATACACTTTGTAAAGGTTCTGAGGAAGTCTGCCCTCGCCACTTGCAGAACCTGCTGGCACTCTTTAATGCTGCGTGGGCCATGCAAAAAGCGATTGTATCTAGATATAGATACTGTAACCGTAGAATGCACTTATTGTAAGTCGCTTTGGATAAAAGCGTCAGCTAAATGAAATGTAATGTAATGTAATGTAATATCAAAAAGAGAGACCGATTTTTAAATGCAACACACTCACAATTGTAGGATTGCATTGTAGGATATAGATTAGTATTGAAAGCACAACACAGAATGAATAGTATAAAGTCAGAAATGGATGAATTTAGCATTACTGAACATGATCTTGTGTTTCCAGGCAAATTTACAATTAATATCACCTTTCAACAATAATTCAATTCAAATGCTTCACATTAAACCATTAAAATCATCAAAACATAAGGATAAATGGTTAGGAATGAGGGCTTTGGCTGTGATTTTCTGAATGTTCAACATTTTCTTGCCAATACAATAATTTAATGTTGTCACAGTTGAGTTTCCAGTTTCTCCAGCCACTCTGTCACCCACTCACCTAATCTGCTCATCCTGTACACCTGTTAGTCACATCCATCTCGTCAGCTCCATCACTCTCACCTGTTTCAATCTGCTCACCTATTTAAGTTCCAGCTTGCCACCTTGCCTGTTTGGCCTATGTACCTACTTTTGCCATATAGGGCCACTTGGTGCATCAGGATTTATGAAATTCTTCAAATCTCTTTTGATATATGACTAAAATAGTGGATAAATGTCTGAGATGGAATTTATTATCATCATTTTTGTATTAGCGGTTTTGAGTAAAAGCGTTTGTCACTTATTTACCAAAATGTGAGAGGGACTGAGATACAATGGGACTGAGGAACGACTTCATACTACAGATCAAGCTTGATGGGGTGTGTGCAAATTAATATGAACTTTACAACAGTTTGTTTTCAAGCAAAATATTTACTATATATTTGATCTCTTGTCTCTTTTTTTGACACATAGTATGGTGGGTAGGTCCTCAGTGATTTCCTGAGTTTTCATTGCTTGGTGTCGCACACAAAATGTCGACAAATCATGACAAACGATCGGTGAAATCACAGTGGAAGGTGGAGATTGACACTAAAGTCACAGGCGTGATTCACAAGCTCAGCCTTCACCGTGTGAATCATGTCACAGAAGCATAACAAATGTCCGGCAACATGGGCGCCACATTTCTGTGCCGTTTTTAATCGTGGAGCTATTAATAGAAGCTTCGCTCTGAGGTTGAAAGGACTTGCCAGCACGTCTTTATAAAGTTCAACAGAACAATTGGGCCTTTTAATAATACATCATCCTAGTGTAGGAACACGCCCAAACACGCCAACCAATGGGGCAACTGTGGATCAGTGGTTAGCAGGTCTGTCTTTCAATCAGAGTGTCGGTGGTTCGATCCCAGGCTCCGGTAGTCCATGTCGCTGTGTCCTTGAGCAAGACACTTAACCCTCATTGCTCACTGTTGCTGTGTCTACGGTCTACTGTATATCATGTAAGTCGCTTTGGATAAAAGCGTCAACTAAATGTAATGTAATAATAATGTAACCGGTAGCTATAGTTGCTAGCAAACAAACCGAGATTAGCAGCTACCACACAGGTCCAGCAAATCCCTCTACACCACAGCATCAGCGACCTATGAGCCAAATGGCAACAGAAACCACGTTATCGCTTCGTAAAAGCAAGCCAGGCTTAACTTGTGCAGGTGAGGTAGGAAAGAGCTTCACCTCTATATGTTGTCTGCTATTTTGTTAACCGGGTATCCTGTGGCGTCACACTGAAATCCTTCCTGTCGCTCTAAAGGCCCAGATCATTACTTTGATTTATTTAGTATATGTTACAGCTGTATTTGGATGTATTGAACACCCTTAGTGATATACAAGTGAAATGTAACCTGTTTTTATGTTTAAAGAGCGGGTCAGAGCTACTCAGTCAGTGGCCGGCCAGTGGAACCGTTAAGGAGCTTATAGTACCATATTACCCCACTAGTTTTGATTTTTAAAAATAATACACAATCTTTTTCTAGCACATTTAAAAAAAAAAAAACAGTTCCCAAAGTGCTTTGACAGATAAAGCTGATCAAGACCATTATTAGGGATGCACCGACACCGATACCGGTATCGGTATCGGTGTCGATACTGCGTTAAAATACTCGTACTCGTATCGGTTTCAATTGTCGATACCAAGAACCGATACCACTCAACAGTATTTCGCTACAACAAACTGGTCGCGCTTTGTGGAGAAAAAGATTTGTTGTCCTACCTGACTTCAACGTCTAGGGCAGGGGTCGGCAACCCGTGATCCAGAGCCGCATACGGCTCTTTCGTCGCTCTCTTGCCGCAAGGTGTGTAGAGTAATGTGCGTCGCGTTCACACAGTAAAAAATGACTGCCGTCCTGCCGGTGTGAATCAAACTGTTGCTGGTCCGCCAGAAGTAGCGCTGGCAGCGGCCTCATTCAGACGCTGTTGTGCGGCTACGGATGATATTATTGTAGCCGAGTGTCTGTTGTGTGTCTATATTTGTAATTCTAATAAAATGAAAACACGCTGCAGGGTAACTTGAACCACTTTTTTATCTCCTTCACACACGTATATCCCACAATTCCACTCCTCTTTTCCTTTCCGTTTCTCCCTCCACAATAAAAGCACCGGAAACATAACTTGGAACACAGCTTCCTATATAATTGCTCGATCCCTAATATTATCGCTTACATTATGAACCTGGACACGGGGCGTTTTATGGTCCGACATTAGAGGGACTTCCACAAGAAGTTTAAAGCTTGGGATAGCCTTCTGTTAATTTTGTACTATAGGCTTGACATAATCTGCAGAGGATAAAATAAAATCTGCCTCCAAATTAATTGCACTTTCATGGAGACCAAATCTAAGAAGTATCGGTATCGGTACTCGGTATCGGCAAGTACACAAATAAAAATACTCGTACTCGTATCGGTTTGTAAAAAGTGGTATCGTTGCATCCCTAACCATTATCATTAGGATCTTTTCTTTCTAGTCTTCATATCAGGCTACAAGGACAAGGAGCAGCACTCAGCTTTCTCCTCTAGCCAGTTTTACATTTCAATCTGATGAAGTGGGCTCGACTATTTGACAGACTCAACAATGAATCTCCGCCGTCAATAACCTATTGAATATAGTCTGCAGCCCTGCTAATGAGGGTCCCTCCCTGTGAGAATAACATCTGTACAGCTCAGATGTCTCCACTTGAAACAGAGAAATCAAAGTGGATAGCAGCCTCATATCACAGCACATACCGGCCAGTTTACATCCAACATATTGTCAGATGTCATTTGGCTCTTTATATTTCACGCTAGAGGCTGAGACGCAGCCGTAAGCCGCTTTTGTTCCCAGGCGGGTCAGCGCAAATGCCACCCGTTCGTAATGAAGCGGCCGCAGAGAACGCTCCCCTCTGCTGCGACCAGATAGCGTGAAAGCGCCAATGGCGTACGCAATCCTCCACCGCAATGTCCCACCTGTCCGCGGCCTAATCGCGAGCACCGGGACTATATTTATTTACAGGCGTAATCGGCTTGTCAAGAATGAATGGGCTGGCACACTTGGACGGGTCTAAATGGTTCGGAACGGTTTGAATGACGTCGAGATTAACCCTGCGAGCTGACACGTCTCTATCACTCTGTGTCATCTGAAATGAGGGGAGAGCACGGCGTTCGCCTTGTATCCATCATGCAGCGCTGGTGACAATAATCAATCTGACACGCCATCTGCCTTAGCTTCATAACCATCTGCAATCACTCCCAGCCATGCTCATCTTCTTTCTTTTCTGCCTCCTGTACCTCTGTCCCCCCTCTCCCTCGCTGTCATCTCTTCATCTCTCCAGACTTCCCCCCTCCTGCAATCTCTCAATATTGTGTTTCTAATATCAACTGTGGCACTAATTAATGGAATTGTACAGAGAGAATGGAAAGCAGATGGCTTCATTACACAAACAAATATAATGGCATCCAAAACAGTGGAACATTCTGCAATGATCCCAGCATAATAAGGCAGCCTGCTAAACATAGCATACCATCATACAGATACTACTAATAAGAGAGAAAAACCAAACTTGTTTGTCGGTGTGAAAAAGATGCTTCCAGGAAAAATGTATTTTCAATTCATTTGATAGAAATCTATTCCCTGCTCGATGGGCTGAGGGCACTTCCAGACAACAACAAAAAGAGGACAGATGTTTTTAACATCTGGTGCCCAACCACAAGATTATTGCCACATTCAACTGTCACCACATTTGCTTTGGTGTAAGAATCAGATCGGTAGAATAAAAATGTGTGTGGTCATGCATGAGGAAAAAAGATTCTCAATGCCAGGGGGTGGAGGTGTGGGGGAGGGGGTCTACAGCACACCTTGTTCGGACGTTGCTTGCTGCAGCTGAGGACTCTGGGAATTCATCTCACTCACTTAGAAATGTATGTTAATGAAGTTGTGGTACAAACAAGCCCTCAGAAAAAGCAGTGCATAGGCGAAGGCCCCTTCATCCTCGACTGCAACAGCAGCTCGCGTGGTTCCGCTTGAAGAGTAATTCACCCGGCTGGCAGCCGCGCCCCAGAGCCGCTTCATAATTGGAGTGTCTTTTGATCTAATCTGAGATCGGGTGATGGAAACCGTCCTCTGCCCTGCTCCCTGACTTGTCGCCGACGTTGGCCTGTGTCTTGGTTATGATGATGATGATGATATGATGTGATTCTAGATGAGCACAGGCGTTGTGTGACATCACTGAGCCACACTGCATGGGAACCAAAAGCATCTAATGAGTCCTCATGAAACTACATCCCTCGTCATTGTCACATAGCACTAACGCCTCCTAGCTCCCCGAGCTGTGGGAGAGCAACGGTGTCGCAAGAAGGACCCAGCAGTACATGTGGAGGCAGTGGCATCAGCTAGTGATGGTGGGTGTGAATGATTATTTTACACCGTAATGCAAAAACATACAAATCCCTTTCAGGGCTAGTGAAGAATTTATTTTTTTTGTGTGCAATTTTTGTATTGTTTTGTCAAGGAACCACTTTGTAAGGCTCGCTTAACAGACACCCCCATTAAACAGATATACATACAACTATGTATACCCGTGTAAAAAAAAAATAGAACATGACAGAAAAGTGATGTATTCATCTTTCAAGACCTTTTTTTTATTTTATTTTATTTTATTTTTTTATTTTTTTTGCTTCCGGCTTCTTACAGTGCAGACGCTTTTTCTGCTTGCTCTCGCTTCTGCTTGCATTTTTTCTGCTAATATCTTCCTACATTTTATTTTTCTTCTGTGAGAGTCCTTGAACAGCAGCTGCTGGACACTTCAAAGTCACTGGGACTCTATTTCTCTGTAGATTTAAAATTCCGCTGGTTTAGAGACAAATCGCTATAGGCTACTTAGCAGCTAAGCTAAAGCTAAGTAGCAACAACATGCCAGCCCTTTCCATGGACAACTACTACAAACTCCTGCAGAAGATTGCAGTCATGGAAATAAAAATCTCCCGACTAGAAGTGAACTCGGAGGTAAATGGACCGTGTGAGAACGATACCACTCTACCATGGACTCAAGATCCTGGACAAGTGCAAGCTAAGACACAGCTAACTAGCACCACCAGGCCTACCAAGAAACAGGAGGGTTGTGCAGCTGTAAATGACTCCTCAAATGGTAGTCCTCCCTGGAACTCTCTCGGTTTAAAGCCGAAGAGGAAATCATTCTCTCAGGATGTGGGAGGACGACTAACAGGCAGAGCCCAGAATCCTGAGATTTCTGATGCGACTGGCTGGCCCGCACTACCACGGAGGCAGAATTCCTCCTCAACCCCGGCACGCAGCTGGACACAGCCGAGAACAGCTGTGAAAAGTAAAACCACCAAAGAACCTCCACAACAACCAAGACTACAACTTGAAAACAGATTTGCTCCATTGTCGCAGGATCCTGAATCGGATGCCCTGGATAAGCAGCTATCTTCCCAAAGCAGGGTAAGAACTGAGAGTAAATGTGAACGTAAAAGGCCGCAGGAAAAGACTGGGCCTGATACTCTGATTGTTGGTGACTATGCTGTAAAAGATGTGAAAACAGTGTGCAGCAAGAATACCAAAATACTCTGCTTTCCGACGGACATGGTCTCTAATATGAGAGACAAAATCTTGGACATCGTGGCTAACCATCCTACGGTGAAAAACATAATTCTGCATACGGGAAGCTGTGATCTTGTGAAACAAGAGTCTGAAGTTCTGAAGAGAGACTTTATTGACTTGTTAAACACAGTCAGCTCTGTCAATGCCGAGGTGTTTATCAGTGGCCCTCTTCCACCAGCCAGGAGAGGAGATGTAAGATTCAGCAGGCTGTTTGCACTGAACAGATGGCTGTCAACTGCATGTACTGACCATCCAGTACATTTTATTGACAATTTTTACCTTTTCTGGGAACGCATTCATCTTTTTAAAGCAGATGGAATCTGCCTGAACAAGTCAGGGGTAAAACAGTTTGCCTCTAACCTATTTTTCTTCCTGCGTCACCCGTCTGTTCCCACTGCCAAGGACAGTAGACAAGAGGAGTCTAAACAAGAGATAACCACACAGCGTCGTCCTGGAGACCTCATGGGAAGGATGCCAAAGGAGAGCCAAGAGGAGGAGTCTCCAACCTCACCAACAAGGCCCCCCCCTCCGAGAGAGGAAGATAATTTACTTCAGTCACCAGCACCAACTTCCACCCCCCATACACCATCCAGGTCCCCCTCCTCTGCATTCTCCCCCTCATCCTCCCCCTCCTCCCCCCACCTGGAGTTCACTGACCACATGAAAGAGCTGGTCACTGCTGGAACCAAATTCACTCCCCGCCGCACTCCCATTTTCCCTCCAGTAAGTCCAGCTCGACCTCGACCTCGGCCACCGCTGCCACTGGCTCTAAGTCCAGCTCGACCTCTGCCATTTCTGCCCCCGCCTCCACGACAGCTCCACCAATATCCTCAAGCTATAACGGATACAGAAACCTTGATATTGATATCTACTTGATATCTTCTGGGTCCGGACTACAAGGCTAATGACACTACTGAATATCTCCAGGAACAGTCGGGGCCCTGTATGCAGCTAGCGTTCTCAATTCCTGTCCTGACTCATAGAAAAGGAAAGGTGAGGCTGCGAAGAAACATTAGTAAATCTGCAAATTTATCAAACTTATTGATAATTTCCCGTCAGCCTGTCCAGACACATAGGACAAATAGAGCTTTAAACACATTAAACTTAGCTTTATTAAATGTCAGGTCTCTGTCAGGAAAAACTTTTTTAATCAATGATTTCATTGTTAGGCACAAGCTGGATTTTTTGTTTTTAACCGAAACTTGGTTAGACCAAGATAACAGTGCAGCTGTTCTTATTGAATCAACACCTCCCAACTTCAGTTTCATGAGTGAAACAAGAGCGCATAAGAAAGGAGGAGGAGTTGCTATTTTATTTAATGAGTCTTTGCAATGCAAGCAGATGTCTTTTGGTCATTTTACTTCTTTTGAATATGTGGCTCTGAATTCCACTCGAGTTTTATTCCTTAACATTTACAGACCACCTAAATACTGTGCATCCTTCTTCGATGAGTTTACTGAACTGCTGTCTATAATCTGTGTTGATTTTGATTGTGTTGCCATTGTTGGTGATTTTAATATCCATGTTGATAATCCCCAGGACAGAGGGTCTATACAGCTATGTGGTGTCCTTGATAACTATGAGCTGACTCAGCATGTAACAGGTCCCACCCACAACAAGGGGCACACCCTGGATCTAATCATCACCAAAGGTCTGGACATTTCCAAGGTTGCTGTGACTGATGTTGCACTCTCTGATCATTTCTGTGTTTTCTTTGAGAGTGCAATCTCCCTGCACACAAATGTCCAAACCAAGGTTGTGACAAAGCGTTACATCACTGAAAACACGGGTGAACTATTTATTCAGAAGTTCTCCTCCACACCAGCCCTCTCTTGCATCTCAGTAAATGAGCTTGTGGATGACTTTAATTCTAAAGTTAAAAATGTTATTGATGCCATTGCACCCACTAAGGTGAAGGTTGTCTCAGGTAAGAAAAGATCCCCTTGGAGAAATGCCACGCTGGTCCGAATAGAGAAAAGAGAGTGTCGGAAAGCTGAGCGCAGGTGGCGAAAGACTAATCTCCAGGTTCACTGTGGTATCTATAAAGAGAGACTTCGCAACTACAATTTGGAACTTAGAAATGCAAGGCGGGCCTTCTTCTCTGACATCATAATCAAAAACAATGCACGCGCCTTATTTGCTACCGTGGACAGGCTAACAAACCCTCCGGTGTCAGTAACTGCTACGCTCCAATCCACCTGGGCATGCAATCAATTTGCATTCTTTTTTGCTGACAAAATTCAGCAAATTAGACAAGCAGTTGGTGGCTCCACACCAACCACAGGATGTGTGTTGTCCCCATCTTTAAATAACATCCATCCAAATATCTTGACACAATTTCATTCAATTAACCAAAGAAGCTTAGAAGATATTATACAACATCTGAAAACATCCTCATGCTGCTTAGATATTCTACCAACACACTTTTTCAAAAATATTTCGCACTGCATGATCACTGACCTTTTACAAATTGTAAACACATCCCTTCTCTCAGGTGTCTTCCCACAAGCCCTAAAAACTGCAGTTATTAAACCACTCCTAAAGAAGGCTAGTTTAGACCCCGAAATAATGAAAAATTATAGGCCAATATCAAACCTCCCCTTTTTAAGTAAAATAATGGAAAAAGTTGTTTATCATCAGCTAAATAGCTTCTTGGCCGAAAATAATTGTTTTGATGTCTTCCAGTCTGGCTTTCGTCAGCATCACAGTACTGAAACTGCTCTTGTTAAGGTTTTCAACGACATCCACTTAAACACAGACAGAGGCAGAACTTCAGTCTTAGTATTACTGGATCTCAGTGCTGCATTCGACACAGTCGATCACAACATACTACAAGACAGACTGAAAGTCTGGGTAGGACTCTCTGGCGCAGCACTTAACTGGTTTGACTCTTACTTGAAGGACCGACAATACTTTGTGTCGGTAGCTAATTACAGGTCAGAGCTGACTGGTATGACATGTGGTGTTCCCCAAGGTTCAATACTGGGGCCTCTTCTGTTCAATATCTACATGCTTCCACTGGCTCAGATTATGAAAAACAACAAAGTGTGTTATCATAACTATGCAGACGACACACAAATCTACATAACTATATCACCAGGGGACTATAATCCCATACCAGTGCTGGCTAAATGTATTGAAGAAATCAACAACTGGATGTGCCAGAATTTTCTTCAATTAAATAAAGATAAAACAGAAGTACTTGTTTTTGGTTCCAAGGACGAACGATTGAAAGTGAGCGCTGAGCTACAATCACTGATGTTAAAAACCTCAAACCAAGCCAGAAATCTAGGAGTAGTTATGGATTCAGATCTCAACCTGAACAGTCATATCAAGACAGTTACAAAATCAGCCTACTATCACCTGAAGAATATATCAAGGGTTAGAGGACTTATGTCTCAACAGGATTTGGAGAAACTTGTCCATGCATTCATCTTCAGTAGACTTGACTACTGTAACGGTGTGTTCACAGGTCTCAGTAAAAAGTCAATCAGAAAGCTGCAGCTGATTCAGAACGCTGCAGCTCGAGTCCTCACTAAGACCAGGAGAGTGGATCACATCACTCCGGTTCTGAGGTCTTTGCACTGGCTTCCTGTCCAACAAAGAATTGACTTTAAAATCCTGCTGCTGGTTTATAAAGCCTTGAATGGTTTAGGGCCTAAATACATTAGTGATCTGCTGCTGCCTTATGAACCATCCCGACCCCTCAGGTCGTCTGGGACGGGTCTACTTTCTGTTCCAAGAGTCAGAACTAAACATGGAGAGGCAGCGTTCAGCTTTTCTGCTCCACACATCTGGAACAAGGTCCCTGAGAGCTGCAGGTCTGCAGAGACCCTCAGCCTCTTTAAATCCAGACTGAAGACCTTTCTGTTTGCTGTTGCCTTTAATTAAACCAGATTCTACATTTCACTACTGCATTTTATATCTTAAACTGCACTGCAACTTTTATTCAATTCTGTATCTATCTATTTCTGCTTTTTGCCTTCTAACTGTTTTTTATTGTTTTAATGATTGTTCTTAATTGTTTTTAAATCTTTTATTTTGGATTGTGTAATTGTTTTTAATTGTTTTTAAATCTTTTATTCTGCATTGTGTTTTTATGCTTTTAATGGCTGTATGTGAAGCACTTTGAATCACCTTGTGTTGAAATGTGCTATACAAATAAACTTGCCTTGCCTTGCCTTGCTCGCTGACAGGTCATCCAGACCATAATGACACTACTTTAGGATCAAAGGAATTCAGATGGTAGCTGGCTTTGCATTTCTTCTTGCCAATGTATCTCTTCTAAAATATGTATTCTAATATTCTTAAGAATATTAGCATTTTGTCTCATAAATCTAACATATCAGAGAATATAATTATTTTCTATCCCACATTTATGACTTTAATTTTGAACATTCAGAGGTTTTTCTCTGGATATTACCCCTCTCCTCCATCTCTGTATCTTCATTTATTTTATGTTTTTTAAGTGCTATGGCCCTGATAGTCCATCATAAATATACACACAGCTGCAAACATACTTTGCCACTGTTTGGACCCTTGATTGCTTCAGACGGCGTAACCATGACCGGTTAACTAAACTTGACGTGTAAAATTGGTGGTTCCCCTTTAACACTATTGAGACGTTTTAAAAGACATTGTGCCAAAGCGCCCAACATTTTGCTTTTATAGACATGGAACAGAAAGCAGCTTTTTATTTTGTATACAAAAACAAAACAAAGAATAGTGACTTTACAGATCAATGATATAATGAACCGTGATATAAACGTTTTACAGGGACAGATGGGGTTGCATACAGAACGGAACATCATACATACAAACATAATACATGCATACAACAAAACCAACGAGGTCCCCAAAACACATTTCACTTCCAGCTTCCAGCAATGGCTACTCTTTAACCCTTCAGGGTATTGGGCCTTTTTCTTGATTATACATTTATTAAATTCAGCTTTTTAAAGCGCTTGAATATGAGATACACATTTGATGTGTTACATCAAAAATTGCAGAACAATCTCAGCTCTCTCTCTCTGTATATATATATATATATATATAATGAGGCACCATTGTCCTAAGGCACAAGTGTAAAGCGATAATATGGCCCTAAATCTGAAAAATGTAAGCTTGATTTTTAAAGATTCTTCATATCTCTTGTGAAAACTTACCTTTACTCATGTGGAAGAACTGTTCTGGTTATGGACATTGGTTTACCAAGGGTCCTAGGTTCACAAAAGCAGTGGAATATATGAATAAAATGAGAGATACATGTAAGTAAATGTCTAAAACCAAATTTTGCATTATCATTTGAGTAGAAATGTTGTCTGTCACACCTTTCACCAATATTATAGAAATATGACTTCATAGTGCAGATCAAGCTTCATGAGGTGTGTGCAAATGAAAATTGACCATTACAACAGTTTGTTTTCAAATACAAATATGTATTATACATTAATATATATATTTACACAATATACATGTTCAGAAATAGAAATCAGAAAACTAGTCACACAGACTGTTTACAATATGACTTCACTGACAGTTCATGTCCGGCTGCAGGCAGGCTCTGAAGCTCCTCTGTTATAAACAACTTAACCATTGTCAAACAAGCTGGCGCGCTTCAAGACCCGGAAGGGTTAAACTGATGCTCTAGTTTCCTCTCTAGCGTCAGGGACGACGACAGTTTATCCTCGTTACATAGAAATTGTTTTTACTAAATAAACTGTCTTTAAAATAAACTGTTTTTGCTTGTTACATGCATACAGCAAACATCCAAAGTTTTTAGGTTTACTTATGCAATACAACTACATGGCACGGGTTCAGGAAAGGTTAGGGTTAGGGTTTGAGATAAAAATAGTATGTTTGTTCCAAAAAATAACCACATTTGTTTCAAAAGTTATATGTATATTCAACTTCAATTATGTAACTAATTATGTTCTAGGTCTAAGTTCTAAGTTGGCCATGCCCTAGTTTTACATGAGACACGGACAGCAAACTCCTGGGTGAAAGTCCTGTGTTCGACCCATCCAACCTACACAGACTCTTCTAATGCCGTGGATGGGTTCACACACAGACGCTCAAGGCGCCTCGGTGCCACTGACCAAGCGTCGGAATTTGAAGAGAGATTTAGTATGAACACGTTGGATGAAGTAGATCTACAATAACAAGCATATCTCGCAGCCAGCACTGCATTTTGAAAAGTACCACAAACAGAATGACCGAATATTATTTTATTCAGTACAATTTGTTTATATTATGCTCATCAGGACGTGCAATGGCATTCATATCTATTATTCAAACCGTTTTTCACATGCTATACATCTACATGACTGGGCCAATTAATCCTCTGTTTCCCCAATTTAGTTTAGAGGCGCATGCTTGAGAAATTATGGAATAAATCCAGATTCACAGGGTGGATACTGAAAATATGGGAGACTGCTGCCTCTTAGCTCAGTTAAACTATAGTATATGGTGGGAATCGTGTTGCTGCCTATCAGTCTCACTGCATTATTACACAGTGTGTGTGTGTGTGTCCTGTTCTTCACAAACAGTGATGTCACCAGGCAGCCAACATGGTTGCTGCCCTTGCTTTTTAGTATCCCATCCCTCCTCATCACCATTCATTGATTTATTAATCTCATTGTCATTGTCCAGGTTATTGTCAATTGAATACTTTGCCTCTTGCACACCACTCTGGTGTTTGATCCCTCTCTCTTAATGTTACCATTCTGAGATTTCTCTCAGAAGTGCCAGAGCGGCGGGTCATTAGTGCATTCTCCTGACATAGATGGTCGCTGGGAGCTTGGTGAAATAGTACTCTACTAGGGTTGGAATTATTTGAATATTAATTAGATAATCATAATGAAGCCCTCTGGATTCAAACATGCATAAAACACAAACCTTTTGAAAATGTTTGTTCTATAATAAACAACAATACAAACAACAATACCGTAGAATAACAGAATCCATAAAAATAAGATAAAATAATCCTTTATTAGTCCCGCAGTGGGGAAATTACAGGATTACAGCAGCATTGCTCACAGTAAATAAAAGATAAAAAATCAAGTAATATAAATAAACAGTAAACAATAATAAACATAATAAAATAAAAACAGTAAAGAAGAATATTGAATATACAAGATATTGCACCAGAATGAATAACAGTGTTCAGAGTGATCAAAGTGTTGAAAGTGAAGAAAGTGTTCAGAATGTTTGTGGACTACTGGGAGGTCAGCTTGTTGTGCAGCCTGACAGCAGCAGGGAAGAAAGGACTTGTGGTACCTCTCCTTCACACACCGGGGGTGAATCAGCCGGTGGCTGAAGGAGCTGCCAGGGTGTCCTGTATGGGGTGGGAGGCGTGGTTCATCAGGGATGAGAGCTTGGCCATCATCCTCCTGTCTCCCACCACCTCCACAGTATCCAGAGGACACCCCAGCACGCTGCTGGCCTTCCTTTCCAGTTTGTCCAGTCTCCTCCTGTCAGCTGGCGTGATGCTGCTGCACCAGAAGACCACTCCATAGTAGATGGCTGATGCCACCACAGAGTCGAAGAAGGTCTTCCCTGCAAGTGTTCCCTGCACCCCAAAAGACCTGAAGGCACTGGAGAAGTCAAAAACGTGACTCTCACAGTGCTTCCAGCCTTTTCCAAGTGAGAGAGGCATCTCTGCAGCAGGTAGATGACGGCGTCGTCCACCCCGATGCCAGACTGGTAGGCAAACTGAAGTGGGTCCATGGATGAGCTCACCAGGGGGCGGAGATGGGCAAGGACCAGCCTCTCCAGGGTCTTCATCAGGTGAGATGTTAGTGCCACCGGCCTGTAGCTGTTGAGGCTGTTTGGTACTGGTATCACGCAATTAAAATACCTTTTAATTAAACTAAAAGACAGCCAAGAATGGAGAAATGTCATGGAGACTAGAACCCTCGCTGCTGGTGCTTGTATTGGTGCGCTCTCAGATGAAACCCATTGGAAGGGCTGAGGCTGCATTACAGCGGAGCCCCACAGTGGCCTCAAGTATTCGCTGGTGATTACAACAAAGAAAAGGCACTTGAGACAGCCCTAGTACCTGCATACGACATATCTGTACCATCCATTCCTTGTGACGCAGTCCATACCCTGGCAAAATAGTTAGAAACTAATTGGTGGACTGTGTGATAGAGGTAATATTCATTTGAAATTTCCAGGTTTCCCCATTCCTTTAAAAGTCAGAACAGTCGAAGTGCATATTGGTGTCAAAGTTCCCCGAATTTGCTTCTGGGCTGTGCCCCATGGTGCTCCCCAAGGGGCTGATCCTGCAGCTGTGGGATCCAACACTGGGTAACCCCTCTATTCGTGTGAAAATCACAACTGACCTTCCTCGAGTTGATTCTGTTTTCAATAAACGTGTGTGTGTGTGTGTGTGTGTGTGTATGTATATACACTGTAAACCCGGATAAGTAGAATATACTTAAAAAAAATAAGGTAACTCGTTGCCTTAAAATTTTTAAGTAATGAAGCATTAGTTGAATAAGTGAAGTGGATTACGTTCAATGTACTTGAGCCCATAATGGAATGGAATAGAACATTTAAGTTGAATGTACTAATAACCAAGTTACAGTAACTGAAGATACTTAGTTTAAACAATCATTCCCCACCCATTTATTTTTTTACCGGAGGGTGAAAAAAATAACAGAGCTGATACCTGTATGGAGAGCCCATACTCTCCCCTCCACCTCTACCTCCCTTTCTCTCTACCCGACTCCTCCAGCTTGGCAATTGTGAACTTGATCATTAACAAAAAAAAAATCTCTGGATAAAATAAAAAAGCATGTGTGCGACAGAATAAGGGTGAAAAATAAAACTGACAGTAGATACTGATCTAGAGCCCATACTCTCCCCTCCATCTCCCCTCCTCATGACCCCCCATGCAACATTTTTTTTTAGTCTTTCCTTCTCTCCTTACCCTCTCTCTCTTCACTTTACTTTTACTGCCAATTAATAAAAGAAAAAACCTCACATTTGACGACTTGGGAAGAGGAGATGCTGGATCTTACATTGCAAGCTGATTCTTGAGTGTTTGAAGTTTAGGTTTCAGATCGGTCTTACCTAAGTTCAGAAGTACCTGTTGTTACGTCCCCCTGTTTGGTCTAGGGGAGTGGGAGGCGTGAACATATAGGCAGAGACTGGACGGGAGTAAAGTGGAACAGTTTATTAAACAACAGAGATAGCAGGCAGGACAAACTAGACACAAGGAGGGTGGTGGAGGGTGCCGTGAAAATAACCAACCGGAAGAAACTAAGGAAGATCTTCAAAAGGAGGACTATGCCCGCCTGTATAGCTAACTAAGGTTGTCTCTAACGCGGTCACACAAAAGAACACAGCACCCACTACGCCTATGAAATCTAACAAGGGAATTCTACATGTAGCAAATCAGTGTTGACTCTGGCCCTCGCTCCTCCCTTTGTCTCGGCCACATGCGGAGCCTACAGGGTTTAACACAAGGGACACAAATACACAGGACGCTTCCCACAGATTCCCACGCTACGAGCACGAGCGGCACACAAGTCAATGGGAGCTGACAAGCTGCCATGAGCCACTGGTGGCTTCCCCCTTAAAAACCGCAAGCAGGGCGGCGGCGGCACTCCATTGGTTGCGCCAGAGCGGGACGGTCCAATCAGGTCCCCACCGGAACCCGGAAGTAGGCGGAACTCACGTCCGCCGGCCATCCGGTCTGTAACGTCAGGAAACACACACACACACCCATACACATATACGTACACATAACCTCACCACGGCGGCGGCCGTAACACTGTTGAAAAAAATCAAAAGTGTTCATGTACTTTGGGTAATTCAGATGCAGTGCATAGGTAAGTCCGAAGACAATGTGTATGGCCTGGGGCAGGCTCTCAACATCCATTACAATGTTTCCCTCCAAGATGATTCCCACTTAGGATGCATTGTGGTGAAGGGGACTGCGTGTGTGGAGCGATGTTTTCCTGTTCATGGCAGAGGATCCCCACTGGCACATCATTGTACGAACCTTCCTCATCATCAACGTCCTGAAAAAAAGGAACAGGGCACGATCACATTAACATGACAACATAGTGCTACAAACACCCTCTATAGGTACACAGCCCACATGTCTGCTCTATCCAGTGTCCAACCATTGCCCAGTGCATCGAACGCTACATAAAATCACTCAGGACAGGTGCAAGAAGCATTCCACAAATGATCTGGGGTGAACACACAATTTTGGAGTATGCCTCCTCCAGAGAAGTTTTTTTTTTTTTTCAAACAACAATAACAATGAAAAAGAAACTATTAACACATGCACACCTTAAAATAATATGTATGGTAGGGAGAGAGGAGGGGAGGTAAAGGGAGGTAGAGAAAAATCAAAGTTGCTTACAAAGCAGGCCTTGAAGAAGGTGGATGGATCATCGCCAAGAATGACAGGAAGCCCCCTGAGGACAAGGCATCTGACTTCTGTCACATCCGAAGCCTGGTGGATTGAGGGAGCAGAGAGGACATTACACACTTAAAATAGGGTCCATTTGTTACCCTGAACACTATGTGCACACACATAATCAATAATACACAGCAGAGGCATTTATGTACTGGACCCCACTTGTTAACTCACACCAAGTGTTCTTGACATTATGCATACAGGTAGTTATTTGCATACCTCATTTACAGATCAACTAGCAAAAAAAAGAGAAAAAAAACAACAGGATAGCTCACATTACCAGTACATTTATTTACACCACATGTGTGTTCTTTCAAGCTCAATCAAATATCAGACTGTTTTTTCTAAGACGTAAATATAGAGTTGAAAATCAATTAACCTTTGTTTGTCGCATCAGGTCAGCCAAGACCTGCCCTGTGAGGCCCCTCTTTGCCTTGAAAATTTCCATGAGCCTGGGACTGTGATGGTCAAGGGCCTCGTAGAACTCCTGTCTCAGGCTCTTACCAACCACCCTGCTGAACTCCAGACACACCTGAAACGTGTAAAAACAAAACATGTTCATGTTCATGTCATTAGCTAACTAATAATGTGAGCTAGTGTGCACCAACTTACCGTGATGTTTGCAGATCTGTGGCTAGCTGCTTCAGTGTCTCAGCTCAACTTTAGCTGTCTGGAAGCAACAGAGTAAAATAGTTACAGAGTCGAGCGGACATATCAGCTCGGTGTCACATTAAAAGCATGTAGACGTGAAGATAGCCTGCCGAGCAGTCTATTGTGTGACCGAGTATAAACGTAGCTACCCGGACACCGCGACTCGAAATGTACCAAAAGGCGCTATGAACGTGTACTCTTACTCCGTGTCATACGGTAGAATCCGCTTTAACAAGGCAGCTGGGATCTGCGCCAACTTACCGGGACGTTGGCTGGTCCGTGGTGAGCTAACGATAGGTAGCTGCTTCAGGTGTCCGGCTCAGCTCAACTTGCATTAGCTGTCTAGGAGTGACATACAATTTCTGTTACTGGAGCTAGCTAATGTTACCAGTGAACACATACGTTAGCTAAGATAGTGTTTTCTTATATATATATATATATATATATATATATATATATCCATTATCTGAACCGCATATCCTCTTTAGGGTCGCGGGGCGCTGGAGCCGATCCCAGCTGTCATTGGGCGAAGGCAGGGTACACCCTGGATAAGTCGCCAGTCTATCCAGGGCTCACATATAGACAGACAACCATTCACACTCACATTCACACCTATGGGCAATTTAGAGTCCAATTAACCTAACATGCATGTCTTTGGACTGTGGGAGGAAGCCGGAGAACCCGGAGAGAACCCACGCTGACACGGGGAGAACATGCAAACTCCACACAGAAGGCCCGCCCAGACCGGGATTGGAACCCCGGCCCCTTTTGCTGTGAGGCGACAGTGCTAGCCACTACGCCACCGTGCAGCCCATATATATATATATATATATATATATATATATATATATATATATAGACTACTTTGAGTTATATCAAAGTTTCATTTCTATAGTGTTGTCCCCATGCAAATATATAATAACATATTTGTAAAAATATGAGGGACTGCAACGGCATGCAACCAGTGCTAGGTTCCAACTTACCGTTTTGTGGCTGAACTGGTTCATTCACCGAAGGCTTCAAATGTGGATGAACAACTTGCTTGCTAGAACGTCAGTTGTCGAAAATTTCAATACAGCTGAATTCTTTGTCTTTGTTCTGTTCTCTGTTTTGTCTCACCAGAGTCATCAATGCCACTATTCAAAACTGGTATAAACTAGATTTTTGGCGGTTGCATGGGTGACGTCAATGCGTTGCTATTAGTAAAAGGCAAAACTTGATGATATTGAGTTGTTCAAACACATAATTACAATAAGATAGGCCATTAAAAAGTACAGTTTACTCAGAATTCATGATTAATGTAAAGAAATGACACATATGTGGGGCGGAGGCGTGGTTTAGCGCGGCTGCAGAGGGGGAGATTGAAGGGCGGCTCAGGGAACAGGTGCAGGCAATTGAGGTCAACGAGCCGCACCTGTGGGTGTGCGTGTGTGTGGGTGGACGGGGATACAGTGGCGCCTGAACCTGGGTTCCGGGGATGGATCGCGTACACCAGCCGGAGAGCTTGGCCCAGCCGCCCGTCGCGATGGGCCAGCTTTTGACGAGCCTCACCGCCATGTTGGCTGAGCTGGCGGCGGCCACACAGCGGGGCCTGGCATCCCTCCAGGCCCAGGCGGAGCGGCAGACCTTCGCCCTCGAGCGGCTCGTTGCCGGGACGGAGGCCCGGGTAGGGCCTCCGCGAGACCCGCCGCTGGCGGGGGGGGCGCTCCGTCGAATGGCGGAGGAGCACCGCCCCGGGCAGACGACCGAGGAGGGGGGCGGCGGACACCCGACGCGCCGACACCAGCCCCGCGGAGGAGGCCGCCTCCGCGCCAGCCCCTCCGTCCGCCGACGCGCCGACCAGGCCGACAGCTGCCCCGCGAAGGAGGTCGCCTTCGTCGGCGCCGTGCCGGCCTGCGCCGGCCCCTCCGACCACCGCCGTTCCGGACCCGACCAGCACCCGCACCCTTCCTGACCCACTGGGGGCCCCTCAGACGTCAGGGCAGGTGTGTTGGAGGTGTGGGCAACCCGGTCACGTCCGGAGGGACTGCCCGCTGATGGAGGTGGGACAGGTGATCCGGGTTGCTGGCCCTCCAGCGGTGATAAGAGTTGATGGTCAGCTGGTGCAGCGCAGACATATCCGCACTTTTGTTTGATTAGAGACCGGTTATATCGGGTGAGCCGTGACACCCAGACCAGGCAGGAAGACACCCAATTGCTGGTGCCAAAGAGCCGCCGGGAAATAGTTTTCCAGGCAGCTCATTATAACCCAATGGCTGGGCACATGGGATATGATAAGACGTTGCACCGGATCATGACCCGATTTTATTGGCCGGGCATCTGAGCGGATGTGCGCCGTTGGTGTGCGTCCTGCCCGGAGTGTCAATTGGTAAATCCCCCGGCCATTCCGAGGGCGCCGCTGCGCCCTCTGCCATTAATGGAGGTTCCGTTCGAAAGAATCGGCATGGACCTCATCGGGCCATTTCACCGGAGCGCATGCGGATATCGCTTTGTGTTAGTCCTGGTGGATTACGCAACGCGATATCCGGAGGCAGTGCCGCTGCGCAGCATCTCTGCGAAGAGTGTCGCGCAGGCGCTGTTTCAGGTCATCTCCCGAGTCGGAATCCCGAAAGAGATTCTGACCGACCAAGGCACATTGTTCATGTCACGCACACTGAGAGGGCTTTACGGGTTACTGTGCATCAAGTCTATTCGGACCAGCGTCTACCACCCCCAGACCGATGGGCTGGTAGAGCGGTTGAATAAGACTCTGAAGAACATGATCCGTAAATTCATAAGTGAAGATGAGCGTAATTGGGATAAATGGCTTGACTCTCTGTTGTTTGCAGTGCGGGAGGTACCCCAGGCCTCCACGGGATTTTCTCCCTTCGAACTGCTGTTCGGCAGGAAGCCACGAGTGGTGCTCGACCTAATTAAAGAAAGCTGGGAGGAGGGGCCGAGCACCAGCCAGAATGAGGTTCAGTACGTCCTGGTCCTGCGCGCAAAGCTTCACGCCTTGGGGCGGCTGTCACGAGAGAATTTGCGCCAGGCCCAGGAGCGTCAGAAACGCCTGTACGACAGAGGGGCCAGGCTGAGACAATTCGCACCGGGAGACAAGGTACTTGTATTGCTCCCTTCTTCCAGTTCGAAACTCCTCGCCAAGTGGCAAGGGCCCTTTGTGGTCACACGGCGGGTTGGGGAAGTCGACTATGAGGTGGTGCGGTCCGACCGGGGCGGAGCCCGGCAGCTCTACCACCTCAACCTCCTGAAAGCATGGAGGGAGGTGGAGTCTGTCTCTCTGGTGTCCGCAGTTTCGGAGAGAGAGGAGCTGGGGCCAGAGGTCCCAAAATCGGCCGATCACGCCTCGCTCCTGTGTGAAGCCCGTCTCTCCGGGACCCAGAGAAAAGACATTGCCCAGTTGCAAGAGCAGTTTGCGGATGTGTTCTCGCTCCGGCCGGGCCGCACCAACCTCATTTTGCACCAAATAGAGACCCCCCCGGGTGTGACGGTGCGGTCACGCCCCTACAGGCTCCCTGAGCACAAGAAAAAAGTGGTTCAGCGGGAATTGGCAGCTATGCTGGAGATGGGGGTAATAGAAGAGTCCAACAGCGCCTGGTGTAGCCCCATCGTTCTTGTGGTCATGAAGGATGGGTCTATACGGTTCTGTGTGGACTACCGCAAGGTGAATGAGGTGTCACGGTTTGACGCTTACCCGATGCCCCGGGTCGACGAGCTCCTGGACCAACTAGGTACTGCACAGTTTTTCACCACGCTGGATTTAACCAAGGGCTACTGGCAGATTCCCCTGTCGCCAGAGGCCAAGGAAAAGACGGCCTTCTCCACTCCGTATGGGTGTATACCAATTTACCACACTTCCCTTCGGGTTGTTCGGGGCCCCGGCCACGTTCCAGCGTCTCATGGACCGAGTGCTGCGTCCGCACGCCGCGTATGCTGCCGCCTACCTGGATGATGTAATCATCCATAGCACCACGTGGGCGGAGCATGTGCAGCGGGTGGGCGCGGTGCTGGAGTCCCTGAGACAGGCCGGGCTCACCGCCAACCCGGGGAAGTGTGCAGTTGGACGGAGGGAGGTACGGTATCTGGGGTACCACTTGGGCGGAGGGCAGGTGCGTCCCCAGGTGGACAAGACGGCGGCTATTGCCGCCTGCCCGCCGCCCAAGACCAAAAAGGAGGTGAGGCAGTTCTTGGGGCTGGCGGGCTACTATAGGCGGTTCATCCCCGCCTTTGCGGAGCTGACCAGCCCCTTGACCGACCTCACCCGGCGGAAGGGTGCCTCAGATCCGGTCCAGTGGACGGAGCAGTGCGAGTTGGCGTTTGAAGCGGTTAAACAGGCCCTCCGTGGGGAGCCGCTGTTACATACTCTTGTATGTACTCTTGTTACATACAGATCACTCTCTCCGAGTGATCTGTCCATTACAGTCGGAGACCGCCCCGGAAGCAACGAACCCGTCACAACATATTTAAGTAATACAAACTCAGTTTGTTTGAGTAGAAACTACTGATTGGACTTAAAAACACAATTACAATAAGAAAGGACATGAAAAAGTTCAGCTTACTAGTAATGTCAATAAATTAGACACATTTAAGTAATATGAACTCAATCTCTTTGCGTTGAATCAAAGTCTGGGTTTACAGTGTATGTGTGTATATAATTAGATGTGGGATACTCTTTTTTTTTTTTTTTTTTTTTTTTTTATATGCATCTGAATAAGTCACTATGTAAAAGTTTTAGTCAGTCACCCTAAACAACGTTAGCGGCGCAGCAAACTCCAGCAGCTACTAACAAGACCAGCTGACCAACACACACTACAGCAATACACTATTTAACCCAACTCTGTAATGTGCAGCTAATTTCTTGAAAAGAGTAATATATACAGTACACACACAAACGGTTTACTGTACTGTATACTGTCACAGAACGATCCGTTGAATCTTTGCTTGGCCTGAGCGAGTGTCTGGCCAGACTGATGATAGTTCAGAAGATGGTCAGTCCTGTCCATTGTCTTCGGTGCCACAGATTGATGGACAGCGTTACAATAGTTACTGTGAGGATACTGAACATACTGTACTGTTGGATGAAGTGTTTTTTTGTTTGCCGAGATAATACAACTCCTGATGTGCGTCTTGACTCTCCAACCTCTACCCGCACTGAGGTCCTTGTTACAATCTCACTGAAATCAATGTGCAGTTCCACTGAGTTTGACTCAACTGCAATTCATTGATTTCTTAATATCTGAAATTACATATATATATTTGGAGTTTAAAAAAAGGCTCAGTCATTTCCTCATGAAACCTGCTCAATCAGGAGGGAATCGTTCAGCTGCCAAGGAGCTCCAGATGCACCGTTACTATCTGCCATGTGACCAGAGTCCTCGTGCATCCTCGTACCCATACACACTTCACTCTCCTTCTGTTCACAGGCCAAAAGCGCATTGGAAATAATCTTACAAAAAGGAAATGGTGCATTTGTTGGACTACTTACAGCGGCGGTTTAATATGTATTGTTAATGCTAATGAAAATCCATGTCAGCCAGTTCAACAGTGAGCCTTGTTCATGTGTTTTAATACTTTTAAAACACAATGAAGCTCTACGAGAAGCATAACAAAGTGTATTGACCGAAGTTGCAACTTGTTTTATTTCTTTCCAGAGCTCTATTCTCCATTGGGTTGTTAGAGATTAACAGTATATTGTTCAGTGTGTTGATATTCATACATTCTCCAGCGTCTAACTCTGTGAACCTTCCATCTGTAATTCAATGCATTATGCACATATACTATGCATGCGCTGCCATTGTTGCTGTGTTTGTGTAGATGTCATTATCAGACACCATTGCAGTTTCTTGACCCACATGGAACAGTCGATGGCCCGTATGAGCCTCCACTTATGTACTCGTGATTGCATTCATTTGTCTAATGACCTGTCGCCCCGTGTGTGTGTGTGTGTGTGTGTGTGTGTGTGTGTGTGTGTGTGTGTGTGTGTGTGTGTGTGTGTTGTTAGAAGCATCACAGGTCCTCTAACAATCTGGAACAGTTTCAATGCTATTCATTACATTCTATACTCCTTATTAGTACTATGTGGTTGTGGGCGGGGGCGTGGTCAGCGCACCTGCGACGCAAGACAGAGAGGCGCGCTCATTGGAAACAGCCGTTCTCATTAGTGGGAGCGGCTGGTTCTGATGAGCGCGGGGAAGGGGTGCGGCTATAAAGAGCCGCACAGTGGGGTGCACGGGGTGGCTGGTGATGGCAGCTTGTATGAGCGGAGTGGATACGAGTGAATAAAGTACTGCCTGAACACAACGATCTGTCTCGGCCCTGTCAATGGAGCTAGCACAATCCCCAGGTAAGGTGAATCCTTGCCACAGTGGTGTATAGTCCTAAATAATGAATGCTGTGTATACTGTACTCTGTAGGCCGATGTGTTTAACAGAAATGGGTTAAGTGAGAGGAAGGAAAGCAACATCAGTCAGGTGTTTCTGCCTCTCCTTGGCAACCTTGGCTCTTTGGCTGCACGTTCTAGTCCATCCCTCTTTCGCCCCTTGATTGCAAAAAAGCTGCATTTTATGGCTCATTGGGCTTTAGCAATCAGTATTAGTAATAGCTTTAATCTGGGAATGTAATGACTTTGCAGATGGATGTCACAGTGCAATGCCGGGGCTCCCGGACCACTTGTCTTCTTGACTGGTCTGTGGAACCGGCAAGAACCCTGGACGAGGAGGCCTCCTCTCTTGATGAGAACATGCAGTGAATCGGTGTCATCATTAGCAATGTTTTGAATAAGAGTAGAAGGTTTCATAGTAATCAAAATGCTTCAATATGTTATCCAGTCGCACATAACTAAGTAAAAGCAATTGGCACGTACTGCGTTTTGTTGATTGTAAAACCTTTCACCAATCATTTAAAACAGTATTAATCACTTCACCCTCTCTTCTGACGAAGCTGAGCAGGTGAAACGTCAAGATACAAAAAAGTGACTATTTTAATGGCTTTGAATAGATCAAGGTTCAAGCTCCTTTCAAAATGTCAACGTTTTGACATTAATGGGGTTAAAGGAGTTCAACTAGCAAACCCATTGGACTAACAAACCTAAAAAAATAACAAATCAACAGAGCAGCATGCCGTTTAGAGCTAATTAGGGTGAGTGAAGCAAGTATCTACGATTGGGAATACAATCACACAATCTTAATAAATTGGAATTAAGTCATAGACTTGCTGAACCGGTCTTTTAAAAAGTGGTCTGCTCTAATAGTGTGTTAATTTCCTAACTGCTTGAACAGGTGACATGGGGGTTTTACCGAGTGGGCTAACCAGGTGCGCTGGACTGAAGCTGGAATGCTCAGTGTCACGAACGCGGCTCTCTTTGGATCTGGCTTGATCATCATGGCAACTAATTCTGCAGACCTAAACTGGTCTGGACAAGTTTTCGGCTTGAGATCCGCAAAAGCACCTTTTACTTATCAGCTGTTAACTATCGGATACTCAAGAGACCAGATCATTCCCACTAGGTCACAGATCGCCAGCACACACACACTTTACTAATCACAAAAGATGAAATGATGATACAATGTGATATGTATTTCAGAAATACGAGATGTAACATCCACACAAATGTTCAAGCTGCAGTTTCTGCTGTTTTTATGTGTTTTGATACAGCTGTCAGAATAACTTCCAGGAGAGCATCTTTTCTTTCAGTCAGCAATAATGGAAGTTCAGTTAGTTTTCAACTTAACTTTTCAGTCTGGTGCTGCTGGTGTGTTGCAGTGTGTACACTGGGGGCTATATGGTAATTTTAGCTTGGAACAAAGAGGACTCCCCTGATAAGATGTCATTATTATGAAAGCCCCCAGACACAGGACTTAGGAAATAACCCTCTTTACTAAGCAGTCAGTGAGCACGTGATGAGCTGCTCTGTGGAATGGAATGCAGGCCGGTAATGACTGAACACTAGTGATGGCACGATACGGGGAGAGCGGCTGGTCTCAGACGGCATGCAGGGATTCTTTGAACAATCAAGCCCAAAGGCCAGATGAGGCCTCAGCGCACGCTTGCCCTCCGGCCATGATTGGCCTTTAGTTGTTCTGCTCTTTGCTGTACAGAGCTCTCATCACCCTGGCAGAACAAAATACCCAGCATCCTCTGCTGCACAACTGTTGATATGCAGTATACACAGCCCTGGGGCTCTCCATTACACATTATCTTCTGTATAGTTTAAAACTTGAGAATAGCATCAACATTCAGCATGCCAGGTCAGCCACTGTCTCTATGGACTAGCATATGATCAGGATGACATGCTATTTGATTTTTTTTCTGTTCATGTTCTCCAATTCCTGTCTGAGAGGCTTTGTTTTGCCCTAACCAGCGAGAAGCAAGTGCTATTATGTCACTCTGAGGTCATGTTCAGTCCAGCCTGAAGATGTGGTGTTGGCTGGGAGGGGAGGTTAACTTATAAATGTTTGTTTTACAAATTCATGCCTTTTTCCCACTGTCTCGTGTGTTTCAACTTCCCCTAGATGTGGTCACCTTTTTGGAGCTACAAATGACAAAAAAAGCCAATTTAATGAAATGTTTAATGTGGTATTTTCATAAAAAGAACACTTCTCCTTGGGGTCACTGGGAGGGGTCGGGGAGACAGGAGGGCACATGGCTGGAGTGGAGGGAACTGAAATGAGAATAAATTACAAAACATTTTTGTGAAATAAATAATTTGTTTCTTGGCTGTCATTTCCAAACCGCTCATGACATCAACGCAGTTCATTGCGAGCCTGCATGCTTCTGACTTACGGGCCACGTGCAGCGTAGTCATGGAGCGCATCCCAAGTCTCTTATTTGCATCAGTTTCCTTCACTTGTGTCTTTTCCTTGAAAAGGAACCCATACGAGGAGAGAGGAAACAAGGAAAAAATTCCTCTAAAGGGTGACGCAACGTCTGACAGATGTGATCAGCTGATCCGCCGTGATCAGAAACAATCAGTTTAACAGCTGGAGAGACTTTTGATCTAATAAAGACAGTTATTGTTGTACTAGTACTAATGAAGACAGCGTCATCACTGTATTAATACTAATAAAGACAAGGTTATCATTACTGTCAGAGTGGAGATGTTTTCACTGTAGCCTGTTACCAGTTAAACTGCATTAGTATACATAGTGTGTGGTATTCATACAGTGTTCTGTGTACTGCTTAATGCACAGATCTTATGTGGAGAGGATGTAATGAGGGTCTGGTTTGAGAAATGGCCTCTACCTATTCAGGTTCTCCATCAACGTGGTGGGTGCTGCTGTCAACCACAGGCCCCCTTGGATCCTCTGATACACCTTCGTACCTTTTCCTACCTGTGGTCAGTGTCTTGCATTTGTTTCCTAAATGTGTTAATTTATTACAGAATGTAACAAAGCAACTGCATCTGTGATCTTTTATGGCATTCTGCCATATTCTAAGGCTTTACAAACAAATAAGTAGGTCGATATCTTTAAGCATGTGCCATGGTCGACTCATAAATAATATAGTGGAGGTTCTGATTAACTGCAGCAAAGATCAGTCTGGACTTCATCGTACAGACAAGAATAAATCAGGGCAGATATTAAATTTACATGAGTAGTTAGGTTCCCAGATTAGACCAGGGGATGAGGGGAGGAACAAGGAAATTACTGCGAAGAAACCGAGGTGTAAGCAAGAAGCAGGACTTCATTAACAAAATAAATAATTATATGAACCCACAACTGGAGGCAGAAGGGTCTTCAACAGAAATGTTGCTAAATCACAGCCAAGGAGCTATCACCAAAATCACAGATCACACCCTGATTACAGCGCACTGGCACGGGTCAGAGCTCTGTCAGGTCCTTATCTCCAGGCCGGCGGGTAATTGGGTAACAACTGTACGAGAGATAGAGAGAGATTTACAAATACAATCAGTGTCAATGTAATACTTACACAAACTTGTTTTCTTTTCTTTTTAAAATACATCAGTCAGTTAAAAAGTGTGAAAAGGGCAGCTGATCGTTAAGAACCTCACACAGTGTGTTTTTAAAACACCATCGCTCTTTAAAAGACTCAAGATCGGAGCCGGAGTCTTGACCGGAGGTTTGTCTTCCACAATGCTGCCGCTTCCTGCCCATCCTTCCTCTTCCTGCTTGTATAGATAGCCAGTTTAGCTTGGGCTGAGAGGAAGTTGAGGAGCTGCCACTTGTTTTTAAAATTTTTATTGTAGCCAGCTCCCATGATAAAAATCTTCTCAGTAAAAACAACGTTAAAACGTGTAATAACCGATGTTAAAAGAGAGAAGAGACTGGTGAGTCTCTTGCACTCAGTAAAAATGTGGTATATTGTCTCACGTAATCCGCAAAATGGACACCTGCTAAGAACAGCTGGATTAAGAACAGAAATAAAAGCGTTGGAAGCGACGGCACCGTGCAAGATTCTCCACTGGAGGTCACCTGTCCGTTTTTTTTAGGGGAGGTTTGTATAAAATCCTCCCCTGTGGGCTGGGTCCATCTTGTCCCCATTTCTTTGTCCACACAGTTGGAGGCCTGCCGCTCAGTCCGGCCTGGTGGATGCACTTCACGCAGTTGCGGTACAAAGTCTCTTTGTCTGCTTTTGTTGTCAGTTTTGTTGCGTGGACAACTCTCAGATGGTATTTTCTCCCAGGCCTAGGCTCAGGATGATGTCCGGGTAGGGGTCTGCAGTGTCCAGGCTGTCCACACAGGTTAACCGGTGCCACAACTGGGATGCTACCAAGTTATTTAGAACCAGCACTCTCCCTCTAAGTGACATCTGGGGGAGCTGCCATTTCCATTTTTTAAGTTTTTCTTCGATCTTTTCTGTGAAGGTCTCCCAGTTCTTGTAGTTGGTTGCTGGGAACGCACCATCGACGGTAAGCATATTGAATCACTTCCGGTTGCCACCGTGTGTGTTAGTCGATATCGTACTTGTCTCAGCTCCAGCAAACTGTGTGATATTCTTTAGTACAAGCGGCTGCATGCCTGCTATACATCCTTAATGTTTAAACATTTGACTCTCTTCTTCTTTTAGCGACTCATCGCTTAAATCTAACTGTCCTATTTTCACATAGTTTGTTCTGCTAACGCTAGCTACCTTGCTTTAGCTTAGCTGCTTGCGATGTCTTCCTCTTCTCTCCTTTCTGCTCTTTCTTGCTCAGTGTGTCGCATGTTTAGCTATTCCCCTGCCTCCTTTAATGATAACGGTACATCTAATAAGTGTAGTTTATTTGCTAGGTTGGAGGCAGGTCTTAGTGGGTTAGATGCACGGCTCCGCACCATCGACGCTCAGACTTTAGCTACATTAGGTAGCCTCCCGCCAAACTAGCTTTAGCCTCTGTTAGCTTTAGCTGTTCCCTAACAGCCCCCGAGCAGCTGGGACGCTGGGTGACCGAACAAAGGAAGCATAAGTCCAAGCAGCCCTCTGGGCAACAGCCTCTTAGCGTTTCAACCGGTTCTCCCCGCTCAGCGACACACCCGCTGAGAAACCGTCTTTGGTTATCGGCAGCTCCATAGTCAGAAAGGTGAAGATAGCAAAGCCAAGGACCACAGTCAAATGTATTTCTGGGGCCAGGGCGGGCGACGTTGAGTCTTATTTAAAACTGTTGGCTAAGAATAAACGTAAATACAGTAAGATTGACTCCCGACTTCGCCACTCGGAGGTCACTAAAATCAATGTGGAATTGGTGTGTGCTTATGCCAAAACAATCTCGGACTCCATAGTTTTCTCTGGCCCTCTCCCAAAATACAGTCACTGATGAGATGTATAGCCGCATGTCATCATTCCACCATTGGTTGTCGAGGTGGTGCCCAGCAAACGATGCAGGCTTCGTGGATAACTAGTGGACATTCTGGGGGAACCCTGGTCTGACCAGGAGAGACGGCATTCATCCCACTTTGGATGGAGCACATGTCCTTTCTGCAAATATGACCAACTTTATTGGTCAACTTTGTCCATGACAATTCAGACAAGGAAGCAGAGTTGTAGTCTTACACCCTTCTCTGCGTTTCCTTTAGGGCAGTTGCCTACCTTAAACTCTATAGAGACTGTGTCTGTCCCACGGCCACTTTTTAATGTAAAAGTAACTAATAGAGGTGTTATAGAACATAACCTCATAAAGGTTAACACTATTGCAACAGTGCAACATGGTAGGAGAATTAAATGTAGACTCCTAAATATTAGATCTCTGTCTTCGAAAGCTGTATTGGTAAATGAATTGATATCAGACAGTCACATTGACATATTTTGTCTTACTGAGACCTGGCTGAGACCTGGGGAATATGTCAACCTGAATGAATCAACTCCTCAAAGTCATATAAATACTCACATTCCTCGAGGCACTGGTCGAGGTGGTGGAGTAGCTGCCATCTTTGATTCAGGCCTGTTAATAGGCCATAAGCCTGGATTGAATTGCAGCTTGTTTGAAAGCCTTGTTTTGAGTCTTTCACACCCGAGCTGTAAAACAGTGCAGCCGACTCTGTTTGCTGTAGTGTAGCGTGCACCTGGTCCGTATTCAGAGTTTTTATCTGACTTTTCTGAGACGTCATTCCTAACATTCGTTCAAGCAAGATTTTTTAGTATTCTGCATAATTTAAGTAATTTCTGCATAAATTCTACAAAATTTTTTTTTTTTTTTTTTCATTTATTCATCATATCACCTTTCATATATTCATTTATTAGCATAAGTAATCCCCTAAGAAGTCCAGGAGTGGTGCCCACCTGGAATTCCCATGAAAATGAGGGGCCAAGGCCAGCAGTGTTAGAGCACTGCCTCCTCAGTCCCTCTATGGGGTATCCATGCCAAAGCTAACTTATTTTTTTTTTAAACAGATCTTGTGTTCCATACAACGCACGTACGATTACTTTCAACAACTCAGTCTTGGCCCCGACCCCGACTGCCAGGAACCTCGGTGTGACCCTGGACAGTCAACTCTCCCTGACTGCCAACATTACCGCAACAACTCGCTCCTGTAGATTCATGCTGCACAACATCAGGAGAATACGTCCACTTCTCACCCAGAAGGCGGCACAGGTTCTCGTCCAGGCTCTGGTCATCTCGCGCCTAGACTACTGTAACTCCCTCCTGGCGGGTCTACCTGCTGGTGCCATCTGACCTTTGCAGCTCATCCAGAATGCTGCAGCTCGACTGGTCTTTAACCTCCCGAAATTCACCCACACTACTCCGCTCCTCCGCGACCTTCACTGGTTACCGGTGGCCGCCCGCATCCGCTTCAAAACATTGGTACTGGCGTACCGTGCTACGAACAGATCTGGTCCAGTCTACATCCAGGACATGGTAAAACCTTACACCCCAGCTCGTGCGCTCCGCTCGGCTTCTGCCAATCGCCTTGTAGCTCCGTCACTGCGAGCTAAACACTCAACAAAGTCTCGACTGTTCTCTGTCCTGGCTCCTCGATGGTGGAATGAGCTCCCCATTGACATCAGAACAGCAGAAAGTCTCTACATCTTCCGTCGCAAACTAAAAACACATCTTTTCCGACTATACCTTGAATAAAGGATGTAGCACTATAGTAGCACTGAAATGGCTCTTACTGATAGCACTTTGTAGTTGAACTTTTGGACGAAATTGTACCTTCTTGACCGTAGAATGCACTTATTGTAAGTCGCTTTGGATAAAAACGTCAGCTTAATGTAATGTAATCCCATATAACCTATTTAGAGGATCCTCAACTATGTCCAATCAAGACCTTAGAAGAGGTTCCAATGGTTTTAATGCATGAGGCATCATTTTTTAACAGGAACTCACCTGAAGAAGAGGGTTTCATCCATTGGAGAGTTTAACCCCGTACCCTTTGTGGGCAAAGTACATCACACTCATGGTTTCATCTGTGGCGACTGTGGCTCAGTGGTTAGCAGGTCTGACTTTGTTGTGTCCTTGAGCAAGACACTTAACCCTAATTGCTCACCGTTGCTGGGTCTACTGTATATCATGTAAGTCGCTTTGGATAAAAGCGTCAGCTAAATGAAATGTAAAATGAAAAAATCTATTGTCAGTGCAGGTGGGTTCATTAGTATGCGGCGAGTTCGTAAGTGATATAAACTATCATTCTCTGAGTTCTTAAAGAGTTAATCCAATGTTCATTAATGTGTCTGTAGTTTTTAGACAAAGTCTTTTTACAAGGAAAAAGCGGGTTCAAGGTCCGTGGTGGGCGTGGTCCACTCAAATTACGGACAGACTTCCTACTATGTCATGATGACCAACAAAGGTCAAGGTCAAAGGTCAAGTCCGAAGTGGCCGTGGTTTATGTAACCTGTGTAGATTCTTATGTTTGCCGATTGAGGTCAGAATTTGTCTTTGTAATATTAATAAAGAACCCAGACTGAAGTAAAGAATGTAACATATTCTAAAAGATAATACGTAATAAGTAAATAATCAATCAGAAGTTGATAAACAAATCGATAGATCCTTTTAAAGAATTGGAGATGTAGGGATGTAGGTATCAAAACTAAGGATGAAGGAGCAAGAAATAAACAAGTAGGATCAATCATTTTTATTTTAGATTTCCAGTCACAGATCAAAGGGGCCGGGGATACAATAACTGAAGTTTTAAACCCTCGTTATTTGAATCCTAAGTGAATAAATAGAAGTGAGTTTGAAAGTTTAAACCATCTATGTTACCATTAGTTAAGACCCCTTGGGTATAAGGTACCCAATTTCCGTATCCAGATACGTTCAACTTTTTGCCGCTCACTAGTTGGCCAATGATGGTTTTGTTGAATCCCTTGCAGATGGAGATTTTCCACTCCATGCTGAATGAAGTGTTGTACCAAGTGGGTGGAGGAATGGAGTTTATTACGGATGTTATATCGGTGGTAAGCGAGACGGGCAGCTAAGGTATCATGTGTTCCACCAACATAGATGTGTCCACAATGATTGCATTTAATAAGGTTAACAAAATTTAAATTTTGTAAGGTTAAGGCGTTTTGGAGGTTGTTTTCTTTGAAGATTTATTAGTAGCTGTTGCACAGCTGGGTGACCTTTTAACACATCTGTAGCAGGATTCGTTGCTTCCCGGGTTCGTCTCGGACGGCGGAGTACAGATCACTCGGAGATGGTAGATATTTAACGGTTTTTATTGACATTCACTCTGCCTGGATGCCACTCGCTTCCCGTTCACCCACCCCGGCTGTTGACGTAGCCGGGCTTAAATGTCCTCTCCCACACACACACACACACACCCACACACACTCAGCCACAGGTGTGGCGCATTCATTACATTTTTTACATTACATTTCATTTAGCTGACGCTTTTATCCAAAGCGACTTACATGATATACAGTATACATTAGACCGTAGACACAGCAACGGTGAGCAATGAGGGTTAAGTGTCTTGCTCAAGGACACAACGACGTGGACTGGCTGAGCCGGGGTTTGAACCACCGACCCTCTGATTGAAAGACTGACTTGCTAACCACTGCGCCACAGTCATTCACATTCACACTAATTCCCCACACCTGTTCCTTGAGCTGCACTCCTGTCTCCCCCTCCGCAGCCGCGCTAAACCGCGCCCCTGCCCCACATACCTCCACCGCCCGACTTAGGCCGGGGAGCCACCGGTCTAACCAACTCCCCCCCCCCCCCCCCCGCCCCCTAGGAGCGGGAGAGGAAGTCAGCCACGACCATCTGCGTCCCCGGTCTATGGACCACCTTGAAACTAAAGGGCTGCATAGCTAGATACCACCGGGTGATCCGGGCGTTGGTATCCTTCATGCGGTGGAGCCACTGGAGCGAAGCGTGGTCCGAGCAGAGGGTGAACTGGCGTCCCAGGAGGTAGTACCGCAGGGAGTCGACCGCCCAGCGGATGGCCAGGCACTCCTTCTCCACCGTACTCTACCTGGCCTCCCGCTCTGACAGTTTCTTGCTGATGTACAGCACGGGGCGGTCGGCTCCCCCCACCTGCTGGGACAAAACGGCCCCCAGCCCTCTGTTCGATGCATCGGTCTGCAAGGTAAAGGGGAGAGAGAAGTTAGGTGTGTGTAAGAACGGCTCCCCACAGAGGGCCTGCTTGACCGCCTCAAACGCCAACCGGCACTGCTCCGTCCACTGGACCTGATCTGAGGCACCCTTCCGGGTGAGGTCAGTCAAGGGGCTGGTCAGCTCCGCAAAGGCGGGAATGAACCGCCTATAGTAGCCCGCCAGCCCCAATAACTGCCTCACCTCCTTTTTGGTCTTGGGCGGCGGGCAGGCGGCAATAGCCGCCGTCTTGTCCACCTGGGGACGCACCTGCCCTCCGCCCAAGTGGTACCCCAAATACCGTACCTCCCTCCTTCCAACCGCACACTTACGCGGCGTGCGGACGCAGCACCCTGTCCATGAGGCGTTGGAATGTGGCCGGGGCCCCGAACAACCGGAACGGAAGTGTGGTGAATTGGTACAACCTGTACGGAGTGGAGAAGGCCGTCTTTTCCTTGGCCTCTGGCGACAGGGGAATCTGCCAGTAGCCCTTGGTCAAATCCAGCGTGGTAAAGAATTGTGCAGTGCCCAGTCGGTCCAGGAGCTCGTCGACCCGGGGCATCGGGTAGGCATCGAACCGTGACACCTCATTCACCTTGCGGTAATCCACACAGAACCGTATAGACCCATCCTTCTTGACGACAAGAACGATGGGGCTACACCAGGCGCTGTTGGACTCTTCTATCACCCCCATCTCCAGCATAGCTGTCAATTCCCGCTGAACCACTTTTTTCTTGTGTTCAGGGAGCCTGTAGGGGCGTAACCGCACCGTCACGCCCGGGGGGGTCTCTATCTGATGCACAATGAGGTTGGTGCGACCCGGCCGGAGCGAGAACACATCCGCAAACTGCTCCTGCAACCGGGCAATGTCTGCCCTCTGGGTCCCGGAGAGACGGGCTTCGCAAGGGAGCGAGGTGGGAACGCCCGGTTTTGGCACCTCAGGCCCCAGCTCCTCCCTCTCCACAACTGCGGACACCAGCGAAACAGACTCCGCCTCCCTCCACGCTTTCAGGAGGCTGACGTGATATAGCTGCGTGCTCCCGCCCCTGTCCGACCGCACCACCTCATAGTCGACCTCCCCCACTCGCCGTGTGACCACAAAGGGCCCTTGCCACTTGGCGAGGAGTTTCGAGCTGGATGAAGGGAGCAATACAAGTACCTTCTCTCCCGGTGCGAATTGCCGCAGCCTGGCCCCTCTGTTGTACAGACGTGCTTGCTGATCCTGGCGCAAGTTCTCCCGTGAAAGCCGACTCGAGGCGTGCAGTTTTGCGCGCAGGTCCAGGATGTCCTGGATCTCATTCCGGCTGGTGCTCGGCCCCTCCTCCCAGCTTTCTTTAACCAGGTCGAGCACCCCTCGTGGCGTCTGGCCGAACAGCAGTTCAAAGGGAGAAAATCCCGTGGAGGCCTGGGGAACCTCCCGCACTGCAAACAACAGAGAATCAAGCCATTCATCCCAATTACGTTCATCTTCACTAATGACTTTACGGATCATGGTCTTCAAGGTCTTATTGAACCGCTCCACCAACCCATCGGTCTGTGGGTGGTAGACGCTGGTTCGAATAGACTTGACGCCCAATAACCCGTAAAGCCCTCTCAGTGTGCGGGACATGAACGACGTGCCCTGGTCAGTCAGAATCTCTTTCGGGACCCCGATTCGGGAGATGACCTGAAACAGCGCCTGCGCAACACTTTTTGCAGAGATGTTGCGCAGCGGCACCGCTTCCGGATATCGCGTTGCGTAATCCACCAGGACTAACACAAAGCGATATCCGCGTGTGCTCCGGTGAAATGGCCCGATGAGGTCCATGCTGATTCTATCGAACGGTACCTCTATTAACGGCAGAGGGCACAAAGGCGCCCTCGCAACGGCCGGGGGATTAACCAACTGGCATTCCGGGCAGGAAGCGCACCACCGGCGCACATCCGCCCGGATCCCCGGCCAGTAGAATCGGCCCATTATCCGGTGCAGTGTTTTATCATACCCCATGTGCCCGGCCATTGGGTTATAGTGAGCCGCCTGGAAAACTATTTCCCGGCGGCTCTTTGGCACCAGCAATTGGGTGTTTTCCTGCCCGGTCTGGGCGTCACGGCTCACCCGATATAACCGGTCTCTAATCACACAAAAGTGCGGATACGTGAGCGCTGCGTCAGGGCGCACCAGCTGACCATCAATTCGTATCACCTGGTCCAAGGCCGCACGCAGAGTCTCGTCCCGAGACTGCTCGAGTGGAAAATCTTCCATGGAGTGGAACTCGGGAGCCGGCGGAGTCTCCGCCGGAGGCTCAGCCGGTTCCCCCTCCCCCTCTGCAGTGTCGGTCGGGCCCGCGTCGCCGCTAAGCACCGCACACATATCACACGGCCCTACCTGCCGTGGCCGCACCCCCGCTGCCCGCCCCATTAGCTTAGCAAACCCCGGCCAATCTGTCCCCAGAATTAGAGGGTGCGAAAGGCGGGAGCTAACCGCGGCCATCACTGTATGCTTTTTCCCCCCATATCGAATTTCCACCGGGACTAAGGGATACTCGTGGATATCCCCATGTACACACCGTATCCGCACCCGTGCTGCCTCCACCAATGCCCCAGTTTGAACCAGGCTCTGGTGGATCATGGTCTGCGTGCAGCCCGTATCCACCATCGCCTGGTGTGTACCCCCCTGGAGACTTACCGGAACGCGGTACGTCGCTCCTAAACCTGGGGCGGGGGCTGGAAGCCCGGCCACTCGGATCACCTGGCCCACCTCCATAAGCGGGCAGTCCCTCCGGACATGCCCGAGTTGGCCGCACTTCCAACACCCCGGCCCTAGCGCTTGAGGAGCCCCCGATGGGTTGGGAAGGCTGCGGGCACTGACTGGGACCGGCCCGTCGGACGCTGGCGGCCCTGGCTCCGGTTGGCGGCGTCCACTTCCGCCTCGGCGCTGGTATCGGGCGGAACGGTGCCGCCGGTGCGTCCCGACTCCCTCCGCCGGCCGGGTACACCGCCAGGTGGTCCTCCGCCAGGGTGATGGCGGCTGCCAGGTCCGCGGGGCGGTGGCATCGGACCCAGGATGCGGTGCGGGTCGGCAGCCCCTCGATGAGTTGTTCCAGCACAACCTGTTCCACGACCGCTGCGGCTCCTGCCCCGTCCCGCTGCGTCGCGGAGCTGCTGGGCGAAGGCGAACGGTCGGTCTTCGGGTCCCAGCCTCGCCGCGCGGAACCGCCGCCTGTAGTCTTCGGGCGACAGTCCGAGCCGGTCCTCTATGGCCTTTCGGACCCCGGCATAACCCCGCCGCGCCGCCGGGGGGAGCCCCGTCGCCGCCGTCAACGCCTCCCCTGCCAGCAACAGAAGAAGCCGAATCGCCCACTCCGCTTCCGGCCAGCCGGCCGCCCCCGCCGTAGCCTTGAAGGCGTCCAGGAAGGACCGGGCATCGTCCCCCTCAGTCATGCGGTGGAGCGCCACCGCTGCCAGCGGTGGTGCCGACGGAAGCCCCGCCGCCGCTCCGGCCGCCGCTCCGGCCGCCGCTTCGGCCCCCGTCCGGGCGACGAGCTGCTCGACGGCGAACGTATTTCGCTCAGCCTGGTCCTGGATGGCCTCCAGCACCCGCCGCGTCGCTTCCGCCTGCACGCGCTGCATTTCTGCCACGCTGGCCATCAGTTGCCCCAGCGCTACGAGTGGCTGCGATGCTCCTTCCATGTTTCCACCCGGTGCCGCACGAGTCCCTGTTCAGGCGCCACTGTCACAGGATTCGCCTCTCGTTCCGGGTTTCGGTAAGGATCACGCACGCCACAGGTCGGTTCAATGCTTTTTATTATTCTCGGCACACTGCCGTTCTCTCTCGCTCTCTCTCTTTCTCTTTCTCGTCCGCAGTACGGCACCAGTGTCGTCGGTGTCTTCTGCTCACTCTCCTCCCCCGCTCGCCTCCTGCTGGGACTTTTAAGGGCGTGGTCCCGCCACGCCCACACACACACACACACACACACACCCATCAGACCCAGGTGTAGCTGGTTCCCCTAATTGCCCGCACCTGTTCCCTGAGCCGCCCTTCTCTTTCCCCTGCTGCAGCCGCGCTAAACCACGCCCCCTGCCCCACAAGGAGCTTCATGTCCCCTTCACAGACTATTCTAGCCAACAAGAGTCCATCCTGAAGAAAGGTGTCTGCCCTCTTCTTCCATATATGGGCCTCGCTCTATACAGCCGGTCACTCGGATGACAGATGTTTCGTACAGCCAATGAAATTGCACAAGAAATGCTAACAATGACTTGGGGGTGGAGACAGACAGAACAGGGGCAGACTTCATGATGAGCAAACAGCTGTAACAGATCATTTGTCATTGAATAAGCACTAAAACGCATTTATACTTAATTTTCTCTGTCAGCAATACTGATAGTATATATGAATAGAACCTCTATAAGTCTGCAAGACCATAAGCCTTTTTAAAAGGGAACATATATATATATCATGAAAACTCTGGGTCCTTTACAGTCTCCAAATGTCAAAAGCCTAGACATACCATTAGAAAAACATCTGTAAAATATTAATTTTCTGTGTCATTGTTATCTTCTTTTTACTTGGACTAGATAAGGCTTCATGCTATGGTCCCATTGTGTTTTCCAGTTCATAAGTCCCAGCTGTACTCATCTGCAGGCATCTAATTGCAAAGAAATGTTCAGGTGGAAATAAAACCCTTATACTTTAGTGTGTTCAAACGTCTATAACTCAGTGTCAGCAGCTCTCAATGATTCTGACTGTTGGTGTCTTTTTTGAAAAGGTAACACTCTGAAGCTTTCCCTCCAGGACCATGCATGTACTCCAAATGGTTCAACTACAGCTTGCAATTTACTTTGGGTATGCCTTGGATATGCGCTTTAGGCAAGTTTTTCATGAACGCTAACAGTTAAGACAAGCAGAAGAAGTTTCATACAGAAAATAGTTCTTTAAAATATTTTCCCTAGACTTTCAAACTTTGAAACCGGTCAATTTGACCCGCAACATAACAGGAAGGTTAAGAACACACACTGTTTGGATCTTCCCGAGGAGACTTGGTTTATTAAAAATACGACAACATGAAATCATATACAGCTTTGTATTTTAATGATCCATTCATCATTTAAATATGTACTACTGGATTTTCCCTCTTTATATCCATAAGAAACCACATCCATTTAACATTTTAAATGAGGGGAAATATATATATATATATATATATATATATATATATATATATATATAATTATATTACATTACATTTAGCTGACGCTTTTGTCCAAAGCGACTTACATGCTATACAGTAGACCGTAGACACAGCAACAGTGAGCAATTAGGGTTAAGTGTCTTGCTCAAGGACACAACGACATGAACTACCGGAGGCTGGGATCGGACCACCGATCCTCTGATTGAAAGACAGACTTGCTAACCACTGAGCCACAGTATAATTGATATACTGTAGCGAGTATAATGTTCACCATCTTTGTGTTTATCATTGATTATCAAATGTGAGCATGCGTACACACTAAGCATAGCTGTTCGGAACGTTTTGACATGTTTCATTAGGATAAAGAATAAAGCGTTGACCAGTTGGGGTCAATCAAAGATGAAGGGATCGCCGAAGTGATAATTTGTTCCAAGACGGCCATCAATGTTTGTACCACATTTTGTGGCAATCCATCCAGTTGTTGTTGATTCTTTTCATGTATTACCTGAAACATCAACCTCATGCTGGCACGGTGCCACGCCATTATTCCAATGTCATATTACCTCTTAAACCGGTCACCCAAAACATTGGACCAAAAGCCCATTTGTCAGACGGCCATTATTCTAAAGATTCATTACTCTGAAATAGCAATGTGATTTTCATACCTATCAGGAGAGACTAGTTCCGAATGAATCAATAGATTTATTACATCGGTATAACAATGGCATAGTGCAAAGTCTTTAGCGATCGCACTCTATCCTGAACCAGGATAAACAAGGGGCAGTGACGACGAGTTCTGACCTGGCAGAATCCTCCCTGGAGTCCAGACACTGGTGGTGGTGAAGAAGAGAGTTGCTGCAACCTGATGATGAAAGAGTATGACTGCCTGCTGACTGGAGGTGACCGGGGGGAGGAGGGTCACATCTGTTTGAGCTGAAATGAACTGGACAGCAGAGCAGAGAACCCCTTTAAAGTTGGACAGCAACGATATGATTGGCTTAGAGACACAGCACCGCATCTGGTTGATTGCTTAAAAGTGGATGCCCCCCAGATCAGCTGATAGTGTGATCACTGGGAGAAAAAGACTGAGACATTTATAAATGACCCGTGGTGTCAAGAAAGTCTTCCTTCCTGAACTACCGCTTGAGCTTCATTTAGTATGCAGAATTACATCATCAGACCTTGCTGCTCTCCTCGGTCTCTGATTGGCTAAGCCTATAGATATTCTAAGTCTAAACATAAATTATGTTATTACATTCTCGCCAAATGAAATCATTGGACAGGAAAAGACACCAGATTGTTTTCTTTAATTTGTCGAAGCATTTAAATCATTGCTGTCACAATGTAATGACAATTTTCTAAAATAAATTATTGGTAGATTACCAACCCTGCCTTTGAAATAACCTTCATTTCACACACACAAGGGAAGGGTTCAGTTTGTCTATTTACAGTTAATGTTTGTTGTGTTAATAATGGTTCTATATATTGTGGTTTACATTATAAATGATCTGTATGCTGAGCCTATTTTTATAAGTCATGGTCAAACAGTACTACATTTTTATATATTAGAGGTAGCTTTTAATAATGGTAGGGTCCAAAATATAATGTGAAATGAAAATATGATTATTCAATTGTTTTCAAGAATCTTCTTTTATTCTAAAAATGAAGTGAAATTGAGCAACCAAGACTTTGATTCTGGTTGCTTGACTTTCAAAATGTTTTATGTTTTATAAAACGTATGCATTTGTGTTATGTAACAAGTACGTGAACAGCTCTACAAATTTGAAGAAGCAAGCTCAGAGCTATGCATCCAACACACAAACACACAAACACACACACACACACACACACACACACACACACACACACACACACACACACACACACACACACACACACTCTCTCACTCTGGTCGTTCCCCTCTTGAGACAGCTAATGGAGGGTTTTAGAGAGCGAGTGTGTTGTCACATCGCCCTCTCTGGTCTGTCTTCATCACTCACAACCCTCTCCTCCGGACAGCATTTATGGTCAGTGTTTAAATGATGCACTTCCTGCACGGAGCATACTGATCCACACTATCCGTTGTTTTTCACTGGAGCTCAAACTTGAAAGTGAGCAGCCAAGTCAACACGGGGTCACGGCGAAGCAATTTAATGTTCCAGCCTGACTCGTTTACTCTAATGGCATTTACGCATTTATTATTATTTTTGAAGTACGCAGTGACATTACATTTATTTTTTTTTCTTCCTCCGATATTTGCCACTGCCAAAAGGCAGCATCAGTAAGTGGAAAGAGGGTGAATGCAAAAGACAATACTCTCCAAGTTCTGCTATTTTACTTCAGGTTTTGTTCGGAAAATGTTTTGTGTTTTGTGATTTAAGGTTAAACGTATTCTGTTCACCTGTTAGATACCCATCGCATTATCTTAATCTGTTCACCTAGTAGCCACACCCATCTCATTATCTTATTCTGTTCACCTGTTAGCCACACCCATCTCATTATCTTATTCTGTTCACCTGTTAGCCACACCCATCATATTATCTTAATCTGTTCACCTAGTAGCCACACCATCTCATTATCTTATTCTGTTCACCTTGTTAGCCACACCCATCTCATTATCTTATTATGTTCACCTGTTAGCCACACCCATCTCATTATCTTATTCTGTTCACCTGTTAGCCACACCCATCTCATTATCTTATTCTGTTCACCTGTTAGCCACACCCATCTCATTATCTTATTCTGTTCACCTGTTAGCCACACCCATCACATTATTTTAATCTGTTCACCTAGTAGCCACACCCATCTCATCTTATTCTGTTCACCTGTTAGCCACACCCACCTTGTCAGCTCTATCCCTTTCACCTGTCCACTCGGCTGCACCTGCTCCTTCAGTATTTAAGGCCCAGCTTCACCGATGGTTCTCTTGTGTTATGCCAGACCATCCAGCACTTTTTCCCTCTGACTGGTTTCCCCTTGCCTCTGCCCCAATACAACCCTGTCTGTTTGGACTTCTCCACCTTGCCTCTGTCCTGGTACCCACCATAGTCTTCTGACCCCGGCCCCGAGGTTCCTGCCTTCCTCCCGGTCTGTTCTGCCTGAATAAAGCCTTGCTCTCCACTCACTATTGCGTGTGGGTCCTTACCACCGCCCGTTACAGATATCATACTAACTGGTGTATGGAAGTGGAGTTGAAAGTTTCTGACATCCATAAAGTGAGACGGCATTGCTTGTGGTGCAACACACTACCGGCCTCATTGGTATAGTCACTTACTTTGGCACATGTCAATTGAAGCTTAAAGTCAATTGACACCTCATACATACAGAATAAGTAGCCTAGGTTCCTGAATGGGATTACATGGCTGCCTTCTGGAGAGGTGACAGCAGCTTGTTTTGCCTGTAAGATTAATCTCAAGGTCATTGGATGCTGACTTGTCTCACAATTTTAAGTACAGGCCCCTGACCATTTGGTTTAATACAGACACATATTGGAGTATCCTGAATCTATGTAAACAATGTAATAATTAACCCCCTTCTCCCTTTCGTTTGCACTAACACATCCTAAATACCTTATTCCTATTAAATTAATATTCTGGTTATTCTGATAAATTACGGTATTTTAATTCAAAATAGCTTAAGGAGTCTTTGGAGAACAAATGGCCCGAGGGATTCAAAATGGATTCCCTGATGTCTAGAGCGCCTTGTGAACTCCAGTTATTCTGCCTCCAGCTGTTCCATTGCTGCATTTTAATGCCAGTGGGTGCACTTGAACCTGGTCCTAAACACTTTAAAAGTGTCAGGTCGGGGGGTCTGGACCCAAGAGCAAACACGGACTAGGGAAGTGAGGTGAGAACACAAGGGGTGTTTATTTACAGCACACTGGCACAGGGGAAAAATACAGGGAATACTCAGCCGCTAGCTCGGGGAGCGGCTCGGGACGTAGCTAGGCGTGAGGCTCGTGACGTAGCTCGGCGTGAGGCTCGTGGCGTAGCTCGGCGTGAGGCTCGTGGCGTAGCTCGGCGTGAGGCTCCTGGCGTAGCTCGGCGTGAGGCTCGTGGCGTAGCTCGGCGTAGCAGTTCCTCGGCGCGGGGCAAACTCACCCCGCGATGTAGGCATGCTTAATAATCCTCCGACACTGGCGTCCGGGAGGAGGCCAGCTTTAAACAGCGACTTGACGAGGGAACGAGCTGCAGCTGCGAGGGTGGCTTGGCTGTTCTGCGTCTGCCTGATTAGGGGAGAAAGAGGAAGAGAGGGGGAGACTTCCTGGCTGTGGCCAGAGTTCAAGCGGCACCCCCTGGTGGTGCCTCCAGGATCCTCACAAAAAGCCCGGAATAGAACCCAACCAGCTTGTACATGCATTACCCAGTCTGTTTTCCCTTAATCGGCAAAATGTTAGGAGTAGAAAGAAACACATATCATGGCTTAGCAGTGAGTATTATGTTTTTATTGGTAGACAGAAGTGCACAAAGTTTGTGCATCAGATTGAAATGGTAAACAAGTTATACAACGTCCCTCGTGGCTCTCAGCAGTTGCATCAGAGGCCAAAAAACAAGACAAGTCGAGAGGAGCTGTCTGCTGGTGCAGCTGAGGAGGCCTTGATATGCGTTTACATCCACAGTGGGTGGGTATATACAGTATTAATTTATTATTGTATGACTCCAATGAGTAAATGTGTTATGGAATACACATGATGTGTCACAGCTTAAGACAAACATTAGTGCCCGCCAAATCTGTTCAATTGAGTGGTGGCATTAGGTGACTCCAACATTTTGGCAGATCTCGTTTGCTAAACCTTGTTGCTGTTCAAAGGATTGAGGAGTAACCAAATGTTGGCATTTCATATTTCAAATGACAAAATACACTGTTATGTAACTTCAAAATGTCTGTCACATTAAAGATTGCGGGCGTATCATTTTACATGCTACCATAACTAAGTTATTTTACTAAAGGCGAGGTGCGGTCTGCGTGTCGCGGTTGAAGGCTCTGCAGTGGTCGTCGCCCCTGGTCGTGTTCCTCAGACGTTTTGTAACTTGGAATATTTTTATGTCCTAAATGGTTTGCTGATAAAAAAAAAAATCGCTATTCACATTATACAAATATATACCATTTGTTTTTGGATGCTTTAGAAACAGGAGATCTAAAGGAGGAGTACATCTTTTTACAGTCAAATCAAATTATTTACAGGATCTCAGGTGATCACAGACCCGGCATGAACACCACCTCAGGTGAGCACAAGCACACAGCCAGCAGACAGACAGCCCAGGCATTAGACCATGTCTTCACATGATCTCATTCCCATGTTCTATTTGCAAATAAACACGTACGTCAAGAGGTACGTTTTCATTCAAACAAATGACTCAAATGAATCAGAGCACACACGGCTGATTATGAAAGGTTGCTCACGAGCAATCATGTTTGAAAGTCCTGCTCAGTGAACGGTCCTCATAAAGCGTACTCATCACTTCCAGCGAGAATGAAGGGAAACAACGTTCCATCATGAGCTGTGGAGCAGCTCTCTGACCAACACACATTCACACACATGGCTGACCCTGATCCGTCTCTGTTGTTGAAATGCTCTGAGAAATAAATTACACATCTTCTTTATAGCGGCCATGTTTCTTTTTTACCAAAACAGAACTGTCCCTGACATAACAATGAAAATAATTGCAATAATATTAATTATAATACATGTGACAAATTGTGTGTGTGTGTGTGTGTGTGTGTGCATACATACATATATACTATTTAAGAGGGAGAAATGTACATAATAAAAAGTTACTCTGGAAAACGGACCGTCCACAGAGCATGTGAATGCACCATCAACCGGCTGTGCTGTCTCTTGACACAAGTCTAATTCAATCGGTCTTCGCCCGTTTATTCAGCTATGTGTGTCTGTGTATGCAGCTACCTACGTCTCCAGGGACTTTGCCACCATGGCAGGCAGCGGGAGCAGTACCAACAATAAGAGCAAGTGGGAGAAGTCGGGGATTACAGGTTGTTGTTGTAGTAGTAGTAGTAGATACTGAAAATAAAAAGAGTAGTTCCAAAAGATGTTTGCTAGTTTTTTCCCAACCACCGCTGTTCCTGGGTGAAAGTCCTGAGTTAGTTTGCACCTCCCACCTACCTTGTTATATTACATTAAGTTTCAACAATGGTTGCTGGATATAATACATGCATGTCACTCATTGTACCATTTCACTGGCTCTGACTAAATGCAAAGACATCCACATTCAACGTGTCCCGTGGTTTGTGGAAACATTTATTCCTGGTGACTGGGCTGAAACGTCACTCTGAACTGGGCATTAAAGCATACCGAGGGATCTGTAACAGGCGTGTCCCTCGTGTCCAGCTAAACTCCAAAGGATCAAATTGATGATTGAGACGCTTGCATCAAACCTGGATATGCCATTACACTCGAAACAAGTCGGAGTAGATTTTTTCAAATCTCAGTACAAGATTATGATGTACTAATATAGCTTTTCCCATGTAGGGAGATGAAGTTACGTGTAATAATAGTTTTACTGTTTTTTTTCCGACATGTAATTGAAACGAGTACTTCTGGCTTTAGTGTACGGCAAGTGTCACTACTTAACACACCATATCAAATCAAGCACAGGAGTTCTTCCATTTACATTTCCTTTAGTTACCAGTAGATTCTGATCATTCTAATCAGGGCTTCAGGAAATGATCTGGTGCCATCGTTGATTTAATGCTTGAGAGACGATGTTCAGATTGAGTTTTTTTTTCTCAGTTTACCAAACAGCCAATGTGCTCCGGCTCGAGTGGTGAGAGGCAAACCAGATTGCTTGTGCACGTGAATGGAGACTTTACAGTGGGTTCCATGCAGGATGGATACCTGTAAACCCCTGGTGGTTACCAGCCCTTAGCACTAGTGTGATATAGCAAAGACAATGGCACACCCTGGCCTCACAAGTCAATAACTTAATTTGTCATGTTTATAACATTACGTACACAAAAAATATGAACAAACAATAAATATGACTCAAAGTGAGCCCAAATGTGGCTCAGTGGTTAGCAAGTCGGTCTTTCAATCAGAAGGTCGGTGGTTCGATCCCCGGCTCCGGCAGTCTGCGTCGTTGTGTCCTTGAGCAAGACACTTAACCCTAATTGCTCACCGTTGCTGTGTCTACGGTCTATATACCATGTAAGTCGCTTTGGATAAAAGCGTCAGCCAAATGAAATGTAATGTAATGTAACAGTTTTGTAATCCTTAGAACCTACAGAGTTCGCCAATACCGCCAAATCCACTGTCAAATAAAGCCTTTTTTTGTCCAGCAAAAGAAAAATGAAAATTCACTTATGGCTGAAATATGAATAATCCAGCCCTTCCTGGTACCTACCGGTAGCTCTGGCCATGTAGCAACCTTTCTTTTCTGTGTACTATCATAAACCGATATACCACTAACACATATATGGCATTATTATCTACCTTCACAAGGGTTTTCTGTATATTATACCTTTTGAAATTATTCAAATAGACATTGTGAATGAGGAGATATTTAGTATGAGTTGCAAACCATTCGCAATTTTCACCACAAAATGGCTGGGGTGCAAGAAGTTGCAGTGTGCCAGATGCTGCTTTAGCACCTTCTGACGTTTAACTAGAGAACATCTGAAATAAATCTCCCACTGTGAATATATTCAGAACCATGCCTGGCAGAGAAGATCTAGTAGCTAACAATATAACAAACCAGTTGAAGCCGTAGCTTGTGAGATGGGTGACGTGTGAATTGTTAAGTATTTTCATCGGGGGGGGGGGTCATCATGACTAGACCCTGATGTTTAAAGTGGTGCTACAAAGAAAATGACAGACGGATCCAATAACATATCTACACAACCATAACTGAAAGCAGGAAACAGGCTGGAGGCCGACATAAAGGTCCAGAGACTCAAGAGGCTGGACAAACCGTCGAGCTATAGATCAGGAATGCTGGCTAACAGGAGCACATTTTCAAGACAGGTGACTCTTGCAAATGAGTTTCTTTATTGCACACATTTGCCATACCTGATATATCCTTTCTCAGTCCAGTGCCATTAAGAAGGCACGTCAATTACTGATGACACGTATCACCTGTCAGTGATGGATCTCAGGGTCACTGAATAGAGGACAGAGGAACAAAATCACAAGCTGAGAGAAGCACTGGCTGGCCACGAGCACACGCTGAAGACACCTGGGTAATGAGAGAACAAGCAGCAGCTGTGAGGGGGGCTGATCCACCTGAAGCCCACGAGCTAACGCTGCTTGACATGCAGAAAGGACCTGTGAGTGGCAGGCTGCTGTAACATCACCTGGCTCTGGAAGGGACCATGAACTGTTCACTATGCAGTTCTATTTAGGTTCCAGCCATGAAGCAGGGAACCGTGTGTATAATTTACAAACTCCAAGGTAATTACTCTAAACCTCCTCAGTTATGACACACATCTTCTTTGACAATAAATGGTCAAAAGAGAGTGAATGAATGGTACCCGCAGGGCATAGTGGCTCTGTGTATATTATAATACATCTTATTGGGATAGCAGAGCATAATTTATTTACTCCAGACATCTGCAGTAAATACAGATCTTACAGATACCTTTACACCCAAAAATATATTTTAACATTTTGGAATTTGTTTTACTTTTTTCCATTTTACAGAATGATCTCCCACCTAGGATATCAAGAGCAAATGTTATGCAAGGTGTTGTGTATGCAGAATGCTTTTGAAATGTAACTAGATTTGCCTCGTGTCATTTGCACAGATTTGACCGCACGGATGTCTGTTTATTCGCCCTCAACAGCCTCTGTAGCGACTGTACAGACGTGAGCGCGTCTGCGTGGGAGTGAGTCTGTTTGTATTGTTCAGCTCAACCTCTGACTGAACTCGGAACTTATGAAACAGATAAATTCAATGGGAGAAGCACTAATTTATTTGCACAAGTTGAAACATTTTGTCGACGCCAATGCCGGCTGTCCTTGTACATTCTCTTCCAATCTCAACTTTCCAATGACTGTGAAGCAATCATGGCACTTCTAAAACTTGCATTGCAGTCACTCTTGACCAAGAGGGAACATCCGGTGCTGAACAATAAAGCCAATGCCAGTTCCTCAAATGGCCACAAGAGTCGATTCTTATAGACCATGTGATAATCCCCAACTTCACTGCAAAAGTGTTTTGTCCATACAGCTAATAAGATGGTTCAATACAACTGTATGAAGGATAATTGTATCTATAACATACCTGTTTAAATTATATTAAGGCCTAACATCCTGCATTATGGGCGTGGTTGCTTTGAGTGACAGGTGGGTGCCGTCTGAGTTCAATGTGTCCCTGCTGTCATCCGCCTCAGCACCGGCGACGCTCCGCCTCATGTCACTCATGTCCTTAACACTTTATTGTGTTGCCGGAAGTGCAGTGAGTTGCACAGGGGAACACTTCTCCATGAGAATGCCCTACATGTATATATGCTGACTAATTTGGAGATATCATCTGATTGAGTTCTTTATTTTAAATGAAAACGCTATTATTGTCACATAAAGGCAAAATGAAATAAGCTTGTCCTTGTTGTATCCCTTTATGACAAATGTCAGGCTGTGGAAGGAATTATGCTAACAAACAGCAGCGTTGTCCTTTGTTCAAAGTTAAAAGACTCGAGCACTGATGTTTCCGCAGCCACCTCTGAGATCCTTAGCATTGATATTCTCCTACAGTAGTTTCTAATTATACTGGGAGTGTCACAGAATCAATCAATGCTTCAAAGAGCTGAAGGACAGCTTTTATCTTACGCCCACATTACTGAGACGGAATGAATACTGATATTGAACAACAAGGAGGGAACGCCTATGATGAAGTTATTGCTCTTGATTTGACACAGAATTTAGAATAAACCTTTAAGATTTGTCATAGTATACAGTATAAGAAATGGACGTAGTCACCGTGAAGTCACTCATTGGTTTGTCGATGACATTTTTGAAGCCTTGAGTTTGGCATTTTGGCAATTGCCATCTTGTTTCTGCTCCCAGAAGTAAGACCAGAGGGTGAAGCTAAGGACAACCAAATGCTCAATAAGCCATTTGTCGGCGACCATTGCAATTAACTTTGATAAAAGGAAAAAACAGTTGTAAGACAGATGGTAAATGCCATGTTAGGGACCTCTCAATCACAAGGAACCTACGCCCTAAAGTGTTAATTGCTTTACTGTCTATTCGACTCTAAATGGACCAACATTTTCTAAGTGAACATCGGGCTTTATTGAAAAAGACTAGCGATCGAGAGCATAAACTCATGTTTAAAATGTTTACTGAGGGAATAAATAAAGTGAGAAGTATGGACAGTTTCTTATAGACTTTTACGATCTTATTTATTTTTGCAACCAGCATTGGCTCCAGTTGTCAGACCCAAAGGTTACTGCCTAATTGTACTTCTTATCCAGATCAAAGACAGGCTCCTCAGGGAAAATCTCAAGCCGTTCCGATCCAGATAGGAAATGTTGTCTGGTCAGCTGGTTCTGGGTCCCCCAGATGGATGTGCCATGCGAGCCTCTAGAGGGAAGCATTCTTACCAGATGCCTGAGCCCCCCAAGCTGGCTCCTGTCAACAAGATGAGATCCTCACCCTGTTCCCAAGGTCACTTTTAATCTGGTATATTCATTTGGTTTTGCTTTTTAGTTTTCCTCATTCAACAGCCTAAATGAAGACCAAACAAATGAGAGAATATGCAACAGTTCAACCGAACTGAGAAAACGGCTTAGTTGTAAGAGCTCAGGTAGTTATTTTGAACCCAAACATGATGTTTCTTTAAACCAATGTAAAGCTATGTTCAGCTACCAAAACCATGTGTTTAGGAAAAGTTCTTGTTTGTGTGACCGTTGAAGACTTGGAGACCAAACCGTTCTTGTGGTTGAACATCCTGTGTTTGTTGGACCCATCCACCTCCAGCCCACCATGAGCGGTATTTATCAATATTTAAGACTATGTCACTTGGTCTGACCGTTGCGTCGTCACATGGATGTTTAAGTGTCCACATAAGAAATTATCCTAATTGACTTTCCATTGGCATTGTTTTCATCCGGAGCGACCCCAAAAAATTGTACATTTGTGTCCATGTACATGAAACCAATTGATTGTATTTCGTGACTATTGCACAAGCTGCCATGATACTGGGCTGGACCTCAAGATTCCAGTTTTATTGCAGGTGTGACTTGGAGGTACTTATTTTCAACTGCTTCACATTCAGCTGAAACCATCCCAGTGTCTGTGAAGGTCACGCAAATGTTTGAATAATTTAGGATACCCATGCCACTCAGAGTTGCCCTGGAATGCAGGCTGAGAAAAGGATATTTTATTGTCCTTGTCGGACAATAAAATAAACAAACTATTGGACGATTGTTTTATATTAGCATAGTTAATGCCCCGAAATACTATGTAAGGGCAGCTATTGTGCCGTGTCCAAATACTAAAAGAAAAAGGCTAGAAGAAGAATTTAAATTAACGGAAACAGTAAACCAACACAAAAGGAGCAAGTTCCTTCTGTTTTCAACAAGCAAAAATACAATATATACTCTAGGGGAAGCATAGTTCTCCCCCTTCGCACATTCTGTTATTCAGCAAGACGGTTTTTAGTCCTTGAACTTTGCAAAATTCCATTTCAACATAACAAGAGGATTTGCTCATCATAAGAGGAATTTCAGATGTGTTTGTTCATCTCCTTATTTGCCTCTATGAAGGTTTTTTCTCTGGTGGGCTCCCTGCCCAACAGACATAGTTCTGCTTGTGTAAGAGGTCTTGCATAAGTAAATGAATATAAAAACCGCACAAAGCAAATGAATATAAAACATTATCATAGAGCATTTGATATTTCTCAACATAGTACAAATATAAAAGTGTTTAAAAAGAGTAAAATGTTACATAAGATTCAGGAATTTAAAGATGTAGATGAACTGGTATGTAGAGACATCAAAGCAAATAAACAGTGATGCAACAAGTGAAAAGAAAAGCAAGAAAAAGATCAATTAAAAACAAAGAGAAAGAGACAGCTGGTTAATTTGTGACCTTGGTGGTTTCAATGTGTAACGATAGATGCCTTTTCACAGCTTTCTCTACCATTAGTGCCGTAATAGGGGCGAACACATCACCTGCGTCACCTGAGGGCTGATGCCGCCTCCACATCCATCATGCCACAACAAAAAGGTGACCCTTAATATAGAGGTAGCCATCTCTTGTAGCGCCGTCTGCTTTAAGGTTTTACAGAGTACCAGAGTACTTACTTTCTTGTCACTAACTACCACATTTTGATGGGAAAATTAAATTACAAACCGTCAAAAAGAGGTGCGCCTGAAATGAAATCCATGGCCGGGGCATCATAGTAGTGGGACTAACTATTCAGCCCCCAACATGGAGGCTTGCAGTCTCGCTGCTCATCAACCTTGAGCCGACCTTGCTGTGCAGCACCAAAACATGGAGGAGACAAAAAGAGACTAGCTGGTGAACATAGTGAAGCTTTAAGCAGCAAAAACAGCCAGATATCTTTTTAGAGAGTTGGTCAAAGACTCAGAGACCAAATCTGAGCTAAAAGGAGAAGAACCAGTGACTTGAGTTCATCAGGTGCACACTAACAGAATTGTAAATGAATTGGTGTGGCTCCTTCCCCCTTCTTTTGCTTGGGCCACATCCATCACAGAATTGGCCTTCATTTGTTTTCGGGACTCCCAAAATGTGTCCACACACTGAACTAAATACATGGTTAAGTACTGCAACCCTCCTCTGTGGTAGTTCCTGCACTCCATGAGCACATTTTGCCATGACACACACACACACTCGCAGCTGATAATTATGTTAATTGCCCACAGTGCTTGTCCTCTGGGGAAGAAGTCTTTTCAACTCTCGGAGTTCAAACGGTGATCTCGTGCCGTCACTTGACAGCAGCACTGCTGCTTTTGCTGAAATTGTCCTCTTTATCTCTTTTGTTGTTTGGAGCTGCCGGTGTCCACTGCCTGTGCACATTGAGCCTCCAGCAGCCTCCAGCAGCCACGTGTTAGGAAATAATGCTTTATAGTGCTCCTAGTGAGAGCTAGAGAGTTTACATTGGAGGGTCAAGACAAATAAATAACTCTGTATGGATTATCAAATATTGAATGGATGACACTGTATGTACTACACAAATGTATTAATTAGAATTATGAAATGTATTGAGTGATTGTGGAAGGAATCCTGAAAACATCAGGATCCCACAAACAGTTACGCAGCCTGAAGATTGGAGCAGATAGATAAGGAGGACATGCTCAGGAATGTGAGAGGGGGTTTGGGTTGACCAACACCTAAAAGGACGAGGTCTTGTCCAATCAATGGACTGGAAGAGAGGCTAGCCAGAGGAAGGGGGGCTGACCCCAAACCTGGCAAAGCTGAGACATTGTGAGAACATCAGCAGATCTCTGGGTGCCTTCTGCCGGGCAGGTATGTATCGATCTGCTGTCCGGTGGGGGGGGGGGGGCACTGGATCTCTGTCTCATGGGATTTCTCTCTCCCATGGGATATATTTTGTATATATTGTGTAGTTATTAGTGTGATTCATTTTGAAATGCTGTTCATCATCTTTTTATTAAATCAATTTTTATTATAACTTTCTGCATCTGGGACTTCTCTTCACACAACCGCCCAAAGATTTTTTAACTTAACACACGTCACGTTGAGAAAACACACACGTCCATCAACCACGCAGGTGGATGCACCTGAGCAAGAGGTGGCAGGCTGTGCTTGCTTTCTGGTGTTGAGCTTTTCACCAAAACAAGTGCACCTCTAATTTAAATGTCTATCTTATCACAGTGTTTCATTTCAGTGGTCGCGAACTGGAAAATACATTTTGTGAAAAAAACAACAGGTGACTGTTTCCTGTATATCCATGTGAGAAACAGAGCTGTCAGGTCAGAAAGCGAAGCAGCCACAGCTTGTTAAAAATAACGAATTTGAGGAAAGAGGCTGTCGACATTCATTAGTCTCAATCTATGAAGTGGTATTTTGGTGAGAGACCATATATTGATTTATATATTGATTCTAGGTTTTTTTTTCTTCATATTTCCACATTTATGCAAACTAGAGCAGCGAAAGTAACCTCGAAGTTGAAGGAAACAAAAGACTTTAGCTTGTAACAAATTGGTGAATTTTTGGTGAATAATAGAAGGCTGTGTGTGTGCAGTGTGCCAAGGTTATTCATCAATCATTCAGCCTCGTATTGAATCGAGGAAATAAGAGTGTTTTTCATTTTTAGCAACATTTAGTTTAGTTTTATTTTTATTTAAGGATACTGCCGTTCTTTGTATTCTTCTTTTAGTCATTCAATATGCGAACAGATGAAAACAAGCCGTCTCCATAATGTCTGAGCTTCTCGTCTGTACATCTGGCTTCAAGCCTATTGGTTGTACTAAAGATCAGAACAGGGCAGATTATGTATTACTTTTTTGGGGGGGTTATACATTTCTTAAAGCACTATTGCTTTTAAGAGGACATCTGTCGGGGATTATTTTATGCAGAATATTAATCCTCATTTGGTAAACGAGTATTTTTGTACAAGTGATTGAGTCAAAATAAACTAGCCATAGTGATGAAGGAATTCAATGCTTCTATGATTAGAAGCTTAAAGTGATAACTATGACTAAATGAACACAGTAATAAAGTTACTGGGAGTCATTGCAGTTTAAATTGAAGGAAGAAAGTTGTCAAACCAAATGTTTAAAATAAATTCCTTTAACTTTTTGAGAACTAGGAGCAGATTACATCATGTCTGGTTCTCTGTGTTGACACAGACACTTAGTCATTAATATGCAACTTGAGTGAATGTGTTCAAGAGTAACGAGATCCATTAACAGTAAAAACATGTAGACCGGTTTGAACAAATATGAAAAAAGGCCTTTCCTCCAGTGTCATACTACATATTGGGGCTTCAACAAAGTCCCTCTGATCCTGCTATGCGCCTCTCTTCCTTCTCCCATTCAGTGAGAAATGGGCTTCCAGTATTTTAAACCTTGACAAAATGGTGTCAGAGAAACTGTCATCTTTGCTCCACCATCAACCTTACTTATTTTGAAGCAAGCTCCCTTCTTCGTCATCACTTGCCGCTCTTCGCTCCTGCCGCTCAGCTGTCCGTCCCCCGAGGACGATCAGCTTCAAGAGCAGAAAGTAGGAGGGAGCATTCAAAATGCAAATACACTATAGTGTGAAAAAGAAAATATATATATATCACAGAAAAAAATCACACGCATTAAGTCATGGTATATAAAATAAAAAGTAAAACAATGTCATACTCCAGGCCAGAAGTAAAATACTCAAGATCAATTGACTGAATACTGTTGATTAAGACAAGTGTCTGTAGATATGAAATATCCAAATGAGTTTTCTTAATTGCTGCAATTTAGTTGCGTGTGCTTTCCCTCTTGGAGTTGCAGTGTTCCACAGCTACTGCACCGCTCTGCTGTCCTGTTTCAACATTTAGATAAACGCATGGCAAAGCACCTTCAGAGCAGCAGTCCAACCTGCTCCGTCTCAGTCAGAAGTAACAGCAGGGAAAGATGCTTCTACAAGAAATGTGCATAAACCAATCACAATCATAACACTAACATTTTAAGACATTAAATAGTGATGCATTTCAACAGCTTTTCTTTTTTTTTTTTTTTTTTTACAAAAACAGCTTTCAAGCTCCCTATATGACTGTGTTAAAGTCACAGTGTCACCCCAGCGCCTTGACCTCCATGACCCCATGTGGTGTAAATGGACTGTACTTGTATAGTGCTCTTGTGGTCCCTCAAAGCGCTTTAACACTACATGTCATCATTCACACACATTCACACACTGATGGAACAGCCTGAGGTTTCATTGGGGGTTGTTTCGCCCAAGGACACATGGACATGGACTAGGTAGGAGCCGAGGATCAAACCGCCGATCCTCAGATTGAACTGAGCTACAGACGCCCTTGTGATCTCATGTTGGAAAAGGTGTATTGCTTAACTGTGGCTAATTAGAGACAATTATCATTATTGTTAGTATTATTGTGTGTAACTATTGTGCAAAACTATGAAACAGCCAGCTGCCACCTGACTCGTTTCTCATAGTAGTTTTTTTATAGGTGTGTGTGTGTGTGTGTGTGTGTGTGTGTGTGTATGTAATTGATATCCAGCAAAGGTTAGCAATATTAATTTAACAGAAGTATGAAGACAATAAATATTTTTCCACCAAAAGGGTACTACTTTGTAATGGATCTGTTTTAAGTAAGTGGTGGTAGGAGAGAGTCTTCAGTTCATAACCAGTGTTGCAGTGGATACCGAGGGTGTAAAAGCTGTTTTTAAATGCATTATCTTTCTATTTCATTTACTAAATGCATCATAAGACTAACTTCCTGTATTGTAACAGCAAAGTGTAACCATATGTAGTTATACAAGGGTTATGGTTATTGAGCAGCAGCACAAGAGCGGTATCTTTTACTTCCGTTTCATATAAGTATGCATCCGTTGAATTAATTGTACTTTGGTCCCAATAAAGATCTGTGAGCTTTAGGTTTAGGGGATTATGGCTGATGAGCTGCTGCTCTGATCGGCTGATTCTGCTTGCCAGAAGGCCACTGAGCCAAGCTACTGGGATAGGTAGGAGCCAATTAATACATTTCAGACAAATACAGCGTCTGCACAACAAAATCTGAACGAAACTAGAAAGGTGCAGATCTCCACCAGGTGTGTCTGCAGCCACCACTGTTTTATTGTGTGATTGAGTTAATACAACCCACAATTAGCAACTCCACGTCTAGATACCTTTGGGCTGTCAGGTCTCATAAAACACACTTAATTCAAACTCAAAAACAAACAATCAGCAATCAGCTTCAAGTCGTCATATAAGACAAGTCATACAATCTTGCCTGAAAATTAAACTCACCAAGCAGTCAGCGGCTCAGATGTGGCGAGATGCAGGTATATTGGTAGTTCTGTTTGCGGCTAGCGGCAAACCCTCCAAAACAATAAAGTGAGCAAACTGTTTTTCCCCGTGGTGCAGATTAGCGGCTGGGGGTCGAAGATGTACTCAACTGTGTTAACACTACTATCAGAATCAGAATCAGAATCAGAACCATTTATTGCCATGTATGCTTACACATACAAGGAATTTGTCCTGGCGGGAAGGTGCATACATTTAACATTTAACAATACACATTTAACAGTTAACGCAATGCAATAAATGAGGATGAATGGATGAATGAATATCTACATTGAGACAGCAGCATAACAAAATACCAAAAGTAAGATAAAGTGCATGGAATGTGCATGAGTGTAAGTGTTGTGTGAAAGTGGCAAGTGCAATGCCCAGGTGTCAAGTGTATTCAAGTCAAGTATAAGTATAAGGCTATGTGCAGGGGAGTGTCCGGTGGGAATTGTCTGGGGGTGACAGAGTCATTAGAGTCAGTGGGGGACCCGGGCTCTGTTGATGAGCCCGACGGCAGACGGGAAGAAACTGTTTTTGTGGCGTGAGGTCTTGGTCCTGATGGACCGCATCCTCCTGCCAGAGGGGAGGGACACGAACAGTTTGTGTCCAGGGTGAGAGGGATCAGCTACAATATTCCTCGCCCGCTTCAGGGTCCTTGAAGCAAACAAGTCCTGGAGGGACGGCAGATTGCAGCCAATCACCCTCTCGGCAGAGCGAATGATGCGCTGCAGCCTGGCCTTGTCCTTGGCAGTGGCTGCAGCGTACCAGACGGTGATGGAGGAGCAGAGGATGGACTCGATGATGGCAGTGTAGAAGTGCACCATCATTGTCTTTGGCAGGTTGAGTTTCCTCAGCTGCCTCAGGAAGAACATCCTCTGCTGCGCATTCTTGGCGATGGAGCTGGTGTTTAGTTCCCACTTGAGGTCCTGGGTAATGCTGGAGCCCAGGAAGCGGAAGGACTCCACAGCTTTGACGGGGGAGTCACACAGGGTGAGAGGGGCTGGTGGGGCTGAGATCTTTCTGAAGTCCACAACCATCTCCACTGTCTTCAGAGCGTTGAGCTCCAGGTTGTTTTGGCTGCACCAGGTCACCAGGTGGTCAGTCTCCCGCCTGTAGGCGGACTCGTCCCCACCAGAGATGAGTCCAATGAGGGTGGTGTCATCCGCAAACTTCAGGAGCTTGACGGACTGGTGACTGGAGGTGCAGCTGTTGGTGTACAGGGAGAAGAGCAGAGGGGAAAGAACGCAGCCTTGGGGGGAACCGGTGCTGATGGACCGAGAGGCTGAGACGTGTTTCCCCAGCCTCACGTGCTGCTTCCTGTCAGACAGGAAGTCTGTGATCCACTTGCAGGTGGAGTCGGGCACGTGCAGCTGGGAGAGCTTGTCCTGCAGCAGAGACGGGATGATGGTGTTGAAGGCAGAGCTGAAGTCCACAAACAGGATCCTGGCGTAGGTTCCTGGGGTGTCCAGGTGCTGGAGGATGGAGTGGAGGGCCATGTTGACTGCATCGTCCACAGACCTGTTGGCTCTGTAGGCGAACTGCAGGGGATCCAGGAGTGGGTCGGTGAGGGTTTTGAGGTGGGACAGGACCAGGCGCTCAAAGGACTTCATGACCACAGAGGTCAGGGCGACGGGCCTGTAGTCATTGAGTCCTGTGATCCTAGGTTTTTTGGGGACGGGGATGATGGTGGAGGCCTTGAAGCAGGCTGGTACGTGGCATGTCTCCAGAGAGGTGTTGAAGATGTCTGTAAACACCGGGGACAGCTGATCAGCACAATGCTTCAGGGTGGAGGGGGAGACAGAGTCCGGGCCGGCTGCTTTGCGGGTATTCTGTTTTTTAAAAAGCCTGTTAACGTCTCTCTCTTGGATAATGAGGGTCGTCACTGTGGAGGGGGTAGGGGGCGCTGTGGACGATGGTTCAGAGGCGTGAGCCCCTGATGGGCTGGGGGAGGGAGGGCTGGTGGTCTGTGGCTGGTTGGTGGGGCTGTTGATGGGGCTGTTGGGGATGGCGTCAGGACTACTCCATTGTCTTTCAAATCGGCAGTAGAACTCATTCAGCTCGTCTGCCAGGCGGAGGTTGTTCATGGAGTGGGGGGTTTTGGGCTTGTAGTTGGTGATCTGTCTGAGCCCTCTCCAGACCGACGCAGAATCACTTGCTGAGAGCTGGTGTTGCAGTTTCTCAGAGTACAGTCGTTTAGCGTCCCTCACCGCCCTGCTAAACCTGTATTTTGACTCTGTGTACAAGTCCTTGTCCCCACTCCTGAACGCCTGGTCCTTTTGCAGCCGTAGTTTTCTGAGTTCTGCTGTAAACCAGGGTTTGTCGTTGTTGTAGCTCACCCTGGTGCTGGTTGGAACACAGCTGTCCTCACAGAAGCTGATGTAGGAAGTCACAGCCTCTGTGTACTCATCCAGACTGATGGTAGCAGTCCTGAAGACATCCCAGTCAGTACAGTCCAAGCACGCCCGAAGATCCTCCAGAGCCTCACTGGTCCACTTCTTGAACTTCCTCACCACAGGTTTGCAGAGCTTTAGTTTCTGCCTGTATGCAGGAATCAGGTGGACCATGACGTGGTCAGAGTGACCCAGTGCAGCTCGAGGGACGGCGTGATAGGCCCCGCTGATGGTGGTGTAGCAGTGGTCCAGAATGCTCTCCTCTCTAGTCGGGCATTTAATAAACTGTTTGTACTTAGGGAGTTCATGTCTGAGGTTTCCTTTGTTAAAGTCACCAAGAACAATAACTAAGGAGTCCGGGTAGGTCCGCTCCACACCCTGTATCTGCTCGGCGAGGGTCCGTTGTGCCTCCTGCACGTTGCCCTGCGGTGGCATGTAAACTCCGGCCAGGATAAATGAAGCGAACTCACGGGGGGAATAGAAGGGTTTGCAGTGGATGATGGATGATTCCAGGTCCGGAGTACAGTGCTGCAGAATCACTGTCACGTCGTTGCACCAGCTGTTGTTGACGTAGAAGCAGATTCCTCCACCCTTCGCTTTGCCGGAGAGCTCCGTGTCGCGGTCCGCTCTGAACAGCTGGAAGCCCGCCAGCTGGAACGCGGAGTCCGGTATCGATCCGCTGAGCCAGGTCTCCGTGAAGCACAAAACGGAGGATGAAGAAAAGTCTCTGTCTCTCCCCACCAACAGCTGGAGCTCGTCCAGTTTGTTGCACAGTGAGCGGACGTTGGAGAGAAATATGCCCGGCAGCGATGTGCGAGATCCGCGTTTGCGGAGTCGCACGAGCGCGCCGGCCCGTTTCCCTCTCCTGCGGCGTCTCACCGCGTGAGTTAAGGTGAGCACACCTTTTACGAAAATGTCCAGAAGTTCCACGGAAGTTAAAAAAGTTGGAAGTAAGTCCGCTGGAGTTGTTCCCCTGATGTTCATGAGCTCATCTCTGGTGAAAGAGCTCCGGGAATAGCAGCAGAAGACCGAATTAAAAACAAAAACAATACAAAACAACGAGCACCGACACACCGAGGCAGCCATCAGCGGCGCCATCATGTCAACATGTCACTTTTGTCAACATGTCACTTTTGTCACAAGTCCCTTTTGGCAAATATACCTCATGTGCAATGGCATATTTTGTTATCTCCATTTATTACAATCTACGAAACAAGAGTGCCATTTCGACATCATTCTGTATAATGAGTAGTTTTGGCTTGTACAGACTATCTGGCAGAAGCAGATGTTGGCTTCACTGGGTTGTGACTGACAGAAGATAAATCCTTTCTCAACTGCAAAGAACATTAACTATTGGTCTATCAATTAATCAATGAAGTGGCAATAAAACACCTGTTTCTCTCTCATTTCAAACAAGCACCGTGTCTGGTACTGAAAGTCTGTCCATTTACAGTGTTTAGTTTCCTGCAACTGATAAAGTACTTTGTTTGTCAAATATGTGTTAACTAAATGGAGCACACCTGAGGTAGATTCAACAGCAGAAGACACAAAGCAAGATTTGCATGATGTGCTGGATGTTGAGACCTTAAAATGGAACTTGTGAATGTCTGTTTTCAACATGGGAGGATTGCAGAGTTGTTAAATTCATGACGATGCTGGTGCTTGTCTACATACATAGACTTCAACCTTTTTAAAAATGGTGAGGGATTTTTTGTTAAGGAATTCCAATTTTCACCTTAAAATGGAGTTAGAGGAAATGTCAGAAGATCAGCGATGTGGTTACATTTCATCCTGTGTGGAACACGAATGTCTGAACAGAATGTCATGGCAATCCATCGAATAGTTAATGAGACATTTCACTCCACAAAACCACAAATGTCATTCTCTTGGTGGCACTAGAGGAAAAGTCAGAGGATCTCCAATGTCATTAGGATTCATCCTCTGCTGGTCATGAATATTATTACAAAATCTCATGCAATAGTTGTGAAATATTTCATCGGATATTTTGGGCTGGATACAAGTCATCGGACTGACCATTCCTAGAGTCATGGCAATTGCATGGCTTAAAAGCTAGAAACGGAGTAGCTGCAGGGTCTCTCGTGAAAATGAATTCACACTGCATGACCCTCGTGTTCAAATCGCCAGAGCTGCTAATTTCAGACGGTGTACCCTTCTATTTCTATGTCCCTGATCAGTGCAACCATTGAATAATGTGTGGGTAAAAGCAGTTATCTCCTGTGTATGGGTGAAAGATTGGTGTGAAGGAGACCCTGTGAACACACTTCTGCAATAAAACATTTTTGACTCGAGCTTCACTTTCTACTTTATTTTGCAGAGCTTTCACCCCTCCATTGGACGTTGAGACACAAGTCAATATCTCCCTCCTGCTGGTACCCTCTCACCCAATGTTTCTGCTGTGTGGAGTGTTAAGAGTGTGTGTGGGCCACACCAGTGAAGGTAAAACATCTTGGGCAGCTCCCGCGTCAGATCACATGTGGAGCTCGGAGGGATCATGCCGCCCCTGTAGTCTTCCTCGACGGTGTCTAAATTGGATTTCTGACAAGAATCAGAGGGAGTTCTGTGAGTGGATGGTTAAACGTTCCAGGAAAAAACAATCACACACACACACACACACACACACACACACACACACACACACACAGCTCGCTGCATTCTCTCGCTGATGCCACGCTGGTGGTATTAAGACGTCTCCACACTGAGACCTTTTGTTGGGACCTCAGGGGTCCAACCTTCAACACCTTTTTGAACGTTAAAGAATAACAGGTTGGAGGAATAAAATCAAGGGCTTGATGTTTTAGTTTTCATCAGAGGCCACTCATAATCCATCTCAGTCTTAACTCCTTCCTTATGTTCTTCTATCCTCCTCCCATCTTCCATGCATGTGGCCCTCATTAGGAGGCATTAGTGAAACAAGCGTGGCCCTCTGCTGGGCAACGAGCGGCTGGATGGAGTGGGCAGATTATCCATCATCCAAATGTACTCCCTCAAGCCTTTGTGTGGGCAAACAGAGCTCTGCTAGTGGCAAGGAACTCATTGACCCAGTCCACAAGGACTGAAAGGTGTGGCTGGTGCAGTCTTGCTGTTGGCAGAGATCACAAATGTATTTCTAGCATAGATATTGAGGAGTTTGAGTACCGACTTTGTATTCACCGGTACCTTGTGTTTTATCTGCCCGTCCTCTTAAAGGAGCTGGTTGCTTCAACCTGCTTCGAGCTCCCGGATACTGGCCCAGAGCTGGAGTTTCCTTACGCCACGATACTGCCACGGTAGTAGCGCAGGGTGTGGTCAGAAAGGGGGTCAAGAAGATCTGGATAGTTGAGCCCAATCTTCTGCTATCAATTATCATGGGAAGCAAGGAGAGTAGGCAGTGTCTACATGAAGTGCATTTGCTTTGTTTTACAGAGACATGGCTGAACAGGAACACACTGGACGTCACAGACGTGTGGGCGGACAGGGGGAAAGAGTCACAAGAAACGAAGAGAGGAGGGTGTCTGGTCAGTCTAACTCCCTTTGAACAATATGCTGTGTAACAAGAGGGAATACAATCCTGGACCTCTTGAAGGTTGTATTGTTGTTGCTGGTATTGATTTAAATAATAATTCATTAAAATAAAGCTATGTAACGATTATAACTAATTCAATTATGACTAACAAACCCATCGTTTAGTACAAAATGATGAAAAACAAAATCATTTTAATTTACCCATTCAATCTTAATCTCAGGGTTGCTACGGAGTTCTTACGAAGGTGTACATGGACCTATTTCACACAAATCAAATCATCAAGTTCTTTATAAATTAAATATTTATTAGACTAACTACATAACTAAACTACTAAACAGATAATATATGAATAAACAATAATAATTAAATAAATGGAATGTGGCGACTGTGGGTCAGTGGTTAGCAAGTCTGTCTTTCAGGATTGGTGGTTCGACCCCCAGGCTCCGCTAGTTCATGTCGAAGTGTCCTTGAGCAAGACACTTAACCCTCATTGCTCACCGTTGCTGTGTCTACGGTCTACTGTATATCATGTAAGTTGCTTTGGATAAAAGTGTCAGCTAAATGTAATGTAATAAAGAATAAGATGAATAGGGCTGAAAATGTCTGCGTTGTCAGTAAATCCACCACCAAGTCCATTTTTCCTCCTCCTTCAGCCATTGAGTGTTAAAAAAACTACATCAAGAAAAACATAAAAAATGTCATAACTTCCCTTATGTCTCAGCCTGAACTGTTCTTACTCCTCCTCAGTCCTGCTAGCAGCTAGGTAGCTTTCTGTATATATATGTAAATGGTCCAATTTTGTTCACCTTGTACATGCTTCCTTTAGGCAATGCAATTAGGAAACACTCAATAAAATGTCATTGTTATGCCGATGATACTCAGCTATACATATCGATCAAGCCAGATGAAACCAACCAGGTGGCTAAACTTCAAGCATGTCTTAAAGACATAAAAACCTGGATGAGCTGCAACTTCCTGATGTTGAAATCGGACAAGACTGAAGTTATTTTGCTTGGCCCAGAACACCTCAGAAATCAATTATGGAATGATATTGTTTCTCTTGATGGCATTGCTCTGGTATCCAGCACCACCGTGAGGAACCTGGGAGTTGTCTTTGATCAAGACTTGTCCTTCAGTTCCCACGTGAAACAGATCTCAAGGACCGCCTTCTTTCACCTACACAACATTTCCAGGATCAGGCACATCTTATCTCGAAGTGATGCAGAAACATTGATCCACGCATTTGTTACTTCAAGACTGGATTACTGTAACTCTGTATTATCAGGCTGCTCTGCTGGGTCTCTCAGGTCTCTCCAGTTGATCCAGAATGCTGCAGCTCGTGTACTAACGAGGACTAAAAGGAGAGATCACATTACTCCTGTACTAGCTGCTCTCCACTGGCTTCCTGTAAGATCGAGAACCATATTTAAGGTCCTTCTTCTTACCTACAAAGCCTTAACTGGTGATGCACCATCATATCTTAGGGAGCTTATAGCACCATATTGTCCCATCAGAGAGATGCACTCACTGAATGCGGGGCTACTTGTGGTTCCTAGGGTCTTAAAAAGTAGGATTGGGGCCAGAGCCTTCAGTTATCAAGCTCCTTTTCTGTGGAACCAGCTTCCACTTTCAGTCCGGGGAGCAGACACAGTCACCTCATTTAAGAGTAGACTTAAGACTTTTCTCTTTGACAGTACTTTAGGCCTAGACTGCTGGGGAACACCTTAGGATATAATGAGCTCCTCTCTCCTCTTCTCCTCTCCTGGGTCGTGGTCCATGCCTACTACTCATTACATGAATAATTTATGTCATATTCATTGAATGTGCTGTAACTATGTTACGATGATTCTGTACACATGACATCTATTGCTTCTGTCCATCCGGGGAGAGGGATCCTCCTCTGTTGCTCTCCTGAAGGTTTCTTCCTTTTTTATTTTTTCACTATTTTTTGGGGGAGTTTTTCCTGATTCGATGTAAGGTCCCGGGACAGGGATGTCGTATGTGTACAGATTGTAAAGCCCTCAGAGGCAAATCTGTATTTGTGATTTTGGGCTATACAAAATAAACTGAATTGAATTGAATTAACAGCAGGAGCCTGAGAAGAACACCTCAGAGTGAGTGGGATCAGGTTCACTTCCCTTTTCAGGCATGCAGTGTGATCAACAACGTAGATGCTGCCTCCAAGAAAATCTCACGTTGTAAAATATTTCATTTTTACAAGACATTAGGCACACAAATAGTCTGTTGAATGGAACTTTGATAGTTTTCTGAAAGGTTATCAAAAGCATTATTGAGGTTCACAGAGAAGCATCATCACATTGGATTTTCCTGGTTTCAGTTAGATGGCATGTATATGAATGTGTGAGTGTACACACACACACACACACACACACACACACACACACACACACACACACACACACACACACACACACACACACACACACACACACACACACACACACACACACACACACACACACACACACACACACACATATATTTGTATTTTTTTTTCACCTTCAAAAAACATTGACCAGATGGCATAGCTATTAATTAGAGCTTCACACCATAGTTTCAAAGATGAGGGATCAATCTCATTATCATTGCAATCTCTGGCAGCCTTTGTTGTACCAAGACAAAGCTCAGAGTGCTCTGTGGGTGCCAGCGGACAATGGAAAGCTCATTTACTTCGATGCGCTGTGTAGCTTCCTCTTGCTGAAAATGAATGTCATTAGCCTGGTTAACCCCACAAGTAAATTGTTTTAAATCCAGGCTGTGCTATATGCATTATGTGAAGCAGTCCTGGATCTGAGCTGGACCATTACTATAAAGCATGAAGTCTACTCTGCAATTAATTTGAAATGATTCTTCATTGAGAACAAAAAAAAAACTAATTTATTTTTGATTTACACGTCATATCGATTTCATGCTCGCATGACTAACCTGGATGGATAAAAAGATCTCAGTTCTTGGAAATTAATTATCCTCTCGTGGATTTAAAAGGTTTTATATTGTTCTTATCATGTCTATGGAAAATCTCAAATATGTCTTTTAAAAGCTCCTTTGAAAGTAAATCAAATGTGACAAATGTGTGCGGATCCTCTGAGCTACTAAGGAGGAATACGATGAGGCAAAGTTTGGAAAGATTGAGCACTGCCAATGAAGTAGTGTGGATCTGCTTAAAAGGGGTGAAAGACTGACAATAGAATAAGTGGCATGACCAATACGAGCTGCAGAGGGGAGTGGGAGGGAGAGTCAAAAAAGAGTTTTCTGAATATTTTTGTAACATAAATGTCATATTCCAGATCTGTCTTCAAATCCTTTTTGTTATCAGCCAATATAAAAAAATGTCGTGACCTACATTTCATTTAGTTATTCAAAAATGACCCTCATGATTTCTCTATTGAAACACTTTTAAATGTGACAAGGCTGTTCTACAATTCTGAAAATGGTCTCAGGGTTACTTAAGGAGGAAAACGGTGATGATGTTGGACTTTCTTTGTAGTCTTCTTACGTTTTCTTTTTCAGTCAGTTACAAATTATTAATTACTCAAATTATTATTATTACTTGTCACTAATTGTTTTGTAAATTTTACATAAATATTATAGGCAAAATAAGTATCAATTATGAACACAAATAATTGATTTGGTTCACGTTTACCCACTTATGGAAGAGTAGGTGTAATCTGTGATTCAGGGTCAAATAGATGGGTCCAATGAAGTGTCAGAACCAGGAATAAGACAAACTCTGTTGTCTGGAAGCTGTAAAATCCCCAGACCTAACCCTTTATTCAGCTTTTACATATTTAAAAGCATGGCCGAATATGGAGGAGGGAGACAGAGAGGGCCATAAATTGGATTAGCCAGTTGGATGTGATGATAAGCCGGTGAGGACGGCCGGTGCAGCGCCTCCGTGGCCTTTCTGATAACAAAGCTAATCCATCCATCTTAGCCTCCTGGCCTCTGCTTTGATTCCCCTCATCAAACATCCCACCGCCCTATTGTTAGCCATGTTTGCTGCCTGTCCTGCCCTGGCGCTCCGGCCATAACTCTTCCCTCTGCAACGTGGCGAGCAGGTCAACTATTAATTTAGGCGGAGTGCTGCTGTGTCTGGGCCTGCTGCTCAGCTCAGCACGGGGAGGCAGGCTGCTCGGCTGGATGAGAGAGACATGCTGCCTGTCATCTTTCACCTGCCTGGCACCCTCGCTCCTCTGGGCCTTCTTCACACGCGCCTGTCTCCCACAAGGGCCCACCGTGACCGACAAGACAAATTGCGATATTACGGCAAAACTATCAGCAGGACATTTACTGTGGCCAAGAGTTAAGCTGGAGTCATAAGTCAATGCTAACAGACAGCCAGTCATTCAGGATGGCGGCAGGAAGGGGGAAGTGGCAGGGCGGGAAATGAAAAGATCAGGGCTGTGTCTTTACCCCAGAGGTGTTTCACAAAGTGAGATTAAGGAGTCCGACTTGTATCAGGAAGTTCTGTTTCGGTAAATTATGCTTCCATTAAGCCGGAACCTCTTAAACCCTGCCGTCTCGCTGCTGGATCATCAGGTCCAAATGAAATATATAAATCAAAGGGAACTAGGATTACGCCTTGCTGGTTGGATGCCTCCACCAACCAGTCAAGGAACAGCTTACGTCCCCGTTGGTCCAACATGTCATCACTTCATCGTTTTACCCTGATTTGCAGGGATTTGTGTGAAATCATCATACTTAGAATACAAGTTATTGAGTTGTTTACTGATCACATATAGCATTACTATAGCTTTTGTTTTAACTATATTAAGTTTAATACCAGCTGCTTAGATGAATATTGAAATTGGCTTCAATTGGTGGCAAAAAGCTTTCTTGCACATTTTCAATAGTTTGTCCACATTCATTTATGTAATTTCTTCAATTGATAAATAGCTCGCCAAACTATTAACAACAAAAAAGCTTTCCCTGACAAACTTTATTTAGTTGTCCCAATTTTACTGTCTTGTCACCCAAAAACAACACAACTGTACCCTGTAATTACTTAATTGTTTTTTATATTAAATTAGTTTGTCTATTTCTGTCGATCGGTCCCTGTGGACAAAATCGGTAGCGTTTCAGACCACCTTTCAAAAATTGCACTTTTTACAGCAGCAGGGTCTGACAGTCCGTACAGTCCTGGTTCTGGTTCTCCAGTGACCCCCTTCCCTCCGGCGGACCCAGCAGTACGGCCTGTGTCTCCAGCAGCGTGGCGTCGGTATTGGCTGCCAGGAGACGCTCTGCTCCTGTGCACGTCGAAGACAGAACTTGGTCGCAACATCCTTATTGCAGGATATATATTATTGAATGTGTTTATACATTATCATTTAGTTATCATCACAAATTCTTTAAATCAAATTTGCCCACTTCACAGTTTGAGAAGCGCAGCATAAATAAAGCTGTGCAGTGGTTAGTGTCTTTTTAATTAAAGTAAATGAAGTCTGATTAGACAAATTGATGTGATCAGCGTTTCACTGGCAGACTGCATCCCCTGACTTCCTTAATCAGGCTGCAGTGCTGCTGCCTTGCTTTGGTCATTAGAAGCTTGTAATCATCAGACTGCATGCGGCCCTGAAGGACACACAAACATTCTTTTGAAGTGCGACTGCTCGGCAGCTTTAACATGGCATGGCCAGCCTCCAACGGCCCTGTCATGACTTCATTAATCCTAACTGGAGGAGTCACTAGTTAGTTTAGTGGAATTGAACTAAAGCAGAGGACCAAGTCACACTTAATGAAGTGAGACTTTCGTCAATAGAAGTCTCGGTATTCACGGGGCCTCGTCGGTGAAATGCCCCCCAGGTAGCTGCTCCTGACAGCTGCTCCCTTGTTTGAACATCAATTTCATTTCCAGCGCTCCTTTGCCCCTGCCTCGCCAAATCCCACAACAATTATGGCACAGACAAAGTGTTGGGAGGGGGAATGCTGCTAATGAAATGTGGCCTTCAGGGCCACTCGTGTACAGTAATGTCAGTGTGGTGGAATTGCTTGGGGCTAATGGTATGTCACCGGCGTGCCGCCAACAGACGCAGGACTTTGTATCCACGTGAAGAATCTTTCTGCGCTGTTTGTTTTTTCGCTTTGACTCTGATAAACATTCATTTCTCAACAGGGAAAGCGTCTCTTCACCCTGAAGCTGTTATGATTTCATTCTATTTCTCAAGGGCACACACACAGGTATGGCTACACAGGGGACCGGTCCTATTTCAGAAGTTTTTATTTAATCATGAATGTATTATCATGAAGGGGTCCTGATATCCTCTGAGATACTGAATGTTTCTGTTTGTACACTACGGATGACATTTTGACTTGAGGCAGAGTAGACTGGTCTCATGGCACTTTGGGTGTCATTTTCTCTTGCTTCTAGAAGAAGATTCCATGAAAGTGTGATTTATTCACTTAGCGCAATTGCAACTGTCCACTTACTGACGTTATGCTAATATAAAATAATGTGTAATGTTTACAGTTCATTTCCTGCTGTAAAATTGCTAACCTCTTATCATTTGTATCTTGTGCTTCTGCTTTGCTTGTCCCAGAGCCAGCAAAATGATGCTGGTGAATAAGCCCTGCTTATTAACCTTATCCTAGTTCAGATCGTTCAAAACCCATTAACTGCAAATCAACTCAAAATTAAAGTTCCTTGTGTTGACTTGTATGAAAAATAATAATACCAAAGTTTAAAAGTACTCTGAAAATGAAAAGTCTTGCATTCAAATTTTCCTACAGAGAAAAAGAACAAAGGTATATTACAATGTACTTCATACTGTCAAATGTGAAAGTAATGTGAATGGCACATTTAACAAAAAACTAATTATATTACTGGATTATAATAATCAATGCATTAATGTATACATCAGATTCAAATTTCAGCTAATTATGGTGTGGCACAGGTTAATACTTATACTACTGGGCTGCTTAATCTACAATAATAAACAAACATTAATTGATTGATTTAGTTGATTCAGTAAAAGTGTCAATATTTCCATTTAGAGTTTATACCACATGCTGGATGATTTGATAGTCTCATTTCAATCACTTCCTAAATACCGGCGCACACATGCATGTAAATAACATGTCAGCTCGCACTTATCATACACAAACCTTGTGGATGTAACTTAAGATGAGCTTGAAGTCTTTCTGCTGTCTAGTTGCCAACATATGGCCCAGTGCTGGAATAATGTGACCAACTTTCTGAGTGAAAACGCCTTAGCTGTCTACTGGGGTGCCGGAAGTGACCGGGTGTTTAGCCTGGTGCGAAGATGTCCGTTTTATTGTTTTCTTTGAAGACAATGAAAAATATTTCCTTCCTTTTTGTATTGAGATGTTGCATGGGAGCCCCTGTCATCAGGGTGTGGATAGGTGAACAGTGACATGCATGGGAGCCCCTGTCATCAGGGTGTGGATAGGTGAACAGTGACATGCATGGGAGCCCCTGTCATCAGGGTGTGGATAGGTGAACAGTGACATGCATGGGAGCCCCTGTCATCAGGGTGTGGATGGGTGAACAGTGACATGCATGGGAGCCCCTGTCATCAGGGTGTGGATGGGTGAACAGTGACATGCATGGGAGCCCCTGTCATCAGGGTGTGGATGGGTGAACAGTGACATGCATGGGAGCCCCTGTCATCAGGGTGTGGATGGGTGAACAGTGACATGCATGGGAGCCCCTGTCATCAGGGTGTGGATGGGTGAACAGTGACATGCATGGGAGCCCCTGTCATCAGGGTGTGGATGGGTGACATGCAGTGTTTAAGAGCTTTGAGTGGTCAGAAGACTAGAAAAGTGCCGGACAAGTACAATCCATTAGTCAAGGTATCCATATCTTAAACCTTTATATGCCTTGGATCTGTTTGTTACCAAGCTGATAACTTCCCATGGAACTTTCTTCATCCATGTCAAAAGCTGGAACCTACATTACCCACAATGCAACCCGATGGCCAATGGTTCTGTCTTCGTTTGGGGTGTTATAGTAACAGCTAATGTAGCCTGGATCCGCTAATTACTAAACATTGATACATGAAGAAAGGTACATTGGGACTATAGATAAGTTGATCCGCCATTATTCTGATAATTCCTTGTGTCAATATTTGTAGGAATTATGGATAATCTTTCAAGCAAAGTCTGGTAATGTCTGCAAATATACCTGGGGGGAAATATTTCCCCAGCTGTATTTGATCCTTATTGCCTAACCTTTGCCATGTTCCTGTTGAAAGATATACATCTGGAGGGTCATTAGACCTGAGCCTTTATGTTATGGACATGTCTCTATGCACACACATGTTCTTTCATCCTTTTTGTTTTTAATACATGAGGGAGATCTATGACAGCTTTTAAAAAACAAAATGTACAGATTATAGTGTGCAGAAGTTATTTTTGTTGTTCCCTTACTTTATATTGTACACTCAATTTAGAATGCTGATGTTTGACAGGCACCTGCAGGCAACATTGGGCTTGTTTAGTGTGCTTGATAGGTTGCAATTTAAAATCAGTCTGTCACTGTCAGCTCAGTATGAAATATTAACTGGGCGGAGGAACGGATTTCTGATAGTGATGGATTTAAGACCACATACACTCTTTAGTATGTGTCACTCCAGTGTAAGCAGAAGTGTAGGCTTGAAAGACAAACACAACAACTTTGCAGCAGTGTAGCTGGACTGACAGCCATCTGACCCCAGAATAACTCCCTCCATGCAACTGTTCTGGGAAACCTGTGCTTTACAACTGAGCTTAACTCACAGCGATGCAGCAGTCAGCCTCATGGAGACTGGGGAAATGATTACTGTTCCCTACACCTCTAAAACACTCTGAGAGGAGAACAGTGTTTTACACAGCTGTAGGTCTTTTTAATTGCTTACAAATTTAAGATGATTTTCTCTTTGTGCTATTATGAATTTCAATCACTGGTCCTTCCTGATTTTAAATTAGCAACACATTGTGCTCAGGTTACTTTGTAATTATTTCTGAAAGAAAAGAAAACAAAAAGACCCTAGGAACGTTGGACAGTGGAAACATAGGACCCTGGAAACCAGACCCTGGAAACCAGACCCTGGAAACAAGACCCTGGGGACATTGGACACTAGGAACATAGGACCATGGGAACATTGGACACTAGAAACGGCACACTGGGAACATTGGACACTAGAAACGGCACACTGGGAATAAAGACCCCGGGAACATAGCATATTGGGAATGTCGCACACTGGGAATATGATTCATGGGAATGATACAGTTTCATTGATGCAATATAAGGACTGGAATATTTAAGTTATTGTATATTCTTTAGTTATATGATGATCCTAGTATCTCTCTCTCTCTCCACACACACACACACACACACACACACACACACACACACCTGAGGCCAGATACACACACACACACACCTGAGGCCAGATACACACACACACCTGAGGCCAGATGTGTGTCAGGATGCACGGGGTATAAATGCACAGATGGAGAAGTCAAAGTGATCGCGGTTCAGACCTCACCCATTAAGGCAGTGCATATATATGCAGAAGAAAGAAAGAAAAATACAATGGGCACATATGGAACATATGGAACTATTAAAATGTAATCTGTTGTACATATACGGTGGCTTGCTGCACGGACCAAGAAGCTAACCAGCCGTAGATGAAGTCTTGTTGATGAAGTGATTCTGTGGAGCTTTAAGGTCAAAGCGTCGGCACTGGGACACCACTTGATTGTGTTCTACTAATATGCAGTGGGCTGTGAGGTCCAGGCAGGAAGTAGTTCATCACACGGACATACACTGTGCGACGGGTGGTTAGCATCCCAATAGCACTGCACTGGATGGCATGTCTTACCTCAAGAATAACCATGCAATATGAAACAATATGAACATGACAACATGCTAACATGCTGATGTTTAGAAGGTCTAATGTTTGCTATGTTCACATCTTTATTTTGCATATTAGCAAGCTTACTTACATTTGTAGAATATGCCGCTAGATCAAACAAAATGTAATAAAAAAATGATAGTAATTAAAATTCAACCACTTGGCGACATGGATGCATGCCAATCCGTCTATTGTCGATATTTTAGTCTGGTCCAACGTGTTGGTATGACTGGCTGACGTGATGTTAAAAAAAATACAGTTTTTCAGTCTTTCATTTGGGGGTTTTGGGACCATCACATAGCAATAACAGTGACTTGAGACTTAATGAAAAAAAAGTGTTTGCCTGTGAAATCCTATAAAAGGTATATAGAACAGGGCTAGGAAGTACACAGTCCATGCCAAGACAATTATTAAAATATGTCAATGTTTAGGGACATGACATTGTCTTGACCTTGTAGGATTTGACTTGCACTTGCCCTCAAAGAAGACCCCAAAACGGCTCTACAAATCTGAAACTGTTCCAAAAATGGACAAAGGTTTTCCATGACAGTTAGCAGTCTGAACAAAGCTCAGCATGAACAATGAAAGGTTGCTAAAGTCCATGTCAAATGTGCTCCTTTGAGTTTGGAGTACATCTCCCCGGGACAGTGTGTATGGTTTGGTAGAATCTAGCGGTGCAAGGATTCCTGGATCCAGATGGTTAAACACTAATGAGAACACAGTTGAATATTATTTTCCTGCAAAAAGATGCCTCAGAATGCAGCAGACTGGCCCTTTAATATAAACTGACGTGCGTATTGGTGTTGTTAAATCTCAAGACAGGAAAAATCTCCTTCCCCCACCCCTGGGAATACAAACGGAATGATGTATTGCGGAGGTTATCTCACGTCCCCTTGACGTCCATTTGTTCTCAGCAGTATGTCGGCCCAGTGTGGAGATAAAAATCACAGGCAGGATGGAGACGGGGAGAGTCTCTGCAGCATGACAAGATGCTCTACTGTAGAAACAAAAGAACTGATGTGTTCCTGATAGAGGATTTTATTTGTGAGACATCTTCCTGCCAGTTGGATATTATTCCCCTGTCCATCCTTCTTCCAGTTGCCTTGACTCCACGTTTCCAGATATAAGCCAAACTACCGGACCTTTAATCTCTTTGATGAAAATACCGCTCTGCCAATTATCTTCCATACACATGGAGTAGTACTGAACTTTTGCAAATAAGACAAACAGAAACACAAAGGGGGAAATACAGCATGGAAACAGCCTCTCTGTGCTTCTGTGCTATTTGTACATATTTAATACGCAGGGCTCAGCGTGACATTGTCCCCTCTCAATGCAAAGAAAGAGCCACATTGCAAACAGTCCAATTCATGAAGATCAGTGCTAATAGCCACAAACAGTTAGTCATTTTATTAGCATCATCAGAGAGTTGGTGGACACTGAAGTGCATTTAGAACGGACAGATAGCAGTTATTATGGGTGAAGGCATCATCATGCTGTCTCAAACCGGGATGAAATTATAGGATGCAATGACAGTTGCCATGACAAATGAATGAATCAAGCAATACAAAATAAAAACAGTTTTAAATTAAAAAAATGAACAAATCTCTTTTTTCCTGTCCATATTCAAAAATGGAAAATTGCACACCTGTAAACCATAATATCATCATTACGTCATCTTTTGAGAGTCCGACCTTGAGCGTGAGCAGATGGAGGTTGTAAGCGATGCCTCTGCATCCATCCTTTGTGAGTCTGCCCCTGAATGTACTGCTGAAGTGTTCACTTCCTGTCGCACGTACCGACGTGCATTTGATCCGTGTAGATATGAAGTGAAGAAACTACAGACAGTGTCGATGCATCTTTGAACTGACCAATGAGTTGTGAGTTCTACCCGGTTCAGGAAGGAGTCACTCTTCACAATCATCGGTCTGTAAGGAATCACACTCTGAACCACAGCCAACATTAACTGCATAGCATGTGTACAGCAGCTAACTTTACCTGGAGTTTGACCAACAGTGCCCTGAGGTTTTTTCCTCCTCCTCCCGTCCCCACCTGCAAATCACTCATTGAGTTGTTTGTTTAATTTGCAATATGCTGCTGTGGTTATTACTGTAAAGATTACTTGTGTGATCAATAAATCATCTACTGAGCGGAATCATGTCGTTATCTATGTAATTACTAAATGACATGGCCCTATGAGGTCATTCAAATTAATAATATGATGATGCATTAGTTCATCCACCTAATTTTCACAACACAACCCAAACTGCAATTCGCGCCTGAAATTAGCTGAAAAGACACCAAGCTGTGGCGTTGTGGCTTTTTTACTGACCTTACTGTTTTGTAAACGGCACAATATTGTTTTAGGCTATTTGTTGCTCCCTTAACATGAACCGCCCACAAGCACGTCAACCTTTTTAACTTGTATTAAACTAATCCATGGTTAAACCTTTGTCTTCAGCCTGCATACAGCACGTCTTTCTAATTCCTCTCTTAAAGTGACAGCGCTCTCTTCTAAAGGGTCAAAACAATAAATCTCATCCATTTCAACACCGATCTGTTGATTATCATGTGACCTTATCTGGTATCGGTGAACAGAAATAATTAATGCCGGTGTCCTGATTACACATTTTCACTAAATACTGACTGATAACTATCGTCACTAGAAGTTTATTTCACACTTTGGCGGTTAAACTGTGTTAATCATCTGCAGTGCACATGCACATGCACATGCATGCTGAACAGCGAGGAGGAATCCGTACGGATGAACGGGTCGACAACAGTCAGTTACACCACTAATGGATGAATGAAGCGAGTGATTAACAATGAATAATGAAGCGGATATTGCTTTATTTAAGTAGGTATTTTAGCTAAAATAGCTTTTGCAGCTGTCCATGCCCACAGCACTGCTCTGGTGTCAGTACTCCTGCCTGTGTCTCCAAACTGGGAATGTACACATACAACATATCAAAAGAAACTAACTCTCCCTTAACGGGGAAAGTTGAGGCAGATTTTCCTGAATCTTGCCACCTGGCTGTGCTAGATTTATGCCATGAAACAACAACAAAACATCAGCACCACATCTGAACATGAGTCAGCAGCATACAGTCCAGCCCTCTCCTCTGTGCTGTGGGGAGAGAACTTTGACTTGAGTTGCTTTAGATCGTTTATAGTTGAAAAGTGCTTGTGGAACGAACTGCAGAAACACATCATGTTACTTTTTAATTTGTCTAATAACTAATCAAAAATTCTCATAAGACACAATCGAATAAGTAACATTTGAGTGCAGTATAAGGACTTGATTATATACATGCTTCTTAAATATCTTGTTTATATCCAAATACTTTTGAGCATTGCAGGATTATAATAAGTATTTCCTACTACTCATGTAATATAGCTTATTGCCAGGACAATTTCAAGATTTCTGTTTATTTTGAAAAGCCTGTCTACTTTTTTTTTAACATTTGCACCTGCTTAATTGGCAGATTAGAAGAAGAAAAAAAATAGTTGCACAAAAAAAAGTTCTTTTTTTCTTCTTTTTTTGTGGCTTTCCAGTGTAGTTATTAACATTGGATGTTTGTGAAGACGTGGATCTACATTACATTACATTACATGTCATTTAGCTGACGCTTTTATCCAAAGCGACTTACAATAAGTGCATTCTACGGTTACAAACAAGAATCAGGACAACAAGAATCAAGAAGGTACAATTTCGTCAAAGGTTCGACTACAAAGTGCTATCAGTAAGAGCCATTTCAGTGCTACTATAGTGCTACATCCTTTATTCAAGGTATAGTCGGAAAAGATATGTTTTTAGTTTGCGACGGAAGATGTAGAGACTTTCTGATGTTCTGATGTCAATGGGGAGCTCATTCCACCATTGAGGAGCCAGGACAGAGAACAGTCGAGACTTTGTTGAGTGTTTAGCTCGCAGCGACGGAGCTACAAGGCGATTGGCAGAAGCCGAGCGGAGCGCACGAGTTGGGGTGTAAGGTTTTACCATGTCCTGGATGTAGACTGGACCAGATCTGTTCGTAGCACGGTACGCCAGTACCAATGTTTTGAAGCGGATGCGGGCGGCCACCGGTAACCAGTGAAGGTCGCGGAGGAGCGGAGTAGTGTGTGAGAATTTCGGGAGGTTAAAGACCAGTCGAGCTGCAGCATTCTGGATGAGCTGCAAATGTCGGATGGCACCAGCAGGTAGACCCGCCAGGAGGGAGTTACAATAGTCTAGACGCGAGATGACCAGAGCCTGGACGAGAACCTGTGCCGCCTTCTGGGTGAGAAGTGGACGTATTCTCCTGATGTTGTGCAGCATGAATCTGCAGGAACGAGTTGTTGCGGTAATGTTGGCAGTCAGGGAGAGTTGACTGTCCAGAGTCACACCGAGGTTCCTGGCAGTCGGAGTCGGGGCCAAGACTGAGTTGTTGAAAGTAATCGTCAGGTCGTGAGTGGGGGAGACTTTTCCTGGAAGGAGAAGTAATTCCGTCTTGTCGGGGTTAATCTTCAAGTGATGTGCGGACATCCATTGTGAGATGTCAGTCAGACAGGCCGAGATTCGTGCTGCTACCTGTGTTTCCGATTTGGGAAACGAGAGGATCAGTTGGGTGTCGTCAGCATAGCTATGGTAGGAAAAGCCATGCGAGCAAATGACGGAGCCAAGAGAGTTGGTGTACAGGGAGAAGAGGAGAGGACCGAGGACAGAGCCTTGAGGGACCCCAGTAGTGAGAGGACAAGGCTCAGACACAGATCCTCTCCAGGTTACCCGGTAGGTCCGATCGCTGAGGTAGGATGAGAGGAGGGAGAGCGCAGTGCCTGAGATACCCAGGTCCTGGAGGGAGGAGATGAGGATCTGGTGGTTCACTGTGTCAAAGGCAGCAGAAAGGTCCAGAAGGATAAGGACGGAGGAGAGAGAGGCTTCTCTCGCAGTGTGAAGCTGCTCTGAGACAGCAAGGAGGGCAGTCTCTGTTGAGTGGCCTGCCTTGAATCCAGACTGGTGAGGGTCCAGGAGGTTGTTCTGATGGAGGAAGGAGGAGACTTGATTGAAGATAGCTCGCTCCAGGGTTTTAGAAAGAAAGGGAAGGAGAGAGACAGGTCTGTAGTTGTTGACTTCTGACGGGTTGAGAGTGGGTTTCTTCAGGAGAGGGTTAACTCTTGCCTCCTTCAGAGAGTTAGGGAAACAACCAGTTGAGAGGGAGGTGTTAATAAGATGGGTGAGAAAGGGGAGAAGGTCAGGAGCGATAGACTGGAGGATGTGAGATGGGATGGGTCAAGGGGGCAGGTGGTTGGGCGGGAAGATGTTACCAAGGTAAGAACTTGATTGGGGGACAGAGGGGTGAAAGAGGAAAGCGAAGGGGAGGAGGATAATGTTAGAGGAGATGTAGTTATGGGAGGGGGATCAGTAAATGAGGAGCGTATGTCATCTATCTTTTTTGTAAAGTAGTCGACAAAGTGGTTTGGTAGAAGGGTGGAGGGAGGAGGAGGACAGGGGGGGTCAAGGAGGTTGGAAAAAATGGAGAAGAGTTTTTTGGGGTTAGAGAAAGAAGCTTCAATTCTGGATTGGTAGAACAGGCTTTTGGCTGCAGAGATAGAGGCAGAGAAGGAGGCGAGAAGAGAGTGATAGGCGTGCAGGTCGTCAGCGTGTTTGGATTTTCGCCATTTCCTTTCCGATGCTCGCAAAGTGGCTCTCTGGGCACGGACCGGGTCTGACAACCACGGAGCTGGAGGAGAGTTGAAGACCTTACATGTCGTAAGAGGGCAGAGAGAATCAAGAGAGGAGGACAGAGTAGAGAGGAGAGTGTCCGTGGCAGAGTTCGGATGCATGAGTGAGAAAGAGTCGGTTGAAGGAAGGGCTGACAGAACAGACGAGGCCAGAGAGGAGGGAGAGAGGGTACGAATGTTGCGACGCACAGGTGCAGAGTCCGTTGCTGTGGGAGGGTTGTCAGTTCCCAAGAGTGGGAGAGAGTAGGAGATAAAGAAGTGGTCGGAGACGTGAAGTGGAGTTACAGTGATGTTGGATGTTGAGCAGTTTCTGGTGAAAATATAGTCAAGATGATTTCCAGCTTTGTGAGTCGGAGGTGAAGGACTGAGTGAGAGAGCAAAGGAAGACAGTAGGAGCACCAGGTCAGATGACTTCTCGGTCTGGATGTTGAAGTCACCTAGAAGAATGAGAGGGGGGCCGACCAGTGCCACCACCCCGACCAGTGGGCCTAGGTGTGTGGCTGAAGGAGAAGGCAGAGGAGAGAGCAGCAGGGGTAGATGTGTTGTCTGGTGTGATCCAAGTCTCAGTAAGAGCCAGGAAGTCCAGAGATTGCTTGATAGCAAAGCCAGAGATGAAGTCTGCCTTGCGGTTAGCTGACTGGCAGTTCCAGAGGCCGCATGTGACAAGGTGTTGGGTTTGTGTGGAGCGGGTGGGATAAATCAACGCGGAAGGATTTTGATGCAAGTAAGAACGGGTCCGAGGTCTGAAGTATCTACGAGTTGATATGTACACGGGTATGGGCGGGAAGCACATTGTCACAGAGAAGTGTTAATGCTCAGCCGCCCCCGAAGACTCCAACGAAAGACTCCTTTGTCTTTATCCTCCGAGTCTTGACTCCAACGAAAGACTCCTTTGTCTTTATCCTCCGAGTCTTGACTCCAACGAAAGACTCCTTTGTCTTTATCCTCCGAGTCTTGACTCCAACGAAAGACTCCTTTGTCTTTATCCTCCGAGTCTTGACTCCAACGAAAGACTCCTTTGTCTTTATCCTCCGAGTCTTGACTCCAACGAAAGACTCCTTTGTCTTTATCCTCCGAGTCTTGACTCCAACGAAAGACTCCTTTGTCTTTATCCTCCGAGTCTTGACTCCAACGAAAGACTCCTTTGTCTTTATCCTCCGAGTCTTGACTCCAACGAAAGACTCCTTTGTCTTTATCCTCCGAGTCTTGACTCCAACGAAAGACTCCTTTGTCTTTATCCTCCGAGTCTTGACTCCAACGAAAGACTCCTTTGTCTTTATCCTCCGAGTCTTGACTCCAACGAAAGACTCCTTTGTCTTTATCCTCCGAGTCTTGACTCCAACGAAAGACTCCTTTGTCTTTATCCTCCGAGTCTTGACTCCAACGAAAGACTCCTTTGTCTTTATCCTCCGAGTCTTGACTCCAACGAAAGACTCCTTTGTCTTTATCCTCCGAGGCTTCATACGATGAGTCTTCACTGACGCTACAGCTGACGCTTCAAACCCACACCTGCTTCTATACCGGTGATAGCGATAATTATCTACAGCTGAGTTGACTACGCCCCAGGTCGTTAGTGTGATGGGCTCCAATCGAGAGTGCTCTGGCTCAGGACAATAGCAGGCTTTCCCTTTAATCAGTGAGGTGAGTGTTTCACAAGAACAGCTGCTTTTTGCCAAAAGTGAACAAGGACAGGATCTGTTTACCTCTAAAGTAGAAAGTAAAACTAGAGCCTAGTCCCAAGTGCAGTTGGATTACAGAAGTACACTTTAACCCTAGCTAGTTCAGTTGCGTTTAAGTCACTTGACCAAAGCAAAGTCCCGGCTCAAACTATTCAGGTAGAAATGACAGTACAGGTTAACAGTCTAGTAGAGATAGTTCCCCAAATAGTAGAACTAATACAGCAAGTACAATAGGAATATAGCAGAGAAACCTCTATAGAGAATGTACTCAGCCAAGATCCAAGAAGTCCAGCAATCTTGTCACCAGTCTCCAGTAGAGAGGTGCACACTGAGGAGTGGGTTCCTGAAGCTGCTTTAAGTAGCCGCTGAGTCAGCTGAGTTGACTACGCCCCAGGTCGTTAGTGTGATGGGCTCCAATCGAGAGTGCTCTGGCTCAGGACAATAGCAGGCTTTCCCTTTAAGTAAGACTAGTCATATAAAGACGAATCAAATGTGTGAGCCTCTCGCACTAAATTTTTCCAACTCATAATTTTTCTCCAGAATTGCAATAATAAAAGCTCCATTCAAATGGAAGAATAATCTGGACTTCACTAATATCTAAAGGCCCAGAATGACCGTCTAAATAATTGCCTCCCTCACTCTGCCTTTGAGTTCTGACATAGCTGCTCTAATGAAAGTGTATTAATTTCCTCTTACGTTAGAATAACCCTTTATATCAAAGCAAGGCAGAGAGCCCCCACAATAAACCGCTGAAGGCAACCTTTTTCCTCCTGCTCTAAAATATTAATGCGATATTGTGTAACTTTTGCAGGAAAAAATAACGGTCTTCTTTTGGAATTCAGAGGCAAGAAAAACAAACCTTTGCTAAATTGCAGACATTGCGTTTTTTCTGTTGCAATCTGAATCTGTGTGGTACGGCAGTAACGTGTGGAGGTAGATTTTGGAATAAGTGTGTTGACTGCATGCGTCTGTTCTACCTGCCCTACTGTGACACTATGGTTTTAACACATCACAGAAAATAATTTCAATGGTGACAAATGTCATAACTAGACGTAATTGCTCCAAAGAGTTTGTTGTTTCCTCAGGCAGTTTTCTGAATTAGGAAATCTTTGAAGCAACAAGAGAATCTGAATAATTTTATAAAACTGTATGTTGCTTTTACTGTATATATGTGGCCATATTTGAAGCTTAAGAACATATTAGAGAACAAGAGCAGTAAAATAGTGTAAATAAATACATTCCATATTGCACCATGCCCAGTTGTTCAAATGACAAAAACAACCATTTATGTCCTTTGGGTTCATTCCAGCTGTATGTGGGCAAATTAGTACCTCGGCACAAAACTGGCTCTGGAATGAAGCCCTTTGATTCTGAGAGCTTTATCTCAGTGAACGTAAGCAACACAAGCCAGGTTATGTGCAGGCAAAGTGTTTAATGCCCAGAGACCATGCCCGAGATACAAATATGCAATGATTAAGGGGAAGGAAAGACAGATAAAGGGGAACAGTCCAGTGTGGTCAGGAGAACCAGGGATACCACAGTGGGAGCAATGTCTCAAGAGTTTCAGTCTCCTTCCAGTCTTACAGAGCTCTTGTAGACATCAACTGCAGAGAGACAATCAAAAGAAATAGATGTCCCGGGAAAGGGCGTGAAGCTGAAACAAGCAAGGACATGAGTTGAGATGGTGTAACCTCGGGACATCAGGGGGCTCCATGCTAGATATTCTTTGGGGGATTCTTACTTTTTGTGTTTGGGAGTAAATAGGGAAGAGCGAGAGACAGAGAGAGCTCTTACAAGCAGAAGACATAAACAATATCCATTATGCAATATGAATCACACACATTGGCTGCGATCAGCTACAGCAGCCAAATCTTGGGCAGAACCTGGCAGAGATGCACCTGATGGGATATTATACTGGTTACCACTGATACTGGTTTAATCCATCTGCAGATGTCCCCAGCACAGACAAGATTTATTGATACATTAGCTCGACCTTGCTTCCTATATTTTTATTTCTTCTCTCATCAGCTCATTCATATCAAATATAAAATACCACTGCCAGTGATTGGCTGTATGTCTCTTAACAACTTTCTTGATGAATAAGTAAAGGATTCACAAGAGTGTACACAATTGCTTATTCCCCGTATAGGGTGGGCCACCGTTGGACTTAACTATAGTGTAGGAAGGACTGGTTGGCAGATTTAGGGGAGGACAATGCAAAGTGGTGTGTCAAGACCGTTTCCCCTTTGAGGAGTGTTTCCCATAGTGCTGCCCTCGGTGTTTGGTGTCAGGGTTTAATTCTAGCTAATGTTTGCCAAGTGATCACAGTTTAAAAAAAATATATATATATTTACACACCAATTTGCTTTTTCCCTTCCCTCTAGTTTGCTTTTTCTCTTTTATTTTGCGCCCATTTAATGTCCGGTACTTAGTGGCAATTTGACTGCTGCAGCATGTTGTATGGCAGAACCAATACCAATACAATAATGTTATGCACATCACAAGTACAGTAGATCCTAACACTAATTTAGATACGTGGCCAAGACTTCTTTGAACAGGTTGTTCCCAAATCTTTGAAGTCATTTCAGCGTTGCAGGACGGTGCAGGCATGGCTCTTTTTATCTTCTTTGGTTCATGTGACCAACAGTTTTAATCAGCTGCTGGACAGAAACATAGACTACTTTTGTCAGACAAAATAAGACAACATTCCTGATAGAGTCCTGATATTGCTTTAGGTTACCGTTTCAGTTGACACGGTCAGAGCCAAATGTCAATGCTGTAGATTTACAATACATGACAACCAAATTTGTTCTGAGCCAAGCTTTTAAGCAATAAGATAACAGGGGACTTTTAATGTGAAGGATTTGTTAGCAGCTTTTTTTTTTTTTTAAACTCTTATTTTGATCTGTTACATTCAAAAGTCTCATTGAAAATAATTGTAACCATGGCTATAGTCACTTTGCCATTTCAGTTGGTTCTCTTTACAATACATGTAAATGACATCAAACTAAGGTAATACAATAATATCATGATCTGTAAACCTATATAAAAGAAAAGAAAAAAACAAACCCTTGCTATTGAAAAACATCGGTTTAGAGCAAAACACGATCCAGGACCTGCTACCCCTACGTATGAACGGGCAAACCGGAGGGATAGGGCTAAGCGCTATGGGCAAAGGGTGTATTTGGATTGGGTCCCTTCACCTTCTCTGATAACGTACTCTTTCTATCGTTCCACTCACAGTGCAACACTCATCATGTAAAGCCTTCACCTCTTCCTGTGTCTCTTTTACTGTACTTGCTCAGCACTGATTCATGAATACAGAAAGCTGAGGGTTTGACCAACAAACTTGCCATGCAACCGACTGTAGATGCCTTCGCTCACTGAACTGGAAACGTCACTGTCATTATATCAGAGGGCCTCTCTGGTTTGAGGTATATAATTGTGGTGTTGTGTTTACTGTCATGACTGATCTGTGTAGACCTTCTACACTAATTCTATTTGCTTTAGGATGTTGTCACTGGCTCTCTGTGATTCAGTCAGACTTTTGGTGTCATTGTTTTCTTTGTTTTGTTTATGCTTGGGGCATAGGCCCGCATGGGATTTCCAGTTATTGATCGCTACAATGATTTATGGTTAGGTGGACAGCCAGACTCTTCTCCCGGTGAGTGGTTTTATACTGACTTTCACAGCATATTTTCTTTCAGATGTTTATTGTCCCCACTGTTTGATGTCCATGATGTCTACAGTGCTACAACACCATGCTGACACAAACATTCTAAAAGCAACACATAACTGTTGGTCAAAGAGACCGTTGCCGCTTGACCCTCAGGATAAAAACACCATTACAGTGTCTTCTATAAGAAATAACTGTTTTGTTAATTTCCTTTTCTTTAAACTTTGTCATTTTAATAAGTGTACCCAGCAGATCACCAGCCCACCACACTCTCCTCCACTGCTGTCCACACAGCACTGAGCCGGATCAACGCACGCAAGGCGGCTGGACCTGACGGCATTCCTGGTCGTGTGCTCAGGGCATGTGCGGAACAGCTCACTGGGGTTTTCACGGACATCTTCAACCTGTCCCTTGCCCAAGCAGCTGTACCAACATGCTTTAAAACCACATCCATCGTGCCAGTACCGAAACACTCCAAGTCGACGTGCCTCAACGACTACCGCCCTGTAGCACTCACACCCATCATCATGAAGTGCTTTGAGCGGCTGGTCCTGGCACACCTGAAGGACTCCCTCCCACCCACACTGGACCCACTCCAGTTTGCCTACCGCAGCAATAGGAGCATAGACGATGCAGTCTCCTCAGCACTGCACTCTGTGCTCACACACCTGGACAACACCGACACCTACGCGCGATTGCTGTTTGCTGACTTCAGCTCGGCTTTCAACACTGTCATCCCCTCCAAGTTAATCACTAAACTTGGAGACCTGGGCACCAACACCTCCCTCTGCAACTGGATTTTGGACTTTCTGACTAACAGACCTCAACATGTTAGGTCAGGCCATACCTGCTCCACCACCATCTCACTCAGCACCGGTGTGCCACAGGGCTGTGTACTCAGCCCATTCCTCTACTCCCTCTTCACCTACGACTGCAGACCTATGCATGGATCCAACTCCATCATCAAGTTCGCAGACGACACCACGGTGATTGGTCTCATCAGCAACAACGATGAGACAGCCTACAGGGAAGAGGTACAGCACCTGGCCACATGGTGCGCCGAAAATAACCTGCTCCTGAACACCAGCAAAACCAAGGAGCTCATCGTGGACTTCAGGAAGGAGAAAAGAAGCAAGCATGCGCCCATCCACATCAATGGGATGGATGTTGAGCGTGTCTCCAGCTTCAAGTTCCTGGGGACCCACATCTCGGAAGACCTGTCTTGGACCACCAACACCTCCAGCCTTGTCAAGAAAGCTCACCAGCGCCTCTTCTTCTTGAGGACACTGAAGAAAAACCATCTGTCTTCAGCCATCCTGGTGAACTTTTACCGCTGTGTGATCGAGAGCATCCTAACCAACTGTGTCACAGTCTGGTATGGGAGCTGCTCTGTTGCGGAGCGCAAGGGACTGCAGCGGGTGGTGAAAACTGCCCAACGCATCACAGGAACTCCACTTCCGGCCATTGAGGAAATCCAGAGGAAACGCTGTCTGCGTCGAGCTCGCAGCATTCTCAAGGACGCCTCCCACCCTGCACACAGACTGTTTTCCCTCCTGCCCTCAGGCAGACGGTTCAGATGCTTCCGGACAAGGACCAGCAGACTGAGGAACAGTTTCTTCCCCAGAGCTGTTTCCTTATTGAACTCTGCCCCATGCTGACACCCCCCCTACTCCCCAACCACCTCCACCCACAAACCCATCTCCTCGTCATCTCCCCCCACTGACCAAAGACTCTACACCTGCACTCAAACACTTTTGAACTGTCTGCACTAAAAACTGAGCATTGCACTAGTCTAGTAACGTTAGGCAGCTACTGTTTATTATTATTATGCACTATTTAACGTTCACTCAATCTGTATTACTTAACTTATCATATGCCCATTTGCCTTTTGTAAATTATGTTTATAGTTCCTGCTTATAGTCTACCTACATTTAATGCACAAATCAACCTGTATAACATGTACATATTACCGCAATCAATCAATCTGTATATCCCGTACCTATATCACTAACTTATTATCTGTAAAATACTTATTATTATCTGTATATTGGTATTTACTGCTATTGCACTTCTGGTTGGATGCTAAACTGCATTTCGTTGCTCTGTACTTGTACATGTGTAATGACAATAAAGTTGAATCTAATCTAATCTAATCTAATCTTAAAACCTTTTGAACACCACCCCTGTTTTGTTGAAAATTGTGACTAAATAGTGATTATCTCCACAAGTACAAGGTCTATTTGAATAATGTGAACAGCTATAATATACAGAAAACCCTTGTGAAAATAGATAATATGCTCCAAAAAAGAAAAAGAAATGTCAGAAAAAGTTCAACGTTAATTTGTATTATCTTACCAATATTCACAAAGGCTGTTCTTTTTGTATAACATCAGAATCAGAATCAGAATCAGAACCATTTATTGCCATGTATGCTTACACATACAAGGAATTTGTCCTGGCGGGAAGGTGCATACATTTAACATTTAACAATACACATTTAACAGTTAACGCAATGCAATAAATGAGGATGAATGGATGAATGAATATCTACATTGAGACAGCAGCATAACAAAATACCAAAAGTAAGATAAAGTGCATGGAATGTGCATGAGTGTAAGTGTTGTGTGAAAGTGGCAAGTGCAATGCCCAGGTGTCAAGTGTATTCAAGTCAAGTATAAGTATAAGGCTATGTGCAGGGGAGTGTCCGGTGGGAATTGTCTGGGGGTGACAGAGTCATTAGAGTCAGTGGGGGACCCGGGCTCTGTTGATGAGCCCGACGGCAGACGGGAAGAAACTGTTTTTGTGGCGTGAGGTCTTGGTCCTGATGGACCGCATCCTCCTGCCAGAGGGGAGGGACACGAACAGTTTGTGTCCAGGGTGAGAGGGATCAGCTACAATCTTCCTCGCCCGCTTCAGGGTCCTTGAAGCAAACAAGTCCTGGAGGGACGGCAGATTGTGGCCAATCACCCTCTCGGCAGAGCGAATGATGCGCTGCAGCCTGGCCTTGTCCTTGGCAGTGGCTGCAGCGTACCAGACGGTGATGGAGGAGCAGAGGATGGACTCGATGATGGCAGTGTAGAAGTGCACCATCATTGTCTTTGGCAGGTTGAGTTTCCTCAGCTGCCTCAGGAAGAACATCCTCTGCTGCGCCTTCTTGGCGATGGAGCTGGTGTTTAGTTCCCACTTGAGGTCCTGGGTAATGCTGGAGCCCAGGAAGCGGAAGGACTCCACAGCTTTGACGGGGGAGTCACACAGGGTGAGAGGGGCTGGTGGGGCTGAGATCTTTCTGAAGTCCACAACCATCTCCACTGTCTTCAGAGCGTTGAGCTCCAGGTTGTTTTGGCTGCACCAGGTCACCAGGTGGTCAGTCTCCCGCCTGTAGGCGGACTCGTCCCCACCAGAGATGAGTCCAATGAGGGTGGTGTCATCCGCAAACTTCAGGAGCTTGACGGACTGGTGACTGGAGGTGCAGCTGTTGGTGTACAGGGAGAAGAGCAGAGGGGAAAGAACGCAGCCTTGGGGGGAACCGGTGCTGATGGACCGAGAGGCTGAGACGTGTTTCCCCAGCCTCACGTGCTGCTTCCTGTCAGACAGGAAGTCTGTGATCCACTTGCTATACATAACTATATATGTAAAGAGTATCTGTGCACAGTTTGGCTTTGATTGAGTGAAGCTAAGTTATTTTAGTTCAGACAATCCAAAAATCCAAGCATCTCGGTGGCAAGTGAAATGCTCACAGCTGCTCGCAGGGCCCGTACAAAACACAACACCCGGGTTTCTCGCAGTCAGATAAAAAGGGCATTCTTGTCCGTATCTTTGCGAGGATTTGTCTGAGAGAGGAATGGCTGGCATTGGCTTCCAAAACCGTCAAGCTTTTTGTGGTAGCATGTAGCATCTGATTTTAATCGCCATTTTTTCAAAAATCTCTATGCATTTTGAGTCACTTTTGGGGTCACTTTTTATGCTAATGTCTATGTGGAATCGTGTTTCTTTATTCACATATTATATGCTTTTGACCATGAAGTTCAGACTTTGCTGATTTTTTTGTATATTGACATCAAATGGTTCTGATACTGATTATGGGTTCATGGGATCACCTGGACACATTACTAGGGCTCAGTTTTCGTGGTTTTGCACCCCATATAGGGTCATTTTGTGCACGTAAGGTTTTAAAGTTAGATTTAGTAGAATTGTATTTAGTCTTTACATTTTAACACTCAATCATGCATGTGTGGCTTTTTCTCAGGACACTGAAAATAAAGACAGTGCTCAGCGGTTTGTCTGTTGCCATCTTCACTGTCATTGAAGATGATGACACTGCCTCATCACCAAATGTTCAAGATGTAGCCGTGGTGTTGGAAGGGACCAATGTTTTTCATGACCTACCAGACCGTTCTACGGCATCTGCCTACCTCTTTGGCCCTGTATGCCATGAATATTGATAATCCAAAGGAGATGAGGTATACCTTTGAAGCGAATCAGACTCTTTTTCGAGCATGGCTTTTGATGCTCGCAGCGGATACGCTCTCTGAAAACAAAGCTTTTGCTCTGAATATTAATGGGGGAGCCAGACAGGACCTAAAGCTTTGTTTTTTCCTGTTTTAGTGCATGTGTCTCATGCCTCTGAAATAGAAATTCACAGAATTCGTGGAAATGTCAGTTGCCAGTTTACAATAGGGACATATCAAGTGTTAACTATTGCTAGTTCATAGTACTCCAGTTCAAGTTAAGGGAATGTACATGCACACATTTCAAGTCTCCAAGTCCTCTTTGCCTGTGAAATCGAAATGTGTTGAATTGTGAATTCCAGTACACAAAAAGTCTCATTATATTGATGAGCAATTCACAATTGACTTTATTTAGGTCTTTGTGTGGCTGTCCTGTTTTATTGTGAAGTCCTGTCTTGTGTTTCCTCCGTGTTCCCTGCACTTCCTGCACCTGTGATCGTCTGCCCTGTGTGTTGATTGTTCCCTGCTGTGTCCAATCAGAGTTCCCTTGTATCTAAGCCCCGTTTGTCTCCTGTCCCCTTGTCTGATCATTCTTTGCCTACGTTGTGTGAGTATGTGTCTTTGGAGTCTTGGTACCTGTTTACGTCGTTTTTTTCAGTCTTGCCTTTTCTTTTCCTTTTTGAAAATAAATGTATGTTGAACGGTTGCTTGGCATTTAGGTCCTCCTTTAACCCCGCACCTGAAACGTTGCATTTAATTGTAGATGCTGGTAGAGCAGTGTATTACTTGCCTTGGCTAGTTTAGTTGTCTTGCAGCATGATACGTTCACAAGATTTGTGGACGTGTCAGTTCACAAGGGGTCCTAACATATTTGTAGAATTTCAGTCTATGTTTAACCTTTAACTGTGATAGTTCATTGAGGTTAGTGCTCATGGAAAACGTACACTTGTACAGCCACTTGAGTATGTTGAGGTGAGGTAGTATTGTAATATGACACACATATATTTGATTTCAGTGTACATAAAGCAAGACTGACCTCATTGTGTAGTTTTAACTCCTGTTCAAAACCTGTTTACCAAGGCTAAGTAAACAAGGTTTTAGCTAACTTTGAGCTGTGTTTCCTTTTATTGTATTTATTGTATTTGAGAATTGCTTCAATACAAATACAGCAATATACATTTTATTGAGTTATCAAGGATAAGTAATATCTCACTGAAGCAGGAATTATCTTTATTCAACTAGTATATCTGTGTTTGTTGAAGGTAGAAATGCATGGCATTGAAACAATAATTGTATTGTTAGCCCCACAGAAATGTCATAATTCGGTGAACAAAAAAATCTTAGTTGACAACTCAAAATACAGTTACGGCAACATATAATTGTATTGCTTTGTAACACATTTTGTCTCACTGAAACAAGAATTGTAAATGTATTCAACAAATATGTGTGTTTGTTGAAGGTAGAAATACATGGCACTAAAGACAGAATGTTTTTGTTAGCCTCACAGGAATTTCATAATTAGATGAAGAAGAATATTTAAGTTGGCAGAACTTTCGTCTAAACTTGGAAATCTTAGTTAGTTTACTGTAGTCAAAAAACTTAAAAAAATCATTGCATCATGTTGCCTTGATAGTTTTTCTTTTGTTTTGGCCAGCAGAGCTGGGGATCGAACCACAGATCGATTGAAGGATGACCCTGTTCTCCACTGAGCCACAGTTGGTGACTAGTATCCATGGGCACACCGGAAAGGTGAGACTGCTAAACCAGAAACAGTGCTGTGGGCATACTCATTGGAGTTTCTTAGACCAGGAGTGTGGGTTGCGGGACAGACCATCTCTTGGTTCATACGCTCCGTGGAACGGATGTATTCCAGATTCAAACAAATTCCTGTCCTTCCAGACAATGCACTCCTCAAGTGCAAGCTTTACCGCCAGCAACTCCCGGTTCCCAAAGTCATAATTTCTCTCCACGGAGGACAGTTTTCCGGCAGAGGAAGGCTATGGGGTGAACCCGGGGGGGCACATACGGAGAGGTCAGAGCGGTGAGGGGAGCAGCCACGGAACTAGTTACGGATAAACCGCAGAAGAAATTTGCAAAGCCCAGGAATCGTTAGAGTTCCTTGCGTGTGGAAGGACGAGGCCAGTCTTGGAGGACTCCATCTGGATATTACCAGCATTAATGACTAAGCCCAGGAAGGATACCTTTTCAAAAAGAAAAAAACTGAACCAGCAGGAAATGAAGAATGTCTAATGAGGCCAGCAGCCAAATTGTCATTATTATATTCCTCCATAGTTGTAATCTCAGGAGCAGATTGGATAGGATATGTACCCAGGAGGAGGTTGATGACAGAGTCATATGAGTGTTGTTAAAAACTTCTCAGGCGACCGCGTGAATGGGTTTTCTCTAAGAATATCTGCCCAATACCGAGCTGAGAGGCGAGAGTCATGTCCAGAAGGTTAGCATCTGCTCCAGAGTCAATGAGCCATATCTGAGGTTACAAACTGTCTGCTCTGGCCGCAAAGCAGGCATCGGTTTATCCTGCTGGTGGTGCTGTCAGTCCACCCCAGCGGCATTGACTTGGAAGAGTCGGCCGGACCATCGGTTATCCATTTCGACAGAAACCCCCAAAGATTGGGCGATCGGCCAAGCTGCACTGGTCCCTGGCCAGATTTTAGCATGCAAAGTGCACTGATATGGCCTTGACACCACTGGGATCCTCATAGTTTGTCAGGTAAAGAGGCCTGGGGTCTTTTTTGACCAAATACATTCATAAAGACACCATATTGTTGTGGAGGCATTTGGCAGTAGCCCGGGGTCCGGGTTGGTGACACCGACAGGGAGGACCGTCATTACCAGGTGGAAACCACCATCCCCGTAGCCAATAGTGTGGCATAACGTAACACCCTTATCCCAGCTTTGCTGTAAGTAGAAAGGTCCAAATGCTTCTTTAGGATGTGATAGTGTCCTCTCTGGTGTCCTCAAAAGCTAGAAAGAGATAGTTGAGCCACAAAGCAGGGCTTGCACCTGTTCAAATTCAACGACCATGTCAAATAAACATTTCACAAATTGAGGTGTAAGGCTCCTGTGCAATGCACAGGAACATGTACATCTACATGAAGGAAATCTTCCACCTTAGATTATTTTCATACCTTCTATGAGGTATGAACCTCCTTCAACTCACACATCATCACACAGGGCTGAGGTTTCAAAAGCACGGACCTTGACAACTTGTGGGGAATCGCTTACACTGTAATGGGAGTGCAGACAATACATCTCTTCATCATCATCCGTGGAAGCCAAGACAGGTGATGGGCTGAAGTGGAAGAACCAGGGGATGTAGCAAGGTCCCTGAGTGAGATGGCATTTGTATGAGAGCCATAGCTGTCAAATATATGACTATTTCGTTTTTGGAGTCCATGGTTGTAATGTGAGAGAAAGTGCTGAGGTCCTATTGTAGGCACATGTGTCCCGCCCCCTTTTCCACACCTGGCCCAATGTGCCCCAAATCCTCTTTTTTGACAAGGGTCTTAAAACTATACTAAAGGAAAGAGATAAAGGCACCACACCTTGTTGTGTTTTTAGCACTTACCCTTCAAAGTGCCTATGACCTTCACAGGCCAAGTTATTCAACAGGATAAGGGGTCATGGGGTTGGATTTGGGTCAGAGCTGTGACCTTCTTGCAAGGGCCTCAACAGGCATGGGCACAATTGTTCAGTGTGATTAAAATTCCATACAAACTTTTATTGTAAACATAATAAAGAGGGTTTAAAATAGTAAAAGATTAAAAACTTTAAGATTAAGGGGTTCAAAATTGAATAAGCATATAGGGGTTAAAAAAGACATTAACCGGCAGACAATGGGCAGGTAGAGTCATTTAAAAAGTCCCATGGTCTCCATGGTCTATTTCCCTCCAGTCTTGGTTTCCACGACTGTTCAGAACTGTGGGAAACCCATTGTGCCTGTAGACTCATGGTGAGAAACCGGCACTCTTAGTATTCCAGCCTCGGAAAAACCTGTCCCCATGAAGCTCTGGGAGGCTAGGCCACAGCAGGGGACTTTGGCCGGTGGCTCCTGCTGGTTAACATTTTCAGCTTCAGGCTGTTCTGGGACGTCTCTTAGGTCCATTGCCATTTTATGGAGCTCCACAGTTCTCTGCCTTGGCGGCTGGTAAATGACGCACAGAAGGATGAAAAGGATCTGCTTCTATGCTCTTGGCCGCTGTGGAGATGGAATATAAATCCCCTGCATTTGTGGCTTTCTCCATGTATTCATATTATCCACTTCAACGGGGAGCTGGGAGAGCCTGGAAGAGAACCTGCTATGGAGGGAGCTGAGCCAGCAGACTCATGCCCATCACAAAGATCTTCATCCAGGATGTCTCGGAGATCACAGGTCTTCACCAGATGCCCAGCTCTTCCGTCATTGAGGTATCTTGATGGTCTGGCTAACTGCTCTCCCCACCACCCACAACACATAGCACATTGAAGGCCTCTGCGATATGAGGACAGAACTAGCAGACTGCTTGCGGGCTACGCGTTGTGAACAGTGCAGAGGCAGCGTTCGCAGCTGGGATGGACGTCCGTCAAGAAGATGTAGCCAACCTGGCAGCCGGTAGACGGACTGACACGGCTGATCCCGTTCATCTTCTTTCACTTCTTGACTGCTTGACACAAAAAAAAAAAAAACTGAGAACAGGACTAGGTTGCATAGTGCTTATATATCATTAGTGCCATTCTAAGAGAGGGTACAAGATGTGCAAACAAGGTTTTCACAACTGTGCTTGTCAGGATGATGCCTATATGAATCTTAGTTACAAGCTGGTGACTAAAAAACTAATTCACAAACATTCACATTCGCTGCTGAAGAGGTTTCTTTTTTAATCATAGCTTAATTTTGGACGTACTAATAGTTATAAGTGATCACTGTCAGTGCAAAGGCTAAATTAATTTTCCTCCGGTTATAACACCACAGTGTGTTAAGAACCCAGACACCCATATCTGTCAAGTCCCAAAATCAGAATTTCTACCAAATAAGATGCATAAATATGAGCAAAAGCAATTCAGTTCTTGAGTGCAGCATCGTGTACATAGTAAAACAGAAGGTATTAAAAGTGTCTGAGATAAAGGGCGAGGTTCTGTCAGGAGGCTTAAATATCAGGAGTTGACTTTGGAGATTATCTGACGGAGTAATTTGCATACAGACACTTCTGACAGAATCGATGAGGCACAGAGCTCTCACTCTGTCTCGCTCTATCAAATGCTTGTAAAGTTTTCATGAAGGAGGAGACCCTTGTCTTCCACATGAGAGGGAAGTGCCACTTGCTCCAGAGTGATACCATGTATGTGCAATAATTGCAGGCACTGCTTCGACAGCAGTAGTAGTTGGATGATCAAACTAGCTCAGAACTCCAACTGCTGATGGTCTTTGATGAATAAAATAGTATGCCAGCATTTCTTAATTAATGAAATATCTTTTTAGTGTAACTTTTGATCTTCTGTTTTTCTTGATTTCAAACTGCTCAGGGCAGCTGTTTCTCAAAGTTTGTAATAATTCTTGATCAGCATTACCCCTCAGATCATCTCTTTAAACATATCTGTATATGGCTGTAGAATGTTTAGGCAACGGGACGATGTTGGTCTCAGACTACAACTGGACTACAAAAGAAAACCAGATCTCTTCTGAGTCGTATTTGTCATGGTTGGGAAGTAGGCAGTAGGTGATGGACCGCAAACAAAAACTAGGTGGCAACAGGAACAATGAAACGATTCAATTACTCCAAGCTTGAGTCCAACAGAATTGGCTGGATAAAGCAGGAAGGCAAACCAACAAAAGAACTGTGCTGGTGTATGTAGTAACTGGCTAACGGGGAAGTGGGAACCGGTGAGCAGAAGGTCTAGGGATTGCAGGACTGATGAGAGACAGCCCTGATCAGGGAGGGGCCGCAGGAACAGGAGGTTGCTGCTGGATAATTTGAACGTATTGGAAGTACTGGCCTGGATATATATATAAAATAAGATAATTATTTATTAGTCCCTCAGTGGAGACATTGCAGGATTACAGCAGCAAGAGACACATAGTAATACAATAAAATAAAAAAATCAAGTATTATAAATAAACAAAAAAAACAGTAAGAAGAATACAAAAGCAATAGTAGATATACAGATGGAATACAATTAAATACAGGTATTTAAATGTACTTATATTGCACATTAGAGTGGCCAAAGTGGTTATTAAATGGTTGCAGTCTACTGCAGCTCATTTTGTTATGCAGTCTGACAGCAGCTGAAGGAGCTGTGCAGAGCTGCCAGGGTGTCCTGCATGGGGTGGGATGTGTTGTTCATCAGGGATGAGAGCTTAGCCATCAACCTTCTGTCTCCCACCACCTCCACAGTATAAAAAGGACACCAACACGCTGCTGGCCTTTTTCACCAGGTTGTGAAAGGCCAGGGCCCCCGTGCTGCAGGACACCCGGTCTGACTCACACTTCCTGAGTGTCCGCACAGACTGTGGACGGTTTGTGAGGTAGTCCAGGATCCTTGCAGTGAGGTGGTGGTCCACCCCGGTCTGCTCCAGCTTGTCCCTCAGAAGCAAAGGCTGGATTTTGTTGAAGGCACTGGAGAAGTTGAAAAACATGACCCTCACAGTGCTTCCAGCCTTTTCCAGATAAGAGAGACATCTCTGTAGCAGGGAGATGATGGCGTCATCCACCCCAATGCCAGGTTGGTAGGCAAACTGAAGTTGGTCCAGAGATGAGCTCACCAGGGAGCAGAGGTGGACAAGGACCAACCTATCCGGGGTCTTCATTAGGTGGGATGTTAACACCACCATATATATATCTATATATATAGATATATATATAGATATATATAGATATATATCTATATATATATATATCCATCCATCCATTTTCATCCGCTTATCCGGGGCGGGTTGCGGTGGCAGCAGATCCAGCAGGCTGACCCAAGCCCCTCTCTCACCCACAACATCTACCAGCTCATTCTGGGGGATCCCGAGGCGTTCCCAGGCCAGCTGGGAGATATAATCCCTCCAGCGTGTCCTGGGTCTTCCCCGGGGTCTCCTCCCAGTTGGACTTCCCTGGAAAACCTCTAAAGTGAGGTGTCCTGAAGGCATCCTAATTAGATGCTGAACCACCTCAGCTGACTCCTTTCAACACGAAGGAGTAGCGGCTCAACTCCAAGCTCCCTCCTGATGTCCGAGCTCCTTACCCTATCTCTAAGGCTGAGCCAGGCCACTCTATGGAAGAAACTCATTTCGGCCGCTTGAATCCGAGACCTCGTTCTTTCGGTCACAACCCAAAGTTCGTGACCATAGGTGAGGGTTGGGACGTAGACCGACCAGTAAATTGTGTCCCAGTTCACCATCACTACACGTTTGGGCTTGCCAGATCTTTCCAGCCGGCTCCCCCGCCCTCTGATCCAACTCACCACCAGGTGGTGATCACTTGACAGCTCTGCTCCTCTCTTCACTCGAGTGTCCAAAACATACGGCCGCAGATCAGATGATACGATTACGAAGTCGATCATTGATCTCCGGCCTAAGGTGTTCTGGTACCAGGTACACTTATGAGCCACCTTATGTTCAAACATGGTGTTTGTTATGGACAAACCGTGGCTAGCTCCAGAAAAGAACAAAGTCCAACCCTTCTCCAGGAGTTTGGTCAAAGAGCCAGTGCTGAGCGTGGAGGTGAGCCCAACTATATCTAGCTGGTACCGCTCCACCTCCTGCACCAGCTCTGGCTCCTTCCCCACTAGCGAGGTGACTTTCCACTTCCCTATGCTGCCGGCGATCGGCCCACCCAGGCCCCCTGCCCGGCCCGCCGCCCAGTCTGCATAGCACCCGACCCCGATGTCTGTCCCTGCGGGTGGTGGGTCCACAGGGTGGCTGCTCAATGTTTTTTGCCCAGGTCCCCCTCAGGTTAACACTGTTGGCTCAGTCAGCACCGTAGACGTTGTTTACACCGTCGGCAAGTTTCACTGCTTGCCTACACAGCTCCTTAAATGTCACCCAGTATTTAAAATCAAAGACAGCAAATGAACAATCCAGTATGTGGTTTGTTATATTCCAGCACCATACATCAGTGAAAAGGTTAAACTATGCTTGTAAAATGATAATCAGGGGAAACATGTCATAGTTGACTCGTCTCTTTTTTTTCCCCACTGCTTCTGTGCGTTTGATTTTGACACTACTCAATTGAAACCCCAGTCATGTATATGTTTTTGGGTGTTTATGTTTACCTTCTGATCTCAGTGAAATTTTCATCCAAGAAGAGAGGGAAATAAACCACTGATACTGTGAAGAAAGATAATCCTCCAGGACCTTAAATCCATCAGATGAACCCTCACAACCAACACATTTCACCTCGGATATGTCTGTGTGTGTTCTGATGTTATTCACCGGACATTTTGCACAGAAATAAATACATAAGCTGACATCAGTGGCAAAGTTTATAGCAAAGCTACCAGTTATATAAGCATGCTCTCTCTCTCTCTGTAAAATATATCAATTCTGAAATGAGAGATAGTATCCTGTCGGTGTTTTCATCTTTATTTTCATCTCAGCGTATTTTATGTCAATCTGATAATTATTTGAAATTGATTAATTTGTTTATTTTTCTTATGTTTTGCTCTTGTCCTCAGGAGACAGTTTCCTGCTCATCAATACAACTAACAAGTACTTAAGTTTTCTGTAATTAGGTAAATAAAGAGAATGAAAGTAAAAGGCAAACTTAGATCATTTGTAAAAACAAATAATGTTGATATTTAATATGTACCTAAAAAGTAGTAACTGGCAAGCTTATCAATGTGGATATGCTGTGATTTAGTACATTGTTTGGACATTTTAACGATTGTAACTAGTCATGAATATGTTTCCTTGATGGGGAGAATATTGTGTTAAAACACAATTTGGAGTATCATTTGTCCGTCATCATAACAAGACAACCAATTCTTAGTTCTATATAATCAACTTTCCCAAAAATACTAAATATTCAATTGAATAATCATATCAGCAAGAAGCATCAAGTTTCAGAAGCTGACATCATCTGATCAGTTTGCTGAACACGATGTGCAGCTGGAGCTAATGGGAATGTCTTTAGTTGTGAAGGTTTTTTGTCACAATCCTCAGTATTGGACCACCTGAAAACTGATTACAGGCACTTACTTAGATAACCAACGTTATTGGTTCGTCTAGTCGGGAACCTCAATATCTCAAATAGCATTGCAGTCAGTCTGGTATGGGCTGTGACCAACCAACCAACTCCTCCATCCCCCTGGCCACGATGCTTGTATAACATCTTCTTGATGCCACATCTCTCTAATCCAGACCAAGCAGAGCACCCTGTAAACTCTGAGACGCACCAGGCTTCCAACTAGCTCCAGTTTAATCCAGGTCCTTTGTGGATGTTTAAAGAAACTGAGGTTGTGCAAAGAGTAATACATTATACATATGTCATTTGGACAGATGGGACTTTTACCAAGCCACGAGTTACATGCAATGTGTCCTTCCAGACTAACGGAGAACCTGGGAAGTCTGAGCCTTCATTTGGAGAAAACACAATTAAAAATGTGCTTCAAATTCAATTAAAAGATGCTGCTTGAGGAAAGGCACGTGACAGATAGGATAGTGAGAATAATAAAAAAAATGCCCCAGATGACTAAAGGAAAAGTTACATCTTAAAAAAAGGCTTTAATTAGCATGAGATTAGCATTGCCAGGTATGTCTGAACCAAACTGACATTTTTCATTTACACATTACAGATTTATTCAGGATTACAATCACCGATGATTCTTTGTATTAAACACTAATAACTATTAAAAGTTAGCATTGTTCTGAATGAAGAAGTTCTTCCCTTCTTGTAATGGCACTCATGTGAGCCAGTATCTCTCCTGAGAGGCGCCACACAAACACGTGCTGCAGTCCTTTTGACAAACTTTGGCTTTTGCAATGCCGAGGCCTGGTTCCCGCTCTCTTCGGAATTTTTCTTTTTCTTTTAAGAATTATGAAAAGCCCACTTCACAGCTTATCCTGACTACAAAAAAGAAGACTTATCTTTTCACTAAGATTCCAAATTATGAAAGGCAGAACCACGCTGGCAGATGTGCTTTTCTTTCATTAAGCTGACTCCTATTTGCTCGGGTTTATCTGCCAGCAGATATCCACGATGTGACAGAAATACATTTCACAACAGCAATGACAAGCAGACCAAATCCTGTGACGGAGTAACATTCGGCAGTCCTTTCTAGATGGTGTGCAGACTGCAAAGTTGCACATTAGTCAGAGTGAGATAACACTGAGCCTCACTTTATTATGAAGTGAAAACAAGCACAGCGCTGCTGTTAATGCTCACAGAAGGCATGGGAATTTAGAAATCCTGCTCTCCTCAGGCGGCTGACCCATCAACCGTTCAGTTGTTCAGTTGTACCTCTCTCTTGATGAATATTCAAGACAAGAATGCGGTTCATGTTGCGTCAAAGACCAGATGACACCCAAACTGTAACTAATGTCTCTAAGCTTTCTGTGCTCGAAAACAATTCTGCCTGCCAAGCCGTACAAAATCAATCCGGCTACCCTGGACACGATACGGCTTCTCATGTTAGACTGGTCAAGGCCGACTCCGTGACCAGCCAATTCATGCACACAAATAAACATTCTATGTCCTGTGACTCTTTTTTTCATGGGATCTATATGGGCTTTGGTTTAGCATATGGATTGTTTTTTTTAATTGTTTTATTTAGAGTAAGTTCCAGAGGTCCGACTTTGTGCAAATGATGCGGTTTGTTTTCATTTTTCTTTACTGAAATAGAAATACTTAAGTTTACATACAGAGATATATACGCATATATATATGTACACACCGAGACAGGATTTTGATCGCATTGGGACAGATCAACAGACCTCATTCCGAGGTGGGCTGGCTCCTGTCGAGTGGTGTTGACAGCATGTGGACACAATCCAGACAATTTATCAAACGTAGAACTCCATCATCTTCCCAGACACAGGGGTTCCTCTCCAGAGGACAGCAAAAGAAAGAGAGGAGGAATACTGGGGCTGGAGCCCAGAGTTCTGTTAATTTACTGCTGATGAAAACCCTACATTTCCTAATTTGGTTACTTCAAAATAAGAGCTTTTAAATAATAAGAGCTTTTAAATGACAAGACTACGGGAAACTTTTATTGTGATGAATTATTTTACTGGAAAACGCTAGGCTTAGTTCCGTTCTAGTCCATTGTAATTGTCTGTCTGTCTGTGTGTGTGTGTGTGTGTGTGTGAGAGAGAGTGTGAGAGTGTGTGTGTGTCTGTCCTTTGCAAACATAGAGCACCATCCATCTGATCTTGATCTACTCACAGGTGTATTGTGGGGGACCCACAAATATGCAGCGTCTAAGATTATGCAATCTGGCAAAATTCATAAACCTTTGAACGAATAACCACTAGCCATCTTGGCAGCAGTGGAGGCGGGGTTTAAGGGCTCTGCTGACTGAGTCATGTAAGTCATCTGCAGCTGGCCTTTACAGGCGTAGCAATTTACAGCACGATGGTGGATGATTTATGAATTACACTGAATATTTTAAGTATTATTAAGTAATGTTTACGGCCACTTGTGGGCAGCTGTCCAAGCTTATAAACAAAAAGGAGCATTGGCAGTGTTTCCTTGGTGTCATTTTGGGTTGTAAAACCAAAACAACGCTAAACCAAAACATAGACCATTTGTGGCCATTGAGCCTTGAGTTCAACCTTTTTTCCGCTGCCGTCTTGTTTTTGTGGTCGTTGCCATATCGGTTTGTTGGAAGCAGAAGTGAAAAAAAAGATTGAGCTAAATACAACCGTATGCTGAAGACATTTTTAGGTGACCAAAATGTTTAAATGTACTTCCATGAACTGAAAACGAGCCCAGACAGTTCTGTGGTCACGACCTGTGTATCCCAAGGTAGCCAAACCCTAAAGCATAACCTGCTTTATTGTCTACTTCACTGAATATGGACCACCTTACTGGATCATTTAAATTATAAACTCATGTTAACAATGTTTACTAAGGTAATAAATGAAGTGAGCAGTAGAGTCATTTTCTCACACACTTCTTTTTGCAACCAGCAGAAAAAAATGTTGATCATTTTCATTGTCGTTTTAATATTAATCATTTCAAAGAGCAATGCAATCCTGGAAATGGTATGATTTGGAATTGTCTTATTTTGAAAGGGATCTAACATTTCAACATATAATAATTTCCACAAATTTTTTTCTTCTTCCTGCTTGACACTGTATGTCTGTGCAAATCCATATACACACACACACACACACACACACACACACACACACACACACACACACACACACACGTGTCTCCAGGCTCTCTAAGTGTTAAGAGAAAACCGGGGCCTCAGAGCAGCTCATTCCACTTCTTCTCTTTCTGATCTTCTCTTCAGACCTTCTGTCTCTCGATGGTTCACACGTTCTCTCATGCCTGTCTGCTCTTCTTGTGACCTTTTCAAAGTTATACATACAGAATGAGATTCTTCCCCTTCAGGAATGTACCATTTGAGAGCGATCCCATAACTTAGACACTTTCCAGCGCTGCAATAATTTTCAAAATGCCCATTGAGACACACTGTGAATGATTCCCCCCACACACACACATTCTTCTGTCTCGCTGTTTTTTTCAGTCATCCCACACTTCAGTTCTCACTCTACATGTAATATTGGGCCAAGATTTCAATCTGTTGGTTGACCTTTTTGCAGCTACATTCTCTGGGAAAGTGCAAATAGCATTGTTCTCCCAGGACTTTCATTCAGGCCGCTGAGCCTATAGCTGAAGGAAAAGCCCATCTCACTTCTTCAACACCTCCTTTCAATACTGTAGCCTTTTTTTGATGGCTTGGAAACACAGCTATTATTTACAGGTATTAGATTCTGGCCAACACAACATCACATGTTGAGCAATATAATGCGTCTCCACTGGCGCCTCCCCAGACCTGCACTGGCCTTCTGACGGTTTTACATGACCAATGGCAATTTCATTGTGCAAATGCAACTCGGATCATAAATAAGCTTGTTAATTTTTGCCCTGCTGTTTGTGATGACAAATCGCCCGCCGTGTAAACATTGTCAGCAGATGGCAAAATTACTCAAGCGAGGGTGTTGCCTGATACTTCTGGGAGGTTGTAATGGCAGGGCTGTGTCTGGCAATGGGATGCTAAGTGATGCAGGGCTCCATTCTTCTTAGCTCAGCAGTGGCAAACGGCGACATTCATCATAGCGACGCACCTCCTCAGACAGACGTGTGGGGAGGGAAAGGCGGAACACATGCTACTCAGACGGATATCGGCCAAACAAAGCGCGGGATGAATATTCCACAGTCCCCGAGCTTGACAGGCTTCTGCAATAACAGCACCACCCATGAGCTGTGTGTGTGTGTGTGTGTGTGTGTAAATAGGAGTGAGAGGGCGTGCATGCCTCCTGACTTTGCTTTATGTTCAGATTTATCAACTCCATTCATTTCCTGTGAATAACGATTAGATACATGAAGTCATCATTTGCAATTACCGACTTTTGTTCGGAAGTGGCAGTTACACAACACAGTCCAAATTGTCGACAGGGTCATGGTTGTTTTCACCAATTCCTCCCAATCTACTCTGCTCTCCCCTTCCCCCTCCTCTGTTTGAAAGAGAGAGATAAAAAGAGAAAAACGACCTGAAACTCAGACCTTGTGAATATGGCTCTCAAAATGAATGGGCTCATTGTGTATGCTGAGATGCAATTACGCTGCCTTTCTCCCACCTCAACGGTGATGTTGTGCTAGTTGAGCTTCGAGGTGAGACGGGGCAGGCTGGGCTGTTGGGAGGCTCTGTTTCACAGTTGGGATAATCCGAGTGTCAACAGTAAATACATGAAGTCGATGACGCAACTCAGAAATCCTCTTGTTCGAATTCAGCGACGACTTCGGAGGAGAAATTCCCCAGAGAGCACAGTGCTGGTCGTTCCTGCAATCTCCATTTAACCTCTCTTTTTGTTTAAAAAGTGAGAATGATTGAGAAGTATGAATGCATGCATCTGATATTTCAAACTGCATCAAAATGATGTAAATAAAAATACAAAATGTTAACCTTGTAAACCCCTCCCCATATGTTCACCATCAAATCCCGAAACTACCCCAAGGTTCTAAAAATATCTGGCATTTCATTTCTTTTAATATGCTAAAATGCATACTTTGACTGCAGGCCCAGAGGAACACCCCACTGCACAGCAAGCCATCCAATTCAAACAACAGATGCATTGTTTGTCCCACAACACAGGCGTTTCTGATCCAACTGCAGGACCACATTGTTTCTCTGTGCATCCCCAAACTGCTTCAAATCACTGCAGAGCTGCTGAGTTAAGGTGAGAGAAGCGTTGCGGTTTGCTTTGAAAGCACTACTCTACGGTCAGGGGACCTTCGTCATCACGTTATGGAGTGTGGTTAAGATGATGGAACTATTGCGGTAATGCTAAAGAAAGAAAAGCGTTGACTGTCCGTGGTAAGCAGGTTTGGTTGAGTCATCCGGCCCAACCTCCCTCCCCGGACTGTCGCTCTAGAACCGCCTCCCTGGACTTCCTCTGTTGCTCCGGTCATAGTTACTACATCGGCTGGAAGGTTTTCACCAGCGTAGCTCTTCACTCCAAAGTGCATCGCCATGGCTCCATTATTGACTGTCCCTATCCAAAGATTTCTCCTAGTAGCTCTTAGCTTTACACCACAGCATACCTCATGTGTTGTCTTTCTCTTGCAATACCACATATGCTTCTAGCAATAGTTCACGTTATATTGTAGTCATGTTTATGTGCTCACAGCACTTAGTCAAAGTATGGGGGGGATCATGGTCTGGCCTGGGTATTAAAACCAAAATATTACAGCTAGAGAGCAACTTCTCACTCATATCTCTGTAAGTTATGAACTATTTGATGAAACACATCAATGCTGATGTTAATATTGTCAATTCTTACAGAATTTGTTCAAATCTTCAATTCATGGTTGGAAATGCTTCTAAACGCCATGTACTTTTTTAAATTCAGAATCTCAGTAATAATAATAATAGTAGTAATAATTATAACAATAATAATAATAATGCATTTCATTTATATAGTGCATTTCAAGATACTCAAAGACACTTTACACAACATGTTTTAAATCATCCTAAAAGCTACAAATAAATAAAATACATAAAAACAATAAGAACATAGAGCACACAGTCACTCATTAAAAGCAGTTCTGAAGAGGTGGGTTTTGATTTGTGATTTGAATATGGAAAGATCCGTTGCAAGATCAGGACTGAGAGTTGACCATGTGGGATCATGAAATAGAAATAATGTTTTTAAAGCCCTGTAATCAGACTCTCTGCTCTCCCCACAGCATGGTTTTTACGTTTCCACTGAGTAGCATTACAATCCCAACAGCGCTGAAGCCTTTTCTCTCCTTCTGTGAATTGGAAATGAATCTGTCAAGCTGTATCGGTGCAGTGAGGACATAAAGTTGAGGAGGCGGTAGCATAACTTCTATTTCCATGAAAAGGTAGCTCACAGACAGGTAGATGGTTGGTCCTGCAGGTGGGCCATAAGGAAAGGGTGCCATGCAAAACAAATCCCCATAGCAACCGTGACAAATTGTCAAAGAACACAGGAAGTGAGGTGTTATAGACGTGGACTACCAAGGGGAGGGAGGCCATGTGAGCAGGAGGTGAGGACTGAGGAAACTGATCGGAAAGGCGGATAATCTCCTTTTCAAAATAAAACAGGAAAAAAAATTATGTTGTTGCTGTTTTTTTTTTGTTAGTTTAAATCTGTCATGTGATGTTTGTTGTATGTTCCAGTTATACTACTTTATTTCTGACTGATTGCTGTTGTTGGAAGATTAAATACACATGCAGTGCAAATACTTGCTGTCTCTTGGGTTTCTACCCATCTGATGATGATGGTATACGCAGCAAACACATCCCTCACGACCCCTCATTTTAATTCTCATTAAGATCAATAACCTGATATTCACTTCAGAGATAAAGTTAGTGTTTCTGCGCCGGTGATTCTAACATCTCAGCATAAATGCTAAACAAAGCTTTGATTTGAAACCAAAGCGGAGGCAGGAGGTGGAGCGCCGGCGCACCGCCAGTGACTGAGCATTCTATTAACTCACTATGCTAATCCTTTCAGCTGCGCAGCTGGAGTCCAAGTTAGGAGAGAGCTCGGTTCTCAGGTTCAGGTTATTTTAAGACATAAGAGCTTGCTTTCAAAGGCGCTATAGAATGAGCCCTGAATAGACAGATAATTAGGTTATTCTCTGCAACAGTAATTATCCTTGTTGTTTTTGACAGCAGTAGCAGTGAGGGCATGTCTTGATTTCTTTTCCATCGTCGTTTCTAGTGGAGCCTTGCCACATTTCATTATTTCCTAGAGTGGTAAACACCACTGCATGAACGATGATCAAATATCTGCAGAGAAGCTGCCGCTTCCTCTCAGTCATCCGCACACAGATTGTTAGGAAATGGTACACTCAGAGAGAGAAAACAGTTAGAGACCCACCGGGTAGATACATTTCCTTCTAAGGCTTTTCGACACCAGACATACACTAAAGATCAGTGAGAATCACAAAGGTTCTTCCTATAATTAAGCTCATCCGTCTCTCTGATTCTTCTTCACAGGTAATGATGAAAGGTCTAGATGAAGGATGTCAGAAGCAGAAAGCAATTTTGAAGTTCGCTCTCTGGAGAACTTCAAAACTGTAGTCTGAGCCTGCCGGAGTCACCTATCAAATCTGTGAGGGGGACTGTGAACGGAAGCCATGACTCGAGTGTCTGAACACGGAGCCGTACATATGGATTGTGCCGTCTGATGGAAAGGTTTCTGTGCTGAAGAAAACATTGTAGCACACAGGAGGACCACACCAGCGCTTCTTGTAGCATCCCACTCATGTTGTTAAAAAGGTTTTCTGCATTGAACCCCACAGATTCTAACCTTCTGAACCCAAAGCAGTTTCAGCACGTTTTGCTCCTCTATGGAAACACAACAATCACACTAGAATAACTCTAATATGTCTTCTGTGCAGTATAACACAGTTACCATGCCATGAATCATAGAAAAGAGAAAAAGCCAAGTGAAATTTATTTTACAATAAATATAAAACAATGCTCTGTACGCCTGCAGTAGGAGCTGTGTTCGTATCCTCGGCAGTAAGTCAGATACGTTCCCGGTGGGTGTTGGCCTCCGCCAGGGCTGCCCTTTATCACCGGTCCTGTTCGTGACTTTCATGGACAGGATATCTAGGCGCAGCCGTGGGGCGGAGAATGTCAGGTTCGGGGATCTCAGGATAGCCTCTCTGCTGTTTGCAGATGATGTGGTCCTGTTTGCCTCCTCGGACCATGACCTCCAGCATTGACTGGGGCGTTTTGCAGCCGAGTGTGAAGCGGCGGGGATGAGAGTCAGCACCACGAAATCTGAGGCCATGGTGCTCTGCCGGAAACCGGTGGATTGCTCCCTCCGGGTGGGGACAGAGTGCCTACCACAAGCGAAGGAGTTCAAGTATCTCGGGGTCTTGTTCACGAGTGAGGGTAAAATGGAGCGGGAGATCGACAGGCGTATCGGTGCGGCTGCAGCAGTAAAGCAGGCGTTGCACCGGGCCGTCTTGGTGAAGAAGGAGCTGAGCCGGAAGGCGAAGCTCTCAATTTACTGGTCGGTCTACGTCCCAACCCTCACCTATGGTCACGAGCTTTGGATCGTGTCCGAAAGAACGAGGTCGCGGATACAAGCGGCCGAAATGAGTTTCCTCCATAGAGTGGCCTGGCTCAGCCTTAGAGATAGGGTAAGGAGCTCGGACATCAGGAGGGAGCTTGGAGTTGAGCCGCTACTCCTTCGTGTTGAAAGGAGTCAGCTGAGGTGGTTCAGCATCTAATTAGGATGCCTTCAGGACACCTCACTTTAGAGGTTTTCCAGGGAAGTCCAACTGGGAGGAGACCCCGGGGAAGACCCAGGACACGCTGGAGGGATTATATCTCCCAGCTGGCCTGGGAACGCCTCGGGATCCCCCAGAATGAGCTGGTAGATGTTGCGGGTGAGAGAGAAGTCTGGGTCAGCCTGCTTGACCTGCTGCCTCCTCGACCCGACCCCGGATAAGCGGTGGAAAATGGATGGATGGATGGATAAAACAATGGAATATATTTACAGTATGTATAAATGGTTTATTTGTAGCATGTAATGTAATATATCTTTGATAAAATATCAATATTTGAAGCTTTGTTTGGTTGCTTTTTCTGATGGAAACTGTAATGGTCCCGTGTTCTGGACCCAAAAGCAGACGACGGACAAGGGATGTTAGGTGAAAATGAACACAAAATGTTTTATTTTCGCTCTCACGAAACACAAAGGAAAAGGCGAGGTGGAGGCAGTGACTGGCTGCGGCGGAGCTCGATGCGGGCTTGCGAGGATCTTGGTCCGGACTCGTGACGATCCGACACACGGATCGAGGTTTGGCGGTCGGCAGAGTTGGTGGGTCGCGCTTGCAGGCAGGCATAACAATCTCTCAACACCGGGCCTCCGGGAGGAGGCTGCCTTTAACCACTTCTTGACGATGTGATTGTCTGCAGCTGCGTGTGGCGGGGACCTCCCCCCCCCGGCTGCCCAGCATCCACCTGACTAGAAAACAGAGAAAAGAAGAGGTTCTGGCCGAAACCAGGATTACTACAGCCCCACCTAGTGGTGGCGCCCTCGTACCACCACAGTACCCCCCCCTCAACGGACGCCTCTCAGCGGCTTACCGGGCTTGTCCGGGTTCTCCAAATAAAAATCCCGGAGTAGATCCGGGGTTATCTGCCGGCTAGGAAGCCAGGAACGCTCTTCAGGTCCATACCCCACCCAGTCCACGAGGTACTGGAATCCACGACCCCGGCGCCGGACGTTCAAGATCTTGGAGACCGAGTGGGCGGGCTGACCGTCGATGACCAGGGGGGGTGGAGGGGGAACGGCCGGAGGGCTGAGCTCGCTCTCGGCGACCGGTTTCAGGAGGGAGACATGAAACGTGGGATGGATCTTCATTGCCGCCGGGAGGGTCAAGCGGACGGCGGAGGGGTTGATGATCCGCTCGATGGGGTACGGTCCCACGTACCGGGGAGTTTGTGGGACTCCGTTGGCAACGGCAGGTCCTGGGATGATAGCCACACCTGCTGTCCCACCTTGTACTCCGGAGCGCGATGTCGGTCGGCCAGACGCTTGTTCTGAGCGGAGGACCGCGTGAGAGCTGCCCTCGCCGTGGCCCAGACTGCCCGGATCCTCCGGAGATGCTCCCCCACAGATGGCACTGCGACCTCTCCCTCCTGGGCCGGGAACAACGGGGGCTGGAAACCAAAACACGCCATGAAAGGAGACATTCCAGTGGCTGAGCAAGACAGGGAGTTGTGCGCATACTCAACCCACGGCAGGACCGTGCTCCAGGACACCGGGTGCTGCGCGGCGACGCACCGGAGCGCTGCTCCCAGGTTCTGGTTGGCCCTCTCGGTCTGGCCGTTGGTCTGGGGGTGGAATCCGGAGGAGAGGCTGGCGGTCGCCCCCAGTGCCTTACAGAAAGCGCGCCAGACCCCGGACGCGAACTGCGGGCCCCGTTTCGGCCCCGGTCCGAAACGATGTCCACCGGGAGACCGTGTAGCCGGAAGACGTGGAGGGTCAGCAGGTCGGCGGTCTCCAACGCGGAGGGCAGCTTGGGGAGGGGGACATAGTGGACCGCTTTGGAGAACCTGTCAACGATGGTCATGACCACAGTGTTCCCCTCGGATGGCGGCAACCCGGTGACGAAGTCCACGGCGATGTGGGACCAGGGGCGGCTTGGCACCGGCAGCGGCCGCAACAGACCGGCAGGAGGCTGGTGGGACGCCTTGCCCCGGGCGCAGACCGAACAGGCCGCCACGAACTCCCGCACGTCTCTATCCAACCCTGGCCACCAGAACCGCTGGCGAAGGAAGGTGGCGGTCCGTTGGGATCCGGGATGGCACGTCAAGTTGGAGGAGTGCCCCCACTGGAGAACCTGGGAGCGGGCCGCCGGTGGAACGAACAGGCGGTTGGGGGGACCGCCCCCTGGCGTCGGACCGTCCCGCTGTGCCTCCTGGACCACCGCCTCGATCTCCCATGTAGCCGCCCCCACCACACAGGTGGGGGGAAGGATAGGGGCGTTGTCCGAGGGCGCAGAGGGGGGAAAAATCCTGGAGAGGGCGTCCGGCTTCCCGTTCCGGCTCCCGGGGAGGTAGGACATGGTGTAGGAGAACCTGCTCAGGAACAAGGCCCATCGGGCCTGGCGGGAGTTCAGCCTCCAAGCCGCCCGGAGGTAGGCCATGTTCTTATGGTCCGTCCAAATGAGGAACGGCTGCTGGCTGCCCTCCAGCCAGTGCCTCCACTCCTGGAGAGCCAGGACGACCGCCAACAGTTCCCGATTCCCCACGTCGTAGTTTCGTTCGGCTGGGCTGAGTCGCCTGGAGAAAAAAGCACAGGGGTGGAGCTTCTGGGTAACGGGGTCCCGCTGGGACAGGACTGCCCCCGCGCCGGTCTCTGATGCATCCACCTCCACCACGAACTGGCGGGATGGGTCCGGGTGCTTCAGGATGGGGGCACTGGTGAATCGAGCCTTCAGCTGGATGAACGCGGCGTCTGCTTCGGTCGTCCAGCCGAAAAGAGTCCTTGGGGAGGTCAGCTGAGTGAGGGGTGTGGCCACCCTACTGTAGTCCCGTATAAACCGGCGGTAAAAGTTCGCGAACCCGAGGAAACGCTGCAGTTCTTTTCGGGTACTCGGCACCGGCCAGTCTGTCACCGCTTTGATCTTAGCCGGGTCAGGCTCTAGTTGGCCCCGGGCTATCACAAACCCCAAAAAGCTGACGGAGGGGACATGAAATTCGCACTTCTCGGGTTTAATGTATAGTTTGTTCTCCAGCAGCCGCTGGAGAACCAATCTCACGTGTCGACGGTGGTCCGCGAGGGAACGGGAAAAAATGAGGATGTCGTCTAGGTAGATGAAGACGAAGCTACTGGTCATATCCCGAAATAAGTCGTTCATCAACGACTGGAAAACGGCGGGGGCGTTCGTGAGCCCAAACGGCATCACGCAGTATTCGAACTGCCCCAGCGGGGTGTTAAACGCCGTTTTCCACTCGTCTCCCTCGCGGATTCGGACCAAGTGATTTAGAAAACACCCGGGCGTGGCAGAGGGGCTCGAACGAGGGGTCGATCAAAGGCAACGGGGTCTTGTTCTTAGTAGTGATCTGATTAAGGCCGGGATAGTCGATGCATGGGCGCAACGACCGGTCCTTCTTCTCGACGAAAAAGAACCCCGCCCCCAGTGGCGCGGAGGACGGGCGGATCAGACCGGCCCCCAGACACTCCTGGATGTACGCTTCCATCGCCAGCCGCTCGGGGCGCGAAATGTTATAAAGACGGCTCGTGGGTAACGGAGCGCCAGGGAGCAGATCTATTGCACAGTCATATGGGCGATGGGGAGGCAGCGTGCGCGCCCGGTCTTTACAGAACACCGGAGAGAGATCATGATATTCGGGCGGCACGGCGGACAGAACCGGTGGAGGTGGCGGCTCGCCGGGTCGCAGGGGAACGGGATTTGCTGCCTGGAGACAGCGGGCATGGCAGGCCACACTCCAGCTGGCGATGGACAACGTTGTCCAGTCCAGCTGGGGGTTGTGGAGCTGTAACCAGGGGAGACCTAACACAACCGGGGACGCGGGCGAAGGAAGGATGTATAAGTGAATGGTTTCAGAGTGATTACCGGATATTCTGAGGGTGAGAGGACTCGTGCGGTGAGTTACCTGCGCGATCAGGCGGCCGTCCAACGCGTTGACCGCCCTCGGACGCTCGAGCAGCTCCAAAGACAGCCCCAGCTTGGTCGCGAAACCGGAATTTAGGAAATTATCGTCTGACCCGGAATCGACGAGGACTGTCGTCGGATAAGTCTGGGACGGGGTTGACAGGGTTGCAGGGAACGAAATACGGGTCGGAGAGCGCGAGGACGCGGAGGTGCTCACCAGCAGGCTCTCGGTTACTGGCGAGCCACCTCTTTTGGGGCCTCCCGGCAAGTGGCGGCATAATGCCAGGGATTACCGCAATAAAGGCACAACTGGAGCCTCATGCGTCGCTGGCGTTCGGCCGGAGTCAGGCGAGCCCGCCCCAACTGCATAGGCTCGTCCGACTCCGGACGTCCGACCTGAGGCGCTACCGATGTCTCGACGGGACCGGGACCCGGACCCGCGGACGGGTTCGGGTACGGGGCCCGCCGGGCGCGTTCGCGTCGGCGTTCCCGAAGGCGATTATCAAGGAGGATGGCCAGGGAAAAAAGCTGCTCTAACGTGGTGGTGTTGTCGCGGGAAACTAGCTCATCTTTTACTCCCTCGGACAGGTTACGCGCAAAAATTGTCATGAGCGTCCGCTCATTTGCGCCGCTCTCTGCGGCAAGGATCCGGAACTCAATAGCAAAATCCGCCACCGACCCGGACCCCTGCCGCAGGGAGAGCAGCCGGTTTAGCGCGTCCTGACCCCGCACCGGATGATCAAACACGTTGCGGAGCTCCGCCGAGAACTCCGCAAACGAACTCAAAATGGTGGACTGGCTGTCCCACAACGCCGTGGCCCACTGGGCCGCTCTACCGCGAAGTAAGTTCACGCAGAACGCGATACGGGCTCTATCTGAGGCGTAACTCAGGGGCTGCAGGTCAAAAACTAAGGAGCAATTCAGCAAAAAACGGCCACACCTCCCAGACTCACCCCCGTATGGTTCCGGAAGGGGAACCCGCGGTTCCCTGCAGGCGGCTGCGACCGGCGGGGCAGGGGGTTCCTCCAATGCGGGAGGAGCACGGGCATTCGGCGGTCCAGCTGCCTGTGTGGTGAGTCGGTCCACGCTGATCTGCAGTCCCTGTAACGTCGCCATAATCCTATCCAGCGCGTCACTGTGTCTCCCGACGAGGGCTCCCTGGTTGTTGAGAGCTGTGCGGAGCGCGTCCGCGTCCGCTGGGTCCATGTCGGGTTGAGAGATTCTGTAATGGTCCCGTGTTCTGGACCCAAAAGCAGACGACGGACAAGGGATGTTAGGTGAAAATGAACACAAAATGTTTTATTTTCGCTCTCACGAAACACAAAGGAAAAGGCGAGGTGGAGGCAGTGACTGGCTGCGGCGGAGCTCGATGCGGGCTTGCGAGGATCTTGGTCCGGACTCGTGACGATCCGACACACGGATCGAGGTTTGGCGGTCGGCAGAGTTGGTGGGTTGCGCTTGCAGGCAGGCATAACAATCTCTCAACACCGGGCCTCCGGGAGGAGGCTGCCTTTAACCACTTCTTGACGATGTGATTGTCTGCAGCTGCGTGTGGCGGGGACCTCCCCCCCCCCCGGCTGCCCAGCATCCGCCTGACTAGAAAACAGAGAAAAGAAGAGGTTCTGGCCGAAACCAGGATTACTACAGCCCCACCTAGTGGTGGCGCCCTCGTACCACCACAGGAAGCGTCTGTCACACACGATGTGTTCAAGGACCGTTGGATTGATGAAAATAACAACAATGTAGTTTCTCTGGCTGGGATCAACAATACAGTTATACGTAAGTAAAACCCACCAGCGGGACTGGAAAGCACATTTTATTTTCATCACATACAAAGTCACAGCAAACACAGGAGTAGTTGTATTCTAATGACACAAATGAAGGGCACTGCGCTTGTCAGTTTAAAATGCGTATGAAAAAGATGGTTTTAACATAAACATTTGAAGGATCATTTGAATTTCTCATTCACTCCATATAGTTGCTTCTTTATTTCGGTCTATAAATGGACTGTGTCTGTGTGTGCAGACATTAACACACACACACACACACACACGCGCGCCTGGCGGGCAGCAGCCATGATGAGTCTTTATACTCGCAATACATCTGAAATGGGAACAAACACAATGGTTGGAAATGAACAGCAAAATGCTGCAGCAGCTTTTAGCCTGCCATTCCTTTTCTGTTGAGATGACATGTTGTGGTCTTTGCTGTTTGAATACCTTTTACATATCCTGAGAGCACTGAGTCGCATGGCTCTGAGTGCTTTTTCCTTTCTGAACCGGAGCAGAGTACAGGACACTTCCCCAGTGGCGTGGCTGCCACTGACCCACTGGGATCCGGTACATGCGGACTGGATTTCTAACATGGTCCTGGGTTGGTTCATGACCTTCTTCTTTATTTCCTCTGAGACTTCAGTCTCCTTTCGTTATATAACTAAATCTATTTGGTGTAGAGACAGAAACTGGCTGAACCAGATTGCAGACAGAACCAAAACATACAATAAGAATATGAAACGCATACAATGCAGCTCTAATGTTTGTTTAATAGCTATCAGCCCAAACCGTTTTTCAAGTTTTCTCTTTTAACCCTAGAACACTAACGACGGGTGATTTTCACCCGAGCGATTATGTTTTTTAAGTTATTTTCATTATGTTGCTTTTTTCTGAGTTGTGTGGGTCCTTGTGTAGCTTCCTGCTTCTCACCGACGTCACTGAAAGTGGGCGTGTCTCTATGCTCTGATCCATGTTTGGGTGATTTTCACCCGACGTTAGTGTTAGAGGGTAAAAACATTTCGGATGGGTTTTTACATTGACATATGACTTTTCCTTCACAGAACAGGGCTCACATGTCCCAGGAACATGTGGACCAGATAACAACTTCATAGCTACATTATTTATGTTTTTAATCGTGTTTTATTGATGATTTCCTCATTTTTCACCCAATTTTGTGCCTTTTTTCACGGTCCCACCATGATATCTGTTTTTCATTTCATGAGAAATTCTATAGGTTACAATTATAGAAGAAGGCTTCAATTTACGTTGTATAGTTGTATTTTAACATATTTTGATCAGAAGTATTTTTTATCAGGTATTTTATGTCGGGTGAAAATCACCCGACGTTAGTGTGACTATGTTTAATGTTAGTGTTCTAGGGTTAAATCCAGAAAATGAACAATTTATTGCTGAATTGTTCCAAAAAGAAATATGAGCAGCACCAGTGTGCGTTGAACGAGCCACAGTTTGCTCATCACAGTAGTTGCAAAGCGTTCCTGACGTCAGTCCTCAGGGGAGCGGGAAACGACACGAGGCTTGTTTGAAGCACTTCTCATCCCCGTTTAAGTATGTAGGACAGAATAAAGAAGAGGCATATGAAGAAGAGAAAATAGCCTGTTGTCCCACTCTGCCACTGTAAACAGGTCTTTAGTGGGCGGATTAGGTTCTGTTCCTCGGTGCAGGCGGTGATCCGCTCATCGTGCGTGTCAGGAGGCGGCTGGATGTTCAGGAGCCGGAACGCCGCTTTTCACTGTGGCCTCAGAAAGTGACATCTCGAATAGCACGAGAGTGGAGAAATACATCTTGCACACGGCAGTTTGTTTTTGAAATAATTACCCCACCAGAAGGCTACAGTCAATTTGGAAATTTTTTTTTTTTCACACCACAAAAGGAAAACTGTGACTTGACTGTGACATTTTTTGCTTTTCATGACAGCTTTCTTTTCAGAGAGCAGTGTGGGCCTACATTCATTTTTCCAGGCATTGGAAAGGCTTTCTAATCTGGAATCTTTGTGACAAACACAAACACATGGCTGGTGTTTGAAGAACTAAACACAAGTCAATTGTAGAAGACGCAAGAAGGAAAAGAAAGTAGAAAAAGAGATTTTGCTTTATCCAAAGAAACTTTTGTGAATTCCGGCAAAAGCGTTGCTTTTCTTCCGAGAAAGCCCCCGGTGGGTCAGGAAGGGTGCGGCCGCTGGACGGGTCCGGCACGTCGGCGGTCGGCGGGCCTGGCGAGGGCTGGCGTGGGGCGAGGTGGTGCTCGGCCAAGGTGATCGCGCTCGCCAGGGTCGTGGGGCGGTGGCAGCGGACCCATGCTGCAGTCCGGGTCGGCAGCCCCTCCACAAACTGCTCCATGACGAGCCGCTCGAGGACCGCCTCTGCTCCTCCCACGCCCCCTGGCTGAAGCCACCGTCCCGCTGCGTCCCGGAACTGCTGCGCGAAGGCGAACGGCCGGTCACCGGACCCCAGCCTGGTCGCGCGGAACTGCCGTCGGTGGTCCTCTGGGGACAGGCCGAGTCGATCCACCACCGCCTTCCGGACGTCCCCGTAGTCCTGCCGGGATGCCGGGGGAAGCCCCAGGGCCGCCGTCTGCGCCTCCCCGGTCAGCAGCGGCAGGAGCCGAACCGTCCATTCGGCCTCCGGCCAGCTGCACGCCCCCGCCGTGGCCTCAAACGTGTCCAGGAACGACTGGACGTCGTCCTCCCCCCGTCATCCGGTGGAGAGCCGCCCCTGCCAGCGGAAGAGGTGGCGGCGAGTCGCTCGAGGGCGGAGGTTTGTCGCTCCGATTGGTCCCGGAGGGACTCCAGGACCCGCTGAGTGGCCGCCGCCTGCTCTCCCATCATGGCGGCGATGCTCGTCAACATTTGACCCACCGCAATGAGCGGCTGGGCCGAGCCCTCCGGCTGGTCGATGCAGTACATCCCAGGAACCCACGTTCAGGCGCCACTTGTGACAGGGTTCTTCGTTCCCAGGGAATCTACGGCCGCACGACCCACAGACCACTCGTACAGAGTATTGATTTAAGGATCTTTATTAGTAACACCCGCCTGGAGGCCACTCTCTGCCTCTGGTATATCCAACACATCCTGCCGCTACTGCGGGGTTTAAATCCATGCACACACAGCCACACACACACAGCCACAGGTGCGGCTCATTCTCCCTGATTGCCCGCACCTGTTCCCTGAGCCGCCCTTCGCTCTCCCCCCTCTGCAGCCGCGCTTAACCACGCCCCTGCCCCACACCATCTTTCAAGCCTAAGTTTTTAATTAACATACTTGTTTTGCTCATTATCTAAATGTAAAGTGTCCTTGGGTTACGTGAAAGCCGCTTACAATTGAATTCATTATTTCTCCTATAATTGTTGTTGAAAACAGGGCTGCTTTTGTCAGTCAATGATACTGTTTTCTAATGACAGCATTGAAATGTAATTCAGGAACTGTTTTTTACATGACATGAACAGCAGAAAAGAAAAAGCAGTCTTGCTCATTAAGTTCCACCTTGGTTGCCACAGTTTTTACCTCTAAGGAACTCCGGCACTGAGCTCATTTACTCCCTTGAATTGTCATCCAGGGCTCTAACTGTATTTTCACCCTTTGTTCTGTGTTATCTTTTGGTGCTCTCGTTGCATGAACCTGCTCTCGGATCAGCAGGTGTGACTGACCGTTGATTGAACCAGGGCCAAGATTAGGAATTATTCATCCTCCAGCCGCCCTCCATGCTCCCTCAGACATCACTGTTCTGCCTGACTGCTGCTGGGGGGACACATGAGGAGTAATCTTGTCTACTCAAGTTCAAGAGTTGGGACTGACCTGGATAAACTGAGCTGCTGATGGACAGTGAGAACGCTTCTGAACGTTTCAGTGACAATTCTATTAGATTATATTGCAGAAATGACATTCCCACCAGTGGTGGCAGCGTTGCTACACACAGCAGCACTATATTTATCCAGACAATATAGACTGTTGGTGTCCCGACTAAGAATGTATATAACTAAGATTGGTCAAGTCTCCCCTATCGACGAGTGATCAACTCATTGCTAATTCAATTCAATTCAATAGATTTTGTAGTGCCCAAAGTCAATAATTTGCCTCAGAGTGCTTTACAACCTGTACACATACAACATACTCTGACCTTTGACCCTCACACAAAACTCCCCAAAAAAACATTTAATGGGGAGAAAAAGGGAAAAACCTTCAACAGAGGAGGATCTTTGTATTATATTGAAACAGTAGCCTTCCTAAAGCTATCGTCAAGGTTATGCTTCGAGAATTCAGCACTAGTTAGTCTATATAATTATTGACACTCTTAGGAACTACGCCTTGGGTGAAATATCCCTGCATTTATGTGTGATCATAATGCTTTGTATATGTTGCTCTGATCTAAAATGTTTGTCTGCAGAAGGAGCAGTTTCAGAGAGGTTGATCTGTAGCTGCTAGTAAATCTTTGTGAATATTTGGGTTTACTCTTAATCCCGCCCTCAAACCATCAATCACCAGTTACTGTTATTGTTGGGCCTAGTAAACTAAATCTGCCAATATCCAACTGCTATCGTTTTTGTATTTCTTGGAGTGGAAGATGGCAACCCAACACACATTTAGCAGGGAAAAAGCCATCAGCATTAGTTGTGTGCGACCAGCAGAGAAAGCTGTCAGGCAGAGCTGCCGCAGGGACGGAGAGAACTGGTCTGTTACCAACTAGCTAGCTTACTTACTACTAGGACAGTCCCACGGGTCTGAGCCGACGCGTTAGCTTGAATTTGATTGGGTTTCTCTGTCTTTGATGAATGATGACATCCAACTGAGCCCCTTCAGAATAGAAGGGACACATTAATCTTCACTCTTTCCATCCCTTCTGGCACATGTCCTCTTCTGTTCCTAATGTATGTGAAATGTCCTGCCATGGATTTTTGGCCATCTGGATGTCTCTGTCATTTTTTATCAACGTTCTCATTTTTTTAATCCCCATTCACGTAGTTAGAAAATGTGAAAACCCACCATATGAAACCCCTCAAAGTGACCTATCTGACAAGGTGACATCTATATACAGTCAGGTCCATAAATATTTGGACATTGACACATTTTTCATTATTTTGGCTCTGTACACCACAACAATGGCGTTGTAATGAAAAAATCAAGATGTGCTTTAAGTGCAGACTTCCAGCTTTAATTTAAGGGTATTTACATCCAAATCAGGTGAACGGTGTAGGAATTACAACATATTCAAATGTGGCCACCCTCTTTTTCATTTTTTTTTTTCATTTCAACTCCATTGTTGTGGTGTACAGAGCCAAAATAATGGAAAATGTGTCAATGTCCAAATATTTATGGACCTGACTGTATGTGTATATTTACAGTATATATATGTGGCGAGGTTCGTGCCTACCCGGGGGACCGGGTCAAGAACAGATACGGCATACACGGTGTTTGCGGGTTCCATCGGCTTCTTTATTGCACATGCACTCTTGTCGCTCTCTCGGCACACAAAAACTCTCTGCATGTCCTCACCTTCCACCCCGTCCTACTAACTCAGCCGGCTTAAAATAGCCCGGCCCACTCATTCGACCCAGCTGCGTCTTGTCAGATGCAGCTGTTCTGAGTGTTTCCCTCCCCCTCCCTCGTGCCGTCGGCGCGCTAACAACGCCTCCGCCCCACATACCCCCATCGCCCGCTCTAGGCCGGGGTGCCACCGGCCTAGCCAACTCCCCCCCCCCCCCCCCCTCGGGTAGGGAGGGGACGTCGGCCACAGCCATCCGCCCCCCCGGCCTATGGACCACCGCGCGGGGACATGGCTAATCTGCCTGATGCCAACGGCGGCCCGGGCGTTGGCATCCCCCCCCCGGTGGGCCGTGGGACGGGACGTGGCCCGGACGGCGTGCGGTCAGGCGCCCTAGGAGGTCTCCCATCCCCTCTTCTCCCGGGCAAAACCGGCCCCCGTCCGCCGTCCGGCGCAGCAGCCTGCAACACAAGAGAGAGAGAGAGAGCAAGTTAGGGACCCATAAACTCCGCCGAGGACAATACTTCCTGGCGTCCGTCTGTCCACCGGCCCTCGGCGCGGACCCTCGCCGCTTGCTCGGCCTTCAGCCGCCTGCCCAGCTGCCGGATAGTATCCTTGTCCCGGCGCCGGTCGTGTACGGCCCAGCGCAGCTCGCCCCGCAGTCGCTCATTCTCCCTCCTCAGCTGTCCTGCTTCGGCTTGCCGACTGCTGGTCGGACTCCTCCAGGCGGCCCGCCGGTGCTCCCACGGCGCTCGCTGCTCCTTTTGGACGAGGGCTACCAGCTGGCTCCGCTGGCCCACCCCATCCCTCCGGCCGGCCCGCGCCCGCTGCCGGTACCGCCTCTTCCGCCACCACCTCCGGGCCGGGGTTGGCGGGCCGGCAACTCGCAACCCCTGACCGACCTCCATAAGGGGGCAGTCCAACTGGACGTGCCCCGGCTGGCCGCATGTCCAACACACCGGCCCCTCGGTCCGCGGGGGCCCCCTCGGGTCCGGCCGGTCGTGGTCATTACTCCCTGGGGTCGTTGCCGGGTCCGGCGGCCACGGACCCAGGCGGCCATCTTGGGCGGCAGACCCTCCACGAACTGTTCCGTGGCCACCAGCTCCAGCGCCGCCTCAATTCCTCCGCCGCCCGCCGGCCGCAGCCGCCGTTCCGCCCTCCGCCGTACCTCCTGCGCGAAATGGTAGGGCAGGTCCCCGGGCCTCCGTCGAAGGGCACGGAACTCCCGGCGGGCGTCCTCCAGCGTCTGGCTCTCGTGGTCCTCCGCCTGCTCCCGCTGTCCTTCCGGGCCGCCGCCCCCCGTGTGACCCCGCGCCGCCTCCGCCGGTGCCGCTGCTGGTGTTGCCGCTGCTCCGGCGCCGCGCCGCCTCCGGGTTTTACTCCGGCGTCCTTGCTGGCCCTCCTCCTCCTCGAGCACCGTTACGGCGCCCACCAGCTGCCCATCGCTCGTCCTCTGCGACGCTCGCTCCGCCGCTTGCTACTCCAGGTATTCCCTCCACTCGTCGAAGGTCCGGTATGGGGCCACTCGCTGTGGCCCGGCCCCCTCGGTAGGCCCCACGTTGGGCTCCACTGTGGCGAGGTTCGTGCCTACCCGGGGGACCGGGTCAAGAACAGATACGGCATACACGGTGTTTGCGGGTTCCATCGGCTTCTTTATTGCACATGCACTCTTGTCGCTCTCTCGGCACACAAAAACTCTCTGCATGTCCTCACCTTCCACCCCGTCCTACTAACTCAGCCGGCTTAAAATAGCCCGGCCCACTCATTCGACCCAGCTGCGTCTTGTCAGACGCAGCTGTTCTGAGTGTTTCCCTCCCCCTCCCTCGTGCCGTCGGCGCGCTAACCACGCCTCCTCCCCACAATATATATATATATATATATATATATATATATATATATATATATATATATATATATATGTTTTTTCTTTCTAGATTTGTCAAAACTGGGGTGCACTTGAAAGCTCCACCTGTCTGTGTGGGCCTCCCTCCTCGTGCTGCTCAGGTCTAATGGAAACGGCACGTCGGCGTTCATGTGAGTGTAGATGGTCTGTTTAAGGATCCAGCCATGTTGTGGAGAAACATGCGAATGGTTTGCATCCCATACTAAATTCTGATTATCTCCACAACCACAAGGCCTATTTGAAAAATTTAAAAAGGTATACCATACAGAAAACCCTACTGAACATAGATAATAAGTTCATATTTGTGTTACTGGTATATTGGTTTATGATAGTACACAGAAAAGAAAATTAAAGTTCATTTTTATTATCATAACTATATTAACGGATGCTTTTATTTATATATATAGGATCTGTGCATATCTGTGCGAAGCTTGGATTTGATTGAGTGAAGTTAAGTATTTTTAACAATTATTTTAGTTCAGACATTTTGAGAAATTGTGTCAACTCGGCCAGCATTAAAAATTCCCACACTCCTCGTTGGTCCCTGAACGGTACTCGGTTTGCTGCACTCTTCCGTTGCAGGGTCAGCGCAAGCTATGGATAAGTGGAAGGCCTTGATTAATCATATTTCAGCCATTAGAAAGTACATTTTTTTGCTAGACATAAATTGCAATGTTGTGCGTAAAAGGTCTTAGCCCACCGAAAGACTGGTGACGTGTCCAGGTTCAACCACAGGATAAGGAGGTGTAGATGGATGGATTATCTATATGTAACCTTGCAATGAGTAATGCATTAACTAATAATGATAGTCATTAGTGACTTTTTTTGTAAAATAAAACCCTATTCAAGTGAAATTTTTCCGACTAATTTCTTGTTTGTGTTCTGGTTTCACCGTATTAGACTGAGCTAATATCTCAAAGCCTTTGTAATCCACAGCATCCTTCTCTTGAAGCATGGATATAGTGGTATTGTGTTCATGCGTGCACTGTGCCTTTACTGATAATTACAGCACATGTTAAGGCTTGAAGGATTAAGCTCCATCTATCAAACAGGGATACGGAAGCAGAAAGCACTGCACAGACAGTGCTCTGCAGAGCATTTCTCTGCTGCAATCTTAAAGCAATAATGTAATCACAGCGCTTCAGTTATCTTTTTTTATTCCCTTTCTGAAGACAGAAATATGTTGGCCGTATGTGGAGCCAGTCACCCTCGCGGGCGGCTGTCATCTAACGTCAATCAACAAGGGAGACTGTGAAAATGATTTTCATCCTCATGTTTACTGTATGTGACTTGAATAAACATCTTTTTTTATGTAAAAGCTCCAAACTGCTTCTGAGTGACACGACCCAACATAGTTCAGTTTGAAGCAGCAACGCTCCCAGTGGTTTGACTCCACCACAATCTGTTCATTCTTCTGGAGGGTGACATTTCCGCAGGTAGCACGTCGGAGGAGAGCAGTAGAGAGGCTAACTACAAATGTAATGAGTCTGTCCCACACATGGCTCTGAGGATGGCCTCCAGTTAACAATATTTGGTGTTAATTAAAATGTTAATTAGACGATCCCTGTAGCCAGGCCCACAGTCGAAGTGCTCTTTCTTTCAGGTCACTCCAGCTAACCTCTCTTGGACACTACAAATGTCATTTAGCAGCAGGGAAGTAGCTTTGAAGAGGCAGCCGTGTAACTGACAAAGACGTGTAGCTCCCTCCAGTCTGCGGGCCGGCTGCGGCTGCTGCCACGGACAGAAGTGTACACTTTGTTCTATGTATTGTGTTGAGTTCAAAAATCTTTGGGCGGTTGTGTGAAGAGAAGTCCCAGATGCAGAAAGTTATAATAAAAATTTATTTAATAAAAAGATGATGAACAGCATTTCAAAATGAATCACACTAATAACTACACAATATATACAAAATATATCCCATGGGAGAGAGATATCCCATGAGACAGAGTTATTTATTTGTCTTGACCCTCCAATGTAAACTCTCTAGCTCTCACTAGGAGCACTATAAAGCATTATTTTCCAACAATTGTAAACCTGCTGCACACAGCGTGGCCTTGCAGCCTGTGGGAAGTGGGTCTGCAATGTAACTGAGATTTACAATTGCAGATAATAATATTCTGTTCACATGCAACTCAAATGACTACAGCAGTGAAGTGAAGAGTGTGTGAGCTTGATTCAGTGCTTCAGGTTAATTTAGCTCCATAATCATGCTGGAGTTGCACCGAGCACATATTGCTGGTAAAACAAATGGCAAAGGTCTTTGAAATGTTGAAAATTGTATCTGAGAACATTTCCTTGAAAATCATGAACACCTAATGCACAATAGTTGTGTATGAACGTAACAGATGTTAACCTTGTTTTCGATTTCACTTCCAAATTAGTGGTTTTGAGTTTAGAGGATTTAAAGTGATGTCACCACATCCCCAAAGGCTGTGAGCTAAATGCTACCGTAACCAAACTATCAAAATAATACAAATTTCTTTCATTTTCTATGATGAAGGGACACCCTAATGGGACCATGAGCCGCTGTGTCCCGGTGCATTCCCTCCTCCCCCCTCTCATCTTCTGTCATCTCTCTAGTTTCGCTCTCTAAGAAAGGAACAAAATGCCTAAAACAGCAAAAGAGCCGTCCACAGATGGAAGCCCCGCCCTGAAGATGATGCTCATAAACACGTTAGGTCTCAAGTCCCAGTCGACTTTTTTGGAGGTAAACCAGAACACTGCAATAACATTGTGTTCTTTGCGAGCACATTTTGAATTATAAGATTGGATATTTAAAAAAGTTAGTTTTCAGTGAATCATTTCAAAGTCTTATCTAAATGGTTTTCTCTCCTGTTTATGAATTAAAAAACAGATGAGAAAGAGGTTTTACCAGGATAAGCTTTCTAAGATCATTATTTTTTTCATCCTTGAAACGGATGGAAAAATAGTATAATAATAGTTATAATACTAATACATGTTTGTTGCTGTGATACTTCGTCCACAAGAAGCTGAATTGAAGGCATTCATGTTTTCCTCCAGGTGAGCGTTGATTTCTCCATGCGTTTAAAAAAACAACCCTGAATTATTATGTGTTGGCACGTTACACAAACTAAAACTTAACTTGAAGAAAATACATGATGGGATGGTTGTGTCCTGCAGCCTTTTGTGGCTGGAATGAACATTACAACAACAAACACATGGAAATATGAATCATCTTGCAAGACGTTTTCAGCAGTTTCTTAGATTAAAACAATATTTAGTAATAGACTTTTTGATATATTTTGGGGCTACAGTTTTTGCCCAGCATGTGTAATTACCAAGACATTGAGTTAAATGCAGATTTGGTAGTCTTGATCAAGATAACTTTGCAGAAATTCTCATGACTGCTATCAATCAAAGGCTTTGACAAAAATCTGAACAATCTGCTATCTACAGCTGTCGCAGGACTCTAACAAACCCAACCAATCATGTTGTGGCTCAGTGGTTAGCAAGTCAGTCTTTCAACCAGAGGACCGGGGTTCAAACCCCGCCTCAGCCAGTCCATGTCGTTGTGTCCCTGAGCAAGACACTTAACCCCCAGTTGCTCCCCGGGCGCTTCACGAGGCTGCCCACTGCTCCTTAAAGGATGGGTCAAATGCAGAGGATAAATTTCCCCACTGTGGGACTAATAAAGGGGTTTCTTCTTATTTGGCTTTTCGGCTTTTACCTGTTTGAGCAGGAAAAACACATACTTTTATGAAAGACAAATCCAAGATATTTTTAAAAGTGGTGTACTTCAAAGGAATTGATCTTAGCTCAGATGGCTTTCTAAATTGCATAATCAGTTGTTTTTTTCTTTGTTATTAATGCCATCACCATGAACTCATAATAATGAAATGTATATCTTTCCAATCAGCACAATAACAACCTATGACAGAAAACTAAAATATCATCAATGTGTATACTAATACAACCAAATAAAGAGGGGGAGGGGACACTGCCCTGCTTCAGCCTGAGATGATCTAACTTTTAATTATTATAAATACTTAACTTCACTCAATCAAAGCCAAACTTTGCATATAGAGCTATGTGATCCATATAGGCCCCATCAGTACCAAATTTGGGTAACTGGGTTTCAGCCTCTGGGACTGAGCATATAAGACAAATCTAATAAATACATTTAAAAAAAAAAAAAAGTCAAATCCCTGCCTCACAAGTCAATATGTTAATTGTGTCATGCTTATAACACTATTACACAATACATATAAACATAAACCATAAGAATGACTAAAAGTGACTCAAAATGCACCCTGAGCTTTGAAAAAATGCTGATTAAAAAAGTTAGGAACTAGCTAGAAGGCTAAACTTAGAATGCTTAGAGTCCGCCAATACCAACCATTCCACTCTCACACAAAGCATCGCAAAGATATGCACAAGAATGTCATTTGTATCCTGCAAAAATTATGAAAATTGACTTACTTATGGCTGAAATATGAATATTCCAGGCCTTCCTGCTACCTCCTCACAGCTAAGGCCACTGAGCACCATGCTGCAGTGAAACAAGCCCCGTTCAGGGACCACCGAGGACTGTGGGAACTTTCTAGTTTAGAGTTGACATGAGTTCTCGACATGTCTGAACTAAAATAATTATTAGAAATACTTAACTTTACTCAATTAAAGCCAACTTTGCACAGATACTCCTATTATATTGAGCTATTTTATATTTAAATAAAAAGTGTTCGTTGATATATTTAAGATAATAAAAAATAACCTTTAATTTTATTTTTCGAAAAATACATTTTTCTTTTTTCTTCTGTGTACTATCATAAACCAATATACCACTAACACATATATGACCTTATTATCTATCTTCACAAGGGTATTCTGTATATTATAGCATTTTACATTTTTCAAATAGACCTTGTGAATGAGGAGATAATCAGGATTTAATATGATATTTTTTGGCCTGAAAAATGGGTGGCTACTAGATGGTTATATATTAAATTTAAATATAGTTACGATAAGAAAATACAGCTTTTAATAATTTTTTTGGTAAATATATATATGTTTTTTTTTTTCATAAACCAATATACCAGTAAGATGATGAGCCAGACTTCTTTGAATATGGATATGACCAATTTTTTATTTTCGGAAAATAAGGGCTTGATCTTAAGTGGCCCTGTACAAAGCCTGAGCTTTGTACAGGGCTTTGCATTATACAATTTGATTTCAATACCAGCTAAAATTTACTAAATACACCAACAGATCTCTTTTGATCCGATCTAAAGCCGTCCTAAGAAACAAGCAAACATACTGTGCTTATCAAGGTGGTGCCTTTGAAACGTATTGAACTCGAGAGTCGGGGTTTAGGGGTGATTTGCTCCACACAGATGGAATCATACCATTCAGAAGGCATGTGACGTATAGCTGATTTAAAGTATTCCACATATTAGGGGTTTTGTGGACCTCATTAGGGATGTCCTGAACACCACCAGCTTCATTTAACAGTTTGGTCTACCTGGGTACCTCCTCAAGAAGGATCTTGCTATTCAACATATATTTTTAGCAATACGCTGTATTACTCCTCCCATTTTCAAGATTCCATTTAAATGTACAGCTTTCATATAAAAAATAGACGGCTCCTGAAAAACACAAATCCTGCAACTTGTTGTGATTATTAACTATGTCCTGTTTGATATTGAAACAGGAGTGGTCAGGAGGTCTACTGTAATCGTCAATCAAATGAATACATTCATATCCAACAATACCAGAGGGTGTATAAACGTTAAATTCAAGAGACACGTTTAGCCAGACATCTGATCCTCAGCAGCATCACCCCGACAGAAATAGATGCAAAATGGTCATTATAAGAAGCTCAAGCGTAAGTTCACTAAGGAAGACACGCTTTACCCTCCGGTTCATTCATAAGCTCAGTCTCTAAGTCTCACAGCGATTACTCCATCAGCTGATTGGGGGCGTGGATGTGGAAGGAACCAACCAGTCTGAGTCGGAGCAGATCGGTAAGCCAATCACAGCGTTGTTGTCAAACCTTTAAATATGTTCTCCTCTCTGCCGCTGTCAGTTGTCATTGCAGCTCAAACCGCTGCGACCCTCCTCCACCCCAGTCACCTCCAGTCAGCATCAGTCCTGCTCATCATCATCATCATCATCGGGTTGCAGCAACTCCCTTCTTCACCACCACCACCACCACCAGTGTCTGGACTCCAGGGGGTTCTGCCTGTGCAGATATCAGCATCACTACCTCGTGCTTATCCTAATTCAGGATGGAGTCCAATCGCCAAAGACTTTGCACTATTCTCATATATGCAATTGTAATACATTATTGTTAAACTCTAAAACAAGTCTCTCCTGATTGAACTGAGTTTAAGCACACATTTACAGTCTTTTAAATAACTTGATATGGGTCTTGTAGTGTTTATATCTGTATAAAATATATGAGTCTAGGAATAATATCATATTTGTAATCAAAAATATAATGTTATTCAATTCAATTTCAATTAAATTCAGTTTATTTTGTATAGTCCAAAATCACAAATACAAAGTCATCACAAATATAAATAGTCTATGCAGCACAGATATTTCTTCATAATAATGTTATTTTATGTGAATCCATTTCATTTGACATGTTTACAGACAACCCCCCCGCCCCCCTCCCCTAGCAATTTCATAGTTTCTATTTGATGATAAAGTCACACGATCATCTGTCGCTATATGAACTATGGTCTCTTCAGTTTACTGTTGAAATCTCATTCATGAAAGTTACCAGTAAAGTCACCACCGAAAAACAGCCCCTGGACTTATGTTTTGTATTCTTTCAGCCTGCACTCTATGGGTGTAACAACGGAATCAGCGGACTAAATGAAAAAACAAATAAATATGCGTTCCAACTCCATCTTTATGTTTCTGGGGTTGGAATAGCAAGTGATTATGATGGAAGAATACCTTCAATATGTAAATTAGGAATTGCAACATATGCTTTATTGACAGTATTGACAATAAAGCAGAAAAGTGGTCAACAACAGTGCTCTCAACAAAAATACCAACACTTTGATGGCTCTCATATTATAAACACGGTTATGACTAAACCAAGTAAATCATCAAGATTTAATGAATTACTTTAAAATGAGTCTCATTCAGTTGATGGAATTAGTTTGAAGGACACAAAGAGGTACTGCTCTGGATGAAGAGGTACTGCTCTGGATAAAGAGGTACTGCTCTGGATGAAGAGGTACTGCTCTGGATGAAGAGGTACTGCTCTGGATAAAGAGGTACTGCTCTGGATAAAGAGGTACTGCTCTGGATGAAGAAGTACTGCTCTGGATAAAGAGGTACTGCTCTGGATAAAGAGGTACTGCTCTGGATAAAGAGGTACTGCTCTGGATGAAGAGGTACTGCTCTGGATAAAGAGGTACTGCTCTGGATAAAGAGGTACTGCTCTGGATAAAGAGGTACTGCTCTGGATGAAGAGGTACTGCTCTGGATGAAGAGGTACTGCTCTGGATAAAGAGGTACTGCTCTGGATGAAGAGGTACTGCTCTGGATGAAGAGGTGCTGCTCTGGATAAAGAGGTACTGCTCTGGATAAAGAGGTACTGCTCTGGATGAAGAGGTACTGCTATGGATGACGAGGTACTGCTCTGGATAAAGAGGTACTGCTCTGGATGAAGAGGTACTGCTCTGGATGAAGAGGTACTGCTATGGATGAAGAGGTACTGCTCTGGATAAAGAGGTACTGCTCTGGATGAAGAGGTACTGCTCTGGATGAAGAGGTACTGCTCTGGATGAAGAGGTACTGCTCTGGATAAAGAGGTACTGCTCTGGATGAAGAGGTACTGCTCTGGATGAAGAGGTACTGCTCTGGATGTACAGTTCATGTTCTCCTCACACCAGCACCGTCCACTGGTGCGGCTCCAGAGAGGGTCTGTTTGCCCACGAGACCATGGCTGGCCCTGAACCCTGAACCCTGGTTCAGGGTTCTTTGGCCTGGAGAACACAGCTCATGGATGAACTAATGCACTAAGTGTCCAACAAAGACGTTCTTAAAACCTTCACATACAATAAGTACATTTTTGCATTGAACAAGAACTGTGCATTCGTACCCCAACCACCTCCATTGAAAGCACGTTAGGAAGGAAGCCGTTGTGTACTAATGGAAGATTACAGCAGAACAATCTGTTTCCAGATAGTTCTGCTGTAATCTTTATGGCACCGTTGTGTTAAGTCAGATCTGAAGACATTGTGAACGCATTCTTGAAGGCCATTTAGAGACGCACTTGACATTTCTAAAAGTAAAAGGTTGTGAAAGGAGGACTTCTCACTATGTAAAACATTGAGTATGTGAAGGTCTAGTTTGTACACAGTTACAACCTGAGATCTGATCTAGCATCATCATGTGTAATCTATTGTACGGTTGTGAAACATTAGAGAAACCCCGGACACGGATCATTTCATTATGACACATGAAGAAAAATGAACTGAAAAATGAACAACTGGAATTATCCTCAATTATGCATCAACCTTGTGTTTTTTTAAATTACCAGCATGCCTCATATATCTGGCAATATCAACATGCTATATCAACACAGTCAATCATAGTTAGACACACACCCACTCAACACTTCCTTAAGCTGCTTGATTTGATGCAACAGTTACTTTCATCATTGAAACCATTCCATTGCATTCGTGTGCAGGATTATTATGTGTTGCAGATCGGGCTGGGTCTTGAAAAACAATATATATATACCAGTATCCTTAAAATGATACCATGTACATAAGGATACTGTGTTTAATACCCAGTATGTGAATGAAAGACAACACACAACATAAACACAAAAGGTGGTGCGCCGGGTTTATTCTCTGTTGTCTTATCTATTTTTCTTAATAAATAATGTAAACAAATGAAGTACTTTCATATTTTGAACAAATGCCAACTGTTTTCAATAGATAGATATCCGAAATAAACATCCTCTAGATCTAGGTGTATTGTAGATTAGTGTGTACCTAGTTTGTTTACCTGGAGCAGTTTTAATACTCCGGCCGGTACCCAGCCCTTTGATGATGTTATGTGCAGTATTGCAGAGTGAACTGTGGCGGCCTTCTGAATACACACCGTAGCTCAGCCTCTGCACAGGGACAGAAACATATTATAGCCCTTTTCAGCCCAAGCCATTCAGCCTGCTCTCCATCCTGCCATTTGACATCTATTACAATACCAGTCAATGGGATTCACAGAATGGCGATGGAAGGTCCTCTCAATGTCAGCGCTCCTATCTTTGAAATGAAGTCAGTGATTAAAAAGTAGTAAAGACGGGGAGCAATAGGCCGGATTCCAGGTGACAGACAGCCAGCAAGAGAGAGGGAGTTCTTCAAGTAGCCATTTGCCGCGTGATCACGATCATTTCATGGCAGCTGAGAAAAATGAACTGCTGTAAATTAAGTATTACAAACAAAGTAAGACATCTTAAATGGCTCTCACATACATTAATAGATACATCTGCAAAGGCTGCGATGTGATGACTTTATAATAATGACACAGCCCTCATTTCCACTTGAACATCCTCCACCTCTTTGTCTTTATCCTCCCTTTCACTGTGAAAAGCTGCTAAATGCTTAAAGGCAGGATTGTAGAACAGGAAGTCCTCAGTGTGCGTGCAATGAAGCAGCTTGAACAGGTTTCTTCTCAACTATTTATTGAGGATTTAAATAGTTTCTACCTGTTCTCCCAGGCCACACTTAAAGAAGATGGCCTTTAAAAAAAACTTTTGTCATAGTTTCTCAACCTCCTACATCCACATTATCCTGACAGTGGTACCTGAGACAGGTGCCTCTCTGTAGATACAGCAGATACACAATTCCACTCTTGTTAAAGACGTGCGATGTGTTGTGCCAATACATTATAACAAAGTTATATATAGATATATATTACATATTTAGGTCAAACCAATTTAGCTTATGGCCTACAATGCAGATTTTATGTTGACTGCATTATCAATCCAGCATGTAAGACGTTCTTTCCTTCTTCAAACCACCGTCCTGGACGGACAGGACAACTAACTGAAATAATTGGATCTGTGCTTAATGCTGCTTTTGGAAGCAATCCTCTCACACACTTCTAACATTTCTTCAGTAAAGGCTTCTTTATTCCCTTATCTCCTATCTCCCATTCATCGTGCGCCTTGGCTAGCAGTCAACTGTAGAAAGGGAATCTGTGATGAATTACTTTTAGCCCAGGGCGAAGTTTAATTTTTATTTTAAGCTATTTTTGTTTTGACTGTTTATCTGAAGAGAAGCTCACCTGTATGAACAATTAATTAGCCTGCAGACTAGAATTAGAATAGTATCTGTTCTCCTTGCGCTGTCATGGCTGGCACTTTAGCAATAAACACATTTGATGTCTCTGTCACTTTCATATTGAGATGTGAAATAATTCATCACTGTGTTTGCAGCTGGAACAGATGTGATGTCGTCGAACATTTCCACTCTGAAAATGGTCATTAAATTATTTCCACACTTTAGGGCATCATACTTTTGATTGGAAATTATAAAGTTATTACAAGTGAGATATAAATATGCAACCAAGTTTATTGCAAGTCAAATTACCTGTAACATGAAACTCTTCATTGGCTCTCAATCATAGATCTGCTCTGAATTTGGAAGATTGCTGTGAACACGTGAAATACCCTTTCAAACTAATTGTTGTTTAAATCAGGAACAGGTGGAAAAATCCAGACAGACGAATATTTTATATTATGTTCCAGCTGTGAATTCGTCCTCAGTTGATGTTGGTTCAGATGACACGGAGACAGATTCAGGTACCAAGAGAACAGGCTATATTTTAAAACATGTATTCAGCCAAAATGTTTGTTTGTATGTATTTATAAGACATTTTGATATACTTAAAGACATGTTTCTCGTAGGAGGATAGTTTCCTTCTTTGTGGGCAAAGAACACATCTCTGCTGCAGGCAGATACATCTGTCTTTCTTTTCAGATTCTGATATAGCAGCCAGCAAATAATTAATTTTCCAAATTGTCAGAGCATACCTTTACTTGTGATAACTGGTGTGACAAAGATGTACATTCGCATTTATTATAAAATGTCAGTCATTATAATCATTTAAGTGTAACTTTAACATGTATTAGAGCTCATTAGAGAGCGATGGAGCAAAGCAAAGGCACTTGTCTGTCCCTGATCTGTTATCAGTATCTGAGATGCCCCGAAACAACCTTGAATTGATTTGACGGTACGGTGTCACTGTCACGTCCTCCCGTGTCTGCAGGTCCCTTCCTTCAGACATGTCTCTATGGCAACCTGTGATGTTTTCCAGGAGAGAGGGTCCAGCCGGAGGGGTCCTCCATACTGGATGGCACTTAGAGCTGGAACTGCAGCATGGCATCGCTTTTGCATGCCGCACACAGAGACACAACCGTGCACCCCAACACACACAAACATCGTTCAACATCTGTGATTAATAGTGATGGGAACTAATTTGTTTGTTTACATGTAAGGAAAGTGCTCAGGAGAACAGAACATGCCTGTCCCCGGCTCTATAGTTTAATGAGGCAGACTTCGCATTCTGTCAACACACATTCAACGCTCAATTCTCTCGGGCTCTTTTTTAATCAACGCGCCCACTCACTTAAAGCAGTGCAGCACATTTCCATAACTGCCTTCATCCTGCTTCATCTGTCTCTGTGTTGGGTTAAACTCAGAGCTTTGTTTTCGCACACTTTAAGGTGACATGGCCATTCTTTTTGTCGTAATACGTCATTGACAGACATCCTGAGCTCGCCGCAGTACTCTTTTGGCTGACTTGCCAATATGATTTTCTACCAAAGTCTCTCTGGTTCGTAAATCCTCCAGCAGCGAGAGATGCTTAGCGTTGATGGCTCCGCACAAACACATTTCCATTCCTCTGGGGCTTTGGTGGAACAAAACAATCAAGCGGGGTTAGAAAGTCACACGGTACATTACAGTGACGGATTCCTGAAAGCCCAATAAAGACCCTTACATCAATGCCAGTTTCAATTGATTACTTTTAATGAGTGCAAATAAATAATGCAAGACCATTCTCACACACACACACACACATCCCCCCGCCACACACACACACACACACACACAGCACAGACACTGACAAGTAACAGTAACTTTAGTAAAGTTGAATGCCCTTCAATTGCATTGCCTTTGTTAAAATGTCTTTGAGCAGGATTGCTTGTTAGCACTTTGCCAGCCACCAGATCCAAATCGCACTAATAAGACGGTGTCAGAGGACCCTTCGTCCTGTTAAGTCAGAGGCACCAGTCAGCATTTGTTAAAGCATGTGGGAGATTTGTATTCATTTCTGGGAAATCCAAATTAGCCAGAGTAGGACAACTAAGAGTTCTAGGCAATGGTAAGGGACGATCATATATATTGTTCAACCCATTTGTTCAGTACTATAGCTTTGTTCTTGCTCCTGTCCATTAAGGCAAAGTGCTCCGTAATCATGAAGAACACACTAGCTACCCCTTATTTTAGGTTTTGGCCAAAAAAAGCTACGTTCTTATAAGACATCCGGGTTTTTAAATAAGTCTTTTTTTCATAACTTCACGTAGGTAGTAGCTTGTAAGTTAAGTACTTTACATTAAATAAAACAAGTTAACATGGTTCCACACGAAACACTAACATTGGTCTCCTGGGGGAAAGTCCTGGGTGTGTTGGACCCATGTGTCCATCCAATCCTTCTTCCTGTATGGTCTTTCTCTCTCTTTATACAACGTCACCTGACTTCCAAAGCAGAGTTTACACGGGAGTTTGTATTATTTGCAAGCCTGGTGCATCTCATTGAGAAGTCAAAGGGCCTTGTGCTTTGGCATCAGATGCCAAAGACCCCAACAAAGCATTGGTACTTGGCAATGAGACCAAACTGTCACAGTGGAACCTAAAAGGGCCCGACAAATAGCAAAGACCTTTGATGTCCGTCTGTCCTCTCATCTGTACCACGTTTAGGACAAGAGAAAGTTAACTCAACAATGGCTGGTAAGATTCCTATTGGTGGAGATATTCATGGTCCCAGGAGATGATTTTGCTTGTCATGCCATGACCTTTCATTCAATGTCACAATCAGTATCTATACAATAGTGAAGGGCTGATTATCCATGAATTCCCATTAGTTCAGGCAGAGCTCTGAAGTCATGCTGGCAGTAGTTCATTCATGCTTTACAATCACCAGCTCATTCATCGCCACCAGCTGACTAATGACAGATGTCCGTGTAGGTGTACAATGTGACAGTTTCTACCTGACACAATACTCTGGTAATACCTTCATGCCGAGACCATTTGTTCCCTCCCTCTATCACCCTAACCTCCCTCTTATATGATCTCCCAGCAATCATCCTTGCTTTTCTGATTCTTTGACAGTTTCCTCAAAGATTGCTGACAAATTTGTCCGTGTAAAACATTGACTAGTCGCTCAGTCAAAATGAGCCATGGATACTAGTGCTGTTCTATATCCAGAGGATGAACTATACTGGTTTATAGACCTGTCCTCAGCACACAGAATGACAGCATTGTGTGATTGTTCAAATACTTAAAAAGGCCTGCGTTTTCCTTGTCCTAGCCAATAAGGACTTTCTGTGGCCAAATAAATGAGCAGATAGGTTGAGTGTAGGTAGATGAATTGTCCAACATAGTGTGTGACTTTGACGCAAGAGGCCACTGAACCGTTGCATAATCATTCCCTCAGGAAAACCTTGACAACGTGCATGACCTGAAAATGGCCATATGAATAATGTTTGCAATAATAATGGAGGGCTTGACGTTTTGTTCTGATAACAACCATCCATCCACTGAGGAAGGACATGGAGTGTGTGTTTAAAATGTTTGGAAATCAAATGTTTGGTCAAAAACCTTGTGTCTTGTTTGGAAGGCGATCTTTGTCCTTGAGGCTCGAAGACGTTTTGGTGGATTTAAGCATATAATAGTCCTTGGACCAAATAACCACTTGGAATGAAGACATTATAAATTGTAATAGATAGACGGCCTTGGCATTTGGTGATCACAATTATAAAGAACATGGTTGAGTTTATGAATTCCTTTACCTGTAGTGCCTTTCTAAACTCAAAATGTACATTCAATCAAACTTGAGAGTGCTCGTTGGTAAGTCCAATGGACACAATAAACCCGTAAAGTCCACCTCTCTAACGTTTAGGCCACTGTGGCTCACTGTGGCGTTACAGTGAGACCCTTTTTTATCTGATGTGCAACGTCCTCCTCGCGGTGTGGAGCAGTGGAGAACACATAGCCTTCACCAGGAGGTGCAAGCAGTGGGGTGTTCGAGGCTGGAATCACAGCGGGTCTCTTGCTCAGCATGGGTTCCGTCTCTGCGTATACATGTATATTTCATGATATTTCATTTCATCTAAAAATGTAAACTTCACGTATCTCACTGTGTTATTTTTATCTGTGATGGAACACGAGAGAAGATCTTTCCCCATCTGTGATTCTCCATCACAATATACACGTGTTATGAACATGTTCACATGGAAGAGGCCTCCATGGACAACAATGCAATATATTAATTAAACAGGACTTAGTAACGTTTTCAATGCCGTTTGTTTTTTATTACCTTCAATGTAACGGTTATATATGTTCAAGGTTTCTACCTAAATAGCACATACAATTAAACATTTATTGATGAATGCACAATGTCTAAATATCTATTGATTTATCCAGCCATAATACATTTGAATATGCAACATTTAGACACACTGAGTAATTCAGTAATCTCCACCTTCCTTGCTTTTTGTCCTGATTAAGAGCCGGAGGCCGGCTAGTGGTTTGCCCTCTCTTTGCACCACATGGATGATTGTGTCTCTGCTTGCTGAATTTACAAACACAGGCACTGGTTTAATTTTGCATTGTTCTTGTCTATCTCTCTCGCCTTCGCTCTCTCTTGCTACTTTGCATTCTGAATTCACTGATAAGTAAACCTGATTAGCTGAGCCGCCGCTGCCAAATTCACTCCTCAATTCCAAAGAGGATGTCATTTTTTTTCCCTCTCTTCATTTTCCATTCCTCTTTCTTGTCTTTCAAACAGATGAATGGCTGATGAGATTTGACGGGCCCATTTCTACCGACAGAGAAGTAGTTTCCTGTTTCCAAGGTTTTCACTGATGAAGGCTGACTTCCCAAACCAAGAGACCTGCAGTAAGACCAATTTGCAATATCACCTGCAAAATGGTTCTCTTTTCCCCTGAGACATCACAGGAGTCGTCTGAGAGGCGTCTGGGCTGGTGTGTGTTCTGGCAATGATCTAGTTATTTTCTCTTGAGTAATTCTGTAACTGTTTGTATATACTTAGTTATTTTTGGTCACATGTAGCTCAAAAAACATGTATTGAACATTGTTCATTTATCAATACATGTTATGTGCTATTTAGGTTTTTTAAAAAGTAGTATGTCTAGGTAGAAACCTTGAACATACAGTATATAAGATTACATTGAGGGAAATAAAAAAAAACATATTTGAAAATGTCCCAAAATCCTGTTTAGCTAATATATTGGATTAAAATCCATGAGGGCCACATCCATCTGAGCATGTTCATAACACAACACATGTATATTGTGATGAAGAATATATATATCATTATTTTCTAGTTTTATATTGTCATCCCATTCTGTTTTTTTTTTTTTTTACCTATTCTCCACCTCTGTGTAGCTGCATAAATGAAGGACGGACTGGTTTTGACAGACATTTAGCAGTACTATCAAGTAAAAAGTGATTTAAGCTCAAAGAAAAGAGGCCGGGCCAGTCTCCGGCGGAGTCAGCCCTCTCCAGTTCACTCAGTATAAAGCTCAGTGTGTTACCAACCAAACAGATGGGAGCCCTCAGTGTTTGAATTTCATCTGTGAAAATGGTTTATTTAAATATTATTCTGATATCGTCATTATAATACAAACTGTTGCAATGTTCCAGTACAGAAGCCTCACACAATACCAAAGAAAAGATAACTAGAATTCATCAGAATTTTTTTGACAGCTCAACAAACAGACAGGACTGCATTGAAATGAAATACATTAGAATAAACAAATACATCTAGAGTGGATGAGTAGCGTGGCATATAAAACAGAACAGGAGAATGGGTGTGTTTCTGAAATAGCATCCCGGATGAAGGAACTGCTGCTCTAGCCGTCATTGTGAACTCTTCTCCTCTTCAGTAACTGAGCTTGTTGAGCCTCCATCGCCACCCAAACTCATGACTCAGTTTCTCAATAAGCATCATTTTTTTTAGAGTTGTTCCGATACCAGTAGCAGTAGTGATAAAGCCTAAAACGCTGGCTCAAGTTTTAGCGAGTACGTGAGTCTATTCACCGATCCGATATCCCATTATCTTGTCATTTACCGGCTCAGTTAGACCACACAGGAACAACTTCACGTGCACTTGATCTGCACATCCTGTCTGATTCAACAGAGATGAGGAGGGAGATACATGGCAACGTCCATTATCAGATGCAGAAATAACACAGGCTGGTCTCATCCAGTATTCGTAGCAAAAACAATGTGGCGTATATTGTAGATATCCCACAAAATGATTTAGTATGTTATCTACATAATCATGAATGAGGATGTATAAAGACAGCTAAAGCACAGGAGTGGAGGTGGCTCTTTCAGCCTGGAGACCACAGTTCGTCACTGTTGATGTGTTTTGGCACGTTACATCAATAGTTTTATTTTATTGCCTTAACCTAACCAAACATTTGACGATCTTTTGCGAAACCTAACTGAGTTCCTTGTGAAGACAGAAGTTTAGTTTGAAAACATGGCTGCTGGCTTTCGCAGGAAAACGCATAGAAAACGAGGAGTCACTTTTGGTGGGCAGCCAGCGCGAGCAACGTCTGTCAAACCAAATGATGAGACCAGATGAGAAGAAAGTTCTGTGGCGTTCGTTCTCTGTGTGAATTTGTTAATGTTTTACAAAGGGTTTAACCTGAGTAATATCATACAACAATAATAACAATCATATCACATCCATACGGGTTAGTAGTATACAGCTATTTAATAATAATTAGTAGTTTTGTTTTTAAAGTTATCGGATTCAAAGTGCAGGTATTGTAATCGGTTTCAGGAGATAAAAATGGTATCGGAACAACTTCATTTTATCATTTCTCAAATCACAATATCAAATCAATCATGGCTCCAATCTGTCCTTCTTTGTTATTCATTATGTCGTGAGGACCCACAGTGAAGCGAGCCCCCTGGATTAGGATGAAAGCCTTATAAAGGAGATGTTTCTAATATTCATAGCTATATATAGAATTTTTTTTTTTTTAGTCATACATTTTACCCAAGTTCATTTTGAAGAGATGAAAACCCACTTTGGACTTGTTAACACTTGAATATGAATACATGACACCATTGTTACAAGTACAGAACATCACTGGCGTCTGCCTTTTTAAATTAATGTTTAAAAACAAAAGAAAAAATGTTAACATGCTGATTATTTCATTTACAAGTTGTACACATCTGTAACTTTTTACATGAGGGTTGGACAAACTGTCCACTCAAACAGAGCACATTGTGTGTGGACACAATAGAATCAACCTCAAAATCCCGTTTTACCTTCAAATAAAGTGGACTGTTTTTTTTCTGCAAACTAAACGTTCAGAATCATTGTACATTACATGTAATTTCAAAACACAGCAATCGATTTCCAGTCACAGCAGATTGGCATATACTATGTGACTGTGATGCTAGGTTAACTGTCCAAATTCACCCTGAAGCTATTTGGGTTTTGAGGGACCAGGCGGGGTCCTCTATCGCCTCACATCTTGTCCCCACGCTGGACCTGCTGATCACACTCGCGTCTGATTGCAAAGCACTCAACGCATGGCCTGCTTTTGATGCCAGTGCTGAATCAACAAGTTTCCCTCCACCGTTCTTTGGGAATGCAGTGCAACTATACGGGGGGGCGGGGGGAGGTGTGGGGGGATGGGGGGTGGGGGGTATGCGTCGTCTGCAAAGCAGAATCAAAGCTTGAGGGGAGGTAAATGTTGCGTTTTGAGAACACAGCACAATAATCAATGGCGTTTACATCTGTGCATTATGTGTCAATGTCAGATTATACCATACAGCACATGAAAAACTACATGTTCATGCTTCACCTTTAATTCGACGTAAGTTTTGGCCATCAACTGAACAGAAAAATAGCATGCGCTTTGGGGTCAGCGTCTATCAAAATAAAATATTGATCTTATTGCAGGGTGAATGCACTCGTGGTGGAGAACATTCACTTACAGATTCTGGAACATGTGTGTTGCTGATAGATGGTGCATAATTGTCTTTTCAGCTTAAAAGTTAACAAAAGAATATCATTTATTTATTTCAGGTTATTCTGTATCTGTTGTTGCACGGAACCAAAGAAACACCATTGTCTGTGTTTGTGTCAGATTGTCAAAGCGTTTTGCTAATAAATGCTCTGCAAGGATAAAAATCTCTATGAAATATCATCTGAAAATAAAGCTAAAAATATATTACTGTAAGATATAAGAGAGAAGATTAACAAAACTAACTCATTTCTTCCAGACATGGGTCATATACAGTGTTAATGACAGTCGGCTCTGTGTTGCACTGCATCTCAACTCATCCAGCCTCTCAAACGGCGACCTGCAAAATGTGTGTGTGTGTGTGTGTGTGTGTGTGTGCTGGCGTCAAAAAAACAAGACAACGAGCAATACCCATAATCCAAAGTGGGTAAACTCTCATTCATCCTGTGTAGAGATGAGACAGCAACTGAAGCATGCCGTGTGAAAAAGCTGCGGGTCAATTAAAATTAATCATCCAACGGTCACATATCAGGATTTTCCAATGACGCATAAATTGTGACATCCTTTTTATTCCTACTGAGGATGCAATACAAATTAAGATGACGGGGGACAATTTATATATCACACCAAAGCTAGCACATTAAAAATAAAGCTAAATTCAACAAACTGTAACACTGAACTCCGAAGTGTTGACTTATGTAGCTCAAATAACTTATGTTCCCCTCGTTTACGCTGCCAGGTCAATAAGCATGCACACCTGTATACGTATCACTAACAAGATGTAAAAGTATGCACATTGGATCAAGTCGATGGCCAATACAGCTGGAGAGAGGTGAGAATTTGAACCCTGTTTTAATGTCACCAGTCTAAATTGACATGTACTTTAATTATTTTGTTTCTTTGAGAGGGCCTATTCACAATGGAGCTCCATGGCCAATATGGTGAGTTTCAGCTATGTATACAGCACATACAGTATTTCTAGGTGTTTTAAAGAAAACAGATATATATATATATATATATCTAGAATCATATATATTACACAAATATAGATTCTCTTTTTTTTCTTGTTCACTTTTGAGCAATAAACACATGGAACTGGAACAGGGAGACCATAAGGAAAGTCATTCTTCCATGAGAGTTATCCAACAAGCTACAGAGTCCGTTTGTCACAGCGGAGCGCTGCACATCAGAGGGCGTCGAGCGGCCGTCTGTACAAAAGGTATCCAAGAGGTCTAAAGGTGACTGGTGTTTACAGTGGCTAATAGCAATGTGCTGGGAGCAGTGGTGGCAGGGAGATGACGGCCAACTGTGCTGTCCGCGTATTGTGTGTGTGTGTGTGTGTGTGTGTGTGGAAGGGAGGGGGGACTGGGGGTGGGAGGGGGGGGGGGGGGGTTCTTGTTCACTTTGAGAGCAAACAGAGCGACATCAGGGCGCAAACCATGTCAGTTCTTCAAATTATAACAAGGCACCCCTCACCAAACCACACGCCAGGAGGAGGACTGCCGGTCCACAGGTAGATGATGATATTCTTGTACCTGAGAAGAGAAGAAGCAAAGGATACAACCATGATGAAAAGATTCACCAATGCAGCGCTGTAAGGGAGACACGATGTAATGATGCATGGGGTAAGATATTATGTATTTGTAGTGAGACGTCACAGACATTTGTTTCAAGAGAGACACACCCCTCTGCTTCTGATACCGACGCACGCCGTCTGTATGAGGAGCAGCAGGTTTTCAACTAACAACAATGGAAACCGCAGCTGGAGAAATATTAGAACTGTCAGAGCAAAAGCTTCGTGCGGACCAAAGAAGTCCATCAGGAAGGAAGGCATAGGTTGGATGGATAACCTAACTGTAACCTAGGTGACCTAGGAGCGTCATATTTTGACACGATGGATGAGAAGACCAGGCGGCAGTATGTGACGAATGCTATGATGGGAAATATCCTGCTTAAATAAAACATGCATGGGATTTGTTTTGTGTGTTTGTCATCTTTAGGGCAGTGATGAGATGTGAACTTTGACCTTCCATGTCAGGGCGTCTGTGGAATGTTAATCGCTGCTGAGCAGGGGGCAGACTCTGCAGCCATGCATCCAACTACCGCGGCCTCCTCCTACTGTGATCAAACACATGTGATACGTCAGAAACCAACGTGAGCTGCAAAGAAACAAGATCCCTTGAAAAACACTTGGCGGTGCACTTGTGTCGTATGGGACCCTCATTTTGAGGAGACCAGGCTGCAACATCTAACATGTGTTGCCTGTTTGTGTTTCACCCGACAAGCACAGGGAAGTACACATGTAACCCGCTCACAGCAAACAGCCTTTCAAGTGTTATGGAAAGGATTTACATGGGCAGCTGCTGCTGCCTCGGCCCTGACACACTGCAGCAGCTCTGACTGTTTACTGAGCATCTGACATGCCTAACAACTGCAAACTAGAACACAGCCTCCTCTTTGATCCGCCTGCATCTCGGGGACATCGAACCTGCACTGATGAGAGCAAAGTGAACCGATGACAAGGATACGATCCTATGCAGCGGATTCCGTGGACCAAAACTAGTGAAATAGAGGAAGCAGGCATAAAAAGAGAGGATTTGAGAAGCTTGAAAGGAGGGAGTGGTGAGAAACAAGAGCGGTTGTATGAAATAGGAAATGAAATAGTCATTAAATCCCATTGACATCGACTGGATCCCCGTGTCAAACCGGGCGGTGGCTCTAAGAAGGGGAAGCGTCCAGGGGGACACTTTGTACCTCGTGGGATTGGGGGGATGAAGGGAGGAGCGGTAGGGGGCAGAGATGGAGGGCTTTGACCCTTCATTCCTCCCCACCACATCTCATTTGGCTTTCGGTGATCTAGGGAACAGGAGTGCCACAGAGGAGCAGCAATCACTCTGGGCCAAGACATCCTTCACACAGAGAATAATTAATCAGCCTCCAGCTACGAGGAGAGCGAGGCCCAGACGCAGAGCGGCAGCACACTGACGGCCACGTTCACCAATACCAGGCGATCTGCAATCATCTACTCATTAGCAAAGTTGAGGATGTACAATTTAATTAGGAAAAAAAAATAAATAGATATTTTTATTTGGGGTAACACCGGGCATGTTTTCCTGGTGGCGATGAAGAACGTGTGAGAATCCAAGTGGTTGCCAAGCCATGGCATTCTGAACATCTTGTACCATTTCACACAGCAGTAGGAACATGTGTCGAGTGTGTGTGTGTGTGTGTGTGTGTGTGTGTGTGTGGGTGCTGTGGAGGTGACGCAATACAGCATCATCCAAGACAGCATACAGCGGCTGCACATACTCATCATGCACAGTGGCTGTGCATGATGATGGCCCTTAAAATTATAATTTGTACACTTCATGATGAATGTAAAATTGTTTGTCTAACAACGGAATCATATGAAAACACACAAAATAAAGGCGGCAGATTTAATCCACCCCGACCTTTTCCCCACTCAGACATCCAAAGATGCGTTTCTATGTGAGCGAGACAGAGAGATGGAGAGAGAGAGACAGTTGTCTTTTGTTTTGCTGCTATTTAATAATAAAGAACAACATTCAACCGAAGATCAACTATTAAACTATTACTGAAATCAAAATACCATTGGAATATGAAAACTAAAAGACAAATGAAACTTTTTATGTATTATGTTTTTGTAATTTATAGTCCTGCACCATCTGCCAGAGGATGCTGCAGCAGCCTCCGCAGCCTTCTTCCATCTGTCTTGCCTTTTTTAGGTCCAAGCATGAGATCACATGTCTCAATTTGATCGGGTTTGAATGCTAAAACGATGGAGTTTCAGAATCTATACCTGTTTTATACCTGATTTTACAGAAATCCTCCCGACTGCTTCATTTGTCTCTCGTTATCTACTGCCACCACTACATACTGCACATGTACAGGTTGAATGCATGACCATGTACAGCACATAAATGAATCCCATAATTACAATGAACTGACAAGTTCCACGCGGCTTCCAAAGCGCCAGGCTTCAATGTCGGATTATGAGGTAAAAATACCAGCCGAGCTTTATCCTGCACTGCATGACTAATCTGGTGGAACTGATGACGAGGTTTGGAGGTGAACCCTGCTGAATGTCTACTCCTCCACGCTGTGAGCCATCTCTTAACGCTTTACAAAATCTGGCCAAACATGAAGAAAAGTCTTCTTGTTCCTGTTGTGGCTGCAGAGAGAACAATCACATGGAATACTTAGAATTACAAGGAGAGTTGTTTGTCAAATGTATTTTTTTCGAATGGGAATCCGGCCAACATTTTGCAAGCTGGTATTATCTGTGAAGGGCGTGTTACCTGTTTCAGTACAAAAGGGTGAAATGCAATCAGTGCATGTATATTTGGATTGCTTTGTTATTAACAGACTGTATATTACTGCTATATTTATTACCTCAGCCCCTGTGTGGATCACTGTGTTTGATTACATAAGGGAGGCTTTCTGATGAACCGTTGGCAAAAATATCCTTGCACACTACTGAGTGAATTTCATCAGATCATTTCTTTGCTCAGTTGCAGCTGAGCAAATGTGTTTCCATACTGCTCTTTTCTGCTTCTTTTTTCCATATGCAAAATATTCTTAAATTCTCTCTTGTTGAAGTCAACGTTGACTGGGTTTCACATTGGGCACTAAGAGGGGTCTCCTGGGTTAAAGTCCTGTGTTGTTCAACCCATCCATCCTCTCCGACATCCTCCATACGCAGACTCCACATACGATATGATACGTCAAAAAACAAACATACTTCAGGAGAAAAGGTTTTTTGTTTTATGTAAATGCTTTTTTGTACACTTTTAGCGATGGAGACTAATCTCTCCACTTGGTCTATAGCTTTTGCTAATGTCAGGCTGAAGTGATCCATGTGGCTGGCATAGAATACCTTTAACCTGTTGATTTAGTCAAGTGTGACACATTAAAACAATGCAAAATGATCTAATGGTTTGAAATTGATTAAGAATGGTTATTTTATACCAAGCTAACTATCACAAGTAACAAGTATTGAAACATCTCTTTGTATCGGTTCACAGGCCCGCTCATTGTGTTCCTGTCCCGGGACGTCCCGGCAGGACCAGCAGCTTTAACAGTCGGCAGCGTGAACCGGGATAGAAAACAATCGTGTCCTGAACCACATAACATCTCACCAGACACATGGTGAGATGTTATGTGTTTCAGGACAACATACAGTTGCAATGTTAGAGCCATGCTGGGTGATAATTATATCCTTCTGGGTATAATTAAGGGTCACCCCACGCTGCACAGCCCTGCTGGGTCTTTTCTTGGGCATCACTCCTTACTTCCTCCAGATGTATTATTAAAAATCCATTGGAGCAACGCTTAGCAGTGCTACAGTCCCTCTAGAATCTGGCGATGAAGCCACACTTGTGCCGAGCAGCAGGGGGATTGTTATTCATACATTATTGATTTGCTGTTGTCAGGATTTCTATTGCTTTAGTTGGTATTTGTGAAATCATTTTTCAGTTTGGTCATCTGAGAAACCACAGAGTGTAAAGGAAGGTGCATGAGGATATGATGTTATCAGGCAAACAACAACTGGAGGAAGATAGCTAAAGTTTAGAAATGCAGTCTAAATGAACATACACCACCAACATACTGTCTCCATTAATATGCAAATGAATATAGTGAGATGCTCCAAAATCCAGTCAAACTCTTTTCAGCGTGTTCCAGGGGTTTTGAGTTTCAGGGGGCTGTGTCGACAGTGTTTCATTATCTTTTTGTCCTTAACTTCACAATGATTTTGCAGCCTATCAAGTTTATCTCGCGTCACAATTTGGAGGTATATCAGTGCATTTCCCGAGTCGTGATAATTGCACAGAAATAAATATATCCACACAACTATGGTGAGAAAATGTGATCAAATCTGAAGCTATAAATCTGTCTGTCACCTATAACTGATGTGTAATAATTATTCTCTGCAACTGCATTTTGTAACCAACATTAGTTATATAAGAATATATTAGTTATATAAGTGTGGGCGGGGGCGTGGCTAGCGCACCTGCGGCACAGAGAGAGAGAGAGAGAGAGAGGGACGCTCGTCTGGATCAGCTGTGGCGCTGGTTGAGGCGCAGCTGATCCAGATGAGCGTGGGATTGCGTGGGCGGGGGAGGGAGCTATAAGAGCTCCCAGAGCCACGCAAGGGGGAGAGCTAGGCAGGGCATGTAAATACATGTGGGTGTAAAATGCCTAATAAAACCCATAGAAGAAGAGCATTGGTGTCGTCGTTATGTCAAGAGCTCCGTGACTCCCGGTGTATGGACGAACCTTGTTACAATAAGAATATATTAGTTGTATAATAATGTATTAGTTATATAATAAAGCCAGCTACGGTTGGTTGTTATTAGTTATCACTAGTTTCATTGTAATGGTTTTGCTGCCTAACCCAATCGCTTCACACCGCTAACATGTGGCATCGAGAGATTCTGCAACACGGCTGATAGAAACCGTATTTATTAATATGTCAACATTACATTTCTTGTGACTGTGTTGAGAACAAAGTAAATACAAGTTTGTAATATCTTATTCTTTGGTCACTTTACCCAAAGCTCTTTCAGTGGCAGCCTCATTGAAATACAGTCCTCATGTATGAGACTAAAATCACACACGACACTCTTTTATCTTTCTCTATCTATAAGCATGTACCTGATCTCCAGTTGTTTGCATGTTGTTCTCTCCTTGGCACTGACAATGCATGAAGAGCATCCACAAACAACTGAAAAGCAAGCCTGTTTATAAAGCGGTTATTCTCATATAAATCACACCTTATGCGGGTTTTCACTTCAAAACCAGCGTTGCCAGTGAGCATAATAAAGGTAAAGGTACCTGCTGTGCTCCTGAGCTATTTTTAGAAAACAACAAAGGACCAACATTTGTCCGCGTTGTACACTACAATGCGTTTTTAATTGCTGAGTATAGAAAAAGTACAAAAAGTACAAACAAAGAGTCTAGCAATACACCTGAATACACAATAAAAAACTATCTTTTATTTGGGCAGTATTGTATTATTTCTCTCATCCATCACTGTGGCTAAAAGCATCTCCACCCACTTCCTGTCATGGTTTGGTAGACAAGGTCACCATTTCTTTACAAGTCATTTCGGATTAATTTACAGCTGAGTTCCTGCGTGGTTATTCAGCTGTAGAAGGGAAGCTCAAAGAAATGTGGATCGGGGAAAAAGGTTTCCACGGCAAAGAGACGTCGGACTTTTATCCCATATCTTAGGGTTTAGAACGTTGCATGATGTCGGCGCTTTGCTCCACAGTAAAGTCCACAGAGGGGCTTGAAAACCGACTTCTCTTGTCGGCATAATGAGTGAGAATATCTGTTCTAATACAGCTAATAGAAACCTTGTCAGCAGTCTCGGTGCATGCTGGGGTAGAACAGACCCACACTGAATACTCCTCATTTCATCCTGCTTAACCTAACACAACACACTGCATTTTGCCAAAATGTTTTTGGCTGTGTGAAATGGCGACGTGGAATATCAATTCCAGGCCAGAAGGCAGTGAGGTTGCGTGAGGCTCGGAGGTGAATCACCACAGCTCCTCCACGGGGAGCTCCAGCTGGCTTTGTGCCAGCCCCATCTCTTCCTGCTGATCCCTGGCCGGCTGACTGTCTCTTTGACTTGCCTGGTGGCTCTGTTATAGGAGCGGCTATCTTGTTGACTGATTCACTCTCTATCTGACTGGATTTTTGGCTGACCGACTGGTTAAATACAACTGGATGTCATTACCTTGCAGCTTGACTGTTCAACTCTGAGTGAGGGAAAATGTGATAACACAGTCTGGCGGGGAATGCGAAAGCTCCAAAATGACCATCCACGGCGCTTTAAAGGCTCCCAGCAGCAGTCGTGTGTTTAACTGACATTACTGCAGCCATTTTCTAACCCATCTAGCCATGAATGACACGAGTAACAAGCATCTATTAGAGCTTAATGCCCACCGCGGAGGAGTTTTACTGATCCGTCAGTCTGTTGCAGCATCACTGTTTACGTCCTGGAACCAAAAAAATGATTCTATGATAGATTCTATTCTATCAGGGTTTTGTCAACATTCAGTTTGTACCTGTAGCCATGAGCTCAATTACAGCACGGGGTCAAAGGTGACTAATGTAATGGTTAAATATAGCATTGCTTATGTTACAAAAGGTAGAGCAGAAGTTACTTAGAGAAATTGTTTGTCTAATGAAAAAGTACTAAGCCAATGTGAGCAGAAGTGATTTGGAGGGTCACAGTCTTGAGACGGCCTGCACAGTTAACATAGAAAAGAACAATGTGGAACAATGTGGAACAATGTGGAACAATGTTCGCAATGTGTGTTAGGGAGTCGTTTTGAATCTTCTGCCAACCTAACATTGATACGATTTGATTGAATTGTGGTGTGAGAAAAATGCTTACTGTGCAGAAACAGAATCTGGTTTAAACTAGTCTAGTCCTACACAATTCTTGTTCTCTACTAGTGTTCCTCTAAAAAGGGGTGTTACTTTAGGTATTTATAAATATTCCTGTCACCTTTTTATATTTGAAGAAATCTCGCTGCATGTTTTTTTCTTTCTTGCAAAGAAATAAACGGACAAAGACAACTTTCATTTTGAGACTTTATTCCTCCTTTCCAGATTGACGGAGAAAATCCTCCATCACAACTAAGGACATGTGGGACTATCTGTGCGGCCGCTTGTTGAGCTGCACACAGTGAAACAGAAATAGGAACGTTTATGAAGTGATTGGAGACGAACTGGAACAGATTCATGTGACAAAGGAAGCATGATGAAGGAGTGGCACTGCTGCTCACATCCACCTCAGTACAACTGGGCTAGAAAGGGAACACATTTTAACTTTTAGATAGAACTGTAAAACTTGTCCTGTTGATTTCTGAAATTGTATGTTTAAGTATGCAAATTACCGTAAATTCCGGACTATAGAGCGCACCTATATATAGGCCGCACCAGCTAATTTAAAAAAAAAGAAAGAAATTGTACATACATAAACCGCACTTGTCTATAAGCCGCAAGTGTCCGCGTTGAAACTAACGTGGCAAGACGTTACAGGAAAGTTTTTTTTTTACTTTTTATTAAATAAATGCCGGTAACATCCACAACAACATACATACCGCAAATGCTTTTTTTCAGAACAGTACTAAAGTTATCTTCTTCAGTATCGGAATCGAACAGCCTGTAATTACTACGTCACACATTTTCTCGGCGAAAATATAGGAACCTACCAGCAAAAGTCATTGATCGCTATCGCCATCGTCCTCCTGTGCACTAAAACCATTGAAGTCCTCTTCTTCAGTGTCGGAATTAAACAGCCTCAGAATTGCTTCGTTGCACTCGGTCTCTCTTTCGTTTGCGCTTTTGTCGTCTTTTTGCAACGAGTCAGTTCTTCATGCTGCCGTCTCCAGCGTCTCACCATCGATTCATTGATGTCGAGCGTACGTGCAGCAGCTCTATTTCCTTCTTCGACAGCCAGACGGATCGCTTTTAACTTGAAAGCTGCATCATATGCATTTCTTCGTTTCTTTTCCATGATTACGGTGCGCGCACGAAGCGCAAAATGGATTGTGTGAGTTAGTTTGCCGAAACAGTTTCATTGGTCCACTGTTACCTGTTCGGCAATTTCATTGGTCTGATATGATGAGTTTAAATGTGCTTCCCGCCGCCGGAAGCTAGTTAGCGGCTCGCCGCCGGAAGCTAGTTAGCTTCCCGCCGCCGGAAGCTAGTTAGCGTCCCGCCGCCAACACATTTATCCATCAATTAGCCGCATCGTTGTAAAAGCCTCAGTCTCAAAGTGTGTGAAAAAAAGTAGCGGCTTATATGGCGGAAATTACGGTAGGCCTTATCTTATATTTGGACATTTGTATACATTTACGGAAAGAAAATGTGAATGCTGGATTCAAATATTTTGAAGGATTGGTTTTGTAAAATGACCAACATTTTGAAGATACTGTAGGTGAATAGGGTAAAAATGATACATGCAAATAAAGCATTATCTAATGCTAATTTCAAGCAAATATAGGATACATTTAAAATAGTAAAATAAACAGCTCAATATGTATTTTGTATTAAAAAACAATATGTATATATTATAGAAGCAAAAAAAGCCTCACAATTGACCAGTGCATAAAAATGATGATTTTCCTGTATTGTCCCGCCCCTATTTGCACACTGTGAATCAGAACCGACTGAATTTGTGGGAAACAAATGAAAAGTATCTAATTCAGACTCTTGTGAAAGGGCCCTCATTCAAAAACAAGTTAGAGGAATAGTATTGAGATTTATACTTCTTCTCTAAACACAGTTATGTTGTTCTCAGGAGAAAACAATGCAAAATACAGCTCTGCATATGTACAAATAAAGATAAACATGCTTTTACTTATTAAAGGTTATTAACAAATGAAGTTCAAGCATAAGACACGCTTTACCCTCCGGTTCATTCATAAGCTCAGTCTCTAAGTCTCACAGCGATTACTCCATCAGCTGATTGGGGGCGTGTATGTGGAAGGAACCAACCAGTCTGAGTCGGAGCAGATCGGTAAGCCAATCACAGCGTTGTTGTCAAACCATTAAATATGTTCTCCTCTCTGCCGCTGTCAGTTGTCATTTCAGATCAGACCGCTTCGACCCTCCTGCACCCCAGGCTCCTCCAGTCAGCATCATCATCATCACCATCATCATCATCATCATCATCGGGTTGCAGCAACTCCCTTCTTCACCACCACCACCACCAGTGTCTGGACTCCAGGGGGTTCTGCCTGTGCAGATATCAGCATCACTACCTCGTGCTTATCCTAATTCAGGATGGAGTCCAATCGCCAAAGACTTTGCACTATTCTCATATATGCAATTGTAATACATTATTGTTAAACTCTAAAACAAGTCTCTCCTGATTGAAATGATATCTGTGTGAACTCATGAAAGTGCGTTTAAACCATAAATCTGCTCTATTATCTATTGAGAGAGCAGTGAAGGTGTCCCTGTAGCACAGGTGCAGTAAAGCCTGTTGGACACGCGTAGCACATTTACTTCACTATGGTGAGGCTTCAGTGGATGTACAGGGATCTCAGAATCAGGCTTTCCCCCAAAAGACCAAAGTGTGAGTAAGGAAGGAGCCGTTGAAGCGTCAACACAAACTAGAAATAACACATTGACGTTGCGTGCGACGTCAATGTCTCATTTGACATTAGAATGCAGCCATGAACAACAGTCCGGCGGTTTCCTAACCACCTACTGGAGTGATGACTCATTGGTGTTCTTTCCGTAGACATATGCAGCCGAGGCAGTTTAAAACAAATATGGTGCTTCTTAAGAACAAGGTCAGTATTTTCTTATTTATTTGGATGGATGCTTTCGCAAGAAGCTGAGTCCATATTTGTTTTCTTCTCATGCAGGAACCAGGCTGGCTCAGGGGTGGAGGGACCAGTTTGGCCCAGGGGACATTTTTCCCTCCTTATTTTTCCTGCCTGCATTCAGCTCTGGTCACCTCTGAGCTTTGGAAAAACAACAGTGCCAAGAACGATGGAGGCCGAGCTGTGATCTAACAACATCTGACACGCTGGTGGGCAGCAGCTCTGAACGGAGCGCTCTGCTGCTGCAGCCGCTCACCAGCCGCAGCCACCGTCCGCCCATCTGGAAAAGGGGCTCATTGTTTACTGACGCAGCAATGCGCAAAAGGAAAATATCTGCTCTCCCAGGTTTAATTTCATCTGAACACGTTCGGCTATTGTTGCTCATCTGCCTCAAACCCGAGCGCGGCGGTAATAGAGCTCTGTCGCCCTCAGCCGTAACACCTCTGTGACGCTCAGAGAAGGTGGCTGAGGCAGCCTGAGCGGCCGCGGAGGGGCGTTTATCAGTGTCAGACACGCCGCACTGAGGACTCCCTGCAACACAGTTGTCAGCATAATTTGGCTGCCTCATAATCTCTGACTCTGCAGCCCCGGGGATTATTCTACGTTTTTCCTTTTTTTTGAAATTTTATTTTTTACCTCTATTCAATGGCAAGTAATATCTTTCTATGTTTGGCCTCAGGGTGCAGAAGGCTGTCTGAGCAGGGCCGGCGTTGGGCTCCAACTGACCAGGTAGAAAAGAAATTCATAGGTGAAATAAAAATAATGCCAGGAATAGTTTATGAGAGAAGAAAAGCTAAGCGAACAGAGACCTATCGTGCTACAAGTACAACACCATGATGATTTGAGCTGGAGGATGCTGACAGGAGAACGATACGAGGACCATTTGAATACATGACATTCATGTTAATAAGGTATTAGAAGGGATGGGTAAATTATGGCTCATTGCTTCAAATATGTATTGTTTTTACCGCTATGAGAAGGCAGCCACATCTTAGTTGAGTTATTTAGATTGAAATATTTTAGTGAAGGTTTTCAATGATGGGTTGAGACCTTCCTCTCCCCGTTATCCAAGGCTCGGTCAGTGCTTTGATTCTCAGGATTATTATTAACCCATGGAGTGTTGAGATGGTTGCAATGGGAACGTCTTAATTACTTCAGTTTAAAAAAATACCAATTCTGCTTTACCAGACAAATATTACTGTATTTTACAGAAAGTGAGTTCTTGAATAGGTGACATGTTTGTTTTTTCAAAGAAATCCACTGGGAACAAAGCTGACATTAACAATAATTAAAGGGTTAATAAATGGCCCTCCACCATCACATGTTCCCTTTCTTGCAGCGCTGTTGCCTCTCAAAGACAGCTGCATGCTATTACACTGCACACACCACCAAGACGAAGGTAACTTTGCAATCCGCTGAATGTGATTACAGACTGAGGGATTGGATTCCCATGATGGAGACATACTGAAGGTAATCTCATGAATTCCATTTGTGCAAGTTTAATGAAAACAAAAGTTAGTATGTTTAGCACTTTTATGTGATTACAGCAAATGTCAAATAATTCGAACAGCATTAGTTTTTGTATGCAGACAAATGAGACCGCCCTGGAGATTATATTTGCATGTGTTGCTTTCAGCCCCTTATTTTATCCCTTGTGTCTTTCTACCAAGTCTACCAATGAAACATGTTTAAATTCTACCCGTGGCAAAGTTTCAAGCAAAGGAGGATAATAATTAAGGAGCAGCAAAATTCAAAGCAAATACATGTGGGGAATAATATATAAAGTTGCTGCTGAATGGCCAGCCTGCCCGGGCAGGGGGTCCAATAGCGTGGCAGCCTGCAGCAACAATACCCTCGGTAATAAGGTGAGTTTTCAGAAGCACCAGAGGAGGCCTGCCTGAGGATCTCAGAAGCTGCTCGTGGGGGAGGAACGTTTCTAAAACATAGCTGCGGGCCTGACCATGTGGTGCCTTAACATCAACAGTAACATCTTGAAATCAATTCCAGAACTCACATGCAGCTTGCAAAGAGACGCATGAAAGGCTGGAATGTGTTCTCGTCTCCGCGGATTAGTGAGGAGCCCAGCAGCAGCGTTTTGGGGATGCTGGAGGCAGACAATTGACTTGCAACTGATCCTAAAGAGAATTGCAACACTCCAAATGAGATGTCTTCAATATCGATAGTGACTGAAAAAAGGCCTAATGTTGTCTACAATACTCATCTGATGAAAACAAGACCATAGTCACTTGGTTATCAATGATATTTACATTATTAGTATTGTAGAGGACAGTTCAGATGTCAGATGTCAGTGGGTAAGAGGAACATGGAGCGCTGCATAGGGGTGTTGGTTCGCTGTTGGTGGCATGGTGACGTCTCCAGCTGAGCTCCGCAAACACAAATGCCCATTATAACCTCTGCAATGACGCAGTCCCGGCTATGAAACAGGACTTGACACCCCAGTGGTTTCCATGGAGATGAATTGGGACTTCCAATTACAAATCCGTCAGCCACTTCAGCACCACGGACAGAGCCGTGGATTTATCTCAACACACCTCAGCGAGAGTCGCTTCTGAAACAAGCTGCGGCGTGTCTGCTGGAATCATAGGCATTGTTTGGAGTCTACAATTAGATGAAGGTAAGCGGCTCTGCACTTGAGTGGCACTTCTCATATCCTGCAGATGTAACAACATGTGTCCTGCTAACTTCAGATGCTGCAGGGATTACACCTTGCAAACCGTTGCACGAGGGTACAGCCACACAACCCCCTGCCTTCTGCTTCTAGAAGATGGAGAGGAGGTAATCGCAGGTTAACATCAACCTCATCCCTCCCGCAAATCACCTTCTGAGTATATTCACATTAAACCTGAGGATCCTCACTCCATAGATGAACAAACAGTTGCTTGTTTTGCTTTCCAGTATATACTTAATCTAAACTATTAAAACAATGTGTATTCTGTATGAGTGAAAAATATAGGAAACAAATATATCTTTTAATTATTCTTTTACAAATTAATGTAAAAGAGTAGCAAAGTCTTGGAAAAAAGTCGTAGGATTTCTAAATGTCAACAGTCAAAAGGGGCTACCAGCATTGTGAATAATAAAAAAGTGCATTCCTGCAAAACGCTCCACTTCTCAGGGTTAATCTCCTCGAAGTCAGTTTGTGTGTTCAGACCTCTGAGATACTGAGGAGTCCAGGCTCATTGGATCGACAGGCTCCATCATGAGTGAATCACACATGTGTTGGCCTTCATCCGCCTGCTTGAAACATGCTTCCCTTTTTACGAGGCAGGTCTGTTTTCAGAAAGGCCCATTCTGCAGTTGACTGCTGACGTATGTGGTAGGATGTTCTGCAGCTCAATCAAAGAACTTGTTTTACCAGGAAGGTTGCTGACCACTATATAAACACTCTGACTACATGAGTCTTTGTTGTGTTCCACAGCGCCGTCATTACATAACCCTCCCCCAGGGCCTTACCTGAGCCGGGGTTTTGTTTCGCTGTGTTGGAGGATGTGTGGGAGGTGGAGGTGGAGGCCACCCTCTGGTCTGAGCTCATGCTGTCCTGGCCCAGAGGTGAGCTGGACTTTCTCGGCTTCTTGTCCGTCAGGTGCAGCGGGGAGCTTTTCTTGGGGGGCACCAGTGGCCGTCGTGGTCTGGCCGTGGCGTTGACCCTCAGCCAGGCTTGGGCTTTGTACTCCACAATCTCCCCGTAGTTAGCCCGTGTCACCCGGCACTCATACAGTCCTTCGTCACCCTTGCTGACTCTGGAGATCTGCAGCTTGTGTGAGATGTCGTTGCCCTGGACTTTCACCGTCTGTTAGAGGGATTAGAAGAGACCACAGAGTCATAACAGGGATGGAACCGCGCTCGGTTTCATGACACATCAATTATTCTACAACATGCCACGTGATGTTACACTGGCACATTTGGAGGTGAACACATCCATAATGCGTTTTTATTGTGCATACAAACATATACAAAATTATACAAGTTAAAGCATATTGCTAGGCGTACAGGTCATGGTTTAAATTGTGTTTTTTTTTATCTGTGTCGCATTAGGAAATACAGATTGTCCTTCCATCTTGCTGTGGACCTTGAGGGCTCTAGACCACCTTTCCTTTTAGCCAGTGGGACTGGAGCCAACATCTTTGGCATCTGAATTGATCACAAAATGTAGCGTTGAGAAGTGCAATCCGAATAAAATCCACCATTACAGTACATCTTGATAGAGACCATTTTACAGTTGTAAACATTCCAAATGTGTCCCAGTTTATTTCCTCTTGCAATGTATGTGAATGAAAAGAAGTAAGCATGGACCCAAGCTGTCGCGTAGCAATATAATTCCATTGAAATATATGTCTTCCATTGTAGTGGAGTGAATTTTCCTCTTAGAAACTGTTTGTCGATAAAATAGCTAAATGGTAATGTGTGGTTTTGGCAGACATTAAGGTACTTAATCACAAGCAGCAATCCTATAAACCCAACATTAGCATTAAGCATTGATTTGCAATGTTGCCTGCAAGTATGGTTGGTTTGAATACATTTTGTTTAAATTATTTGAGTACTCCATTTCAGTAAATATTCATGCATCAAAGTTCACTTAGTATACTATAACTTCTTTAGGTATTATATTAAATGTTGAGCAGTCAAAAACTCACAGCATTTAACCCCTAATAGCTGAATTATGAATCGAGATCCAACATCTGAATGTGTGTCTATGGTCAAGAGCGGAGAAAACCCACGTGGTCAAGCTGACATATGCCAACCCATTTTGTTTTTGATGTCTCATAATTACCTAACGTACCAAAGTACATGGGATTCCACATTGGGAGGAGGGCCGGGTGGTGGGCTGGGGGGGAACCTTGAGCCCGGACCTTTACACCCTTTACATTGCACACAGCGCTCTGACTTTCTGAGGACTCCAGTGAGCTCAGTGGCAGGAAGTGTGAGCTGCTGTGGGCACAGAATGTGCATACAGAGTGACGGGGAAGGGGCAGCGCGGTCGATGGGGCATGAGCGCAGGAAGGGAACCACTCTGACAGTAATAATACACCGCCGCTGATTTCACTGATTAGCTCCTTTCTCCGGTTGAAGGTGCATTATTCGGGAGAAATCAGCTGCTGTTGTGTTCGCTCGGAATGAAATGCCATCACGACTTCCCACCACTGAGAAGCACTGGGCTCCATCCAGGGACACGAGGCGTGTAGCTGAACTTACACTTATTTTTGTGCCCTCGTCATCGGGATCCGGCTCTGGTATCATCTCCATCTGGAAACACAGAAAGCACAAGAAGAAAGAGAGAGAGCATTAGCAGGCTGTCTGCTACGCTGAGGACACATTCTAGTATGTATCGTATGCAAGTCTCTTGTCAGACTCCTTAAAACCAGATACAAGATTACTACTACAACTTAAAAAAAAGAGACATCATCTATCCGCTGACGGTTATAAATCTTTCATTCCTACATCAACATGCAGTTTACAGACTGAGGGATTGCATTGCTACTGTTGTGCCTTTAAAAATGAATGCATAAAGATGTTGCTCTAGCCACTGTTTTTGATTTCTTTTTAGATTCTTTGAGTGGCTCTGTGGTTTCCAGATTCTGCAGAGAATCACGGGGAAAAAGCTGCCAGACCAGGATGTTGTGTGACAAACTAACAGCTTCCTGAGACAAACGATGCATCAAAAGCATCAGTCTCTGCAGTAAAAGTTATATTATCCATGAAAACTTATGACAAATAATAAAATGTCAGAATGACTGGAATAGCATTTTGGAAAAAATAAGTAAAATCAAAGCAGCAGAAGTACTAAACAGCGTAGCTCGGGCTGAAGAGCTGCCCCGTGAGCCCCGGTGGCTTCCTTCTAGCACGGAGACTACAGCCTACATCATGGACCGGGCATTGATTTTAGAGGCTATAATTTATTTATCTCACATTGGATGCCAAATGGATGTTTGCCCGGGAAGACAAAAAAAAAGAGCTCAAGAGGAACAAGAGCAGTGCAGCAGAAAATACTTGAGAGGAAGAGGAGGAGGAGGAGGAGGAGGAGGAGGAAGTTTCTCCAGAGAATACAGGGAGCTCCGTGGTCCAGACAAAAAAAGCAGGCAGGGTGAGGGAGAGATAAGATGGCTACTCATGAGCGTTCCTTCAAGTGCTGTAATTACCTCGGAGGAACCGGGTCTTTTCTCTGGAGGATGTTTGGCAGACAGGTGATTAATGAGCAGAATTAGGAGCCATAGCTGTCTCTGTCTGCATGTATGCATGACTCTTACGTCTTGACTCTGCAGACGGACCCGCCCCCCTCCATTGTATCGAGGAGACATCTTTAACGCCGAGGCAGGATTAATTGTACCGGAGTCTTGGCGCTGAACTGTTTCAAGTCATCAATTTCAGCCTCCTCTTTTACAAACTTCACAGCGGTTATATGGGCTGGCTGTGCAGTCTATACATGTCACCTGAGGAGGATTAAGTTTGAGCTCCACTCGAGGACAGATGCTCTCCTCCGGTCTGCACACAGGGAAACACGAGCACAATGGCAAAGGGGGAGGTGGTGCATGGCGTGTTGTCATCATGTAAAGTCCTACGGGGCTATTGAGAGAGCTTTTCATCTCAACACAGCTGAACTCTATTGTTTGCCAGTGTTTAATCAACGTGATTTATATTTAAAATCCTGTCCTGACTTCTGTCAAAGCAGTAACACAAGCAACATGCTGTCATTGTCCAGTGATTATTGCATTGTTCTGTTCTGATCAAAGGCCTACTGTAATACATTATTTACCACCTTCATTAATTAGTGTCTGGGAACGTCCTCCTACTCTGCAGTGTTCTTGTCTCTTTGGTTTCCTCATTCTCTTTATCATGTTAATGCTAACTAAGGAAGAGCGGCAAGCTTGAAACGTTATAATCCAAAGTAGTAGTGAGATCCTTTTTGTATTCCTCCATAACATTAGTTGTGCACATATTGCCATATTCTGCCCTCATCCCCTCTTAGTGTCAGTGTAAAGTATGTACATGCAGGTCCTATTCTTGACTGCAATGTAATGCTTAATTGTCATGGCCCACGGTCAATTAGCAGCCCTGTCATTGCTTTGGGTGTCACATGCCGACTATCCGGGCTCTATTCTGGTGCCGGTAGAATGAGAGGTGCAGTCGCTGATGTAGATGCAAATCAAGTATCACTCTGTAATCTTGGTGTATCCTGATCAGAGCAGGACGACAACTCATTTGTCTTCCATAATAATTTGGTCAATTTTATTTGGTGAAGGCAGAGGTGCATGAATGTATATCCATCCTACAAGTAATTTACTCGTGTGCTGAAGGTCTTTCCTTCACTCTGGTGACCCTTCACAGCCCTCTGAAGGCACAAGGTATCTGGTCCATCTGCAACTGGATGATGCACTACGTCACGGTCCAATCATGCGCTGCAGCTCCACTGCTTGCATTTTGTGCAACCAGCACCACACTGTTGTAAAATACCAAACTCATCATTTTAACGGGTTATTCTTGAGGCTCTACTGCAAATCAACAGCCGTGTTGCAGATGGATGCATTCAAAGTTTCATTAAAAAAATCAAAGATCAATTATACCTTTTTCTTTGCTAATTACTACTCACTATGTCTGCATCCATAGGTTGGTGCTACAGTGTGAGAGGCTGCATGATGGATGGTTTAATACAAAACATACCTTCAATATCAGTGGCTTACAACACGTCCTTTCTCAGACTAGTAAGAGTTGACCTTTTTAATATGAGGAAATATTGATTTTCAATTGATTCTTTGGTTGCCATGTGCAGATGTTGGAGGGAGTGATATTGTTGACTACAAGTTGTCTGTCATAGCAAAGGTTAAACACGAGCTGAAGAGCAGAAACACAGAAACTGGACAAGTTGTACAGGTCAGGACGGAGCATCCAAATACACAACTAGACAACACACGGAGCGATGGTCAGCACTACGGGAGTTCTGGAGGGAGATGCGGTGTGACACGAGCACTGGGAAGGCAAACCCACATGGATGTGGAGGCCACCGTACAGCCCAGAGAGAAGTCAGGCACTGAGTGCTGCTCTGCGTCCCAGGCGCTCTTTAGCTTGAGCTTCCTCCAATAGGAACCCGTCATCGTCCTGTTAGAGCGGTCAGAGCAACTGAACGACGTAGGGTTCAAACCTTTTCAGAGACGCGCTGCCCGCTTCCTTCCGGCCGCATGTAAACCGAGTGGGCTGTTCACACGACGCCCGCTGGACACTGCCAGCAATAGTTTCGCCGTCGGGTCTATTTTCCCCAAAAGTTCATGAAGCTCAAGGTTTATCAGGGTTACAAAAGTGCACGGTTGCCATCACACACGCTGCATACCATCCAGCTGCAGACTCATCACACAAAGCCATAATATAAAGGAGCCAACAGCTATGAAGGAAGGACAATATCAATTATTTTTGTTTGTCTGGTTTGGTCTGGAGGTCAGCCTATTGAGAATAAATCCACATCTGTATTTTATTTTTATGTTTTTTTTCCAAATTGACTGTTTGAATTTGCAGGCACTGAAACCAAAAACATTAAGCAGTACTTTACGAGTGCGAACCCATTAGTCAGCCAGCACTGTGCAAATGCTATTAAGGTAATTGTGACTTAATGAATGTCCAATATCAATTCAGAATCAGGGCATTTATCATCCGCTGTAAAAGGCATTTATTTGCTACTGTGATGTTGCTGCTGGGTGTCGTTAAGAGAACCGATTCCACGTGTTCCACCTTAAAGAGAACAGTCACTCTGTTGCTTTGACTGTTTCAACTTGACTTTTTCGTTTTCTAAATATGGACCTGACAAATGTTTCCATGTGTAAGTTGTGGGGCTGCGACAGCAAAGTAAAAGTTTCCAATGACACAGTCGGAATAAACCTCCATTATTTTCCCATTTATATTTTATTCGTATCGCATAAGTGCCTTCTGAGCCAAACCCGCGACCGCTCGCAAGTATCTTTATTGCAAACCCTTCCACGATGACATGCTGCCATTCTTCATGCAAATCTCAAATTGACTCCTTGTAAATATGTGCTCCGCAATTATTGTGCATCAAAAAAGCTCCATTGAGTTGCTGCGACTAAATTAACGTCACATGAAGAGAAACTGCATTTAAACTGAAATATAGAATGGACCACCCTGTGCTGCTGTGATTGTATTGCAGCTCTTACTGTGACGGAAATGTCCCTGACCCCGGATGATAGACAAGCACGACCAATGAAAACACATTAAAAGGACCAATATATTGAAATGCTTTTATCCAGCAATCATTGGGTGTAAGAACACAAACTGTGAGAGGAGGTTAGACTCAGGTCGTGGACTTCATATGACACATTAAACCCAGTGATCTTAAGCTATGGTGGCAGAGGAATATGTCGTAAATACTGCAGTGAATGGATTATCACCACCACTTTCCATAACGTGATGCCAGCTTAGTATGGTATTGAAATACACATAAAAAAAGACCTCTAAATTGTCCTTTAAATATGATAAGAGGCAATAATATATCACTTTAATGCTTATGTGATTTATAACAGAAGATTAAGGGTGCTTTTACAGCTGTAGTTTATTTGATCTGGACCAACAGAAAAAAATCCCAAAATTATAAAAACTTATATTTTCTTCCTGTTCACACTGACTTTAAAAACAACAACAAAGAGACTAAACACTAAGTCATACAGACTGACAGGTAACAATTGACATCCTGCATCATCAGGACCCATGCGGGGAAATCACTAGTTTATGCAGTACTTCAATGCTTATGATTAGTATAATAGTGTTCTTTGATTATAACTGATCATAAGCATTATTAGTATTATTGCTTGTCAGACAAATTTGCAAGGAAATCTGTGGACGACAACCTAAGTTTGGTCAATGCAATCCTTTGTTCCAATTGATTTCATTAAAGAAATACTGCTTTTATTCAGAAAATTAAACAATTTTCTTCGGTTGCATGGAGAGTTTTTTTAATTTTCAGAGCGGTGGGCCTTCGGAATAATGGTCGTTAGCGGCATAATGGGCTGTCTGACAAATGGTCCAATGGGACTATTGTGTGTTTTGAAACATTGGATTCATTCACATTAGCTATTGAAATAATGCTACAATCAACAACCTGCTATAGTAAAACCCTGTGGTTGCTTCTTCTGCAGTCTGCTGGTGTGGAGGCCCACCTTTTATAGCGGCCTTGGTTGAGTTCACACCAGGATTTGATTGACAGATGTCACAACAATCCAAACAAACTAACTGGCTCCTGATTGGTTCAGTTAGAACAAACTCAGGTCCGTTTGACCAAACATTAATAATCAATTGTTTTACCATCAGCTCTAAGAAATGCCACCAATGTATGTACATGGTATTTTTTAATCTAAATAATATGTATGTGTATGTATTTATGTCAACAAAAGAACATTGCTGTAAGCTTGAGTTCAGCTTTCACATTTGGCTGATGATTCACCTTCAAATGTGAAGCTGAACTGACCTGGACAGCAGTTTAGTTCAGGAGTCGGCGTGTAATGCCCACACAGTATCTACTGTTTGATCTGGTTTCATCTCTACATCCCTCTGTCTAACTACCTCACACACACACATACAGAAATTGTTTTGTCATTCATGGGTTGTTGGAGCACGACATCTAACCTGGCTTCAGCCCTCAGATGTAGCGTATTGATTTTATATCAGCTTGAGCAAAAACCCACCGTTACTGATCAGTCGATTTTGATTTCAGGTTGTCTCAAACATAAAGTTATTCTTTGTGCTTCACCTCTTCTTCCTGTCTGCACAATGTGATAGGCTGCTGTCAAATTGATTCAAACAAAACATTTTGACAAATAAATAACCAAATAAATAAACTAATAGTTAATTATGTTTAAAGCCAAAGTGGAGTTGCTAGTTCTTTTTTTATTTCTAAGTTGAGTCCAAGCATCCATTTTGAATGTTATCAGCCTATTCCATGGGAATCAGTGGTTTTCACTACCATTCAAATAGTCAAACTACATCTACAACAGGGGTGGGCAAACTTTTTGGCTCAGGGGCCACATTGACTTTTAAAATTTGACAGACGGGCCGGGCCAGTATCAGATGGATAGAGAGTGTTTGTGTATAAGTAAAAGCCAATAACTAAAAAGTAAAGAGAACTTACATTACTTACTAACGAATATAACTTAAATGACTCAGCTTTTTTGTTTAACTCGCTGGCTAAGTCTTCATCAATTAGTTATACACGCCGAGTCACTGTCCTGCGTGATAAACTAAATTTTTCGAATTTGTTTTTGCTCTCTGGACACAAGAGACCTGTTGCAGAGGGGCTCCATGCAGGAAGCTGGCAGGAGGCTGGCAGGCAGAACCCTATATGTCACATGAGTCCCGTGGGTCTGATGTGCGTTCGTTATGCCGTATAAAACGGACCATGTCTCCGTGACGCGCTGGCCTGTGGGGGAGGGGTGGAGGTGAGCAGACAGCAGCAGCTGGACTCGCAGCCTGATGCGCTGCAGAAAGCACGGCACGTAAAGACCGCTGTAACGCTTCTCCGTTCCCGACTTGAGTTAAGAAACATCGATGCTGGTCTTTTGCAGAAACTCAAGTCGGGGACGGAGAAGCGTTACAGCGGTCTTTACTATAATTTATAATTCATAATACTCGGCGGGCCGGATCAAAACGCCCAACGGGCCAGATCTGGCCCGCGGGCCGTAGTTTGCCCACCCTTGATCTACAACATTGTGAACGTGTGAGTGAAACCTTCCTACTAATGCCACATGCACAAGTTACGTAAACTAAACCATGATCTTATTGGTACGGGACACAAAGTCCTGTTTGACTCATCCATCATCGGTGACTACACTCAGGGGGCTGAGTGGTGGTCCCGTAACCACAAGGTAGCCGGTTCGATCCCTGGTCTCCTCCTAGTGTGCATGTCGAAGTGTCCTTGAGAAAGACACTGAACCCCCAGCTGCTCCCCAGGAGCCTCACAGGGCAGCACACTGCTCCTTAATAAAGGATGGGTGTAATGCAGAGAAGAATTGCCCCAAGTGGATTAGTAAAGTATCATTTATTTATTCATGTCACGTCATGTATTTTATATTTAAAAGGAAAATAAAACCCTGTGCCCTAATTACCGAAACTCTTTAAAACCTCTCGACTGTGTTCTCTGCACATCTGTATCTATTATTAGCTGTTGTCTCTCTTGTCCTATAGCTGACCAAATGTGCAGTCTGTGACGCAATATTAGAATTTTCCAGTGAGGCATCAACTAATAGTACAGAATGTCTCTCAGAATCATGGAGCAAGGCTTCTTTGTAGAGGGCCATTTTCACTGATGCTCAGTAATGATAAAAGGAGAAATCCATCATCAAAGAAGAGGTTGAGATAACGTTGTCTCCACCCACAGCAGCAGAAAAATAGACCAGCATCTGATGTAGCAATATGATGATACATTTTGCGTAAGACAAATGTAACCCATGACTGAATATTCTCACTTGTCAGCTAATTATACGGCCGCACACCCACTTTGATTGAAAGCAATGAGTTCACGGCCTGTTGAGGAGGAACGCAGGACATTATGAGCTGAAGTCGAGGTAGATGAGGCAACCTCCCACACATCAACCATCACAAATTGATGATGTTAAACAATGAAAGAGCATCTGTGGGGATTTTTTTATGATCTTAATTCAACTGGTGTTGATGCTGTGAACGGATATATCAGCAAAAGGCAGCACGGAGGCTGGAGGAGTAAAACATTGTTGGTTTGAATTGATTTGATGAATAACAGAGAAAGACAGCTGCCATAATACAATCAGAACAATCTTTGAAGGACATTGTGACGGAAAGAACCCAAACAGTCCGACCTCAGTCTGACTTGTTAAAGCAACCACAGAAACATGTGTATTGACATGGGTACTTTATATTGTTATATTGTAAAACATAAAATCTCTGCCCACTGCTTTGAAGAAAAGTGGGTTAGAAGAAGCAGTGAGCCTAAATACAACACATCGCTGTTGGGTGGAAACGTTGTATTGTCTTATTTTGTCTTTTTTTTCTCAGAAATCATGAATGAATCATGTATCATACATTTTTCATTGTCACTCTTACGGTGATTTTGCAAATATGTATCTGATGAAAAGTACTACAAATAATTTGTGACTAAATGTCATAACACCATAATGAACAGAAAACAAGTCTACATTTCTCAGGAACACCCAAAGCCACATTGTCACCGTTGTGGTTGGCTGTAGGCTTCTAGACGTCTGAGCGAAGGTTAGAACAAACTGGGTGTGTTAAAATAATACGTGCACAACGTAACTAAAGGAGTAAATTAACAAGCACCCTGAGCAGACTTCTTACATGACGTAAAGAGCCTGACATCACACAACAATTACTCTGGTTTCTCTGGGACATGAACAGATGTCTCCTGGGTGAGAGTCCTAGTAACTCTGGTTGAGCTTCTGGGAAACTGTGAGTATACAATATGATGGCACATGGGAATATCTGACCTTTTATAAAGACACAATACCAACGTAGAAAATGCAGTGATCATTTCAATCATTTTCAATCATTTTCATTTTCAATCATTTGAAAAAACAAAACATATAAATAACAATGTTCCTGACTGACAGCGACCATACTGTATATAATGTCATACAAAAATAATAATATAATGTCATAAAAAAGGTCCCAGACTGAAGAATACAAATTATGAATTAATTATTAAAGTATATGGAGCACTAACTCTCCCGTGAACACGTATGTAAACGCACTCAGAGGAGACGATGTGTTTACTGAGCAACTTCCTGTTTTTAAAGGTTGATACATCCTGTCTATACGGCTATAAAGCAGGTCCTTTCTAACGTGGCAGGAAAAGAACACATACACACTCGTCTAGTAATTGAACCCTTCAGCAAGAAAGTCCCGATCGGACAATTATACAAAATGATGTTCAAGGTGATTTGGACAGACTGCTAAAGCTTCATAGAACAATATAGAAAACATGTTGCCACCAATAATTAAGACAATTAAGACAACTTTGAAATCCCAAACAGTCCATGCACGAATATACCAAAGATAACCTTACCAGTTCTGCTCCAACATCTGTTGGTTACTTCACTCGTTCCACCACTGAACTCCCTTCCTTACTCATCTACGCAGCTCTTTTAAAACTCATACAACTCCTACGATCCAGCGCGAGCAAACACTCACCAGATTGTTTACTTGTTGCAATGCAAGACCAATCATCTTATGAATACATATCAACAAACCTCCAGGGCAATGCAATGGAGGAGTAAACGCTGCACGTGTACGGCACCTACAAATTGACAGCATATTGATACTGTGTGACACATCTCCAATTATGATGGATGTGTTTGGCTCCATCGAGATCCATTACAGCCTGGACAACTTAATCACATCCGATAATGAGCTATGAATGCTGCATGCATTTCAAATCCGATGTCTCCTCCAGCTGAGGCTGTCAGTGTGCCCTCATCTTTAAGAACAAAGTGAGGCCATAGTGGGTGGAAAGTTAGAGTACATAAAGCACAGTAGTCTACCCTGTGAAGTGCTTCTTAATTACAATGCTCACTGACTCCTGCTTGAAGATGTTTTGGGCCTAAGCTGAGTTGTTAACCCTAATTACATCCCACGGCTGACAGGGGTCCCATTCACATGCAAACACTAATCCCCTTCACAGCCCATTGGTTTATGACAAGAGCTATGTTAATTACATGTAAAGCCTGCAATTGTGCGTGCAGAAAACATGAAAGTGCTCAAATTGTGTACAATTACTCCATTACTTTATCCAGTGGAGGGGAAATGATCCTTTGACAAGCCAATGTTACAGGAATTAAAGAGCAGGCTCTGGTTGAACTGTACGACGGCCTCAAAGCCCCGCTGAACCAGCACGGCCCGCTACTGTACGACTCACTGCTCTCTCAATTACATGTCGAGGGAAACCTATTTCAGGTCACAGTTAAAAATACATTTGTGAATAAAAAAAAAATACTTGGTTAGGTTTAATAAAAACTTTTACGGTAAGGCTTAAATGAATACAAAACTGAAACTGAAAATGCTCGCAAACTACGTGGTTGTGTGTGAGCAACACAATACTTGTTCATGGTACCACCAGCCTTCTCCTACGTGAAAGCTTTGTGTCTTTTTTTACCCGTCACTACCCGACCTCCTCCCTTCGCTGACATCCGGAAATTAATTTACAACGTATGTGTTACGTTCAAATCTAACGTAATCCTCAAGAAAATATGTTTGCCTGAAAACGTCATTCAGAATGCAGGTTGATTGCATGGACTCCAACGGAAGGAAGAGATGGACCGCGATGAAACAATGCCCTAACGTCACATGCACTGCATCACTGTTATCACATCAGTGTCGGAATGAGAGCGCATCGGTCACCGGGGGCAACGCAGAGGTCACAATCAGAGGTTTGCCCTCTTTTCAGTTCCTGCTCTTGCAAATAGCCGTGCAGACATCCGCGGGCATGCACTTGACTCTCTTTGTGTCGCAGCATCAGCATCGCAGGGCGTTGGCTTCGACCAATTACAATTATTCTTCCCGGGCCGAGAGCGCTGCAGGAGTGCTTTCAGCTCCTCTATCATCTCTTCAAGTTTCATCAAAATAGCTGGAGTTATACAAATAATTATTTTGTTTCATATATGTGTCAGAATTCCTCATAACATGCAAAACATTTGTGTTCCTTGACATTGACAAACATTCCTTGAGTCAATTAACAGTTTTACATTTAGATTATGGAACAAGCAAATGTTTGGTGTGTGGCATTGCTTTCCACGTGTTTACTCAATGCAACATGAACACAGGCAAAGCGTTAATCATGATAAAGCAGCATCGGAGAACAAACTCACACGTATCAGAATACATTTACACAAGTAGATCAATAAAATTAGGCAATAATCTGTCATTGTTCATTATACAACATGAACAATGGCAGATAAATCATATTTCATGCACGGACCAGCCTGGTCACTCCAGTATTGTTGCCTGCAGCTGTAATTACGTGTTACTGTAATTAAGCCGTGAGTTTTATGATTATGTCTTTTGTCTTCAGTTTCCAATTTGAATCAGTATGTTGTGATATGAGTTGTAATTTTCTTTAACTGGGATTGCATTCCTTCAGCATCCAGGAGTGATAGTTGTCAGCACAGTGGATCCAGATCATAATATGATTAAATATGTTTTCCCAAATATTATGTCTGCTATTTCAGGTAGTTTTTATCACGCTGATTAAAGTTTAATGTGTTTTTGATGCAATTTATATAATGATAAGACAGCTGCTCTGACGGAAGAAGTCGGGGAGTTGGAGGGTCAAGAGAGAAGATGTAACTAACTTTCCTTAACAATTGATTGGTTATTGATTCAATTTGATGAAACATGTATTGATAAAGATATTATGGTTAGTTGTGGGAACTAAATAGTGTAGCAGCTAGGTGGCTCAAGCTAACAAGCGGTGGCCGTGCTCAGCTCGTGATTGGCACGGGCAGAGAGACCAGTTGTACATTTAGTCTATGATCCAGACGGGGACTGTTGTTATCATCCTTCATCCAGTAATCTGTTTTATTTTTTATAATTTTTTTTTGTACATAGTGTTTATTAATTTACCTATGTTATTGTTTTTAGCCATTTTTAAAGTGTATGTGTTTGTCATACTGTATTGTATCTGTGCTGTTTGTGTAACTTGTGGACTGTGCTGCTGCCTCTTGGCCAGGTCATCATTGTAAATGAGAATTGGTTCTCAACTGATTTTACCTGGTTAAATAAAGGTTTAAATAAATAAAAAATCCACCCCTGATTCAGTGTAAAATGTATAAATTATTCAATGATACAGGAGCAAAACAGGTTTGGATCCACAGACGTTGACAGCTCATATTAGTGTGTCATGATTGGAAATGTAATATATCAGACAGGAACAGAGAGCAATGACAAACTAAATGGTACATTTGAACAAGACCCCTATCACCAGTTGTTTTCTGAATCATAACCCCTGAGGGGCCTCGGTTACTTATTCCATGCATAGTTAAATGTAAATAGAGTCCACAAACACAAAGATGTGCAAGAAAATGAAGCGCAGCCAGCTATAAGCAAGCGTCTTATATTTTGGATATCGTAACATTGCATAATAGTCTTGCACTGGTTTTAAATGCTGCATTACAGTAAACAGATTTCATTTCCTGAACTAACCAAACGGTTCTAGCGGTTATTTTATTTCCCTCTACCCCTTTATCCATTATATCCACATTACACAGTCATCATCACAGTAGTCATATCATTTAGTTTACAGCTTAAATTTAAACAACTTCAAGTGTGCAGCTGAAGACACCGAACATCACTACCCTCCGAAGAGGATTACAAGACTAAATACTAAGACTAAATATGAATGCCGTCATTCCAATATGCTCACAATAACGATGCTATCATATACTATGCAGCTGTACTACTTGACACAAAGTAAAGCTGGGGATGATGGGTACATTTTAGGATGGGTACATTTGAGCTAATGTTAAGCCCAAACCGTCAACCTGCTGGCGGCGCTGGACGTGTCAGTATCTGGAGGGATATTTCTGGATCAAAGCGGGGGACTGACCGACAGACAGATCGATGCCATGCTCGAGAAGGGCAGCCAGCTTTAGTCACCTGGCTGGAGTCACACTTTGATGACTCGGCTAAATTGCCCGGCCGCACAACATAACATAACACATCATGACAATCACACTGCGTTTTAATCTTTTTGTACGGAACTTCTTGTATTTGCACATACAAACAATATTTGTTTTGCTTTTACTGTCAGTGGGTTGTAAATTAACTACTTTAGCGTTTCTTAAATCAAACTCTACTGTGCCTGGACCTGAATGGTCTTTCCAAACACTGCACAAAGTCCTCATTTTCAGCATTTCTTCTTTTACATGACTTCCTTTGGAGCAAAAGTGCAACCAATAATCTGAGGATGGCACCAGACAGGCGTAGGAAAGGGCGTGATGAACAAGCATGAAAATGAAGCTGCACCTTTTGAGAAACCCTAATTGATTTGGCAGTTTAATTTCCGTCCTGGCTGGCTAATCCATTTCCAGGGAGACAAAAAGGTGAAATGGCCTGGCTGGAAATGAGGGGACGGAGGCAGAGGCAGTCTCCAAAGAATACTGAATGAAATGAGAGACACTGAGTGAAATGTCAATTCGAGTCGACGGCGGCTAGCAGAATGACAAAGTACTTACCACTCGCAACGGGAATGCCTAATGAGAGCCGAGAGGTGACATTTGAGGAGAACGCTAAATTGTGACAGCTTTAGTCCAGTTTTTAAAGCTCAACTAGGCTATTTGGTACGTTGACGGCGCCGACTGCCGACTGCTTGAAGAAAACCTAAACTGAAATGCCCGGAAATCCCCAGAGGTGTCATCAGCCAGTGGTCTGTCCAGTTGTATCTGCCGTGCATTGCTCACTGCCAAGCAGGAGAAACCTTTCCACAAGCCCAGGGAACAGCATTTCATTTGGGCAAAGGGTTGAAACTACAGCAGTTCAATTAATGGGAAGCCCTTTTCTCTTCCAGCTCCACTTTGTGGTTTATATTGGTTCCTTACATCAATGTGCTGCCTATTACAGCTTTAAGTCAAGCCTACCAACTTCCAAATGAGTTATCTGCTCTTCATCTTCTGCTGCTCAAAGCTCTGCAGATGGCTGTAGTCTGCTTACAGTAATGTGTGGGACTGTCAAAAAGAGCCACGGGGTGGGACGATAATAGAAGCAGCACATGAAAAAGGTCTTTGAATTAACTCGATCACAATTACAAATGCAGCCACGCAGGCGGGTTCTATCAACTTGAATGACAATTAGCAGTATATGTGTCAGCAGGGGAGAAGTGGAGAGGACATTGGCAGTCACAACAGAATGTCTTTTTACAGCCACCAGATGAACCTGATGTTCTGGATGGCACATGGTACGGACTTGCAAGAGTACTGGTCACAAAAATACCAAAATGTTCTTAACCCTTTGGCTGTAATTTGTATTGATAAATGAAGCATAGGTTTGAATTTAGAGAAATTACTTACTGGAAATAGCAAGATGGATCAATTCCATCAAAATGCAAAGTACACGATGTATGCGCAAACGTATTTGACAGATTTATGCCACTGCAATGGTAGATACACACAATGTGGGGGATATACTGAATCAGACAGAACAGAATATTATCCTCTTTGGGCCTCACCATTGGTGGCAAAATGTCAAAAAAAAAGATGGAAAAGATGATTAATTAAAACTTCTAAAATGGTTTTGCTTTCAACTTCTTTACAATCAGATGGGTTAACCCTAACCCTAACATCACTATAAGAAAAACAAAGTTCAGTGAGGCTTCTCTGTAATATTATTCCCTATGTTACTTTTAATATGTATAACCAAACTGTCTTGTTTCAGAAAACCAACCCTTCGCACAGCAAAGCTGCTATTCATAAAGTGATATTATTTACCGGTCCTCATAAATGCTGTCTGACGGTCACAGGGAGGAGGGAACGATTGGATCCTTTTTCATATCAGAATATTTTTGCCTCTTCAAAAAGCAAACTGAATCTTTCACCACAGGCAAACACAGTATATCACCTTTCAGCTTGACAACTTAAGCTGCAAGATTTAACATGTGAAAAGGGGTTAAAATGTCACTATTGATCACCTAAAAGTGCAGTAGACCGCACACAGCATGCCCCTGTTTACCAAGCAGGCTGATTTGTGGCACTTCATAGCAAAAAGATACCAAAGCCAAAGTACAAACAGATGAAAATATCTGCCTCTGAGGTAGCTTCGTAAGTCATATATTTCTGTTCCGCTCTTTCAATACTCCCTGTTCTCTGAGGAGGTTTCCTGGCAGTTGTCATTTGCAACAAGGTGAGTCTGTAAGGACAAAATGAAGCCGGGTGTTTTATTGTGGCCCATTTCTCATATGGGGTGTTGTGCAACAGTGATGGGTGTTCAGTATTTAGGATCTGAGTCTTATAGATGGAGTTCGCTTTGCTTATGTTCATCTTTTCTCACATGGGATTTCATTTACATACCAGATAATGGATGCATATCCCCTGGAGGATGGATAGGACTTGAATGCCATTTTGTATCACGTCATAATACATCACTTAGTTAGTTTTTAAAGTTATGTAATATTCTAGAGGATTTTAGTCGACCCAGGATGGAGCTAAATTATATTCAGTCTAATCAGGTCAGGTGGGATCTCGTTGTTCTGTCTCAGGTCCCTGGTACAAGGTTTGAATATCTCTAATAGCAGTGTGTTTTTCCCAAGCTTCTTTTTTGATTGGCTCTGATGACCTAGGAAACTATTTAGTTCGGTTTGGATTGCTCCATGTCTTTTGGTTCAGGTCTCTTTTTGTCTTTGAAAATGAATATATGCAGAGTTGGTGTGAGGATCGGTGGCGTCAGCAGCTTGAGTTTCCTCCCCTCCCTGCTTCTCTCTCGTTCTTTCTCTTTTTTCTCTCTCTCTCCCTGTCAATCAGGTTGATACCAGACAGCTGGTTGGAGTGCGCGCCGACGGTTGCAGCTGCAGGCCATCAGCATCAAGCGGTGCTTAAGATCAGTCTCCAGCCAGAGCGCGGTGTCGAGAGATTGCCACGCATGTCATCGTACACGCCAGCGTTCCTTTACGATCGACCGACGAATCCCTGTGAGGGATTATTATGAGTCACGAGATTCGAGTCACGCCGCCCAGCCCCGCGGCGAAGAAGTTTTGCTACTTGTGTTGCTACCTGACAAGAATAAAGCCGGTAGTTGATTATCACCTAACCTCTCAGGCATCTCCTGTTTTGCTTTTGGGTCCAGACCGCCGTTTCTCACAGCAGAGCCTAACAGAATCTCTCGACCAGATGACGGACCCAGCAAGACCGGAACCTCTGCAGGATATTATATTATATTAGCCGGGATTATGGACAGACTGGAGAGAATGACCCGGAGCATGGACAGGCTGACCACCCAGGTAGCGCAGATGCCGGGCGCTGTCGCCCCGACACCGGTGAGTGCGATCCCGATCCCCGCCCCCGCGGCGGCCGTCCGAGAGCCTCGAGTCCCCCTCCCTGAACCATACACCGGGGAGCCCGGGGCGTGTGGCCGCTTCCTATTAAACTGTTCACTGGTGTTTGATCTACAGCCCTTAAGTTATGTTTCGGATAGAGCCAAGATCGCGTTCTGTGTAAATATGCTTCGTGGGAAGGCGGCCCACTGGGGGCCGCGGCTCTATGGGAGAGCCAATCGGCCGTATTAGCCTCATTCGCTGAGTTCACTGCGGACCTTCGCCGGGTTTTTGACCATCCCGTACGCGGGCGGGAGGCGGGGGACCGGCTTTGCAACCTGCGGCAGGGGTCCGGTTCGGCGGCAGATTTCGCCATCGAGTTCCGGATCCTTGCCGCAGAGAGCGGCTGGGATGAGCCAGCCTTAATGACTATCTTTGCGCGGGGGTTAGCCGCGGAGCTATGGGATGAGCTGGCTCCTCGGGACGACGCGGCGTCCCTCGAGCAGCTCATTTCCCTAGCCATCCGTTTAGATAACCGGCTTAGGGAGCGCCGGCGCGAGCGGACTCGGCGGGCTCCGCGCCCGGTCCCGGTCATGGGTCCGGGTCCTGAGTTCTCCGAGCCTCCGGTCGATTCCTCCGAGCCCATGCAGCTGGGGCGGGCCCGTCTGGCGCCGGCAGAACGACAACGGCGACTTCGTCTTCAATTGTGTCTTTATTGTGGCCTCGCTGGGCACTATGCCGCCACCTGTCGCGGGTCCCCAAACATGGGGGCTCGCCAGTAGATCAGAGCCCGCTGGTGAGCCATTCCCCATCCCCGTGCTCTACCTCTCGTCCTTTCCATTGCTCCTCAGCAGCGGAGAAGCTGCTGGTGAGCAATGCCGTGTCGCCACGCACCCCGTCCCGAATTACCCTCGACGCCGTCCTCATGGTCCAGGGCCAAGCCCTGCCGGTAGCGGCCCTCGTCGACTCAGGCGCTGACGAGAACCTTTTAGATGCCGGGTTCGCGACCAAAGGGGGCCTGCCTCTCGAGCCATTGGACCAGCCAAAACTGGTCAACGCACTGGACGGTCGGTTAATCGCACGAGTTACACACCGCACGCTACCACTCACACTTTGTTTATCCGGCCAGCACTCCGAGACATCCAGTTTTATATTATTCCATCCCCCGCGTCCCCCGTCGTCTTGGGTCTCCCCTGGTTACAGCTCCACAACCCTCAGCTGGACTGGAAGTCGCTTTCCATCGCCAGCTGGGGTGTGGCCTGTCATGCCCGCTGCCTTCGAGCGGCCGCCCCGGCATTCTACCAGTCCGCCGGCCCCACCGGACCTAACAGGCGTGCCCACTGTTTACCACCACCTCGCACCCGTTTTTTGTAAGAACCGAGCCCGCGCACTGCCTCCCCATCGCCCGTACGATTGCGCAATAGACTTGCTTCCAGGTGCGCCACTACCCACGAGTAGGCTTTATAACATCTCGCGTCCGGAACGGGTCGCGATGGAGAATTACATTAAGGAGTGTCTGGAGTCAGGCCTGATTCGCCCGTCTTCCGCGCTGTTGGGAGCGGGATTCTTCTTTGTGTCCAAGAAGGACCGGTCCCTGCGGCCGTGCATAGATTACCGGGGCCTGAACCAGATTACCATCAAGAATAAGACCCCGCTTCCCTTGATAGACCTGTCTTTCGAGCCTCTTTGTCATGCGCGCGTGTTCTCGAAACTCGACCTCCGGAACGCATATCACTTAGTCAGGATCCGGGAGGGAGACGAGTGGAAGACGGCGTTTAACACTCCACTGGGGCAATTCGAGTATTTAGTGATGCCGTTCAGTCTCGCGAACGCCCCCGCCGTTTTCCAGACTCTCATGAACAGCTTGTTCCGCGAGATGATTGGTCGGTTCGTGTTCATATATCTGGATGATATTCTCATTTTCTCCCGGTCACTGGCCGAGCACCGCCAGCACGTGGGGTTGGTTCTCCAGAGGTTGCTGGAGAACCGACTCTACGTGAAACCGGAAAAATGTGAATTTCATGTCCCTTCAGTTAGTTTCCTGGGTTACGTGATCACACAGGGTCAGTTAGAGCCAGATCCCGCCAAGATCCACGCCGTGTCCGACTGGCCCGTCCCCGGTACCCGAAAGGAACTACAGCGGTTTCTCGGATTCGCAAACTTCTACCGGCGGTTCATCCGAGACTTTAGTAAGGTGGCCGGTCCCCTCACCCAACTCACCTCCCCAAAGAGCTCTTACACTTGGAGTCCCGAGGCCGCCAGGGCCTTCACCACCCTGAAGGACCTGTTCACCAGCGCCCCCATCCTCAAGCATCCGGACCCAGCGCGCCAGTTCGTGGTGGAGGTGGATGCGTCGGAGACCGGTGCAGGAGCCGTCCTCTCCCAACGAGACCCCACCTCCCAGAAGCTCCACCCCTGTGCCTTCTTTTCCCGCAGATTCAGCCCAGCAGAACGCAACTATGATGTGGGGAATCGGGAGTTGCTGGGGGTGATCTTGGCCCTCCAGGAGTGGAGGCACTGGTTGGAGGGTAGCCAGCATCCGTTCCTCATATGGACGGACCATAAGAATCTGGCGTATCTCCGGGCAGCTCGGAGGCTGAACTCCCGCCAGGCTCGATGGGCGCTGTTCTTGAGCCGTTTCCAGTACACCATGTCCTACCGGCCCGGGAGCAAGAATGGCAAGCCGGACGCGTTGTCCCGGATATATCCTGCCACGGAGCTTCCGGATCCAACCCCCATTGTCCCCGCAGCATGCATCGTGGGCGCGGCCACTTGGGAGATCGAGTCCATCGTCCGGGGGGCTCAAGGCGCCGAGACGATCCCGGAGGGGGGGCTTCCGAACCGTCTTTTCGTTGCTCCGACGGCCCGCTCCCCAGTTCTACAGTGGGGACACTCGTCTAGCCTGGCATGCCATCCGGGAGCCCGACGGACCACGACCTTCATCCGGCAGCGGTTCTGGTGGCCAGGAATGGAGGAGGATGTCCGGAGATTCGTGGCCGCCTGCGCGGGGAAAGGCCTCCCACCAACGTCCCGCAGGACTGCTGCGGCCCCTGCCAGTCCCGAGCAGGCCATGGTCCCACATCGCGGTCGACTTTGTCACGGGCCTACCACCCTCGGAGGGGAACACCGTCGTCCTAACGATCGTCGACCGGTTTTCCAAAGCGTTACACTACGTCCCTCTCCCCAAGTTGCCTTCCGCCCTGGAGACCGCCCAGCTCCTGGTCCAGCACGTTTTCCGGCTCCATGGGATCCCCATGGACGTGGTCTCCAACCGAGGTCCCCAGTTCGCCTCCAGAGTCTGGGAGGCCTTCTGCCGGGCGGTCGGCGCCACCGCGAGCCTCTCGTCTGGCTACCATCCCCAGTCTAATGGCCAGTCCGAGAGGGCAAATCAGGACCTGGGGGCGGCGCTTCGGTGTGTGTGCGCCCAACATCCCTCCTCCTGGAGCATCCATCTCCCTTGGGTTGAGTATGCTCATAATTCCCTGTCCTGCTCCGCCACCGGCGGTATGTCCCCTTTTATGGTCTGTTTTGGATTTCAGCCTCCATTGTTCCCGGCCCAGGAGGAGGAGGTGGCAGTTCCATCTGTAAGGGAGCACGTCCAGAGGATGCGAGCGGTCTGGACCACGGCCAGGGCGGCCCTCACCCGATCCGCGGCCGCAAATAAGCGCCTGGCAGATAGACATCGCACGCCGGCGCCAGAGTACAGAGTGGGGCAGCAGGTATGGCTGTCAACCCGGGATCTCTCGTTACCCACGGAGTCCCGCAAGCTGACGCCCCGGTACGTGGGTCCGTTCCCCGTCGCCAAGATCATCAACCCTGCCGCGGTACGCCTGACCCTTCCTGCTTCAATGCCCATCCATCCAACGTTCCACGTCTCCCTCCTGAAGCCGGTCGCCGAGAGTGAACATAGCCCTCCGGCCGTCCCCCCTCCACCCACCCGGCTCATCGACGATCACCCGGCCTTCACGGTCTCCAAGATTCTGGACGTCCGGCCTCGAGGACGCGGGTTCCAGTACCTGGTGGACTGGGTGGGGTATGGTCCCGAGGAGCGGTCCTGGCTATCACGGCGGCTGATTCTGGATCCCGGTATGCTGCGAGACTTTTATCGGGAACACCCTGATAAGCCCGGGAGGACGCCAGGAGGCGTCCGTTGAGGGGGGGGTGCTGTGAGGATCGGTGGCGTCAGCAGCTTGAGTTTCCTCCCCTCCCTGCTTCTCTCCCGTTCTTTCTCTTTTTTCTCTCTCTCTCTCCCTGTCAATCAGGTTGATACCAGACAGCTGGTTGGAGTGCGCGCCGACGGTTGCAGCTGCAGGCCATCAGCATCAAGCGGTGCTTAAGATCATCTCCAGCCAGAGCGCGGTGTCGAGAGATTGCCACGCATGTCATCGTACACGCCAGCGTTCCTTTACGATCGACCGACGAATCAAAGTTTATTGTTTGTTTTATTACTTTTAAATGCAGGTACTTGCTCATCATTGCAGCTTGTTAAATTGCACTCATTGCTTCTGGATGTACATCAAAATTGAGCAAAATGTTTGAAGGCACATTTGAACCTCCATCTAGGTTTGATGACGGAAACCATCCTCCCAAGACCAGATTCAGCCCAGCATGTCAAGTGTTGGACCAGTCGGTGAGTTGTAGCCGACGCGTCCCAGAACTCAGGAGCCACCAATTTTTCAGCCACAATTGCGGATGCTTTTTATCTCATATTAAATCTCCTCATTCACAAGATCTATGTGAAAAATGTAAAAAGCTATAATATACAGAAAACCCTTGTGAAGATAGATAATAAGGCCATATATGTGTTGGTGGTTTATAGGTTTATGATAGTTCACATAAAAAAAAATAAAAGAAATGTATTTTTCGAAGAAAATAAATTAAAAGTTAATTTGTATTACCTTACACATATAGATGAACTTTTTTATAAAATAGCTCAATATTGTATGAGTATATGTGCGAAGTTTGGCTTTGATTGAGTGAAGTTAAGTATTTTTAATAATGTTTTATGCTGAGAACTCATGTTAACTCCGCTTAAGTTTGAAAGTTCCCACAATCTTCGGTGGTCCCTGAACAAGGCTTGTTTCACTGCAGCAGGGTGCTCCGTGGCCTTAGCTGTCAGTAGGGAGCAGGAAGGCCTGGAATATTCATATTTCAGCCATAAGTAAGTCAAGTTTCATATGTTTTGCTCGACACAAATTACATTCTTGTGCATATCTTTGCGATGCTTTGTGTGAGAGTGGAATAGTTGGTATTGGCGGACTATGTAGGCTCTAATGATTCCAAAACCGTTTTTAGTTGTTTAGTTTAGCCTTCTAGCTCCTAACTTTTTTAATCTGCATTTTGAGTAAATTTGGGGGTCATTTTCAGTCACTTTGAGTCATTCTTATAGTTTCTGTTTATATATATTGTGTAATAGTGTTATACACAGAACACAATTAACTTATATTGACTTGTGAGGCAGGGTTTCATTTATTTGATTTGTTCTTATATTTTTTGATATGCTCAGTCCCAGAGGCTGAACCCAATGTTCCGATATCAGAACTGATGGGGCCTATGTGGTTAAGCCCTTGCAGGGTCTATTTCTAGCCTCAAATGTATTTTGACACTGATATTGATGCATACTTTTAGATAATTTACATTTCTAGCACATCTGCTGTGTTTTTCCAATTTTTATATCAGATGCAAACACTCTCTGAGTGAGAGATGCGTGCATCAATCAGATACGGGATGGGTTGGTGCACAATCAGCCGTTCGTTACAGATAAGCCATGCTGCAGCGCTTTGTGTTATACTGTTACAGATTAAAACTACAGGCGGCCTCGGATCGAGACCAAGCCCTGGTGGGCGTGTAGACTCGTGTCGACAGACAAGATATATCATGAGTAATATACTGCTTATGCACAATATGTTATTACATAACAACACTGGTGAAGAACAAACACAGAAGTAGATTTGCCTCTTTTACTTTTAATGATGAAAAGGTTCATGGTGCACATTAATAGGAGACAAAGCGTTTCTGTCCAGTGTTAAACAAATATTCCAGCCACTTCACGTGTCATATTACCAGTATGGATATGCATCTGCCATTACCTCCTGGTTCAGTAATATATGACAGAAAACTGATCCTGGATCTGCTATAATTATCCAATCTCATGGGGTAATCCCTGTAATCTCTTTTGACTTTTCATAACTTCCATTTTGGTTTGAATAAAGTCACAACTGTGTGTATATATATATATATATATATATATATATATATATATATATATATATATATATATATACAGCTTAATAGTACAGGGCCCAGGTGGTGTGCTTATTGGATTTAAACTGTGCATCAAAATTTGCACTCGTTCACTGAGACATAACTTTCAGTTTCAGCTTCATTTAGTTATGAACACACAGACATCAACATATTTTTGGATTCAGTAAAAATTTTACTTTTTGAGAAAATCCGTTCATTAAACATCCATGATTTCTTTGAATTCCCTGAACGTATGCTCTGTATAACTCCAGAACCTTCCTTATGATCTCCAGGTTTCAAAGTGTTCCTCATCAAAGAGGTCAGGTGCTGGTAGAAGTGTGTTCATTAGACTGCAAACAGGAACTGCTAACAGCTCATTCTCAGTTTCACAAAAGCTCTCGAGGAACTGCTAGCCTAAAGCACATCCTAAAACATGAGTCGTTCCTACTTACTAGTTCTTTATGAACTCTGCAACATGTTGTGATTGTGCAGCTTAAGACGTTTTGTCATATTCATGTTGAGTGATTACCGTGATTATGCGAATGCTATTACTTATGCAGGGTGTATAACAGTGTAAGATATCATCTTTTTCCAGTGGAAAGTAAGTGGCACATCAATCACACATCCAGGAGAATAAATGGATGCTATATTCAATCGCCGGTTTAATCCTGATTCAAAACAGAGGGAATTGTATCACAAGATTAACATGGGGTGACACAGGGAGTCATATTAATATTATGAAGAAGCTTGGAGTCATGGCGATAGAGATGCTGTGTTGGAGGCGTGCAGAAACAGCTGTTTTTGTCAGTCGCAGTGGAAATGAATGTAATGATACAGCAGGTGCTAAAAATCAATGTATTCAACAATTGCTCTGGGATTTGGAATCGAACCTCTTCACTTTCCCTGCGTTGAATCACGGCCAGGGAAGGTGTGTGTGCTGCATTATTGAGGGGTGTGCTCCAGCAGTGCTTTGATTCTGCACGCAGTAGGCCTCTTTTAAGCAGATACAAAGTTTGCGAGAGAGAGAGAGCGATAGAGATATAGAAAGAGAGAGAGAGAGGGTCTCTCCAGAATACTTTGGCATCAATCCATATCAGCTTTGAAGTTCAGATGCCTGACTTCAGAAGGTAATGAAATAGTTATCACAAAATTTCCCAAAGTTTAAAGGGAGAAATGAAAGCAGAAGTAATGTTCCTTTAAAGTTGCTAAAACCGAGCCTGATATATCATGCAAGAATTAACTCCTTATATAATATTAGGCTTATATTTCATCATTGGAAATGTTCATATATCAGAGCTTGGACTCTTATACTGCCTGTATTAAAGCTTTCATTCCAGATAGCACAAGGGATGAGCCTCCCCAGCACAGACCCACAAATCCTGTTCCCATCAACCTGACAGCAATCTGTCCTGAAGTTTAATTGCATGTTGCTGGCGGGTAATGGATAGCGTTTCAATCCGAGGAGCAACCTTGGACAACTTCTTCAACTCTCTCACAGGCAAGCATTAGTGTCTTAATCAATTTTATGAGGTAAACATTCACAGCAGTCAGCGGAGATGTTGGAGGTGTGGGCGGCGGCAAGCAGATGGAGAGGAATAAAATGTGAACAAAAGAACTGTATTGCAGATGTCTGCGGCTCCAACAGGAACGCTTGGACTGGATGCTAAAACATGATTGATTAACTGTAGTCGTGCCGTGGTGCTTCCCTTGGAGTTTTAAAGAATTGTTTTTACATCACAGCGGCACCTCCCGTCTGTCAGCCGGTCCAAAACGTTGGTTCAGAGGGACATTTAAAAAAATATTTACTGTATAATTATTTACAGTATCACTTTACCGCTATTTCATCACATGGTCAGACTGGTGGAGAACTGAAGATATCATTTGGGAATCGTTATTTCAACGCAATTAGTTATTGTCCTACTTTGGTAGGACAATAACTAATTGCATGGCGTGCTCCCTTGGAGTGTTATTTTGGCCAATGACAAATGAGCATGAAAAGATTAAATACATTAAACAGATATCAGAGGTATACCTCCTCTGCACCTACACCACCTGCAGCTGAGGCAGGGAATTATATTGTGTAAATGCTACTGGGCTTCTCCGAGCACCGCTTGCACTGGGTGGAACAAAGTAATCCCCTTTGGGGACAATTGTCTGTCTGTCTGTCTGTCTGTCTGTCTGTCTGTCTGTCTGTCTGTCTGTCTGTCTGTCTGTCAGTCCATCCATCCATCTTGTAGTGCCACCATGTCTTTTCCTCCTCCTATAATAACAAACGAGGCGTTGTGTGTCAGACAAAGGCGTGTATCTGTTGCTCCCTCACACCATCCTGGGAAACAGCACAGTGATTCTGCAGCAGCCATCGGATATTCTGTTCTTATCTTAACACAACTGAACAGTAATCTCCCACCTGTCCATCAGCAGAATAACTCACACTGACTTCAATAGAATGGTAAAAACTACTTTGCTGCACTTGTGTATCCATCAGCTCTCCCTGCGTGTTTACTTTTGCAGAATACAAGTTTGAAGCCTTGACATTTTTTTGATTTTAATTATTTCTGTCGCACACCTTTCTTGCCGTGTCATATTTTTGACGGTGTCCTGTCTTGTGGCAGTTCTTAGAAATGTTATTTCTGAGTTTGTTAGGCATGAATAGAACTTGTCAATTAAAATAGTTTTTAGTCAATGGTCTGCAAATAGAAACCATGATGGTTTGGCTTTTTGAAGAAATTGTACTTTCTTGATTCTTGTTGTTCTGAGTTTGTACTCATGGTTGAATGCACTTATTGTAAGTCGCTTTGGATAAAAGCGTCAGCTAAATTAAATGTAAAACAATGTAAAATGACGGTGACTTTTTAATCAAAGTCATGTCTACTTCGTGCTGCAGTGTGGGCATCTGAATTATAAAGGATGAGAAATTAGTTTAAGAATTTACATGAACAATATCAACAGCATTCTGCATCACCACAGCATCTTTTGCTCCCGTCTTGTAGAGGGCCTCACATTAGTGAAACTATTAATCACGAAGATAATCAGTAGATTAATTGGTAATGAGAGTTGTTGGCTGGAACCCCTGAAGTTACCACAAATTGTTATTTATTGGTAATCTTTTGACTTGTCTTTGCCATCATTAAGTCAAAATTGCAGTGTGAGCCAATACCTGCCAAACTAACGACATTCCGTAGCACGGCTGTTGACTGTTTTGCAACATGATGCCCAAATGATGAGCATAAAGGCATGAAACCATCAGTCTTTTTTGTTTTTGTTTCAAGAATGGAAAATGAAAGATACTAAGAAGCTGTAACCACCTCATGAAACGAATTAAAGAGGCTGATTACAGCTGGACTGGTTCTCCATTCCAGCATGAGCAGAGAGGGATCCCCACTAACTCACTAACTAGTCCTCAGCTTGGGTCTAATGTCACCTGTAACCAGTGTAAACCCCGTTGCACTCTGGGGGATTGATACCTCCATCTTCGAGCAGATGTCAGCGATTCTCTTTGATGGACAGCTCGAAATGACTTTCTTTACTCACCCAAAGTGCTTTTTGTTTGCTTCCACCTGAGGATATTGAATCATTCATTCCTGCACCCCCCCCCCCCCCCCACACACACACACACCCCTACACACACCCACACACCCCTACACACACACACACTTTGTGATATAAAGAACTTATTCCTTTCTTCATTAAAACTTGATGTTGGCCTTCACACTGTCGTGACCTGAGATAGAACTCTGTCTGCAGCGGGAGTATTACATTTCTATAAGCCAGCCACAAAATCAATTTGTGCCATTGTGGAATTTGAATAAACATGGTCTGGGGACATGACTGCCTTATCTTATCTATTTTGTTGTATTAGTGCTTTGATTTCCTCTTCAGAAACCATTGTCATGTGGTGTGTGTAATCTAGAGCCACATCCTCGTCCAGCAGCCCCCTGACTACACACACGTCAGTGTTGTGCCAGCCCATCTGGTAATGCGAGCGAAGACCACAGTAAATGGGAGCGTAATTGCAGTATGCAAAAGCTCTGCGGCTTCATCATCTTACAGTTTTTCTCAGTCGCTTTGGTGCATTTCTTAGATCAAAAGTGCAATTCTTGATACTACTTGTACAAATTCCAAATCATCTAGTCACTTGTGCACATCATTAAAGCAATTTATTATTCCTTTGAACAAATTGCAATTACTTTTGTACATATTGCAATTGATAATGTACAAGTGTCAGCTTTTTTCCACATTTTCAATTGCTCATGTCATGTTGATCAAAATATAGTAGATGGTTCTCTGTTGAATAGTCTTACCCCTCAAAACATCTAGGCATTAGTTCCTTGCACAAGCCATTACATGCAAAATTGTTGAACTGTTTGTCATAAACTGTCAAGCATAGTTTTACACATTTCTATAAGACTTTTTGTACAATAAAGTGAATTGATGAATCGTGCAGGTGAAATTGACCCTCACTCATGAAGGAATGTAAAGTGTTAGTTCAACCAACAATCCGGTGTGATGTGGATGAGAATATGTGGGCCGACAGACAGGAACGTCTGGATGTGTAGAGACAGCACTAGAACAGTGCTGCGGGCAAAGTTGTGCCTTAGAGGTGTGTCCTGTGTTTCTTTCTAATTTAGTTTTTTTTCCTTTGTGCCCCTTGTCTTTTTCTTACTGTAAATTATTATTTATTTTTTTTCTTTCATAAAGTAGCAGAAGTAAAAGCTGTGAAAAAATAAATCCTGTCCAGTCTCTTTCAATCAATAACCCACATACAGTAATATGTAAATAGTACTGAAATTGATATATGCCATAGAAGTGCAGCCTTGTGCATTTTCAATACAGTAACTGTCATCCAAACTGTAGCCTAAGTTTACATCAGGTAATACTGTCAAAGTACACAGTTACATTGACAACATGCCTAAACATTTTGACGACCTTGTTCGTGAACAATGACTTATCATTCTGATGACACTGACATGATCATTGACATGAATATTTACTTTTGAGAGATGTACTAAGGATTTTTAGTGACTGACTAGCTTTAGAAACATATCTATTGTATATTGCAATTTGTACAAATTGTTCTGAGAAATGCACTTATTATTTTGCACGTTAGGGACGATGTGAAAAACACACCAAAGCGACTGAGAAAAACTGTAAACACGCAGTAGAAAATTGCCTAAATGTTAATCCAAGTGTTGCAAGCTCGTGACAACTCCTCTCCACTTCCACACCAACAGCAAGCCTCCTCTTTGTGCTCTCTCCCTCTGTTTTCCTAGACATTTGCCATGGGAACATTCATGGCTCATGGTTCCAGACAAAAGTCTGAGATGGAAGAAAGAAGAGCAAGCAACACGCTGAAAGTAATCCAAACAAAAGCTTACTGGATGAGTCAACATTTAAGTGGCCCTTAAAGCTCCGTGCAAGGGGTCCATGTTGTGCTGAAAGTCAAAATCTACTGATGCAAGATTAATGGGTAAGTGTTTTGTAAAGAAAATGATGCTGCCTGTGGACAAACTGATTGAATTTCCAAGAGTGAAAAAAACATTCATTTTAATATTTTGGTCCCTCAATTTAAATTTAAATAATTAATGCCAAGAGCAATGTTCTATTTCTAGTAGTAGTTGCATTTTTAAAGGTATGGGATTTAGACATTTCCTGTTTTGTGACATCTCTAGTCAGAACACTGTCCCTATTATCACCACATTTAAAAATCATACAAACAAGGTTTCCACTGCACTCTATACAAACTCAAGTGGTTAATTAGAACACAGCTCAGTTTTGCAATCACGCCCTCTTTAAAAGGCCCCATAACTGTAAACATTGGGCAACAAGCAAAATGAAAGTTCATTAAGAAAGCTACATTAAGCTGAGCTAACTACAGTCAACAATTAGCCCATAACAGTGGAGAGCAATTATGAGCGCCACCATATCCACTGCAGCATGATGACATCAGTACTAAACAGGTGTTGGAATGAGCCATTATGAATACATCATTAAAGCTTTTAAAGTTTTTGTATACACCATAAATTGTTGCGAGTTATTCAGGGGTGCTAGCTGCTCTCCCACCATATTGAACTTTTTGTAAGATAGCTTTTATTTTGCTTTTTGCTAAGCACCGCTAACTTGCCCAAAGCCATACGGTGGCCTGTGAGAAGGCTCCGGTCACACAGACCTGGGATCAGCCAAACGGACGTACCAGCTGAACTGATGACATCATGTTCAGTCAAAGAAAGACAGAACGAGGTGCGAGAAGAAGTGCATTGTTCAACTGAGTCAGTGAAAGAAATGAATGCAGATACCAAGGACGATAAGGTCATCGCTAATTAAATTAGCAATTTAGCAAAATTCATGCAAATTCACAGTGCATGAAAAACAAGATTTTGGCCTGAAGTTTGACGTCATTTTTTTCTATTATAAAAAATAGAAAAAAATGACGTCAAACTTCAGGCCAAAACCTTGTTTTTCATGCACTGTGAATTTAGAGATTTTGGCTATTGCATCCATTACATTATATTTCCGTCTACTTTCATCATCCAAATTACACATTTAGGTGTTTATTTTATAACTTATTTTTTAATCTCTTGATTTAACTTAAATTCATCAAATGTTAGTCTTAGATAATGCCTCATTTGCACATTTCAAATAAACATTCAAGGAAACATGTAATGCAACATATTATTGGCTTAATGTAAGTCATCAGCTGGATACTTGTCATGATGGTATCAATCCATTCAATGCTTTACCCTCTTCACACATAGTGTCTAAGCAGTGTCAACAAAATCCAAGGCATTAACGATAATCATAAAAATAACTCGTATCTATTTGCTGGAGACATTCAGGGCACCAGAGCAAACAGCAAAGCACCAGAGGCTTAACCGCCTTTAGTAACGAGGTCGCTCGTTGCTCTGCGTATCGCTGCTGAACACAATGTGAGATGAGGACATGTAGGCTAATAACCTCACAGTTATGGGTAATAAAATCAATCAAAGATGTTAAAACACCAGCTGCTATCGCCTGCTGTCATTTGGGGCTGCTAATGTGAGACATGACCCCGAGCAGCTTCAAAGTAAACAGTCTGACATTTGGGGAAATACACATTGATTGCCATCTTATCCAGAGTCAGATAAGAGGATCAATATTTTTCATCTTTGGCCGTCCACGACGCAGCTGTTTAACTTAGCTTAACACGAAACCTGAGAGACAGGGGCAGCTGTTAGCATCGCTGGGCCAAACAGGGGAAGAATGCCCTCAAACAACACAGAGCTTACATCTCTATTGATATATTCATGAATAAAAAATCAATAACTTGTATGTCCAGCAGTTGTTAGGTAACAGAGGATGTTGATATACAGCTATCTCGACAAACTGGCCAATGCTTTGCCTTTAAAAACTGAACGATATGGAATTGTGAATTGTTTGTCAATGTCTTCCAAAACTTAAAATCTTATTTTACAAAACTAATTTCGTCATTTTGAGCCACAGAAATGACTTGTTTATCTTATGTAAATATCTTGGACATTTTAATCTGCGGAGGACAAGGCATTAACAGCATGCATCCTAAAGGCCGCTGTCAGGACCGACAGTCTGACTCCCAGCTCGGTGATCCCGGCTTGGTGGCTCTACACTCAGTCGTCAGGGACACCGTGTCAATACATACTTGCTACTTGTTTAGTCTCATTTAAAAAATAAACCTCCATCTTCACAGGAAGTTAGGTTTACAGTTTTTCTCAGTCGCTTTGGTGTGTTTTTCACATCATCCCTACAATGTGCAAAATAATAAGTGCATTTCTCAGAACAATTTGTACAAATTGCAATATACAATAGATATGTTTCTAAAGCTAGTCAGTCACTAAAAATCCTTAGTACATCTCTCAAAAGTAAATATTCATGTCAATGATCATGTCAGTGTCATCAGAATGATAAGTCATTGTTCACGAACAAGGTCGTCAAAATGTTTAGGCATGTTGTCAATGTAACTGTGTACTTTGACAGTATTACCTGATGTAAACTTAGGCTACAGTTTGGATGACAGTTACTGTATTGAAAATGCACAAGGCTGCACTTCTATGGCATATATCAATTTCAGTACTATTTACATATTACTGTATGTAGGTTATTGATTGAAAGAGACTGGACAGGATTTAGTTTTTCACAGCTTTTACTTCTGCTACTTTATGAAACAAAAGGAAAAAAGACAAGAAGTAAAAAAAAGTAAGAAAAAGACAAGAGACACAAAGGAAAAAAAACTAAATTAGAAAGAAACACAGGAAAATTGCAACACTGTGTTGTGGTCTGTCTTTATATGCTTGCCAATTGATTGTTCATGAGATTACATTACATTTCATTTAGCTGACGCTTTTATCCAAAGCGACTTACAATAAGTGCATTCTATGGTTACAAACAAGAATCAGAACAACAAGAATCAAGAAGGTACAATTTCGTCAAAGGTTCAACTACAAAGTGCTATCAGTAAGAGCCATTTCAGTGCTACTATAGTGCTACATCCTTTATTCAAGGTATAGTCGGAAAAGATGTGTTTTTAGTTTGCGACGGAAGATTTAGAGACTTTCTGCTGTCCTGATGTCAATGGGGAGCTCATTCCACCATCGAGGAGCCAGGACAGAGAACAGTCGAGAGATGCACCTTTGAGCAATTTAGACAACTGGTTGATTGTTGGTTGAACTAACACTTTACATTCCTTCATGAGTGAGGGTCAATTTCACCTGCACGATTCATCAATTCACTTTTTTGTACAAAAGGTCTTATAGAAATGTGTAAAACTATGCTTGACAGTTTATGACAAACAGTTTAACAATTTTGCATGTAATGGCTTGTGCAAGGAACTAATGCCTAGATGTTTTCTGATTCTTGTTTGTAACCGTAGAATGCACTTATTGTAAGTCGCTTTGGATAAAAGCGTCAGCTAAATGACATGTAATGTAATGTAATGTAAAGAGTATTCAACAGAGAACCATCTACTATATTTTGATCAACATGACATGAGCAATTGAAAATGTGGAAAAAAGCTGACACTTGTACATTATCAATTGCAATATGTACAAAAGCAATTGCTATTTGTTCAAAGGAATAAGAAATTGCTTTTAATGATGTGCACAAGTGACTAGATGATTTGGAATTTGTACAAGTATTATTGAGAATTGCACTTTTGATTTAAGAAACGCACCAAAGCGACTGAGAAAAACTGTAAGCACCAACACTACATGTCATGGAGAGGACGGACAACATGACAGAGGCAGCACACATAGACCCTCAGGACGCCGTGTGCTGCTACAAATAGCCAAAAGCTTCTGCGCTGGTCTCCAAGGCACCGCCTCTCCATCAGAACCATGTGCACCCCCCCGGGTCAGAACCATGCTGCACGCTGTCTCATGGAGGTTCCCTCCCAGTCCTAGTTGTACTTCCTAGTTTACGTTTCTCCCCCTGTTTTTTCTTGTTAGTCTGACTTTGTATAATATCTTATGGCTTTGTATGTGTCCATGTACTTTTCTTCGCTTGCTCTGTAATCCCCTTATCACACGATACAAACAGCCTCTGTGAGTTGTTAGTTCGGTTTATGGAATTGTTGTGCTTGACGTTAACTTGCTAAGTCTGTTTGTGATGTGTCTGTGGGTGATCAGCGTTGCCGTTTTTTTGCCAAACTCCATAGAGGTTGAGGGGAACGAACCACCTCTGGATTTTTCTCATGTCTAGGGGTCCCAGGGGGGTTCCAGGGGGGCCACCGCAGGGCACGCAGACGCGTCACTGACAGCGCCCTCGCCGTTCTGCGGAGCGCGAGCACAGACAGAGGAGCCGGAGACAGCTTTGATCTGATGGGGATTCATACCCACACCAGACTGGGCAGGGAGCGGAGAGTTTATGGCGAAACCCAGTGTTTTCAGGTGAGTTGTACGTTAGCAGGTGTAGCACGACTAATGGTGATAAATAATGGTGATCATCCTTTTAGCCATAATCTTGCAGCCCTATCTTGTGATATATGTTAGCCTTTCAAGATCATTGTGGACCCTCTTTTGTCCACAATCTTCAATTGTGCAGAGGCAGAAATGCAGGAAATCATTAGTTTGACTCAATAAAATATCAACGCTGGATGGAAATGGAGCGCCGCTCCGTCTGAGTTATGCCCCTAAACAATGCCGTAATTGTTTGGAGGCGGCCCCAATCAATAAAAAGGATTATTGGCGCTGGCAACACATGAGTACATATCAGTGCTTGATCAGTGTCATAACTGTTCTAGTGCAACAATACATTACGTTTAATATCCGCGGACTGCTATCCAGCGAGCGCAGGCCTGAAGCAATTAAAGGCAGAATCAATGCCCTGAGTCAAAACACTGTGACAGCTCTATTATCCCTGGATATAGGAGGCCTAGTGCAGTCCCATTCCTCCTCTCCTCCTGTAGTCTGGGGCACACACACACATTCTCTCTCATCCATCTTTAACTATCTGCAGCGCTATCACACACGTAGTATACCAACCTTTCACATTTTCCGCCTCTTTTTATTTCATTTTTTTCTTTGCGTCTGAAATAATCCCTTCTGGTATTTCCTTACTTTTTTCCTTCATTACCTGCCTCTCCTGGTTCTGTCTCCTCCGTCTGTCAGCTTCAAGTCTCTCCCCGTTGAAATCCACCCCATCAATGTCAGCCTCACATCAGCACCGACAGCGCTTTCATCCAATCCCACTCTTTAATGTGCTCAGGCTCATCTAGTCTAGGTGCAGCAGGTGAAACTGATTTTTGCCTGCATTTGTTCATTTTGACACATAATTCTTTGCTCCATTGACCACTGTGGTACAGTTGGCTTAACATTATCTCAAATAAATCTTTCAAAATGATACTCCCCCCACTCCTAACACTTATAGGGCCGCCAAGCCGCCCATCCAATGAAATGACACGGGCCTTTCTCATTTCTCCATCCTGAGCCTCCGTGTCACCTCTTCTCCTCGGTCTTCCGGCTTGTGACACAGAAAAATCGATCTCCTCTTGAAGGACGTCCCAATTGCTCAAATGCTCGCTGCAGAGGCTGTAAGCCATGAAACACGAGGTGTCCTTTGAGAAAGTATTTTCGGCACCCATGTTATATAAAGGAGGCGGGACCCAAAACTGGAATAATCTCACACCACGGCGGGACTCTACGAATGTAATGTTTATTCTTTTAATTCATAATTTGTATTTATTCGAGTGATTTAATTTTCTTAAAGTACATTTTATTTGTGTTGACCGCAATTATAATTAATTTAAATAAACCCACGGTCATTCAACCTGCCACACATTTAAGCTGTTTTGTCTTTCAATACACAAGTAATTCCAATCATCAATAATTATGTGATTATAAGTAAGTTTAGAAATTATAAGTGTATTCATTGTTTGTTTTAAGTAATTCAATTTGCTAGAACAACACACATGTAAAATATAATTAATTACCATATATATATATATATATATATATATATACTATAATATACTGCATCAGAATATTCAACTTATGGAAAATCTGTGTGACAATCAATCACAAAGCATCTTGATGATTGTCCGCATAAGTCATTATAAAATGATTATATATTAGATTATTGTCTCAGTATAATTATTCAGTGCTATAAGCAGAATATGGGCATCATAGAACATGGTACTCTACAGTTTGCTGAGCTGGAAGGCTCTTTTCCACTCAGTGACAGAGATTCATTTGCATGCCATTTAAAATTCCAATGAAAAACGTTTAAAGCACATAAAGCACATAAAGAGCACAGGTCCACACACAGCCTGCAGGCTGTCACAGCAACTCGCTGCAGTATTCAAACTGCCTCATCCCTGTTCTTTGCAAGACTTGATTTTTCATGACATCAAACCATTCGGCGATTGTTCTGTGTAGAAAGAAGCATCTGCATTCTTTACGTGTCTCCTCCTATATTTTAAGAATTCTCTCTGAATGTGTCCCCGTCTGAGCAGCCAGCCAGACAGCTGCCTCTCACAGGCTGCCCTGCTGCTGATTCAACATGATGGGATGCCCAAACAACCACTGATAAGAGGCGGCCACCAGCAGACAATGCCAAACACACTGCCGGAGCTGAAAGCAGCAATCAGCCACAGATGCTCACATGGTGGCCCGATGGTCCCTGATTAGCTCCTGAAAATGTCCCAATTTGATGTGCAAAGTCTTTGCACTCGTCCTAGTTACTGTTCTGAGTCTTGGAAAGCTTTTTGTTATATCCGTTTAATGAGGAATTCTACATAAATGGTGTAAAATAAATCCCTCATCCTCCGTTAAAGTTACATTTAAATTCTTGCCTCTCAATGAAGAACTAACTACCGCACATGTACTGAATAAAACATGTGGGTGTAAAAGACAACAGACTCACTCATCAGGTTCCCCTTTGCCACTTTGTCTAACCAGTGCATCAGCATTGTGGGTAATCGGCTTAATGCCAGCAGACAGACAGGGCTGACTGATGAGGCCGCCGCCTGAGGAAGTCGCACCTCCTGCAGAGTCCCCATGTTTTCTTTGTCAGTTCCCTGTGACTGCGTCGCCTTAACGTCGTGTAGCGGCTCCTGTCACCGCACAGCATTGTCACAATGCAATGGTTGCAAAGTCACGCCCTGCAGGACGCCGCTAACATCCCATACAGTCACATTGGTGATGGACCAACCAGCTCAAACACTAAGGTCCTCAGGCCTTAAGCCCCAAACCCCCAGGGTCATACGCTGCGGTCCCCTGGTGAATGGAGCCAGAGCGGGAAGTGGTATGAATATTAATAAGACGTATTTCACGTTAACTTGACATCTCCAAAACCTGCAATGTACAATCCTGTGTTTGTATTTAAAGGGTCTTCCTGGCTGACTTCAATGTCTTCCAGGCTCGAGGTGGAGCTGATTGTCAAACCATCCATTTACTTTTCTTTGTCAAACAGCATTATTAAACACAATGTTCTTTGAGTAAACCAGGTGTGTAGTATAATCCATACTGTCATTCCTCTGATTTCAAGTGCTTTTATGTTCCATGGTAAATTATTAATGTTAATGTGTAAATGTGCTGTCCTCTTTCTTCATGTTTTTTTCTTTAATGTCTCCGTGCCTCCACTGGGTACCCCGAGTATTAACGTAGCAAAGCTATGAACTGTGGGTAATTCCGTCAGAAATGCTGAGTTACAGAGTAACATATCCACGGGAGAGCATGGCAATCATCATTTTGTGGTATTTTATTTGATTACAAATGTGCATGGTAAAACTGCACCCACCAAACCACATTATGAATTGAAATGATAAGGGCCACACCTGCATTAATACCTGATCTTAGGGAGCCATGTTATAGTGGGGTGCACTCGGTATTACATTTCCTTTTGCATTTCCTAAAAATATACGTGTTCGTTCTCGGGCTGGAAGTGGGTTTTGAAATAATAATGGAAATTGAATGGGTGGTTTCAACCGTGGATAAATAAGTCAGAAAAGCTCATTGGACTGCATGATTTAGTGGCTGAAGGAGAGTATGTGATGAAATATAAGAGAGCTTTTAAAAGGAATAGTTTAGTTTAGGGACATTTTAGTTTAGAGTCTTTGGAATACACTGACAAAGATTTGAGCAGCTCTCTTGGCCATTTGGCTTGAATAATCCTTCCTGGGTTCAGCTTGTCAGGCCGCCAGGCTGCAATACAGACCATAAGGTGTGTGTGTTTATTATATTATGATTATCAGGAGTCTCATGCCAAAAAATACAAATTATGGCTGACAGAGTCCGTACAGAATGTGGTATATCTGCATATCTGGATGAACCCTTGAATGAACAGAGGGTAAGGAAGGGCCCAGTCGATGAGGGCTTACCTCGGCTCCCAGCCCTGCTGCTCTGTGCTCACTTCTTCTTCACGTTTGGTTGTGCACTGATGTTTTAATTTTTATCTTTCAATCTCTAAAGGTTTAATTCAGATAACTAGACATATTTGTGAAAAAAAAGGCTGCTACTGCTACTTTACAAAAAAATCGGAGTCAGCTATTGTTGGACACTTTGTCGGTGGCTCCATTGCGTCTCCAACCTGCCAGACAATTCAGAGATAAGTACGTAGACATTGGCTTTTGTTTGGGTTAAAGAAACCTTTTAACAGTAAGCCTCCTGCCAAGGCTGATGGATCTACTCACTATTATTCAGCAGCCATCGTCGTTTTAGTATCTCTGCCAGGAGATCATTAGACCGAATGAGAGATTGCAAGAGTGTGTGCACCTCTGTGTCTGTCCACGGCGAATCTCGCATTCCGCTGCCATAAACTCACTTTGTTGGGTGGCCAGTTCTGGCTGCATGCTCAGGGACCTCTCATGGTTGCCGTGCATCTCACTTCTCAAAACACCTTGCACTGCCTGTTTGCTCCAGCCAATGACTGCTGACTCCTCACTTACCACTCCTAACCGCCCCCCGGTCACTCATAACACAGCTGAGTGCATCGCCGCCGTTTAGCCGCTGCTCTCTGCGAGGAACACAGTCATATTGCACACCAGCAATTATTTAAATGACAAGACAACATATTGGGAATCTAAATTGTGCATTTCTTACACAAAAACACATTATAACTTAATAAGGTATCATATTAACAGCCTGGCTCAAACTCTAACAAGGTCAGCCTGAAGGCACACAGACACAATGCATTCTGGGTTGGCTGATGTGCAGTATCATGCTCAGATATTCTGTCTAATGTAGACAGTATGCAGTACATCCAGGCTTTGCTGGCCGGGGCAGACGTCTGCATCGAGTACAAAGAGAGCGTGTCTGCGGCGTGAGACTTGCAGTCGAGACAAACGTGGTTTGTATTCATTAAATAAAACATTACAGCAGCGCTCGTTGCAGACCACCCTGCTACTGACCTGCACTCTACTCAGTGCACCTTTTTTATTTTTAGGTATGATTTTAAAATATGGATGGAAATGGTTAAAAGTAATTCAATACAGTACCGATTTAAAATATTGCATAAGGCATGCAATTATCTATATTCCAGTGAAGATATATAGGTGAATAGGGGGACTGGATGCAATTAGAGAAATGAATCACGGTAGCCAATAAAAGTCCTCTACATTAGATCAAAGCTCCGCAGGGAAGGCGTTATGGGCCATGAATCCTGTGAGCTGAAACAAATCATCCTCCGCTCCTTTTCCTGCAATGGGCTGCGACCATTATGATCAGAGTCACACTAAAATAAATACTGTCTTCCTTGTACTATTAAATACAGTAAGGTTGTCCTGCCCTCCAAATTTCGCTTGTGGTTTCATAACCTCAAGGACAAACGATCTTTGTAGTTTTACACATCAGTGATTCATCAAGTTACGCTCAATCTCTCATATTATCATTTTAACTTCACACTGGTTTATTTGTTATTTCTCTTAAACGGCAGACGAGAGGCATCAAATGGAACATAGAGCTCTATGGTCTTCCACTACATGTTGTTCTTGTCAGTAAAATGACGTATGGGTTGAATTATACTTTACATGTTGACTTTGAGGAAACCATACTCAACCTCAAGCTTGTTTCTTTAATGTTTTCTCTGTTAAGGAAAAACTTGATCAGATCTGAGGATGTGAGGACAATAGGTGTCATATGTTGTACAGATTGTCAGGCCCCGTGGCGCAAAGATTTGATGTGTGATATTTGACTGTAAAACTCTCTTAAAAAAAAGATGACGCAAATACATACATTTTTATTTTCAAAAGCTAGTCAGGTGTCATTAAGAAGAAACACCACCTAAATGAAGAATTCCAAACTGTTATTTCCATGGTCTAAAAAAGTTCTGGTCTCGGAAAGTATTATTTACCGGTGTAGCGTCTGATAATTCAGTTGAGTTACATTTGATTTGTATAGCCAAATATTACATCTTTGTGCCAGAGGGCTTTACAGTCTGTCCAGCAAACGGCATCACCCTCACATCTCAGAGGGAGACAGACAGAAGAAACCTTCAGGAGAGCAACGGAGGACGATCCCTTTCCCGGATGGACAGAAGCAATAGATGATACAATTACAACATTGTTTGTGCTGAGGTTACATCATAAAGACAAAAAAGAGACAAGCAATCAGATCACTGCTCTAACGAATACAGCTAAGATTAATCGTGCTCTTAATGAGTTCTGCAAGATCAGTTGGAAATGATCCAATGAAGATAAAGCTGCACGTCCAAAAGACTTTCCGAGCTTTGAAAGGAACAGAATGGAAACTAATGGATCCTTGAAATAATAGACTCAATACATTACACTAAAGGACCTTATATACTGTGTATTTTGGACCTGTTTTTCTTCGTGAATTAAAACAGTGACATAGATGGATGACGTAACTCTGCTTGTTTGGCATTGTTGTGCCAGGCAATCGTACCATTTGACATGCATCAGAGTTGACCCCATTAGGTTTTTAAAAACAGGCAAACCAATCCAAACATTAGATGGTGTGTTACGACAAAACGTGTGGGGAAGCACACATGCACATTGTGATAGACGTTTAACATACAGGGACAATTGCAGCAGCATTCTATGTCATGCATTGTTGATAACATCTGTGTCGATGTGAATTCATGTTGGCTGCCGACAAAGCAGAGATTTAGTCTCATGTAAATATGTTTCACATAAGATCAACTGGCATGCAGCTGGTGGGGTAAAGATTAGCAGATAGGTATCTAGAAATTGACACAACAGTCAAAGTTACAGCTTGGCAGACACACCCGACAAAAACAAAACCATATTATACAGCTGTCAAAACACATCTTTCAAGTCTCTCTCTCTCTCTCTCTAGTGCAGCGTTCTCTTCCCCCCAAGCGAAAAGAAGACTTTAAAGTAATATTGCTAGTGCTAGCAGCTAACACTACTTCCATAACCCAGGACTCACCACGACGCTGTGACAGCAATGTGGAGATAAAGCATTGAGCATTATTCATGTTTTCATGCTGACGTTACACTGCTCAGCAGGCCAGTGGCTGGTGGTCCCTCCACCCCGATGCTAGGAGACACAGCCGGGAGGAGAGCAGACGGCAGCTCGGCAGACGGAGATGCTAGACTCCCAGGACAGGAGGGGACTGTGTGGGCCGATGAACAGTATGTTGCCCATGCATTTGGCATTCCTCAAAATGAGGCAGTGGGTGGATTTCAGCTTGGATCAGGGGTGAAGATACACTAAAGGTTCTTCAAAACAAACAAGTTGTTTTGTGTTCGTATCAGATTATGAAGATGTAGATGGAAACATATGGACTGGACTTTGTTAAAACTGCTTGGCTGCCAGAAAGAAAGCCAATAATCTCTCCGACAAACTGGACTGTAACTGTCAACAAAAAAAACTGTATGGTGACATTTCCCTTTACCTTAAGACTATGATATGATCAATATGTAATGTACCAACATAAATTGACTAATTATATGAGCATATCAGGACCCCTTCTTGTCAAGTATTATGATGCCAATGTCAGCCAGGCCTCCAGGAGGAGAGTTGGGCTTTGAAGCCAATTTGACATAGTGACCAAACCGTGTCATTACAACTTCCAGGTGAGTCACAGGATGCCATGGGGCTCAACATACTTCCCCCATAGACTCACAATCAGAAAGAGGCGTCCTGTAAATCAGCAATTGTCTCTCTTTTTTTGGAGATCAAGTGCAAACAGTCAAATAGCCATTACAATGATTAGGTCCTACATGTTTTAAAATGCCTTTATAACTGAATCCAGTTATTTTGGTGCAGCCTGTCATGTGAATGAGCCATAGACTGAGCAGTTGGGAGGTGCTTGCTCTGCATGTGGAACATTTCAGATGTAGAAGTTACATTTTTATTTTTTTATGCACCACTTAGCAACTTAAATAGGAATAAACGAGGCCCCACCCCAACTCTGAATTCAGTTATCTTTATACATCTATGACATCAACCCCGACCTTTGGCCAAAATGTTATATTAAAAATAATGTCGGAAAACAATCTATCTGCATGTGCACCTACTCAACACAAATTATCCAATTAACAAAACAAAAGGTCTCTAGGTCGGATATGGACAGCAAAGAGTTGCAACTTGGCAATGTTTCCATCAATGGAAGATTACTCCAACAGAGATCAAAGACACCATCTGTAGGCATTTGGAGAAGCCTTTGATTTAATTTGAAAAGTACTTCTCCAAGACTGACAACTACTGTCGTGACACCAAATGGATCCAGTTCCTGTCTGTTATAATCTGGGTAACAGAGGGGTCAAGAGGAACAGTGACAGCAGAGGATCCGCTGATTGAATTATCTGCTGCGGCCTCCCTCTTGTCTGGCGGTGGATCGGCTGCACGCCGGTTACTTGGGCTGACATCAAAAGCAATAAAGTGACTTTGCTGTTTACGACCACACATCTGTGACAGAGGATTCTCCACCCTTGTGTGTGCAGAGAACAAATATAATGCCACGCTTTGGCAAGAAAATAACAAGTCTGGGCCAGATAGAGAAAGAAAAGAAGTAGCCTGCAGCTCAGGACGGTCAGATTCCCCATGAGCAGGATAGAAAAAGCAATTTAAAACTTTTTGTTGTTCTATCAATGAATATGATGGAGGGTAATGGATTACTTTTGAGCCAAGTTGGAGGTTGAAAACAGCAAACCGTGCACAGTCAAAGGGAAGCGCTGTTATCTTAAACATTACATCAGGCATGCGCACCAGGTCCCATTTCTCAACATAATCCTCAGCGACATATCAGCAATATAATATACAAAATAGAGCTTGTGCATTCAGATCGACATGAGGAAAATGGTGTTTGTAAACTGATTTCCTTGGTGTTAAAGTCACAGTCACCCTTAACACCTCCATCATTACGCATCTGTTATAATCTGCCTGTGCGATCAAACAGCAAGGATAAACCATCTCCCTAATCCATGTTTAATTTCCTGTCCCACTGTGATGTAAATACACACTTTTTATGCCATCATTGGTCATTATCTGCTGCTGATGAAAGCACCAACAGGAATATGGTGGATTATGGAAAAGCTGTTGGTAAATACGTATTGGCTGCACGTAAGAGCAACATTGATTGATGTGTATTCTATAAGCTTTTGTATGCTTTTCCTGAATCAATAATGTGTGTGGGAAACCATTCCTGTGGAGTGGGGTAGAGACGCTCTTGACATTTTTGCCTAAAACACATGTGGTTTGCTTTTGGCACATTTTCTGCCCGTACTGGTGTCTAGCAGTGCATTTCATGAAGGGGGAAAAAAAGACAAAACGTTTGTAGTTATGTAATAAAAGAGAGGAGCTGGGTCAAGTGCATACTTATAGATATATATTGAGACAAAAAAAGAATGAAAAAGAGAAATAAAGCTCTCAGAATCAAATTGAAAGACTTCTCTGGGGATATTTAAAGCTGCACTAATTAATACTTTAATATTAGCAATGGATCAAATGACACGTGTGTAATGTGAAAAGTGTCACTTGTAGTGATGAACCCACTAAGAATGATCACCAGCTCTACAGCTGCTCTGAGCTCCGGCTGGCCTCAAGCTACCTGTCTTAGATCTGTGTGAGGCTTGAATCAGTTGTTCATCCTTTATTTGAACATTGTTTTTGTTTTTTATTGAATCCACTTAAATTAACAAATTTGCCATTGTATGTGTCACAGGCTACATTGAATGCTAATGTTTCTGAACAAGAACACATATTTCATAAATACATTTCCCATCAGCCTCGTACCGCGCTTGACTAAAAGCACATCTCTTGCTCGGACCCGGTGCACAGACATCCACATTCAATGAGCGATGCCAACTTTGTCCTCTGGCCACTGGGCTGCGTGGATGCATCTCCTCGGTGTCATCATGATCAGTCGGCCTCGTCTCTGAGCTGCACCAAGTGGATCCCAGCTGGTGTAGTTTAGAGACTTTGAAGAAACAGCACATCTCACTACACCTTACTTATTCGACCCCGCGCTTTAGTTCCATTTCCTGCAGTTGAATCACAACTAATCTGCCGTTCTGGTATTTGGACCAAATCAGATCTTTGGCTTCTTAAACAAAGTTGGTTTTCAGAAAGCCGGTGGTCATTTTTGACTTCCAGATAAACTTTGAGAAACATCTTCATTTATGGAGTCCTGTTATCTTTCATTTTAGAAACCCTGTCCTCTCTGATCCTTCCAACAAATCATCATTCATGTGTGTCTCTTTGTATCTATTGTAATGCACTGCCCATCCATCATCTTCCACTTATCCAGGGCCGGGTCACAGGGCCGGGTTATTCCAGACTACATCCTCTCCAACCACGTATTCCAGCTCTTCCTGGGGGACCCCAAGGTATTTCCAGACTTAATGAACCCATGTCCTGGGTCTACCACAGGGCCTCTGACTAGTTCCCCCTACAGGGAGGGGACCGAGAAGCATCCTGATCAGAACCACCTCAGATAACCACTTTTGAACTGAAGGAGCAGCGGCTCTATTCCAGGCTCCCTCCGGATGTCTGAGCTCCTCACCCGATCACCAAGGCTGAGCCCAGCCACCCTATGAAGGAAGGTCTTTTTGGCCGGTGGTCTTCCCAAAATGCCTTCACTAAAGCCACAGGTAGAAATCAAGACACAGATGAACTAGTCAACCGAGAGCTTTATCTTACTGTTGACAACGGTCCGGAACATGGCCTCCCACTGTAATGCACTGTATTCTTATTTCTGCAAAGAAGCCATGTCTACACATTTATAATTGAGCTGCATGATTACAAATAGAGGCAGGATTCAAAGTGTCTTCATATTTCACTAGTGCTGGCTTTTTTTTTTTTACCTTTGGTAACATTTAGATTCCCTGGTTGTGCCATTTCCACCGTTCAAGACTTCAAGAAGTTGAATAGTCAAAAGATGACTTCTCGTGTCTTTTCTCAACCACTTTTTCTTGAACAGGAAGGAAAACATCATGATATCAAGGAAAGGTGTTAAGGAAAATTCACAAGGATTTAGGAAAGACAACTGCGATCTCATTGCACTTTTGGCAAAACCTTCTTAATTTCTTCACTTATTTATTACTTATTTCGTACACATAAAAAAGAGTCCCGTCTCAATGCTGCACAGTTCAAATAAGACTTCCTATCCAAAACAGAATCACACCTCCTAAGAAGGCTGCTTTCCATTCATCAACAGCGAACAATTAAACAGCAAAGTGGATGTTATTGACGGCCAAATGGTGTGTCGCTTTAAATGTTGCTGCATTGTGGGACAACATTATCCCCTTTCCTTTGGAACAAGATGGTCCAGTGTAGCCTATGCAAAAGGAGTTAAGAAAGGAAGCATTGAAGCATCTTTCCTCGTCATTTAGAGAATTCAAACAGCTTTTATCATGGCTGCCACTTCCATACTTCCAGGTCATTTCCCTCAGCGAGGAACCTCCCTCCGCTCTTCAACGCGCAGCGCTGCAGCATGAGCTTGAATAAAGGCCCTGCTTTGGGAGTCGACTGTGTTCATTCCAACATACAGTACGGAGTGGTGGACGTACACATGGGACGGTAAGTGAGGATTTGTTCTGCATGCATGTATGAATCTCTTCCAGATATTTCCCCAAAGGCAGCCGTATCCTTATTGCATCACATCTCCCATATGTTGTTTCCATCTGCTCGTCCCTTCATCCCTCCCTCCGTCATTTCATTCTTCTGCGGCACATGAACGGGCTCCACATGCCAAACAGTGGCATTTAAAAGGTCCGCATCAGTGTTTCTCTGGCATGTTAGAAAGGAGAATTCAGAGGAAAGGAGCGCAATTGCTTTGAAGAAATGCAAAAAAAGACCAAAAGCAGCTTCCTCTTTCAGATGTGCACCTGCTTTTATAAATATATGTTATGACTCAACCTATTTTACATTTGAAATCATGACTTCATGAGTTTTGACTTACATAAAAAAAGACCCGGACCCCCTAAAGAGAGATTTAATTAAGATGTCGGGGGTCGACTCATTTATATACACAATCTTACCTGTAAGCATATTTACATTTTACAATATATTTCCCATATGAATGCCTGGAAAAATCTTGCGATACAATCTGAGACACCCCTTAAGTGGATCTGATAATGTCTTGACCTTTGTTAAGAACGTCTCGCCTGGTACTGCACCTTGATTTGTAGATATCCCGAAAACATGTTTGGTACGTTGTTATCCATGTAATCATGAACAAGGAAGTAGAAAGACCACTGAAACTCAACAGAGCGGGCAGGAAGTGGATGTTTATTTTGAAAAGACCAGTAGAAATTGACACGTGTTTTCGTATGATATCATACAAACTTGTACATTAGATAATGTTGTGTTTGTAGGATTCCAGGTGACAGTGTGCAGGGAGCGAGGACTGGATCTTAATTAACATTTCCCCTCTTGGCCAATTAGGGTATGAAGACGACCTGTTTTGGGGCCTTAGCGGGAAGAGACTTGCACACCTTGGGTGTTGGATCCTTCCTTCACTTAATGCAGATGTCAACTCAGCAGATATTGTCAGCAGAAAAGAATTATCTTTCTCGGATTTTGAGCATTCTGAAATCACAATCAGAATCGTTTATTGCCATGTTTGTTTACACATTCAAGGAATTTGTCCTGGCGGAAGGTGCATAACATTTAACAATAAACATGTAACAATAAACAGAGTGCAATAAATGGGAATGAGTGAATTCATATTTACAATGAACAGTAGAAATACAGAAAAAAGGATAAAGTGTGAAATAAATGTGAAAGTGTAAAAGTGAAAGTGTTAAATATGAGGCCCATGCCTCATATTTAAGTACACTCAACACTGAACACTTTCACATTTTTTTCATACTTTATACTTTTTTCTGTATTTATTTCCTTTGTACGGGGGAGTGACCGGGTAGAAATTGTCTGGGGACAACAGAGTCAGTCTGTGGAGGAGCCGGACTCTGTTGAAAAAACGTTTTTGTGGCGTGAGGTCTTGGTCCTGATGGACCGCAGCCTCCTGCCAGAGGGGAGGGACACCAACAGTTTGTGTCCAGGGTGAGAGGGATCAGCTACAATCTTCCTCACCCGCTTCAGGGTCCTTGAAGCAAACAAGTCCTGGCTGCGGTGAATATTTAAGAACACATTAAACTAGTACTATTGGTGCAAGAGTCTGGCTTGTCATAAAATATCTTAAACCCCACAGGCTTTATTGTGTTATCTGGTTGATTGCTTTATTTCCATTGAAACCCTGTTTTACACATAACTCAGTATCAAAGAGTCTGTTATTGTAGACTGCAGATCTCACTACAATATCCATCATAACGAAGGCATTTCTTTCATTGTGAAGGCACTTGTGAGATTTGTCTCTCCAAGTAAACATTGGTTTATTATGTGGTTGGGAACGGGTTGTCAGGCCTTTTCCTCATCAGCTGACAACGGGGGAATCAGAGCCGCCACGTTGTATCAATCACACTCATGTGGAAGCGGGCCGTGGTGCAGACCAGAAGGCACAGACATTAAAGAGCTGGAGCAGTGTCATAACAGCACAAAAGGTGAACCAAATCAACATTTTGCAAATCCAAACTCAAATCAAATCTTTGAAAGAGTGAAAATCGTCTATGTGACCTTCACATTTCAAAACGCATAATGTTTGTATTACATGTTGAGTCATCATCACAACACAATGAGTCATCTCAGCGCTTTTAGTTTTCAAAGACCAACAATATCTGTGTGTGTGTGTGTGTGTGTGTTGCTGTATGTTTCATAAGCCTCACTGTTGCACAGGCTGGTTATGTAAACTAAAGAGCCTCCTATGAAATTGAAATACATATTTGTGGGATATATGTGTTTTGTATAATTATATATTTTCAATTGAAATATATAAAGTAGTTCAAATGACCTCTACCTTTACCTGCAGCATCAACACATGGATTAATTAATAATAATAATCCAATGATACAGGCATATCATACATATTGTATATTAAACAAAGCCAATCTGTTAATGGTTATACTTTTAAGTATATTAATGATATTATAGTATTTTTACACTGTGATCAAGCAAACAAATAAATGATGAACACATTGGTTATATAGATATTAATGAGGATGACACAGCAAAAAAGCAGAGCTCCGTCACAACTGGAGCCGCAGGCCTCTTTCCCCAGCCAGCCCTTTTCAATGTGAAAATATTCTGTCCATTATTAAACTGTGGCGATATGAAATAGACTTTGCCGGGGAAGTTAATGGGGACCACTGACTTCTTCTTCTTCTTCTTCTTCTTCTTCTTCTTCTTCTTCTTCTTCTTCTTCTTCTTCTTCTGATGGAAATTAAGCTACCCAACAGTATAGTGGGAATGTGTGCAACACGAGGCCAGCGTTCCAGCAGCACATGCAGCGATGCAGCAGCTCGTAGGCATTTGAAGGGAAAAGAAGAAACATGACTGATGCCTGTAGTGGAGCCTGACAGCTAGCGGTCCTCAATCCACTCGTCAAAAACCAAAGCAGCGGCCCTTTCATGTGTCGGCGCATGCTTGCACACAAATGGCCGCCCCCTGCTGTGAACTTGTGTTCGGCGAAAACCATTTGGAAACCATTACAATCATTACAGACGTGTGTGTGTGTGCATGTGTGCGTGTGTGTGTAGGGGGTGGGGGGGAGGAGGGTGGGGGGGGCAGCCGGCTGATGAGAGCAGTTACCGGGACTATGCCTGGTGCATCATATTGACTCCGGATGCAGTTATCTCAGCGAGTGAGGAGGAGGCCGCGGCGGGGCCGTGATGGAGGGGCGGCGAGGCAGACAGTAAGGTCACTCCAAGAGCACGGCAGCCAATGGATTTTATGCTCCCTTGCTGTTATACCGCTGGATTTATAAACTCACTTGTTAAGAGAGGTAAAGCGCGCAGTGGCTTGAGTGCATGTTCGGTCAAAGTGTGCCGGCTAGATGTTTTATGTAATGGCATTTGTATTCTGAGCGCAGGCCTCAGCTGATCCCCGTCTGGGCTGCCGGGCTCGGTCGAGGGCCGCCCCGCATCATGTCAGCTTGCCTTCTCTTAATTCATCTCACTTTTACAGACACGTCATGCCGTCTTTTAACATATCCCAGGTCAGGTAAACCCAGGCCCGGATCCAGCAGCCGAGCCATTGATGCACTCCGGGCGGTATTTGAGGAATGCAATGCAGTTATGAATCTTTAAACAGCACACACATGCGTTGAGTCTCCAGCTGCATCTCTGATTGTGTGTGCCTATTTTGTTTGTTTGATCCACCAGCATTCATACCATCAAGGTCTAGCTATTCTAATATTCCAGATATGCAAAGATTTTTCTTCACTCACAGGCAGAATTAAATTGATTCAAAGCTGTTTTTTTGTATTTTGTATGTATTCATTCTCTATTCACGTGTGCAAACTACGTGACTGCAAACTCACTGAGCACTGGCTGAAAGGACCAGAACAGTTACCTTTTCTCCGTTGTTTCCATAAATCCAAACATAATCCCACAGCAAACAGAATTACCAGTGGACAGGGTTGTAAAGATTTACTCAATAAACTGATTTTATGGCAAACAATAGTGGTCGGATTAGCAGGATAAAAAAAAGATCAAACCCCGGGAAGACGTGAATCCACCTCTCCAGAACAATAGGGATTGGGGTTCGAACCCAATAGGGGAAATCACTAATGTATTTGGAAATTGAAAAACATGGTAATGAGGCTCTTTGTCCACCATGTGTGACGTAGCCTTCAGTTACTACAAGTACAAAGAGGCTGTGTTCTGTTTCTATGCCTTCTGATTCTATGGTGGACTTAAAGCAGCCTCAGGCGATGCGTATGTTTTGTTGCTGTATGCATTACTTCCACCAGAAAAAGCACATTATGTTTTCACCTCTGGCTGGTTTGTTGGTTTTCCTCCAGATAGCATTGATGTGTGGTTGGATCAGGAGGTGCTGTTGAGCTGGATGTTCCATGTGAAGCATTACATCATCATAACGATGACAGAAAATTGACAGAAAATGAAACACAGAGGACGAACTGGAAAAGTGGACTCCTCCACCAGGTGTGTCTCCAAACTAAGGAGAGTTGAGTCTCACTCCTCTCGGCTCCCTTACAGTGACGGTGATACAAAGCAGAGATGTATTATTCTCCCATCATGCCCCACTTCAGCAGATCATCAAACACTGGGTATATAATTAATCTGGAGATGCTCAGGTCCAAATCAGACCAAATATTTCTACAGATGTCCGATTTTCAGATGGGACAGAATGCAGAAAGGGATTGTGCCTTCTTTAGATCACATTAACAAAAAAGCCATAAACATAATGATGCCTACGAGCTGGCTCAGGCTGGAGTGTGTTGCTGTGTTCACGTTGTTCATGCAGCAACATATCTAAAGTAACCTTGACTTAACCTTCCCTCCCCTTGCATGCTGTTGTCTTTGGCTTTACTTCAATGTTTGGGGGGAGTCCAACAGACCATAGGGCTCTATGTAAGAATTATACAATGTATTATTTTTTTCTTGTCTTCTGACCTCCAGAACCCAATATGTAAGGCCCAATATGTAAAGATGCATAATGCATTAGTGTACAAAAGAAGGAAACATTTTGTCTTGCCCTGTACATGAATGGAAGCATATTCCTTTGATCATTCTTTTAAATTATGCTGCTCCCCAACGTAGTCTCTGAGTACCTGTTCTATCTATCTACTTGAGCTATATGAAACATACATAACTTAGATTGACTTTGATGTTGGTTATCCAGTATTGTGCCATCTCTAGTAACGGTGATACCCAGCCTGGTGGTCCAGGTCCTCCAATAGGATCACAATATTTTCAATGTGATAGGAAAGAAGAAGAAACAAAATATGAAGTGTTCTCTTCATCAATATTCAGCCTAAATCATGATGAATGTTGTCAAAATACAGTTGTTGTATACAAATGTCATTTCTAGGAGACAGGGTCGGGGACACATGTACATACTGATGTCATAACCCATCAGCTGATGGCAGACATGACTTATGTGCTGCTCGTTGCTCACTAACGCGGCTGGAGATGGAGGACGAGAGACGACGTATAGAGCAGACTGCTTGACCAGGACTCAGTTTACGAGCTGCATCATCCATCAGCCTCTTTGTTTACCACACTCCACCAAACCCTGCTGACAGGATTGGTCATACTACCCACACTATAAATGGAAACTCAAACACACATTATACCAAAGTCACAAATTCAACCCACTAGTGGAATGCCTTTTAATGGATTGACCAGTCTGATGAAAAATGCGAGTTATTTTTTACTATATGAACAATGTGTGTTTGCCATGTTATATTTGTTAGTAAATTCCTTTTAAACATATAGAAAATGAGAACGATGACAAACTCAATGCTGTAGAATGGAAGCCCGCCTCCCAAGAATGTTTGCAGATGATTCATAACGTACAAATAAACCGTGGATGTTATTAACGGCCAAATGGTGCATCACTTTATATGTTTATGCAGCAAGGGATTGTGGGCCGGAATTATCTTCTTTCCTTTTCATAAATAATGGCCCAGTGTCCCCTATGCTAAAGGAGATGAGAAAGGAAGCATTGAAGCACCTTCCCTGAGCATTTAGAGATCCAGCCGGCTCTTATCGCGCTGCACTGAACTGCATTCTCAATCACGTTTTGAGGGAAGCATTGTGGTGGCAGTGTGGATGTTTTAAAATGAAAGTCAACTAACAAGGCTACAAAGCTTCTGGTTAGGTTCAAGGGACAAAACAGATTGGGTTAGTTTGATAATAATACAAATCCTCATGGTTATGACTGTGCAGTCATATGCAACATAACAAAACAAGTGAAGTTAGGTTTAGGAAATGTAATTCACAAAATGTTGTATGGGAACGTCATTTTTAGGAGACAGGGCTAAAAATGAATGTTGATCATAAATAAACTTTATTTAAAAGTGAATTCCCACTACTGTTCTCTCTTGCCCTCTGTTTTCACGGCTGTCCCTTTCCCTGTTCTCTCCTGCCAACATGTATTAAAAAATAATTGTACAAAGCTCCACTGTATAAACCAAAGCAGGTATGTATTTTGTGTCCATGACAAGTTGATCAGCACAGATACATCATGCTAACCCTATCCTGGCCCTGCTCTTCCTCTCTCATCTCCATCACTGCCTCTCTTGGTTTTCCTCTTGATCGCCTCATATGGTCCAATATTTCTTCTCTTTCCAAAGCAGTCCTTTCATGTGTGTCCGTCTCCGTGAAGAAAGTAAACACATGTCGGCTACAGGGAGGAGTGAAAAGAACTTCCCAGCATCTCTTGCCACTGTTTGAAGTACACAAGAGATATTGGTGAGAATATCTTCCCAGAGATCAGTGGCACTGATACAATCAGTCCACTAGTTTAATATCTAGTTCCCTGAATCACGCTTTGCATGGATCCAGCTGCCCGTCTGGCTTCCTCAAGTTGTTGACATTTTGTGGAAACAACAAGAACTCCCCCTTCACCGCGTCACCACACACACACACACACACACACACACACACACACACACACACACAGCGGTGATGGGGATCAGATGAGCACGTCGCTGGTCTTAATGTGGTGCAATATCTTTGCCGCGGCAGTAATATTTGGGGAGAAAATACCTCAACAGCAGGGCCGTGAGTCTGGATCAGCGTGGCACGCTTCACCTCAGTCCTCATCCAACTAATTTAAAATGAAAGACGAATGGCTTTGCTGGGACATTTTGTTGCAATAGACATTAAATATGCTTTTTAAATGACAGAAGTGCCAAACAAGCCCTCCAACCAATTACTTCTGCTGCTGATGACTTCAAATCTCATCGTAAAAATGATGTTCCTCTGTGTCTTTTCAGAGCTGCTTTTCAGCCTTTGCAGATCATAATCCAAAATACCAAAATCAGACGAAGGATATGCAATAGAATATCAAATACCAGCAGATAATAATGTGTTATCCCCCCCCCCCCCCCCCCCCCGCGCTGACTCATCTTGCACTTAAAATAACTGCAGCCAAAATGCCGTCCAGAGTGATGACCCTCTGCTTCCACAGCAAATGTTTAGCTCGCGTTCGTGCTCCCCATCGCTCTTCCTCCTCATCGCTCTTCCTCCTCATCGCTCTTCCTCCTCTGTGAGTCTTCACTCTGCGACTCCATTCAACAACATCACAAGTGTAGCAAATCAGCAGCACACATTCTTTTTGTCACGGAGAGGTGTGAATATTTAGTTTCCCCTCTGTGTTTGTGCATAATTATGACTTGGCAGCGTGTCATTTATAATCTGAGGAGAATCATTTACCACTTGTTGTGGCCACCGCAGCCGAGCAGCAGCTTCCTCTATTGACGTCTTTCTTTGTTCTCTTCATTCTCTCTAATCCATGTCCAGTGCTGCAATGAGCACAGACGTTGCGAGATGGAGAGGATTTTCCTCCTAATCAAATTACATTTGGTAAAAACATCACAGATTGATCGGGCTACATTCTTATGCTCTCCATCTGACTCTACCTCGTTTATGACAGACTCATTCTCTCCATATCAACAGTATTGTTTGGGCTGCTGCATGAATCTCATTACCAAATTGCTGCTGATTCAGAAGAGGTTTTTGAGAATGTTTTAAAATGCCACATCACCTGTGTTTAGAGAATATGTATTGCTGTCTGTAGATAACGTGAATGTTTTCCAAAGATCTCCCAGATTTAAAACATGTATCTTCTCACCAGACGTTCAGTCATAGCCACCTCTGAATTTCCATTTAGCTTTACTGCTGTGCACCAAGACATCCACTTCAGAGGTCCACATGTATGACTTCTGAACAGAACCCTGACATCTTTATCTTCCTGGCCAGCTTTCCGGAGACTGTTCAAATATATTTCTCATTTCAGCTTCAACCGGATGAAGATGTTTGTGTTGTATGTACATATCTATTTATTCCAAGTGTTTTATTTCTCAAATGTCTATGCTTGCTTGTGTTTATTTATATTATTTGTTTTATGTTTTCTTTATTTGTATTTTGCTTGTTTTGTTTCATATTTGATGAAAATATAAAGTATCCAGTTGTACGTATTTTGAACTTTCATTTTATCTGCAAATAAACAAAACTCAATCCCAATCTGTCAACCCAGATCCACAGAGTAACCCTGGGTTGGTCACAAAAAAAAGGTTGGAGCTGAGAAATGCATTAGAATGCTTTGGAATACAATATGTTAGAATATCACAATATGAATGGTGGCTGAATTAATTTGCTTTGATTAGCAAATCATCAGTGCATTTAGTAAAGATCAGGAATATTAGCATTTATATTACATTCATTTTACAATAAAGGATACAATAATATCCAGAATTTTATAACAATATGTGCCTAATAACTTAATCATAGGGCAACTGTTGACATTAACTGTAAAAGGTCTAAGACAGCTTTAACACATGATGCACAGACTTCTATACAACCAGTGGAGATGCCCCCTGATGGTCAGTAGTAAGAATGCAAGTTTAGGGCACTTCCCCATTGGCTCCACGTTTCAGACTTGGAGGTTACCGCCTGCTTCTGTGGTGTTATTTGAATTTGAAACAGCTGTCTATCTGCATGCATGCAGCTTATATAGACATTGTGCTCATTTCACTAAATTTCCAAGAGACCAGCTGATTCCCAAGCCGCATCTCTGACACTGCCTTGACTCTGCTCCCATTCAAATGGCAGCACTGCAGGACACACACACACACACACACACACACACACACACACACACACACACACACACACACACACACACACACACACACACACACACACACACACACACACACACACACACACGCTCGCAGCGGCTTTCATTTTCAAACAGCCTTCCATGATAAGAAATGTGGGTAACAATGAGATGTCTGCATCAATAGTCCCACTTCAGCCCAACATCCAAGAGTCACGTGGGATCAAACCCACATCAAAGCCTGGCCGGCGCCACTATGAAAGCCTAGCAACAATGGGACAATAATTAAAGCCACATGGATACGTGGAACCATCCCCCTGTCACACACACATCTCTCTTCCTCGTTGTCATAGAAATAGAAAAAAGCACTGTTTGATGTCAGCCGTGACAATACACAGACCCGAGCACATCGTGAGATGCAGATACCTGCCACACAATATATAAGCAAGTCAATTCATCCATTTTGAAAGCTGTAAACACATTTAGACGCTCTCATCCACTAAGCAGGAGATCATTATTCGGGGCAAAGGGAGCTGTCATAACCAGCAGTAATGCAAGAGCAATACATAACAAAATGCCAAAGCACTTCCAATGTACTGGTTAATGAGGCAATATACAAGAATATGCTTTGGCTGTATTGATTCAGACACTTTTTTTTTATCCATTCATGAATAGTCAGGCTCATTTACTTCATTTATCATGTAATTAATGTCCAGAACGAGCTCATTTTTTCTCTCAGTAGTCCTTGATTAATGTTATTTTTTTTCTAGATGGGACTGCTCCCTGCTCAGCTTGGAGGAGGATTATTTTAACTGTTAGAGGGAAAGAAGCCAAAATCAAACATGAGAAAAAGGGTGAAGCTGCACGTTCGCGTTATAGGGTAGAAAGCCTCCAAATAAAGTCTATTTCAACAGTGGTTCCCAAACATATGAGGGGATTTTAACGTTCCTATTAAACAAGTCAAAAGCAGTTTTTGATCACCACAGAGGAACAGATCATGGCGAGACACTACAGTTTTTCTTGCACACGTCAATAAAGATGTTGGTCTCTTTTTTTGCTTCCATAACAAGTCTTCTTCCATCAGTGTGCATGGTTTGTTACCATTAGATAATACATAATTTGCATATTTAAACATAACATTTCAGAAATCGTGTTATTTAAATACAGTTGTCTCAAAACAGTAATAAACTGTGGAGGTTTCCTGGTTATATCTATTATTTATTTATTTTCCCACATTCACCGGTGTAATTTTCCAAAACACATCTTTAAGCTGTTTCTCTATATCTCGAAGCCAAAAATCTCCACTTCAAACTCCAAACTGTAGGTTTTTTAACGAGGGGTTTGTTCCTATTCATTCATAGTCATATGTATACATTTTATTGGTAAAAACATGTTTTTATGGCTTAAAGTATTTTCTGATTTATGGGGTGATACAAAAATGTATCTAAAATTCCCTCTGTGAAAACCTTTGACTCTAATATGTCAACGAAATGAAATAAGAAATTGATATGAATCTGGCTTCATCCAATGTTGACATTTCTGTTCTAGGAGTGTAGTCAAATGTTTGCATGAGATAATGCATGTTTAAACGTTGACATTTCAGCAAACGTGTGCTACAAATCATAAGAGTCTTCCCCTTGAGATATTTAAAAGCCATTACATGTTGTGCCTCGTCAGAAAGCAGGTCAGTAAAAAGTTCCATCATGAGAGCCCGACATTGTCTTCAGAGTTCTGCACACGCACGACCGGATGGCATGAGGCGCGTAATAGCGCGGATACTTGTTGATGTCCGTATCCCTTTGGATGCTTAAACAGAACTCACACAGCTCATGATGGCAAAGGGAGGGAGAGGGTGAGGGATAGAGAGAGAGAGAGAGAGAGAGAGAGAGAGAGAGAGAGAGAGAGAGAGAGAGAGAGAGAGAGAAAAAAGGTCCCTTGTACCTCTTCAGCATCGACCTCCTCCTCGCTGTCAGTGGGTTCCGGTGCTTTCACGAACCACCACTGGATCTCCAAATACACGGACGCGGTTCCGCTCTGGAAGGCGCACGCCATTTCTATGTTTTGTCCCTCTTTAACAGTCATGTTGGAGGGCATATCCGTGAAGCGACCTGCAAATGAGAGAAATGGTGGGGGGTGGGGAGGGGGGGTTATGATGGGGACAGTTGTGTGTGATTTGTGCCATGAATTAATCACTTAAAGTGTCTGCTGGTGAATGCAGTCATACATGTGGCGGGTTAACTGCAGCCTGTGTTACTGAAGCCAAGCGCTTGACGAGGTGCGTTCGTGCCGAAGCGTGCCAGAGCTTTTTCGTCGGGAATTTACATAACGCACAGTCTCACCACGACTACATTATTCATTATACAATTTCGAGATGTATTTTTTTAAATAATTCTGTGGCCGTTGTCGCGCGCTCTGTGCCCGTAATTAAATACAAAATATATATTGACTGTTCCAGAATTAGGGGTAAACAAAAGAAAGCATCAAGGGAGAAAACATAAGACAAAATAAAGGAGTTTGGTTTGGAGGATGCTAATATCGACGAATGTGGCCCAAAGGAGAGTGGTGGCGACATATGAAAAGAAAAGGACGAGGATATCCGCACATGCAAACTTCCACACCAAACCATCCATCCAGGTTCAGATTATCTACAGGTTTGCGCGCATTTATCAGATATTTGGGGATTTCAGCTACAAGCGGGGGAAGAAGCACAGAGGAGGTTTGAAAGTGGTGGTCTCAGTCCGATGAAGCCCAGGCTTTCAGCACCGCGGACAGCCGCATGCAGCAGCTGTCCGCGGTGCTGAAATCACCGGCTGCTTGACCATGCCTCTTCAAATAAGTTATAATCCATTAATAATCTATTTTCTGGCAGGAAAACTAAATAATGCGAGAGATAAAAACAGCCACCCGCTCTCCTCCACACGGTGTGAAACCACTTGATTTCAAACAATCACCAGTTGCATTTTTTCCTCATCACGAGGTTAAAAAAAAGAAGAAAAAGCCCGCAACCTTCTTCAGCTTCACTAAGAGCTTTATTTTCCCCCTTTCTGGGTTTATTACAATCCATCTCACTTCAAACATCTTCCTCCAAATAACCTCCTCCGCTTTTCTATAAAGACTGCGCACTTTTAACACTTTCTCCCTCCCGAGCAGCTCCAGCACGGAGGGCAGCGAGCTCGACGCGATGCCGCTGTCTTGTTCGGGGAAATATGCATTTTCTTACCTTCAAAGGAGAATCCCAGTTGCACACAGAATCCGGCTAAGAAAACAAACCCAACAGAATCGTGAGAGGTCCACATCATTCCAATATAGACGGGGTCGCTTCTCTTTACATCAGCCGAAAGGAAGAAAAAGGCGAATGTTTCCCCCCAAAAATAAAAGCCAACACACCCGCAAAATCAAACAGTTGCTGTGCGAGTGGGTTTAAACGGAGATTGCCGAAGGTGGAACATGCTGCAAAACTACAGCTTGTCGGTGATGAAGTTATGTTCAGCCTCTCTCTCACTCCCTCTATCTAGCGCTCTCTCTCTCTCTCTCTCTCTCTCTCTCTCACTCCCTCTATCTAGCGCTCTCTCTCTCTCTCTCTCTCTCACTCCCTCTATCTAGCGCTCTCTCTCTCTCTCTCTCTCTCTCTCTCTCTCTCTCTCTCTCTCTCTCTCTCTCTGTCTCTCTCTCTCTCTCTGCAGGAGAGACTGTCGACTGCTTGGCTGAGCTTAAGTCTGTAAAAAATAACCGGGCTGCGGTGTTGGTCTGCGCTGCCGGAGAGACGTCAGTCTACTGGCTCACTGTGGCACCCTCACGCGCCACACACCTCTGAATCTAGTCCTCATCCGGCTCCTCGCTGTCACCTCGGCCGCTTGATTTAGAGAGTAAAGCAATGTGCCGCGCAATGCAGCGTCAACAACTAAATGATTGCTTCATGAGGGGATCTTTATTTGGAAAATTCTCTGAATCACAAAGAAGATGTTGAGTTCGTTTTCCTGTGCGGCACTTTCTAAATGATATGCGTCAAAGCCCCCCAGCACAAACTTTACAAAACAACTCTCGAAGCTTTAACAATCTATAGTATAGTGTAAGTGTGTGTGCTTAGCGTGGGTGTGTCCCACTCTGAGAGAGTATGCAGTCTACGCGGCCTACGAGGCTATAAAACAATGTAGCATCAGCAGGGGGGGGGGGGGGGGGGGGGGCAGCATGTCCGGGTCATTGAGACAGAAGAGAGGCTGCGTGAATGTGACGACACGCTGCGCTGCGCCACTCCTCACATCAGAGCAGCCTCTTCAGATGGATAGGGTGAGAAGAACACACTAAATCATTTGTATTTTAATTTTATTTTCTGAAATATGTTAAATTATGCAAATGGCCTTTAAATATGTTCTAATTTGCATACATTTCTAGAGCAGAAATGTGAACATTGGATGAATATTCTTGTATTATTGTGTTGACACATTAGTTCTAAGGTGTGTACTGAGGGACTTTAGGATATCTCTTTGTTTCACTCCAGACATCAGAAAACAATGTCAACGATTAAAAGAAACATTTTTGTCATGATTTTAGTAATACAATAATGTGTATATGAGACTGTGAATGAAGATATAGACACCACCATTTAATTTATTTATATTACAATGTTTCTGAAATGCTGAAATGTGGCCTTATCTTATTGTAACTTTTAGGGAATTTAGAAGAAATCTACCGACACAAACACACAAAGTAATAAAATAAACACCTGTGTATTTAAAAATAGACCGACACATTGATCAGAGCATGAAACATGTTTTGGTCCTGGTAAGACTTAAAAAGATTAAAGATGAAGTCTCTTCACTGGCAGAGATGAAACACAAGCCTTCAACCTGGAGTGTTTTTTATGCACAAATATACTTATGATGCACTCGTGGTATAAATAGAGCAAGGATTTCAAAGTGCTATAAACAAATTAAAATGGGAAATTAGGAGATTAATTAGGATAACTATATATATTGTATGTATTTTTGACAAGACTTATTTTTCTGAGTTGTTGCCAGAGTTATTGCCAGCGTTGCACCAGCAGTCTAACATGTCCCCACTATAGGTAGCTCCTTAGTTTCTGACATGGGTTCTATTTATGGAGGAAAGAAATACAGAGAAAATCAATATAGAGTTCTGCAGGAACAAGTCCCTAAACCCGAAAATGAGTCTGTATGTTTTTCAAAGCATGTTTTCTGTTTTAATAGGTTTCAGATGTCTGAAATATTGTCTTTGATGAACATGAACTTAAAAGGTTTGAAGGTTTTGTGCTATTGTGGCAGACCAGGGAGAGAGCGGGAGGCCAGGGGGCGGAGCCCAAGGCTCCGGTTGGGAGAAGTGGTGGACGGGAGGTACTTTCCAGTGCAGGTGCTCCAGCCAATGGGAGCTTGGCAGTGGACGCACCTGCCGGCAATCCCCAATCAGGGGAGTATATCTTCAGCTGAGCAGCTGCAGGAAGACGGCAGGAGGCCGCGAGCGGCAGCGGAGTGAGTGAGAGAAGCCAGGAGGCCGTGAGCTGCAGCTGAGCGGGAGAGAAGAGCCGCATCGGAGGAGGTAGCTGCATGTTGACCTCTCGCCTCTGCTCTGCCCACAGGCTCGAGGACACGGCGCACCCACGGCGTAAGGCCACGGACCCCGGACGGGAGGAACTTTCTGTTAACTTTGTCCCCACCCCCTACTCCCCCACTTTTGCATTAAAAGACTCCTTTTGTTAAACCCCACCTCTCTTGTTGTCTCCTATTTTACCCCTGAATCTCACCTCCTCACCCTGGGTGCCACACTATGCACATGCGTCAGTAAACACAGAGACTGGGCCACCGTAGCTTGTCAATAGTTAGCTTTTTACTGCGTTTACGCTTCAAAACGTGTCAGTCTCATCAACATGTTTGTTTGCCACAGAGCAAAAACCATTGGCTAAGCCAGTGGGATGTCAACTGCTGGCTAAAATAATATAATGCTGTTGGATGTTACTCAGGGACTTTAGGATTGTTGGTTTAGATGTAAGGCAAAGGCTAAAAACAGCCCTGGTCTAAACGTGTATATTTAGTCAGTTTTAAGGGGTTTTGGCTCCTGGAACCCTTAAACTGCACATAGAATCCATTAAATCAGTTAAAACACCTCCTTATGTTTACATCCACTGTGCCCTTTAAATCCCTGTCCAGTTGTGATCTCGGTGTGTGTGTGTGTGTGAAGCCACTGGTGTGGTCAGCTTCTGCTTCTTGTCATGTCAAAGTCATCTGAGGCTGACATTTGATAGCTGGTGGTTGCTGGTGCTCAGAGGGCCGGCCTGTCACAGGGTAGTGAGGTCACTTTGATAGTCACCTTGGAATCAGGTGACCGCTCCAACATGGAGCAGGAAGTGCAGAGTGAGCCACAATGTTTATCTAACGATCAGCTATGGATTTGAAATCGTGAAACGGTTACATTGTGATTGGCATGTGATTGGCTACCATGCAGAACGACTTGAGAACCTGATCTTCAATTACAAGCAGAAACAAAATGAAATGTAAACTGTTCCATTATGGTTTCGACCAATGAGAGCCAAGCAGCTGATCCCATGCTGAAGAGAACACGTGAAATACATCTGAAGAGAGGAAACTGAATACACAAGAAAGTAATCACACAACGCTTAAACTCGCCAATACTCTCAGGGATTTGGTTTCACATTTTCAAACCTGCAGATATTGTTAAACACAGTTCTGATTTTTTTTGATCAGAAGAAATATCAGTTATATAGAGAATAATTGTAAATACATATCAATGTTATACACGGTTATTGTTAATAAAACTAGTTGTTTCCCAAATTAACACAAAACTGACTATAAAGTTCATTATTTCTAAGTGTGTCATGGAATTTGAGTTAGAATGCTTCCATCAATGTGTTTTCTTCGTTTTACCATATCTATAATCCATATCCAAACATCCAAATATTGTTGTGATTTCTACACAAAGCAGCAGACAGGAAAAGGAGTGGGGCCCGAACGCAGGCACACACAGGAAGTAGTACGATTGAAGGTGATTTTAATTAATAAAACATTGGAACAAAACAGGCGGTAAAGGCTGCTGGGGCTAAAAGCAATCAGAAGAAACACAAGTGAAACAATTAAACAAAAAGCCCCAAAAAATAGAAATCCAAAAGTGAGCAACTGAAAAGCCAAAGTCCAGAAATGAGACAAATAACACTGGATCAGGTTCACACAGGAGCGATACAGCAGGACACAGGAACATAAATACACAGGAAGCTGATCAACAAGACAGGAGGGCGGGCTGAGAGCTGATTGGTGGAGGGATCACAAGAGGACAGAGACAGACTGAAGAGACTATTCAAACACAGGTGATACACAGAAAATAGAAGGGAAAGCCTCGAGGACAGGAAGTCAGATAAGCACAGGACATGTGGGAGAAGGATTACAAAATAAAACAGGAAGTGAAAACTAATATCCACAAGAACAAAGACGGTAGAAAACGAGAGGAAATCGTTGTCTCAAAGGCATCATCAGTGAATGGAGAATGAACGGCATGCTGCTTTGTCTGATAATACTTAATGCATGATTGTTATTGAAATTCTGAATACATTTCAAAGCACGACTCTCTTTTTTTATCAATCTTTCCATGTCTCTTTAGCTGTAAATCTCCTCTCTGGGAATCATCTACTATCGTGCCAAACGGAAATATTTAATGATCTAAAAAAAGATCTAAGAACTCTTTGACAGATCTGGGAGCCCCGCTGTGAAACCAAGAGATAGCCTCTCCTCGAACGTCACGTTAATCTGGTTTTATCCCGGTGCTGTGATGAAGCGTGTCCAACGTGTTTGATGAAAGCATTGACTCAGTGTTGGGTTATGAGCAAACACACATTACACCACAGCGGAGCCCCGTGTGTCAGAGAAGGGCTCAACGACTGGATTTAGTTTCTGTTTCTTTCTGTTTCTTCACACTGTTTGCTCGTCTAACTGAAGAAGGAAAACAAATGCATCTGTTGATTGTTCAAATGCACAATATGATAGATATTGATATTTAGCTGACAAGGACCTCTAGCAGCTGTGAATGATGACTCGTTTCTGTCTTGAGCAAAGACATAAGTAGCAACATTCATACGGCCAAGTTAAGAGACACAAAAAGTGCTTCATGCATGAGACAATTCTGAGGTTTGGATTTTGGTGAATTCTGCTTCCATAAAGTGTTTTCTTTGAGACTAATGGTAAGAAAACATCCAACATATTAATTTAGGTTTTAATTTTACTACTTTGTCTATTTACGTCTGAAGATTTCTCCTAGATGACTTGCCATCAAATAATGCCTTATTTGCATATTTAAACATAACATTTCAGAAAACTTGTAATAAAAAAAAACTGACTGTCTTAATGTTAATAATTAACTGAAGGTGTTTCATGGTGATATCCATTAGTATTTGTCTAACCCTATTCACCTCTTGTGAATTCACATGTGTCATTTTACAAAACATAAAATTGAAGGTTGTTTGTTCTCGTGATGATGCAGAAATCTCCACTTCAGAAGCTTTCACGTCCACTTCCCTTCCTCTCTATTCTGAAGTGCTGTGGGGTTATTGTTGGCCTGATTTATACATTATATCTCTAAAAATATGGTGAATTATTTAAAAAGAAGTTATGGTATTTTCGGATTCATATAGTGATACAAAGAAGTTCCATATGGAACAACCTTGAACCCTAATATGTCAACAATGACATTTTTTTAAACTTTTCACTAACTAACTTTTCACATTTCTTTCCTGTTCTTTGTGAACTACCACATATTTATTTGATTAGATAATTTCACATTGGCATATATTAACATAACATTACATTTGTAATAGAGGAAACGATTGCCTTAATGTAAGTTATCAACCGGGTGAGTTTCATGGTGACATTATTGACCATTTAAGCCACTGCAGGACAACGGGCAAAACCATTGCATTGCTTCCCCAAAAATGATTTAGGTAGTAAGAGCCACAATCCATTGAAATAACATATCTGTTCTTAAAACATAAACATTAAAAAGAGATCATCATGAGAAAGTGTAAAAAGCAGAAGGCTTATTATACCAGGAATGGATCTCATGAAGAGGGAGAAACACGCGATAATAATAAGTAGCGAGTGAACACAGCTGTCTGAGTGTTGGGCTGAGGCTCATAAACCACACAGGGCGTGCTTGTATTCTTAATTGTTTGTTACAACGTGTTTTCTTGTGTTCTTGTAAACGTAAAGAGACATGTCCTCTGCAGACACGGTCCTGGTTGCAGCAGTGTGGGTGACACGATTCAATCACTCTAATTAGCCCTTTAAGGACTGTGAGCGGACAATGAACCTACAGTTTAACTACTGCTATCGTCTATTTCATTTTATTTAGCTTTTTTATTTAGTAAAGCCTCACTTTTTTTATTTCATTTTATTATAATTTTCTCCCAGATTCCGTTTGTTTTTAAGTAATACTATGTTTATTGAAAGTGAGCATAAGTCAGTGAGCCGCTGTACGACAATACGCTGGTCTTTTGGATAACGCAGCTTTGAGATGGCCAACACTACAATGTTAACATGAAATCAACCTATCCGTGTTTTGCAGAAGCGCATAATGACATTGTGTTCCTTTTTTATGGGTTCTGGGTTGTTGCAACAGTGTCATTTAAAACAATAAGCATGGCTTACTTTGAGGAGCCCCAGCAGCTCACTAGTGCATATTATTGAGTCCAGCCCCCGGCCCTTTGCTGCATGACCTCTCCTCTCTTTCCTGTTTCTCTCTCACTATCAAAATGAAGCTGCAATACGCTGTAATAAGAATAAAATCACTTAGTGATTATTAAGTATGCAGGAATAAATGAGAAGAAAAAATCATGCTTTTCACACCAGATGTTGTCTCCCTGTCAGTATCAGTTTGTTGATGGTTAGAAGATCAAATGTACAGAAAAATAATAAGCATTAAACAAACTTGTGCCATCCTGGAAGTAGAGGGAAGTTGGACAACTGTCTTCAGTGTTTCTGAAACCCTGGCTACAGTCTTGTCTAGAGGAGATGTTTTCAGCTTTTAATCGGTTCCAGAAAGAACACCCGTATCTGCAGTGCTGTGTGTCTGTTTAGCTGCTGCAGACATTGATCATTAGGGGAAAAAATAGAAACCTTTAAAACAAAGCAGTGTCACCTCTGCTGCAGCAGACCTCGGTGCATCTCCACTGTCAAGAAATACCATCTGCCCTGCCAGTACAATAGCCATTAGGCAGTGAAACCACAGTTTAGCTGGTTCCCTGCCAGCACCCATTTTGTCAGCCTGAGCACACTCCACGAGGCTCGCTGAGTGCAACAGAGTGCATCAAAAAATAATTAAACACTTTTTCCAGGGTGATGATGCAAGCAGTAATTAATTGCCTGTGCATTCAGTAATGTTCATTAATGTGACTGCCACAATAATAATGCTTTCTACCAAACCGTCTCATCTCTCGTTATCTTGCTTCCCAAAGTTCCCTGGTGATAATATCTGGTTGTTGGGAACAACTGGCATATCAATAAGACCCAAATCAACCAATAAAGTGAGGCATACCTACAAGACTAGAGTGCGTATGGTGCACACAAGGAGGGTATCAGCATCCCTTTAGTTCATCTGCATTTACCTGAACTACTAATCTGAGCTTCACTGCTCTGGTGTTTGTTGTTGTCTCTCAGTCCTCCTCACTGTCAGCAACCTCCGAGCTCCGTGTCACATCCCTCCTGAAGCAGCCTGATGTCACAGCGATGCATCTGTGGTGTTTAAACAGTGTGTGATGTCTGTGAGACGGGCCTGGAGTGTCTTTTTCACTTTGATGCAGGCAGAATGTCATCTATGAAAGAACTAGAGGAAAGCTGTTCATGGAAGGTTTTACTTTATTGGAGGGAACTCCTCTTGAACTCTTTAAAGACGGCCAGGGTCAGCTCCAACACGCCGACTTGTGGTTGGATTTATTCTGGAAGTATGAATTGACACGCCAGGGTTATCTTTTCTTTCTTCAGTGCGATTCATTTGCACGTCATTTGATTTTTCTCATGAATACTTTCAGAAAGAAAGTGTTCACCTTGAAATAATGAGGTACATTTTTTTACAGAAAGAGATTTTCCAAACTTTTACACTTAGATTAAAGGCATTTGGTTGAGTTGCTGTTGTTAAGATGGCTAACCTTTTTACTCTTTTCAACCTTGACCGCTCATACCAGATCACTCCTTGCATTTGACATTTTACAATAAATAATAAATACTATTTACAGGTGAGCATTTCTCATTTCTGTGGCTCTTTCAGTCACCCACAGGTTCGTGGAGTGAGGAAGTCTTGTTGGGATGAACTACCATTGGCGCTGACAGCAAATGACACACACCTGTCAATCAAACCACAAAGCAGACTTTCATCAAGTTTCATTAAGCTTGTCACTGTAGTTTTTATCAAATGTTCCTCAAAGGGGATGAAAGTGAATTCCTTGGGGACTATTTTCTGCAGTGGATTAATTCACATTCCGTGAGTATTTGGGGCAGCAAGACAGCAAAGACTGTGGGGTCGAGTCCCAATGAACTACGGACTGTGGGTTCATGGTAATGAGGGAACATGTCATGCAGTGCAACAGTGTGGATTATTGATTTATGTCCAATAGTTTCTGGACAAAAATGGAACTCCATGGCACAGAGGAAGACAACAACTCATTTAGCAGATCATAAAAATGACTAAATATACAACATTATAGAATATCACTAGACCTATTGAGACGTTGTGTCTCTGTCGTGGACAGGACTGTCCATAAGAAGCGGACATGTTCTACCTTGCTGGCACCTGAGGGACAAACTGAGGTTCCTCACGATGCCTCAAGTTTGTCATTATGGCCTTTAACTTAGTTTTTTTGGAATAGGAATATGAGACAAGGCTGGAGCTGTCATACTGTGAAAAAACATTTTCAATAACAATAATGGGTCAAATTAAATTAAGTTAAGTTATTAGGGCACCGTCAGTATTACTGTATTTTGAAAACATATTCCTACCACCTGCTTTACTACCTCCCCCAAGCTACTATCACAAGCTAAAGTATGCTCACAGTGAGTCTGGTTTTCATCCACAGTTAGCTTTAGGGCCTGTTCAGAAGCACAACTGCATCTTGCCCACATAGATGGATGGCTATTTTTAACAATAATAAATGTAACTGCGACACCACACACATCCAGTCCTAAAAACTTCTCGAGCCTGCAGGGACTGAGTGTTTGATACTCAGTAAAGGTTTTTAGTTACCTTGCACAGCGGCTGGATTCTTGCAATATCACAAGTTCACACAAAGAAATCATCTTGTAAGGCTTCAAGTAATGCGTTTGTGTCCAAACAAATCAGCCTCCTGTGAGGAGCTAGTGGCTGCAGTGTGTGTGGTTGATGGGTGTTTGTGACCTTTTCCATACGCTGGGCTTTAGAAATACAGAGGTCCAACACTGAATATTTTTTTTTTAATTTCCCTGATCCAAATATTTGCATTTTAGGATGTTTTGAGAGTTAAATGTTGAACTATAGTGAACAGAAGCATAAATGAGTAATATATGAGATTGTTGCAATGAATGACCCACACTACAATCAGAAATACAAAAAAGAAAACCAATCAATGTTGAGTGTTTCATTTAAGTATTTTAGTAAATTTGTATTATTGTTCTGCCTCAGCTGTGTACTCACTCTCTGTCCCCTTTTCTGTGACTCCCCACATGTCTTTACATTGACAGTATATATCTGTGTAATGACATAGTTGGGATAGGATCAGGTACATTTTTGTTCAGTGTTGACAGCACAGGTTATAATGCTAATCTTATCCTGGGCACCATGGGCATTCCTGTTCTTCATCTCTCATCTCCATCATCTTCTCCCTTTCTCTGCAAGGAACGACACTGAAGGCTTTTCTAGATGGAAAAGCTGTTTCTGCTTTTCAAATGACAGGCTTTGGTGATACGATGAGATTCCCAGGGTTCACCCAATCATCTGTCAGATACTTTTTGAAAGTACCTGCCCTTTTCCAATGGTCTTGTGTAACAAACCATCCGATGCGTCAGATTCGCTCTACAGTAGCGCCTTCCTTTAGAAGAGCTTCAAACCTGTGCTGCAAACTGGACATTGTAAAGTTAACTTTGACAGTCAGTGCTTGCAGGCAACATAATACTCCTTCAGTTCAGTCGCTCCCCCACACAGCGTTGCTTCTTACTTCACATGAGGTGGTATCATGGCAATGAAACCTAACAGCAGCCACGACTCCATCCAGCTCCTGGTTGTTCAGCCTGGTTTCTCTAACGCTCCATGTCATCCCAGAACCAGATATCCATTCTGTCCTGCAGTAACCCTTCCCTGCCGATACACTCCTCTGTTCCTCATTCCCAAATGACTCCTGTCCTGCTGTATATGCACCAGCCCACATCCATTCAGTCCACAACACATTGTCTCGGGCCCTCCCGCATAATCTCTGTTAGCTGGATCCCGCCTACTTGAACCCTCACCTGATCTCCTAGTTTGACCCTCGCTATCTTTCAAATGAAGTGTTGTACATTTGGGTTTGAGTGTGTTCTGTGCTACAATAGGTCCCTGCTATGCGCTACGCAGCAACATGTTAGCAAGTGGGATGGATGGTAATCCCCATCTTCACTGTGTGTTTTGGTCTCCACTTAATCCTGAATGTGTCTTCAGCTGCTTATTGTTCTCCTATTTTCACCTGCTAGTCTCTGAGCGTAGTGTTGGCCTGCATTGGTTCAGAGCTAACTCACAGACAAACACCAGGTTGATAAGAACACTAAAGTTGTGGGCAGTTGTGGGTGGATGCAGATTGAATTTGGACCCATTATACAAAATAAGGATTAGTGCAGCTGTGGTGGTCACAAAGCAGCAACAATGTCTTTTGAAAACCAACCCAGCTTACAAAGCTCCTTTTGAGGTTCCAATAGCAAAAATTCAGACTTTTGCAAAAGTAATTGTAATATTAACAACAACATTACGTACAGCTTCAAAATGTTAACTGCGCATGTCCACATCTGTCGTATCATGTATCAGTGTCCTGACTTACAGTTGTTTTTTTATCACTGAATACAAAATGCTTGTACATATTTCTGTCAGACCTTCTCAGCATGTTTGCCACAGCTTTAACAACTCACCTCACTTAAGCCACCAGCGTGGTAGTAAGCGGTGACCTTTAGAACGACAGGTTTTTATTTCACGTAGAATGTTTCCTCAGATCTATGGCCGAGCTGCAAAGCAGTCACTGATGAATTATCATGTGGGTCATCATCGTTATCAAGGGAGCAAGGCATGTCTGCTCTGAGCAATGTGTTTAGGTATAAAAGGACCCCAGAACAGTGCATGAAATATTCATGGGCCGTCTTCGGCCCCAGCCCCACTGCCGTTTTGTAGAAGTCCCTGGGTAGATGGAGTGTGGTCTGCAGGTGGAGGACGCATGGCGCACCACGCCACCTCGTTGTTACCCGATCTGACTGCTGCGTCTTTATGTCACTGTCGCTAGGCAACTGCTGAGCAAGTGCTAATGTTAGCTTAACACAAAGCATGAACTTAACAGTCAATTGAACAATTTAAATGAATGAAAACAACTTACTCAAAATACCATTTGGCTGATTAAGTGGCCTCCTTCCTGTAATTACTTAAGAAGTCACATAGCTCCAGGCATCCAGCAAAAGCCACTGTAATGAGATTAAAACATGAATGCCATTGCACATTTTTTTTATGTTCACAGTTTTTTTTCAACTCTGGGTCTTCGGGGTGCTCCTGTGAAAACACCAAGCGCTCCACAAAGCAAAGCAGCAAAGCTTCACTCTCTTTGAAAACAATTCCAAAAGGGAAGCTGCTCTTTCTGATGCTTTTTAAAGAAAAGATGAGTTTATTCAAGGAACCACCAGATCACCTGTCTTCACAATTCATCTATTTGACGTGTAGAAAAAGTGCAAATTAAGGCAACTTTCTGCGTTACGGGGTGTTCCGGCTGAAGTTTAGGGCAGACATTGAGAATCGGTGTCCATTTAAATCATGACAGGTGAATTATTATGGTGAAGATTCACACCTCTAGCCACTGCTGACTTTGTTTCTTTTGCTGTCTACAAAGTTTCAAAGAATTGAAGGAGAATTTGTTACTTTTATCTTCTTGTATTTTTTACCATCGGTGGTAGCACTGTGCTCAACAGGGTTATTGCTGAGATCAACCAAATAAAAGAAAACTATTATCCAAACAGTTTTACCTCCGAGGTCACTGGTTTATATAATCCGTCTATGCTGTTGTTTACTGTGGTTTACTTCCTGTCGCACCGTCTGACCTTTCTTTTCTTGCCCTGTGTGACGGCCTTAGAGATCCATGTCCCAGCGATCCCTTTACAACGTTATCGTAACCAATGGAAACAGGAGACTGTCGTTGTCCATAGGTGTCCTTACAGCAGGCTCTCTCGGCTCTCCTCCTTCTGTGAGTTGTGTGTCTTGAAAGTGTTTTCAGGGTACGAGGAGTTTTTTTGTTCCAGTTTCTTCCAGAACTTGATGGCACATGGCTTACACTAACTCTACTTCTTCCCGGGAGCCTCTGTGCTTCCTCTCCTCAAGCTTCCATGGATCGTGGCTGTCTGGAGCCGTTCCTGCTCCCTGCCATGGCGGCCCACCTGATGCCCCTCATCTCTACCTCCTTCTGCTTCATGGATCGTGGTTGTCTGGGTCGTGGTCCATGCCTACTACTCAATACATGAATCATTTCTGTCATATTCATTTAATGTGCTGTAACTCTGTTACGTTGATTCTGTACACATGACATCTATTGCTTCTGTCCATCCGGGGAGAGGGATCCTCCTCTGTTGCTCTCCTGAAGGTTTCTTCCCTTTTTTCAGTGTGAAAGGGTTTTTACTAGTTTTTCCTGATCCGATGTGAGGTCCGATAGGTTCTCATATGTGTACAGATTGTAAAGCCTTCACGAGGTTGATCATTGGCTGAAACCTTGTCCTCATAGCCCTCACTAGACAAGGGCTTCCTGTACGGCTCCATTTGTGGACAAGTTTCATTCTTTCAAAGTCACCAAGGAGTTATGGGGAAGAGAGAGAGAGAGAGAGAGAGAGAGAGAGAGAGAGAGAGAGAGAGAGAAGGGGGGGGCGTTAAGGGGCCCACAAAATGAGAATATGTTACTAGAGCTGGTCCGTGACTTAGCTGGTCAAGGGATGTGACAGTCACAGAGATGGATCAGGGACTATGTCCCATTATAGGTGGGGTTACACTGTTGAGCGTTATAATGGATGATGTTCCCCAAGACAGCGACTGGCCTGAGGCAGCTGTTAGCATGGAAACATTTTACAGCAACTATGAACTGTGCAAACAGTCAACTAAAATCAAAGCAAAAAGGAGAAGCATTCTCCATGTGTTTTTCAATAGAGCTAGAATTTTGCATAAAGCTGTATGTTCTAGATTTACTGTTTATTATGTTTATTTTTGTTGATTTGGGATTTTTTGTATTAATTGAAATGTATTTAAAGTAAGACATTGTATTCCTTAATCACATCTTCTGTTGGGGGTCCTGGATACCGCGGGTCCGCTTTAACAGTTAAACACAGACATAACATTGTTTTATCACATTGATACTTCACTACTGCAATATTGTCTAAATATTGGGTTTGTCCATAAACTACCAGGAAGTAAAAAGAAGGCTTAGAAGTGTTTTCTTCATCCTACTTTATCGTTGTTGGTCAAGTGTTTATCCTGTGGGAACAATAAGTATAAGACTCTTTCGGCAGGTCTGGACCAATCATGAATTCAGTTTGTTCCGAAAGAAACATTTTATGAATGCAATAAATCACTGGTATGAGCCAGAAATGTATTCATATGAGTGGTTTTTGCATTAGGTCCAATCAAGGATGAGAGCTCTTCCTGAAGGCTGTTTCATGTTGCACGGACAGCAAATTTGTGATCCAACCTTTATAAAATAAATTGACTTGACTTGGGACGAATCTGAGAACACAGACAGACACATCGTTTTCTGTCATCGCAGCTTTTTAATGACCCATGAGGCAGGTTCTATTGAATGCAGGGTTGTAGACGGTAATTGCTCTCTACTTGTGTCACGCAGCTGACCTTTGACAAATGAGATATTGGTGTGGAATCAGAATGTTCTGAAAAGCCCTCTCCCACAGTCCTCGATCTTATCAACAATGATTGAGCCAAACACTATCAGGAATGACGGAATAACCTGTGAGACTCTCTGTGGCTATAATGCAAAGCCAGTCACACATCAATGAAAACATCTCATCAAACATTTACGATATCAGCTCCGCAGCAAATCCATTTGAATATGCCAAGCCCCAGGCATAATTACAACCCATGATGATAAATAATCTCTTCAGCAAAGTTACAGGGACACATTCAGCCATTATGTTCCTCCAAGCCAATGCATGTGACGAGGTAATTAATGGCAGCATGATAATCATGACACAGTTTCTTAGTTAATGCTAATTACCTGCCTATGTTTTTGTCAATGTGAGGCTGTAAACCCTAGGCCTTAGCTCTGTGTGTGTTTAATCAAATAATATGGAGCGACATGTAGCAGGAGATATGACGTAGATGAGTTGAGTATGAAAGATACAAATAGTTATATTATTAGTTCCATGCATACCATGTCTTTTTTTAATTCAAACTTCACAGGAAATACACTTGGTTTGGATTAGGCAACAAAAATACTGGCTAAGTCCACTAGGTGTTCTTCCAGGTGAGAAAACTAAATGCAGAGCACTTGTGGGTTCCCTTAACTGGAAAAAAAAATGTGATGCTGCAGAGCCATAAAGATTGCCCTACATGCTAGAGAGTCACAGTTTAAACGTAGCCGTTGACCAGCGGCCATGGTTGAGGACTTGGAAGTGACGGGCTGGTATAGCAGCAGGAGATATTGTACCATTTTCAAATAAGGTGCCTGTTATAAATGGTTTATAGTATGTAGCTAATAACTTCATCATGATATATAAATAAGGTAGTAATGCTTCATAGGTCAGTTATAATCCATTGATAAGAACAACTTTTGGATTGCCTGACTTTGACAGGACTCTCATACTGGTTCATGAGTTTTCACTTTCTAATAAGCCATCACACTGCAGTCTTGAAATGGTTACAGTTGTCTCACTGTAAAACTCACCAGCAAAAGTTGCTCATAACTAATTAATGTCAAGTTTGAATCAACTTGTTTTGGTCCAGATGCTCGGACCGAAGGTCAAAGGTCATGCAACACATTGGAGGCGTCTTCCGGATGAACAAAAGAGCCAAAGTGTACTTAAGTTACATTACTAATGAATCAACGTTGACTTCTGCTTCACATGCAACCAGAACAATGGTGCACACAATGATAGTGTTGTTGTTGCCCAAAGTATTAGTAGTAGTGGTAGTAGTAAGGCAGGTAGTTGTGTTGTGTTAGTAAACCTACAAACTAAGTAAAACAAAGTATCTATGTCTATTTTGAAACGGGGCTAATGTAAACTGTTTCCTGAAAACACTGCACATGTGAGGAGAGAAAACCGACATCCAGGTCGGACAAATCCCAAACTGACACTAGAGGGGAACCTAGTGTCTTATTTTGAAGTCCAGGGCCACTGAGCAAGTGTTGTGATTTGAACTCTTTGGAGTCAAAATGTGTTCATATCAAATCCTATATTTGCTTTTGAAATCAATCCACTAAACCTAACATATACATTCAGCAATACACTTAAAAGTGTTGGACTAAGACTCATAATAAAGGTTGTTCTTGAATCGTGATTGTGCAACACAGCAAGCGCTTCTGCTCACGTGTCATGTGGGGCACAAATACTTGTATTTGGTGTCGAATTAAAATAAACCCCCATGTAAAGTGTCTCCGGACAGCTTTAGTTCTGCTGGTCACACTTCCACATGAGGAATCAACACAGTCATTTCCCTCATTTGTTGTTGTCTCCTTTTTTTGTGAGCATGGTGTCTGCCATCCTCCCATAGGTGTATGGCTGAGTTGAGACCATATACAATACATGGTACTTCCATACTCCTCAGCCATTCAGTGTTCTGTATGGAAGTATCTGTATTAGTAATAGTTTTTTACCTTAATGATAATATTTTGTAAGTGATCGTATCAGAATCAGAACCATTTATTGCCATGTTTGTTTTCACATTCAAGGAATTTGTCCTGGCGGAAGGTGCATACATTTAACATTAACAATACACATTTAACAGTAAACGGAGTGCAATAAATGAGGATGAATGAATGAATATTTACAATTATAACAGTATAACATCAAAATATCAAAAATAAGATAAAGTGCCTGGAATATAAGTATGGTATAAGCCCAAAAGCAGATGTATCCATGCAGCATTAATAAAGAGTTAACAATGTTCCTCTATTGTAAACCTGCTCTTATGGGGTAGAGGGACAAAAATATTGCGATAGACGTAAAACATGAGGCTGGACCTCTGTGAGTCCACAGGGTGACAGGCAGTCCTCCTGCGTCATTAACCCAGTTTGTTGTGAGGACCTGCTGCCATTGTGAAGTTGTGTTTTTGGCACGCTGTGTTATCAGCAGTGATGGGGAGACTGATTGCAGCTACACAAGGGGGAGGAAATTTCCACAGCCCATCTATCACAGCCTCAGATAAACAGATGGAGGACTGTCGGCAGTGCAGGCTGCCTCCCATGCTGACCATTAAAGCGGAGGATTCAGTGGATCAGGGACCAAAAAAAGAAGTTAAAGATGCACTCCAGGCAAGATTGTCTTTAATGTAAAATAAGCCTAATCATTCCGTATAAAGGGCAGCCCCAATCATTATCAATCCAGATGTCGTACAGTCATACCATTGTCCCACCATTAAAGTCTGGTTTCAGAATTCTCATTGGTTCTCCTCAGGAGCTGGAGACTTAGAATGTCATTGATCATGAACCTTATCCCTATGTATTTGTCATAGCATGACATGCCTACATACCCAATTATGCACTCTCTCTATCACACAGGAAGAACACACAATCCATTACCTAACCCTCGTCCCATGGCAATTTATGCTCAGACACGGAATACAATATTAATACCTGTTTTCATTAGTGTATAATTGTCTGAACTAAGGGTCATTGTGTTTTTAGTTCTCTGACATACTTTGAAAAGGAGGGTTGAGCAGAGCGGCATATTCAGTATGTTGCCATTTGCAACCTCACCACTAGAGGCCATTAAATACTCAATGTATCCTCGTACAACGGTTCGTATGATATCCTCCATCATGAAAAGTTACACATTTTGTTGTGTTTTCCTAAGAAAGCCAGCAATACGTGTCAATTTCCGCTTATTACGTGCATACAGTCTTTTGAAAATAAACTTCCATCTTCACAGGAAACTCAGAGAAACTACTGAGTTAGATTTAGAAAAAGATTGTTGTTTGGGTTCAAATAACTACGAAGCGCCGTCACTGAAGTACACAAGTTACGAGACTAAATAAATGTACCTTGACATCTCGTGTTTTATGGAAAACAAACTGTGATCTCCTGGCTGAGGGGCTGCAGTTTGTTAGACCTATCCACCCCCTGTGTGTGATTTAGCTGCCTTCTTACACTGTTGTTCTAGATTGCCTGGATAACATATTTTGGACAAAACATTTTGTGGAATATCTACAAACCACGGCACATTGTTTTCGTAGGTATTGCTACAAATGCTGAATGAGACCATCCTGCAATTCTGCAGACTGGGCCTGATGCGGCAATGCAGGAAGAAGTTTGTTCTTTTGTGTAGTGACATGGACAGTAAAGGTGTGAGTGGTTGAACAAGTACTGTAGAGACCAGTCTTTGTTCAAGGCAAACTTTTAAAACTTTCCCAAATGGAGGTGTGGGGTTTGAAAGAATTGGGGCAAAAGGAGGCAGCAGAGGTCTAATGAATTAAGTTGCATTGTGGGAAAGGTAAGAACTTCACCATTACAGTACAATGGAAACCACGTATAGCTATTAAGTCTGTCGCAAAGCAATCTTTTTTTTATTTCTCCTAGATGACCATAATTGGCATTATTATATGTAATACAGGAATACAAAGTAATGGAGTAATGAGACATTGGCTCTGCGTCACTGCAGCGTGGCCGGTGAGCAGCGTGGAGGGAGGCGGTGCCAGCTACAGGTGGGAGATAAACCATCTGGTGCAAACTTAGAGCTCAACGCTCCAAGGACAGTGAGATGGTTGTAAGAATGCAGCCCCTCCCGCCTCCATCACCCTGTCTGACTCCCCGTTGACATTGGGCTGTCCCTCAGTTTCCTGGGCACCATCATTACCCAGGACCTCAAGTGGGAGTTGAACATCAGCACTGGAAGCAACACAATGCATGTATCAGTTTCACAGACACCCTTTATTTGAGTAGCCAGATGACAATATGAATAATACAATATGCTCCACAGTATTTAGAAAGTGTTTCAAATCTGGAGATATATGACAATCATTTCACGGCATAAATGTGGCATGAACCAGGACTAAGCCCCCTCTGCAGTAAACAGGGACTCTGCTGTTGAAAGCACTAACACTTCCATCCACAGGGACCGCCAACATCAACACACAATGAAGAAAATGTGAAAAGTACAAAGATTCGGAAAAAATAAAGAAACTGATTGTGGCGGCGAGGCGGGGTTGGGCTCAGCTGCAGAGGGAATTGAGCGAGGGTGTAGTTCAGGGAACAGGTGCCGGGATGAGGTCTAATCGCTCTCATCTGGGGGGCAATTTGTGTTTTATGTCTCTCGACGTTAAATACAGGAGGAGCGACTGAGGAAGAGGAGAGAGCGGGAAGCAGAGGCGATGCACCGGAACGGCCACTACCTGTACGCCTGACTTAATATAGCAATAAGAATAAAGACCGTTACAAAACCGCAAATCCCAGCGTTGCCCTCTTTGTGCTGCCAGAGACTCGTGAGGGTAACGGAGGAACGTTACACTAACGTATAAGAACACATTTAAATATGTGTTATTTAAAGAAGATTAGAATGTTTGCATGTTGTCATGTAACAGAAAAACTGTATTATTCTCACACTGTCTGTCTGCGTGTGCCTGTATTTAGTCTCAATAGACCTCCACACAGTTTCCCTGGCTGCAGCCAGGACATGGCAGTGTTTCTCCACACTCAACACGTTCCAGCAGAAATGGACGACATCTGAAACAGAGTCAGACATTTCTTTCTGGCGCTTTTTGCTCTGTTAAATAATGCTATTCATATCTCTCTGTCACATTAGCTCAGTTAGCGTTATGCATAAAATCTATTCTGCCCGGGTGCAAACAGTGTTGTTGGCTTCCGACACCTGGCTGCTAATAGCATCTGCCCTTGTGTGATCTCATTGACAATATGCCAGCATTTGAGTGCATTAATTGTTACAGTAGGAATTATGGCCAATGAGCCATATTTATTGAATAATCAAAAGTATTCATTATCTTTTTGCTTTCCCTGCTGTAAAGAAAACATAATGAACTGTGACCCCAAAACTGCAAGGTACCAAACCAGAGTTTAGTGTGCCGTTCCCACCCTAGTTTTATGCACTCTTAAAGTTGATGAACCGCTGCTTCAGTTTGATCTCTGTTACCGATAGGATCGAGGGTTTGTTCAAGATCTGCACTTCAACCACAACGACATACTTGTTTTAACCCTAAACATCAGCTTGCCCTCACCCTATAAAAAACAGCCAAACAGGTGGCGTCACAGTTTGAGCATAAAACTCTTCCTCAGACTTCGGAATCGCCACTAAGACCAGGAGAGTGGATCACATCACTCCGGTTCTGAGGTCTTTGCACTGGCTTCCTGTCCAACAAAGAATTGACTTTAAAATCCTGCTGCTGGTTTATAAAGCCCTGAATGGTTTAGGGCCTAAATACATTAGTGATCTACTGCTGCCTTATGAACCATCCCGACCCCTCAGGTCATCTGGGACGGGTCTACTTTCTGTTCCAAGAGTCAGAACTAAACACGGAGAGGCAGCGTTCAGCTTTTCTGCTCCACACATCTGGATCAAGGTTCCTGAGAGCTGCAGGTCTGCTGAGACCCTCAGCCTCTTTAAATCCAGACTGAAGACCTTTCTGTTTGCTGTTGCCTTTAATTAAAGCAGATTCTACATCTTACTACTGCATTTTATATCTTAAACTGCACTGCAACTTTTATTCAATTCTGTATCTATCTATTTTTGCTTTTTGCTTTTTAACTGTTTTTTATTGTTTTAATGAATGTTCTTAATTGTTTTTAAATCTTTTATTTTGGATTGTGTTTTTATGCTTTTAATGGTTGTATGTGAAGCACTTTAAATCGCCTTGTGTTGAAATGTGCTATAAAAATAAACTTGCCATGCCTGCCTTGCCTTGCCATATTAAATACCAAAAAATGCATAAACAACCCTTACCTCAGCCGAGCCAAGTTGTGAGTTGTGAGCCAACACAATGAGTGGAAAACAACCTTGTTTTGCTAGTTGATTGACATAATGTTTAGAAATTAATGTGAAACTATGATTGATGTAAAACACTACAGTACACTAGCATTATATAGTATGTGAAGTAAATATGTTGCAGTCAATAGGCAAAAAAGTGCAAAAATGCTGCCCCCTAAAACAGTTGTTGCAGCTGTGATGTAACATTTAAAATAACTCATCAATTAGCTTTAGAAATGAAAATGCAACTGAGAGACCGATCAGCACACACCTACACACACTGACACAGCCCAGCATATCCTCACACTGTGGAACGCATTGTTACAGTGGCCATGGGAAATATGCCCCGCGAGATGGCAGATTGGGACCTTGCTCTCTGATGGAATGATACAACTGGAGGGAGAACACTATGGCAAGATGGCACAATAATAAGCACACATAGCAGAGTACTGACCTTCAAACAGCTGGCCTTGGAACCTCAGCATTCAAGGCTGAGTGTGAGTGTGTGTGTGTGTGTGTGTGTGTGTGTGTGTGTGTGTGTGTGTGTGTGTGTGTGTGTGTGTGTGTGTGTATGGCCATGAATGGATGATTCATGACACCAGCCAGTGACTCACCTGAGAACAGCGGAGGACAATGACAGGGTTTAGAGTTAAGACAATAACAACCGACCCAGCTGTAAATAAGAGGAGTCATTCTGTTCTTCTATGCTGCCATTACTCGAAGGAACCTTTTAGTCCGAATCATCTGCAGTCTTCTGGCCGCTGTGCCACGCTCATGGGGAAGGGCTTTGTTTCATTAGGTTCACTTTTTGCTTCTGGAACTTTGAGATTTTTAAGAATGCTTGTGCGTGTGAAAGAAGCTCAGCCAGCCGTGAAAAGGTTGACTGAGCCACTTAGCATTCTGGGTCCGCCTTCGACCCACGTGTCAATCCGTCATTAAATCACCAGAAGCACCTTCTCTGCTACCTGCGATGCGAGGACATCAATAAGCCATCTCCAGCAGCAGCGGGTTAGGCTGCTGGATTGATCATTGTTATCCTGATGGCCATGTGCCATTGGCACTAAAAGGCCAGATCTATGGAATGGAAGTCGTTATCAGATACGGGTTGATGTCTCTGTTCTTCACACTGTGGCTCGTGTGTGTGTCATTATGTGCTCGAGTTGATGTCGTAGGTCTTTCCCGATTTGTGTAAAAAGCATTCTATTCACAGAGGATTGTTTCGTGTTCAATCCCTTCACATCGTCGCTGACACCGACATCCGCGTTCAGTGCGTTCCACCCAAAATGAAACAAGGCTGCTCCTGCTGCTGCCAGCCCGCCTTCCTACAAACAGTCACCCAGGCCGGTTTCCTTCTATGTCATTATAAATGTTATCTATTTATTTCAGAAATAATAGTTAGCCTGTACTCTATTAGTTAAGGGAATTGTGCTTAGTCACTTAGTTTTCTACAATTACCTAACATATGATGTTTATGGTTTATTGTTTTAACATATGCAGGTCCACAGAAAGACAGGGCTTTTAATTGAAAAAAAGAAACAACATATATATATATATATATATATATATATATATATCTACCTGGATATAAACACGTAAACTGTTGCGAGTATGATGCCAATATACTGTGAAAAGATCATTTTAACTCTATGTTTTTAAAATAGATAAGACCTGAGGTTTCCAGACCAGATGCAGCGAGCCGGACCTCTGCTGCTCCTGCAGCCGTTTGGCTGCACTAACCTGTTAACACGGCCACAGAAATAAAAGACAAGAGGTTCCACAGTGCACAAGCACTGCTCACGCAGGCAGTGTGGCTCAGAAGTAATAAGGATGATCCCAGCTCTGCCCTCCAGCTGTGATAATAATGCCCTGCACTCTGAATGGTTCCTTAAATGATATAAGGCACCAAACACACACTATAGAGTGAAGAAAATGTCACTGCTGGTGCAGTAAAGATGCAATAAGTGATACATCAGAACACTTCAGGTATTACCTGCAGCAAGGGAAATATGTTGTTTAATGATATCTGTTGTCATATTATATAACTCTTATAATTGGAAAAAGATTATAGATATCGTTATGCATGCTTGAAAATCATAGCTGCCGCTCTGGTAGTAGTGGATTGTGGGTGGTGATAAATGATCAGCAGTTTGAAGAAGATAATGTTCTCCAAACATTGATCAAAACATCTGTATTAATCAACTGATGTTCCATTTACACTTCAGGCATGAAGTATTTTGCTATTCAGAATCAGAATCAGATTCTGATCAGAATCAGAATCAGATCAGAATCAGAATCAGAATCAGAATCAGAATCAGAATCAGAACCATTCATTGCCATGTATGTTTACACATACAAGGAACTTGTCCTGGCGGGAAGGTGCATACATTTAACATTTAACAATACACACTTAACAGTCAACTATTGGGGCCAACTGTAACTCATCCGCCAGCCCTTTGTAGGCAGATGAGTTAGCCAGAGTCTTGTTGCCCAGGTTTGATTCCAATCTGTTGTTAGTAACCCCCCCCCCCCTCTCACCCCGCTTTCCTGTCACTCTCCTAATCTACTCTAGGACAGTTCAGTGTGCATCATGAGTGCTTCCATGGATCGTGGCTGTCTGGAGCCGGTCCTGCTCCCTGCCATGGCGGCCCTGCCGGCGTGGATCGTGGATGTCTGGATCGTGGTCCACAGAAATTATTCATGTAATGAGTAGTAGGACTCATTACATGAATAATTTCTGTCATATTCATTGAATGTGCTGTAACTCTGTCACGTTGATTCTGTACACATGACATCTATTGCTTCTGTCCATCCGGGGAGAGGGATACTCCTCTGTTGCTCTCCTGAAGGTTTCTTCCCTTTTTATTTTTTCCCTGTAAAAGGGTTTTCACTAGTTTTTCATGTGAGGCCCCGGGACAGGGATGTCGTATTGTGAAGCCCTCAGAGGCAAATTTGTATTTGTGATTTTGGGCAATACAAAATAAACTGAATTGAATTGGAAAAATAGACACCAGAGAAAGAACGTTGACCGCTACATGCATCGTGAGCATGACCCAGGTAAGGAGCCGCCCCGGGCTTATGGTGGGCCCTGTAGCCTGAGGGGCAAGGTTCCTGCCTCCAAAGTTCCTGATCCGGAGGCCCGAGTTTCCGCTGCTGTCCACGTGGTGCAGTCCACACTGGTTCTCGCTGCCAGGCCCCCACAGCGCATCTGTCCGCCTGGTGGTAAATAACGAATACATAAGACTCATTTCGCCGGTGAAAAAAGAGTAGAGAAGGTCCTCTGGTAACCGCAGGGTTGGTGGTTTAATTCCCAGCTTTTATGTGTTGAACTTTTCAAACCCTCCAGCCAGCAGACACAGCTCCTCTCTGGGCACACTGCTTGCTCTTGTTCCTCCTGCATCGCTCTTTTCTGTTTTTTAATGTAGCGACAAAGTTTCTTCTTGTTGTGATAGTGGGCGGGCTGTACCCAGCATGCAGTTCGGCAGTGTAAATTTCATAAATGTACAATTATTAGTGTTATGTATTATAGTATTATGATTGTTTATGTGTCATAAACTGTTGTCTTGTGGTGTTTTATCCTGTTAAAGAGTGTTAGTTGTGGGTTATTAATTGTTGTTATAAAGTTAAAATCATGACTCTAACTCAATGCACGTAACACAAGTAGCTCCAACCGCTGCACCCTCAGCAGTTACCGGTGAACAGTAAAATGCGTTGCCTGCTAGGGAGTAACGATATCGTCTGGACACCGGTGTGATTTTGACACCGGTATACCGCCCAGCCCTACTTCTTTGAAGGTGTTTGATTGTAATGATTCAGGGAAATTTTGTAAAATAACATTATTTCTCTGCAGAGCTTTGAGTGATATCACTTTATTGAAGGTGTTTGATTGTAATAATACAGGAAATATCTGTAAAATAACAGTGTTTCATTGCAAAACCTTTAATGAAAATGTTTGTTAATTTATGGTTTTCGGCCTTTATTTGAATTTAAGGTTTTTGTTTTAGGTTTTTGTTTGGCAAGCCGCTGCTGCCAGTCATTTGACCTTTTTTTAACGTTTTTTTTTTCTTTTTACATTGCAGGACACACAATAAATACCACACCCTATAAGCACGAAAGCACGAAAGTAAAAATACAAGAAAAATCCAAAAAGAATCCAAAACAAACAAAAACAAACAAAAGAAAGTCAGATACTGACCCAAAAAGTCAATATAAGTAATTTGTGTCATGTTTATAACAATATTACACAATAGAAATTAACATAAACCATAATTATGACTCAAAATTACTCAAAGTTACCCCCAAAATGCATCCCTCGTTTTTGAAAAATGTTGATTTTTTTTAAATTAGGACCGACAGAATCCACCAATACCAACCATTTCACTCTCACACAGAGCATTGCAAAGATAAGCACAAGAAAGTAATTTGTGTCCAGCAAAAAATATGAAAATGTACTTAAGGCCTGTGTGTCTCCTGTCCCCTTGTTGGATCGTACGGAGTGTTAGTCGGTGTGTTCCCTGTTCGTTCCCGTGCCCTTTTTTGATCCTGCCTTCTGAAGCCTTGACTTGTTTTTTTGTTGGAGAAATAAATATTCTTTATACGGTTGTTGCCGTTTGGGTCCTCCCTTAAACCACCAACTGACAGATTTACCAGGAAGAACAACCCCCTCCTACCTTTTCAATTATATCATGGTAATGTGTCTCTTTCTTTTCAACTCGGTTCACATTGAGCACCTTGAACTGGATTCTATCTCTGAGAACTGCAGGATAAGTTTGTTTTATCTTCTCTTAATGAAGACATACAAATGGTATTTTTTTTTTCAACAAACTTTGCTTGTATAAAAAAGAACAAGAAGATCTCTATTTGACATTCTACCTTGTTTTAAGTATATTAGGGTTGGACTGGAGGAGACTAAAGCCTTGGCTTGAGCCGGCTGTCTTACCACACACCTTGGTTTTAGTTCACCCATATAATATAATCTTCAGTCCTGAATAAAACTAAATCTGGATAGAGCTGTACACTCCAGGCTTCAAATATCACCGCCTAATTTCAACAGAATAATTCCGTCATATTTTAATTGGGCTGAAATAATTAAGCTCCAATTTTATGCTGCTGTAACATTTGCAGATTTGGGCTCATTAAACCCTGCACTACTTCATTTCTGCAAGGTGAAACCTTGAACAATTAATGGCTTTAGCCTGTGCCGAGGTGCAACCATAAAGCATTTTTTTTTCACCACTTAATGCAATCATAAAATGTGTCAAATCTGTTCAGTGCTTTATTAGCCTGTGAAGAGGGATTTCTGAGTACATCCAATTATGTCGGGACGCACCACCAAATGTCATTGAGTGCTTCCCAAGACCACAGCTTCATATTAATGCTTCAATGAGTCTTTGCCACCTATCATGATAATGCACTGATGGATAGCACAAGTAGTGAATTACGATGACGTTGGAGGAGCAGGTGTGTGTGTGTGTTTCACTAATGAGAAGTAAACGAAGCACTTGTCATGTTGCACCACAGAGAGAATACTTTGTAAATGCAGGTATAATTTGTATAAATAATTACAAAATGAACACAAATACAAAGCATAACATCAAGTGTGCACATAAGGAGCATGTTTAGTTTTGCACATATGGCCTTTGTTTAACCTTGATTATTTGCACGTTATAAAGGAGACTGTGAACTGTGAGGATTTTAATAGGTTTTCATATCAGGCCCCGGGCAATAAATCATGAGATATGACACACTGTAGTGTCTGGATAGTCACTGCATGCTGTGTTTGTTTTAGCTGCAACTGTATTTCTGCAATCGCCTTCGAGGGATGGGACAATATCATCTTCACAAATCTCAAATCCCATGATGCAGATGATGTTCATGATCTCAAGAACTTTCTCTTCATCTTGGAGTGCATACTTAGCATACAGGGAGCTGTTCATGACTAGTTTGTAGAAACACGTTTTCAGTGGAACAGTTTTCAGTCAGACAGCTCAAAGTGCTACTGTGTGTTTGTGTCTGTTTAATGAACCATGCAATATTCAGTTTGACATGTCTTCCAAACAAGGAGAAGAACCTATGTGCCCTTTAGTTGCATTTATGCCACCAAATTCAAGCTGCTACTTGAAAAGTGAAAGGCTCTGTCTAGAGCCAATGTTTGGTTTGTCCGTTCTGGGCTGCTGTAGAAACACGGGTGCAACACGGCGGACCCTCCACAGTGGACCCGCCCCTATGTATGTAGATATGAAGAACGCACAATGATTCTTAGTTTCAGCCAATTATACACTAATGAAAACAGAGTTATGAATGATATATTCCATTTCACTCCCAATTTGTCAAATACAGACGGTTTGTCAGCGGCCTTAAGCTTCAAAAGATGACGCTCTAGGTTACGTGGCAGGGACGACGTGGCGGTTTCCACTCGTTAAATGCATTGTGTCTTTTTAAAATAAACTCACGGCTGATTAACATCTGTCGTGACTAAATGGGTCAATTGCTTAGCAACTTTAATGAACTTATTTTTGCACAGAACACAAGTCTTGTTTGTTTGTTTGTATGAACACTATGAACCAGGCTGTCTCTTTATTCTACGTCAGCGGCTCTGACCGTCTAATATGATGGCGTCATGGAGTCAGAAAGAGCGACTGCAGGTAGTCAGTCAGGCCAAATCATTTCTGCTAATTGATTGAAAATAATCTAGAAAATCCTCCACACTGGACCTTTAATAGTAATTTTTCTGTTTTATTTCTATACACCAAATGTATCCATAAATACTTCCTCGTTATGTTTTGGCAACGAGTTCCCTTCCCCTCTGCTGTGCATGAATCCTCAAATGTGTTTTAGTGAGAAATCTGTAGCAGCACAGTTTTGCTCCGCTTAAATGGGCATCATTGAGTTCTACGTGCATACACTGTATAATCACATTTAATCCTTAAACGCATTTAGTTTTTCTTCCAACATTTTGGCATTCTTTGCTCGAGGGTGTGTACAAGAACAAGGGTTATGCATCTTTTACAAACTCTGCATTCTTTTTTCTCCTACGGCACTTCTCTCAACTAAAGCTGGTCAATCAGGCCAATTATCATGTTCTATGCTCTCATATTCCTTTATTCAAGGATGTGTTGGGTATTAGAGACGGTTACAAATCTCTGGGCCAGACACCGAAATAATCAGATTTACTAAATATGTGTTCTTTCTTTCCTTGAAAGACAAAGCTGGTGTTTTGCTCTGTGTATCTTACATTCTAGTCATCTTTGAAAGTCATCATACTAACCTACAGTGTACCTGCCTGGTCATGTGATTATGGTAATACTAATGAAAATGTGGATATGTTTTAAGGAAGGTGCTGGCAAATTGGAGATTTAACATCTAAGATCCGGTGGCTGAGCAGCGATACATTGATGAGTTCCGGTATGTAAGATCAAACCAGAAGACACACAATCAGCTGATCTCGTCAAAACGCTCCTTAAAGCATTGTTGATCGTGGTTGCGATCTAAAACAGACTGGAACAGACCAGAATGGTTGTGTCCTTGAGCTGAAGCTCAAACACTCTGGATCGGTTCAGATTGATCTGGCTCTTTCCATCTCACAGTTAAGAAAATAAGCAAGACCTGATAACTCAGAACATTATGCACGCACTGTTTCTCTGCTCTTACCTCATTGCTCAGGCTTGAGCACTGTTGTGTGCGCTGGAGACCCGGTGCCCTATTAGGCAGGCTTAACGCTGGGCTATCAGTTGGATATTTTTCAAAATATTATCAGTATTTTATACAAATACTGACAAAGTCAGTCAGAGTTTTTTTTCAAAATGGAGCATTTCAACAACAGGTAGTTAGACCTTTATGGAGTCTAAAATTCTCCCCAAACAATATGATATTATACTCAGGATCGGCGGTATCCGGTCCTGTTCCAAATCCCCCTTTTAAATCAAAGAAAAACTTACTTAATTTTAGTGTTATTTCTACATTCTCACTACGGTCATTTAGAGAAAACAAAAAACAGTTCATTACTATTGAATGTTGTGCAGCATTCTTTAGCAGCATATGAGGTTTACAGTGTAATACTACTTACTTACTGTAATATTTAGTTACAGTGGGTGACTTTGGCTCAGTGGTTAGCAAGTCTGTTTTTCAATCAGAGGATTGGTGGTTCAATCCCTTGCTCCATGTGTCAACATATGTCAATTTCCACTTGAGACAAACGTCTGTTAAAATAGACTTCTGTCTTCACAGGAAACTCAATTAGTTTTAGGCAATACAATCAGTTAGTTGGATTTAGGGCCATTACTGAAGCGTGCACGTTTTGGACAAAAACATCACATAGACTTCTCGTTTCACACGAGTAATGAACAGCGGTCTGCTGGCTGAAATATTCTGTTGTAACTCTACATGTTCAGCACACTACTAAAAAGTTTTCTTTATATTAATATAAACGCCAATGTTGACACAATTATCACACAGCAAGAAAAGTAGTAGTAGTTTATTATGATGAAGCTCCACATGCAGTATGTGTTGAGTCAGCAAAGACTGGTCAATAATGAAATCTTGAAAGAAACTGCATTATTCACACTGTAATGCTCTAATTCAATATAATTTTTAAAGAAAATGTGAGGAAGTATTGTTTTTAAAGAGCAAAGCAGATCGTCAAAACCAACACTGGCAGAGAGAAAAGATGTTTCCACATCATTGCCACTCACTCTGGCCTGATTGCCCCCCTAACGCCTCTCTGATCCCCCCCACTGCTGGACACTTTACAGCCGGCCATAAACAATAAGCCAGAGCCTGTCAGTGTGCCCACCAATGCAGCAGCCGCCGTCTCCGGGGGTCATCTAATTAATGCAAAGGATTATTGCCGGGTCCCTGGGCCGAGGCCGGGCCCCGCTGTCTCTGAATAGGATCATTATGGGAGGTAATGATGAGAGTGAGCAATGAGTTTTGGGCCGACTTGGCAAGGGGCTGCCTCAAATGTCAAAGCCACAATGTAATCATCACTTTGTTTGAGGCACTGGGGGTGCACTTTATTTGTTTTTGTGTAAATGGTAGTGTGGAAGCAGCATAGATGGAGTCATGAATGGACACATCTGGAGGGTCAAAGGAGCTTTAGTTCCTGTAGAATCCCACCTGGGTGATAATGCTAATGTTCAAAGGGCCACTGTTGGTAGTCTCTCTGGGACTTTATGACCTTGTGATCACCAAATAGGTGCAGAGTAGTTTCAAAGGGTTTAGTGCAAACGTGTTTGTTTGTGTTCTTCCATCATCATTCACATGATGAATGTAGGGCACAGCTGGCACAGCATGAATACTATCTGTTGTTCTTTTTTATTTAATGTGTGCTTTTCTGACCACAGTGCAGAATTTGTTTTATTCATACAGAATAAGAGAACAAGGTTATGTCAGCTGGTGTGTGCGTGTGTGTGTGTGTGTGTGTGTGTGTGTGTGTGTGTGTGTATATGTATATATACAATAAGTGCAATAAGAAAATATAAATGTGGTAGATTTAAAGAATTAATAAATGATGAATGCATTGATTGGTGTAAAATGGATGTTAATGTTAGGGAGTTTGTGGATATATGCAGAAGTGTTAAATAATATGTTTGTCACAACAATGGTAAAACATAAACACATGAAAACGGAGAGAGAGGCACTGCAATGAAATGCAACAAGATCAATACATCATCATTATTGTCTTATAATAATTATGCACGTATGCATATGAATATGTATGTATGTTTCCAGTTCACGAAGACCGTTCGATCTACGAGGAGTAATCTGGTCTTCGTTTTCTTCAACAGGTTTTGTTCAACAGGTGTGCCGTGCCAGGTGACGTTAACATAGTTGTCTGGGCTTTTCAAAATGTTTTGCCCAGTGTAGTGAGTCTGCTAGTGGTGATGTTTTGAAACAAGACAACAACAAAAGACAGACAAAAAAATGTTTGGTTCTATATCTGACCAGGTGTCATCATATTGATTGGGGTGTAACAATTTGAATATACTGAAGTTGATTGTAATGGTAGAAATGTGGAGCTTCAGGTCCTCCTTGTGTTTTATTTCTTTTCAGAGTGGCCTGTGTAATTCTTGTTTTGTTTTTTCCAGTAAAATGGTAAAAGTTATTGAGCTTGAGATTTGAACCAGGTAAAGGAGGGTCGATTTTGACAGATTGACTATTGTGCACTGGACCATTTATCACTGTATAATTTTTGAACAATTGAATGCAAGAGGAAAGAAAGTGATTTTCTCAGGTCCAAAGGCCTTACTGTTGTATTGCTTGTGTATTATCTGTAAAATATTTTACACACATTTCCTATTCTGTCAGGGTGTTACACTTTGTAACAATCTGATGTCAAATCTTGGAACGAGCCACTTGAAACTCTTGCCAACAGACTGCACAGATCTGGTTTAATACCGTGTTGACTGCAGCTTGTCACCCCAAAAGACACAGCTGGCGAGTGGGAAGCCAGTGAGGGATCATGTTCTAGTCACCTCTTTAGTGACTCCTACTGGTTGATCATTGTTACACTTTTCTGACATTCAATAAAACCAACACCCCAAATGTTTTACATTCTTTACTCAGCCTAAATAGCAGCACAGTGTTAATGTTAATTAATCCCTTTTGTCATGCACCAGTGTCTGACTACATATGACCCCTATTATTGTATATTGCTAAGCTTGTAGACATTGTAAATCCCTGAAGTAGAACTAGGAGACACAACTGTGCAAACAGATGCAGAATGCATGGCAAAGCAACTCAGCTTGAAATGTTCATTATCAACACATGGTATGTCACCATATGTGCATGCATTGTAAACACATCATAATTGCATCACAACTGCATCAATAAATGTCATGAAGCGCTAGAGAGTGTGAATCAGCTGTTAAACAGCTGATTTAGAGACTGTATGGTTGCATTGACATGGGTTCTGTATTTGCACATGTGGGTTGTATTCCGTTATTTTAAAGCCTTGGTTGACACTCAGTACGTCTTGTGTTTTGGGGCGCTGCCCTGGGCGCTCTGAGGGCTCTGCTTAAACTGCAGTGCACATCGTCAGCGTCAAACAGAGAAAAACACAGCGGTGCCTGGAGATACATATACCTTTCCCACTGAGTCATGTTGTCTAACCATTGCTTTGTTTAAGTAAATGCCACTACAATTGTTTTTCAGTGTCCATCCTCCGAATGGAATCTTCCGTTTGTGTACCCTTTTGTTTGAGCAATGTGGAGTTAGTCAGGAAACAACTAACATATTAGTCATATCAGTACATTTACAAGTGAACCAATCAATATTTGTGTTTGTCATTACACATCCATTGATTCTACTGAGCACTATGACTGTGTTGAGTGGGTCGTCCTTCAATTAGAGGATTGGCGGTCCGATCCCCAGCTCAACTAGTCCATGTTGATGTGTCATGGGAAAGACACTTTGCTCCCGAAGGCTGTTCCTGCGGTGTATGAATAAATATATGAATGGTTAATTAGAGTCCTGATGCGCAGGTGGCACCTTGCATGTTAGTCCCTCCCATCAGTGTATGAATGGGTGAATAATGACGCGTGGTGTTAAATAGCTTTGAGTGGTCGGCAGACTAGAAAAGTGCTGTACAAGTACTCTATTTACCAAGAAAGCTGCCCCAAAGTTCTTTACTCAACATGTTTGTGTTCTTCCTGGAACATACCCAAGTGCTCTGAGACCAGCTGGGAGATGTAATCCCTCTAGCGCGTGCTGGGTCTGCCCCGAGGTCAGCCAGTCATGCCCGGTCACGCCCAGAGGGAGACCATGGGGAACGTTACGAGGTATCTGAACCACCTCAACGGGCAGCTCTCACTGCAAACCAAGAGAAGTCAGCTGAAGACACACACACTTATTTATTGATTAACTCACAAAATGCGTTGCCATGTGTGGAGCCCCAGAGTGTACAATTATGAATAAATAAAACAGTATTAAATACATTGTAATTCATCATAATAGATAATAAAATTATAATACGGGTAGATGAAATCAAGCATTCTGATTGGTTGAGAGTGAGTCACGGTGTGTACCATATCAGTGTGCACTCGAAATAACAGTTAGATTTTGCACGACCGTTAGTATTTTGGGAGAATGACTTTTGATGAGTGGTTAGCCGAAGAGCATAATTCAGGTGGACGTCATGCTACCATAGATAAGAAAGAAATTGAGCCCTATGAAATGTTGCGCAACGCAAAAAACACAATCAGATAAGTGGGCAATTAACTGCTTCACCAACTGGTGCAAAAAAGATGTGGAAAACAGTAGACCTGAAGACCATAACCAGAGAAGATATGAATGAAATACTGCAGGATTTCTATGGCAAGGGTGACCACTACAGGATCAGCAGTTACGTCTGCCTGCGTTCGGGACTGAACAGATACATCAATGATCCACCATTGAGTCGGTGCTGGTGTTTGATGGAGGACGGCGCGCTCACGTCCGTTGTAAAAACCCGTAGACGTCAGGGACACGACACCGCCGTGCAGCCCCCTTTCACATTATTCATAACCTTATTGAGTAGCGTACATGGTAACCTTGGTTACTGCTATTTGCTTACAGTTGACTGAGCCAACCCTAAAGAAAACACATGCATGCTGAGAATGTGAATGTGATCAAAATTGCTGCTTCTCTGAAATGTTGACGGATGCATGAATTAAATGTTAATGACGCACTTCAAGAAGAGCAACATGCCATTTGCTCTCTCTTCAAGTCAATCTCTCCTTCACTGACTGCATTCCTTGATACGGCAGGATAATGTAAGAGCAACTCTACCCTGGTCGTAACTTTAGCTGGCTTGTATTGTCGCAATACAAGAAAATAAACTCATTGCCTTGATATGATCTTGGTTGCTCAATTAAATGCTCCAGTTGAGTATGTGAAAGTGCAGCTGAGGCTTAGCGTGTTGCTGGGGAACCGTGGTGTTGTAACCTCGTGTTGGTTCTTCTGTGCCAGTGAAACCTCCCAGTCGGTTGGCCTTCTGGAGCCAGGGAAGGGGCTCTGATTTAATGCAGTGAGGACGATATGACACATTATGGAAATGAGGTCCGTATTCCACTCAGGCTGCTGTGACACGGAGGATGGACGCGAGTAATGTAAACAACAAAGTAATGCAAACAAAGATGGAAGGTCTGACAAGACGGGAGTGACACATTCAAGATGTCATATTTACCAGTGAGAAACGAGTTTCCTCCTCTTTCCATCACTGGACCTTGGTGGTATTGTGTGCGGACGGGTCTGTGCAGGTGTGTGTGTGTGTGTGTGTGTGTTAGCTGGTAGTCCAGGTATTTGGTGGAAATTGACTTTCACTGCTAGTGAGTTTTAGTATTTACCCAATAAAGTCCCAAGGTTTAACCCAGGCTTTCCAAAGATGTGTCTCTCCTGTGTCTTGATTCCGACACATCACAATAAAGCAAAATGCATTTGATCAATATGAACATCCCATTTTTTTCACCGACCGTTGGCAATGGGTATAAATTGTTTCCTATCCAAAACCGACATAATTCCCAATATACTGAGCAGCCAGCAGCTACACAAACACATACACACTCATGTGTTTGACATGTCTGTCATTTTATTTGAAAAAAATAATTCTGGAATATTGCAACCTAAACACAAGTAACACGAGTCTAGAGGAATACTTGATGTGTAAGTGAACTGTCTGCTGGTATCTAGAAGGTGACGTGTTAATGATAGTCCGTCGCTTTGTTCCACTGACACCAAGTGGCCAATACTTGGGGCATTGAGTATGTGTGTGTTTGCTTGTGTGTACATAGATATATTTACTCAGGATTCTCCCTTCTTTTTAGTTGGCCTGTAGGGAGCAGGGCTCATCAATTAACTGCGGGTGACTTAACTCCCAGGTGTATTGAGTGTTCACACAAAGCAGCATTGATTTACACTCGTCATTTCAAGTGTCTCCTATCCCCCTGGATAAAATCCAGATGACATTTAAAGCACTTTAATTTACACATCCAAAGTTGGTTTGAGCAATCTGATTTGACAAACGATTCTTGGGTACATGTAGCTTTTTTCAATATTGGCTATCACATCTATCCAAGATGTCTGAAGTTCACCTGTTTATCTTCATTCTCTTGTTATAAATATTAAGGTGACAATTTGTTAACATATTAAAAACTTCAACAAGAAGGTATATACAGTACATACATGACTACATTCATATAATTGTAAATGTCTTAATTAAGCTTGTTATACATTTTGTATCTTATTACCCCATTCACACATATGCACGCACGCACACACACACACACACACACACACACACACACACACACACACACACACACACACACACGTACATATACCAATGGCTGTGAGCTATAAGTTGATGCCCTGACAATTCAGTGCCTTGCCCAAGGACAATGTGACATACATACAGACTTGGAGACCCTAATAAAGGTGAGTGTTGCATTTTTTTCATAAAAATGTAATGATATACAATATGCACAGCTTATTTCCTGCAGTCTTTGTGCTTTTTTGACTTACAGGTTTCCATGGATCGTGGTTATATCTGGACCCTGGTCCTGCCTCCTGGGTTGGCCCTGCTGGCGCCCAGCCTGCTGATGCCCGCACTCTTCTCTATCTCCTGCATGAATTCATGCACCATTAATGCACATTACAAACTCTACTTCTTCCCAAAGTCTTTGTGTTTTCTCTCCTGACAGGTTTACATCGATCGTGGTTTTATATGGACCCTGATCCTGCCCGACACCTACAGCTATTATCATTATTATAATTAATTGCATTACCATTAGTATTTCCAATACATGGCTGCTTTTATTATCATTACTATTCTACTACATACACTGTTGCTGTTACTTTTGGTAGTTGTAACAATCATTATATGAATCATTTCTGCCATATGCATTGAATGTGCTCTGGGATATAAGATGTATGTGTACAGATTGTAAAGCCCTCTGAGACAGATTTGTGATTTTGGGCAATACAAAATAAATGTTATTGAATACTTAATAACTACTAATGTTTAATTCATTAAAAATAATCACAACATTATATAGTTTGTAAATGTAGTAGAATATTAAATTATCTTCCACTGTCTAAAATTACATCAAGGGCCAATGCATTCTTTAGCTCAATAGAAACTGTACTTGAGGGTTCATATCGACATATAAACTGCAATTTTATACTGACAGACATAAGTATTTGTAAAAACAATTGTCAGGACACATGCATAAATGTGAAAGCAAACACACACAAAAACACTGTGTTCATTTTTCAAAATAAAACATCTTTCCAACCATGATAATCAATCAAAAATGTTTTAATTCAATCTTTCTGTGTGGCCCGGTACCAATGGACCCATGGACCGGTGCCTTGAGCTGGTCTAGGGTGTCAATGTGGAAAAACAAGATGCAGTGTCATCAGGGGTGCCCATTCAGTGGAGAAAACAGAATGCAATGTTGTCCAGGGTGTCCTTCCAGTGAAGAAAATGGAATAAAGTACCCTTTATGGTAGTCTTAAAATTGACAAAACATAATGCAGTATCATATAGCCTACCCTACATACATTTTTTTTGTTGGTGGCCGTCCCAATGCAGCTGGTGCCCTTCTTACATATTTTGCCCCAGCAAAGGTTCAATTCAATTCAGTTCAGTTTATTTTGTATAGCCCAAAATCACAAATACAAATGTGTGCTTTACAATCTGAACACATACGACATCTCTGTCCCGGGACCTCACATCAGATCATGAAAAAATTCCACCAAAAAAATTGTAAAAACCCTTTCACAGAGAAAAAAGGGAAGAAACCTTCAGGAGAGCAACAGAGGAGGATCCCTCTCCCCGGATGGACAGAAGCAATAGATGTCATGTGTACAGAATCAACGTGACAGAGTTACAGCACATTCAATGGATATGACAGAAGTTATTCATGTAATGAGTAGTAGGCATGGACCACGACCCAGATAACCACGATCCATGAAGCAGAAGGAGGTAGAGATGAGGGGCATCAGCAGGGCCGCCATGGCAGGGAGCAGGAACGGCTCCAGACAGCCACGATCCATGGAAGCTTGAGGAGAGGAAGCACAGAGGCTCTCGAGAAGAAGTAGAGTTAATAATGTGCATTAAAGAGACATTAATTCATCCAGAAGGATAGAGAGGAGGAGAAAAGGAGAGAGAGGAGGGTTAGGTAAGCTCAGTGTATCCTAAGTTGTTCCCCAGCAGTATAAGCCTATAGGAGCACTTCAGGAGCACTGAAAAAGTTCAAGGGGGGATCTCTGATGGAATCACGGGGTGAGTTGCCCTTGTGAATTGTGAGGGGAGTTGTCTGCCTCTCCCTCTCCTGATGGAACCACAAACTAGAGAGAGGAGCTCATTGTATCCTAAGATGTCCCCCAGCAGTTCAGGCCTATAGCAGCATATCTAGAGGCTGGACCAGGGCCGACCTGAGCCATTCTGGATCAACTGGAGAGGAGACTTCCCTGAACAGCCTGATAATACATAGTTATAGTAATCCAGTCTTGAAGTAACAAATGCGTGGATCAATGTTTCTGCATCCCTTCGAGTCAATATGTGCCTGATCCTGGAAATGTTGCGTAGGTGAAAGAAGGCGGTCCTTGAGATCTGTTTCACGTGGGAGTCGAAGGACAAGTCTTGATCAAAGACAACTTCCAGATTCCTCACGGTGGTGCTGGACGCCAGAACAATGCCACCAACAGAAACAATATCATTCCATAATTGATTTCTCAGGTGCTCTGGGTCAAGCAAAATAACTTCAGTCTTGTCCGAGTTCAACATCAGGAAGTTGCAGGTCATCCAGGTTTTTATGTCTTTGAGACACACTTGAAGTCTAGCCACCTAGGTGGTTTCATCTGGCTTGATTGATAGATATAACTGAGTATTATTGGCATAACAATGAAAGCTTATCGAGTGTTTCCTGATAATATTGCCTAAAGGAAGCAAAGGTAAGCTGTAAGTCAGTCATAGTTGGGGAAGTTACCAGAAAGTCAATCTATATAATTAAGCCACACAATATGCTGCGCAGCATTCATGTATTTAAAAAGTCAGGATTATTCATGTTCATAATTAACATTTATTCACAACATTTTACACAAATTCTCAGGGCCCTGATATCCTGTATTGGTGCATGACTTGTATGGATGACCCACAACAAGGTACAGTAACTATGGTTTATAACGATGCAGGATCTAGGAGAGTGAGGAGACCGCTATTTTACACAGGACACTAGCAGGGATCTATGTATGCCCATTCACCCAGCAGAGTTTCATAGAATATTTTCTATCGCAGTTTAACAACAGACTCACATTAAAGAACAAATGAGAGGGTGTTTAAAAAAAGGTTGGCGGTTCGATCGCAGGTCTCTATTGTCTTTGGGTGGTCTTGAGCTACTGAACCCCTAGTTCCTCTCCAGTTGCTTTTTAGCAGCCCACTGTTTTCCCAAATGCTTGGTCAAATGCAGAGGTCCATATATATTTATGGACCTCTGCATTTGACCAAGCATTTGCACTGTAAAAAAAGAATAGTTGGTCCAACTTAATTGAATTATTTCAATTGGTAACAAGCAAATTAATTAAGTTTTCTCAAATTAATTTAACAAGTTAGATTAACACAATTGCTTTAAGTCAGAAGTATGTCATAATTTGATTTATTTTAAATTAAATATTTGCATTACTCCAACTTAAAATTAAGGCAAGTCAACTTAAAGTTTCCAGTTTATCCAACTCAATTATTTGCATGACCCAAAAGTAAAGTACTCCTCCATTACAACCTAATAATATAGTTTCAGGAAAGGTAATTTCTATATTAACATTAGTGTGGAATTTTAGTTTGCCCAATCCAACTAAAATAACCTTCCTCAAATTACAATTTCAAGTTGGCTGAAAGAAAAATTATAGACTCAAATCTGATGTCTTTTAAACTTTATTATGTAAATGTAAAAACATACTATTTACTTTTTTCCCCAGAAACAAATATGCACAAAATGCATAACAGTACAGTGACTATTACTGTGCAACCACAAATGTTTTTAAATAATATGGAAGTTATTCCACAAGATTTTAAGAAAGTGCAATGTAATGCAACAATATATTCCACAACAAAGTGCAACAACAATACGTTCCATGTTTTCAACAAAGTGCAATGTAACGCAACAATATATTGTGCAAATATGCATAAGTCACAACACAATGTTATGACACCAGTATTAAGTAAAGAACAGACTTCAGCAAGAAGTCTCTCTTATACCTCAACAGAAACCCCTATAACCAGCTATAGCCGCTGCAGCTATGATGCAATTGAACAGTGCAACTTTGGAAGGGAAACAATATAAACAGGCACTTATCTTAAGAGTTTTAAATCAGTTAAAACAAAACAGGTAACCATATTTTTGGAAAATGAAACATGTTTGGAGACATCAATAAACTCCTGCTCCTTCAAAAACAAAAACAAAAAGTGTTTTTAGGAATATTTCTATCTTGATTGTCTCTTTGAGCATCCAAAGGCTCAAATGTTGCATGCCCCATGTGCTTCCACAATATGGCAGTAGACTAGGCACAGTATTCAGGTCCAGAAGAGCAATCCATTGTAGTGATACTACAAGTTTTGAAGTCTGCCATAGAGATTTTGGACTTTGGGGGACATCTTGTGCTGCTCAAGCTGCATAATGTTTTTCTGGAGCACTTCAAAGGTGAAATGAAGGGGTTTGGGATAAGATAGGTTGAGTCCATATATCAAACCTAGAAGCAAGGCACAAGCTGAGGCTGAGTCAATTCATGCAGCACCGCCACGCCCTCAATAACAATGCCAATGTCTTCAGGTGGCTCCTGCAGTCCTTCCCCCTCCTTTCGAATGACAAACACTGCCATAGTGAGCTGCTCCAGTTCTTTCTGAGCATCATCTGCTCTAGAGTCCTACAGAAGGGTACATGACAAACAAAAAACATCACGGTCATCACTTTGCACTGTTATGCACTAGGTATGGGACGATAATATCACTGGCCTGAATCCTACACTGTGATAACTTGATTATGTTAATTACTCATTTTAATCATCATTTTTATTCATCACCGCTGTGAATGAAAGAAGTTTTCTAGGGCTACAGCATTATTCAAGACATAATCATAGTTACTATATTTCACTAAATAATGCTAAAAGGGATCACAGTATATGGATTTGGTACAGGTTCAGCCTGACATCTCTTGACTGGCCATGTATAGTATTGAGACAACCCTGTTGTAAAACAAATGAATGCACCCTGAACCTTGACAATGTGCAACTTTTTGGTTGATGTGCAAATGTGTGATATGTGCTTGACTATTTCTTGGCTTGGTGTCACCACACACCTCAACCAGCAGAGAGGTGTGTCAATGTGATCCAATATATTGTTTCCATTATGTCCAAGATTACAAAAACATGTAATCAATCCAAATAGGCTTGAGGGGTTAGTTATTACAGTTGAAAAAAAAATGTCTACCTAGGATGTTTTTGTGTGTACTTTGACACTGTGTGCTGACATGCAAATTACTGTTGAAACTTACAAGATATTCCTTGATCAGGTCATCTGCATCTTCTCCCAGGAAGATGATGAGGGCTTTCAGGACACACTCTCGCCGAAGATGAATGTCCTCAGTCTGGGACAACATAATCTTCAATTAATTATATTTTCACTGATCTCTAAAGACAAATGTCCTTACTGTTACCGCTAAACTCCTACAATATGCTATATTTGAAGAAAAAAAAGAAAAAAGAAAGAAAAAGGGATGAGAGCCCAATGGAGTAGCTTGAAACATGCCCTGCGTATGAAACACATTGTCAGTATTGGTCTTCCTATGTTAATGTTTCTATAAACCATGATGAAAGCGCAACACCCCTCCTAGCTAACAAGAAACTCAAGGACTCCTTTGATAAATAAGATCTACCTGGTCCAAAGTGTCCATGATGTTAGCGGTCTTTTGGCGAGTCGCTCCTCCTTTGGCACGGATGATTCTGATTAGCTGACTTGAGTCCACGTCTAACTGGGCCATGAACTTCTCCTCAAGAGGAACAGCCATGAGCCTCTGGAACTCTGCATTGATCTAAAACAAAAAACAAAGTGACAGTGGATATGGTGTCCTGAATGAAAGGAAATGGAACTGGCCTGTATACAATCTCAGTTTTAACAAAATAACTACTGAAGGATAACTGTACAATGTTCAAAATGTCAATACACAAAAAGGTATAACAAATATGGAAACTGAAAATGTAGTTATTCTCAACCACACCAAATGATATAAAAGCTCACCAACGAAACCAAAATATAGTATTTGATCACTTCAGTACCATTATTACCTCTTTTGGCTGAAACAGTGCTGGCCATCTGTCCTTAAAGTCCATAATACTGGGTTCTTGGTTTACCACCTCCTGTCGTCTGTAGGCAAATGTGAACGCCATTTTGTCTGCGACAACCCTTTCATTGTTTCTTATCCTGATCTCTGTCAGAAGTTCTAGTCTCACTTTTTCCAGGCTTCCCAGAGTCTGACCAGTAGGGAAGGATGGAAAAAAGTTAGCTTCAGCTCGTTTAGGTTTCTTAACTTTTTTAGCAGGGAAAGCATCTGTAGGAGCTTTAGATTTGAGGGAGTTTACTGACAGCTCTGGACACCCCTGCAATTTGAGCTGAGTCCTGTAGTTTCCCATCTTGTACTTCAGTCGCTGTTTCCAACCATAGCAGCCATTGAATGAGCCAGGTTCTTTCAAACAAGGGTGCTTTTTGATGAGGGCCTCTGCAACTGTACAGAAATGTTCATCCTCTGGATAGGCCTTGTATTGGTACATTTCTTCTGCTAGTCTGTTCAGGATATCAGACTTCATTCGGGAGCTGACTGTCAACATCTTGTGGCTCACATGGCACTCAGAATTCCCCTTTGATAGCTGCAGCTCTGTGTCATATGAAAATCTGGGAAGTGGAAAGTCTTGTGGCCACTGTTTTGTTCGAGATGACACAGACTCAGGAGATGATAGTATTATTGTGTCATTCGATGCTAAGGAAACACCATCATCTGAGTCAAATGAAAACGAATTAGATGAGGTGGTCTCAGTGGCACTGATCAAAGGTGGATTTGTTTGCTGATGGATCACCTTGATTGTCCCCAAATCCTGAAGTTCAGTTGTAGAATTCAGATTGAAGAAGTCATTGCCAAAATCTTGGTCCATGTATTGGAGTCTGAGGTTGCCCTTTAACCCAAAGGTAGTCTTTATCTTGCTGTGAAGGTCATCTAGGGACTCTGGTATGCCATTTGGAAGTGTCAGTTTTTCAATGTTGCTCTCCCCCAAAATCACCTTGAGTCTTACAGCCATCGCAGTCTGAAAAGAGATCACAAGCAATTAGTAAGGTTCAGCATGTGAGACAAATCCCCTCTAGGAGTATCATTGACCAATTTCTGATCTGTCTACCTCCCTGAAGTAGAATAATATGAGGGAGTATTAGTTGTAGGTATAGGCTGTTGTATTAGAATGCATTAGTTTTAACGAGTTGTACCAAATAATGGCAACTGAGTGTAGATAATAAATAAGATAGGGTAGAGTGAAATTAAATATGCAGTTAACTACTTTGAAAAATATGCAAGAACTGGTATGTTGAAATTTGAAAGCTCTGATTTAATAAAACTTGGGCCAATTGGCTTTCACCTATGACATGTTTAACTGATTTTAAAAGAGCACAACAAAACCGATGTATAGGTGTGTTGCAGGTGACAATTATCACCACAAAAAAGCCCACGCACTGTTACACGTTCTAAGAATTGATGTTCTGTTGTTTCCCCACTGTAAGTATTTGAAGTTCACGTCATGAAGACTACCTTTGATTCAGAACACAATAGTAGTGTATGAGTCTGGCTTTTGTTTTCCTACTTAATAAAATAACGTAGTGCATTTAGAGGCCTCACCCTTTAAACATGGATATATCTTTTCAATGTGACAAGACGCATCCCTGCAGTTTTGTAGTCCGCCAGTGGGTATGCATCATGTAGTTCTTGTGGCTCAATAAGTTCCACTTCCTTGGCTGGCGATGTTTTGAGATCATAAGCTCTATAGTGTTCAATATACCATCCACAGAGCTTTTTCACAACAAAGATTAACTTGTCTTGCAGTATCACCATTTGGATAATTTCACTAAACTCTGGTAGTCCTCCCAGTGAGCCATGGATCAAGATCATCCCACACTTGTAGTTAATTTTATTATATGACACACTTTTGGCCAAGCACACTGTGGTCATAGTTGAAGACTTCTGTCTCAGAGCATTTGAGATGTCCTTGTTAAGAACATCGATGTGAACAGTGGAAACATTTGTTACTTCCAATGGAGGTCTGGTAAAGCTACATGCGTGTAAATGATGTGCAATCTGATACTGATGTCTCTCAGAAAGGGAAAGCAGCACATTTTTGAAGCACCTGATATTCCTCGCAACTCTTTTAAAAAAGCTATGCTTTGCTTCAAAACGCATCGTCCATAGGGCAACTAGCGGACCAAACTGACGGATCAAGTATGGATAATGCTCCACAAAATGGTGTTTTGGTTTAAGGTTACAGTCTGGGAAAACCTCTTGAAATCGAATTCTGTGCTCAGAGATCTTAAAATCAAGATATGCAATAGAGTCCTCTGTATGAACAGGACTGACAACAAGATCAACAATATTCTTCAGGTCTGTTAAGATCTGCCAAGCTGGTTCCTCACAGGGAACCTTTTGCCCAACCAACAAAGGGAAAAATCGGATTAGACTCCAGTTCTCATGTGCGTTTCCCCCAACAGTTTTTTTGGATGCAAAATGAAGAGCCACGGGATGGGGTCGATTAGTTTTGTCAGTCCACTTAAAGTTGAAAGATGATATTGCTTCATTCAATGTAAATAATGTAAAATATTTCTTTTTGATGAATACACTGAGGCAAAGTGCAATTTCAAAGGGAACAATTCCTTCAAAAAGATCATGCACAATATCTGGAGGAAACCCAGTGGTAACGTCAAAATATGAGAGGTGCTTTGAAAAAATACAATTAGATTTCACACCACAACAATTTGCCAATTCGTTTTGCTCAAGAATTCTTAAATGATCTGCATGAATGTCTTTGGTTCTCAAGGTAGACTCCACTTCTAACTTCTTTATTCTGGAACTCAGATCTCTCTGCAGTGCAAAATCTACATACGTATAACCCTGAGAAACTTTCAACAAATCCAGCTATACTGTGTGCACCAAGGTTGTCAGCGACCACACACTGAACCGTGCCTTTAACTTGTCTGCCAAACTTTGTCAAAAATATCCCACTCTGTTCCAAAATAACAAGCTCATTAATTACAGGTTCTAACACTTTCTCATACCCATAGCACTTCAGATCATTACTTTTGACTAAAGCAGCCAAATAGATGGAGGACAAAGCTGAGTGACAGCCTGGTGGCAAATTACCCAGAATCCAATACAAACCACAAATTGTATGCTTCTTCTTTGATGTACCCAGGGGATTACATATTTCAAATTCGTCAATGTATAAAATCAATGAAATACTTTCCTGCTTAGACAACAGTCTATTTTCTTTGAAGAAGGCACCATCAGAGAAAGATTTGTATATGTGCACACCAGTTATCTGTGGTTGCTTATCTACAGTTCTCAAATTATTAGCCTGATCCAAGATTGTCTGGCAGTCGAGAATTTGCTGCAAAGACTTTAAAATTGAAATATATTGGAATGACTTACTATTCTTTCGGTCAAGTATATATTCTACTGGTTCCACCACATTAAAGTGTCTCTTATAGTAAACCTTTCGCCTCCAAGCACTGGAAAGTGGACCTTTATCACCAATTGCTTTTATAACAGGGTTTGTCTCACAGAGTGCACTGGCTAGCTTTTCAACAACTGACTGGTCAAACTGGCATCCATTATCTTGCAATACTTGGCTAATAGTCTTTTGCGTAATCGGCACGGACAACGAACCAATCAAATAGTTTAACTCCTGCAAAAGGTCATCCACAGCTGCATTTGACACAAGAAAGATGTTTTCTAACTTAAGCAGGACAGAAGCAATTTTAACCTCAATATCCTTCTCCAAGTTTTGCGAACCCCCATTGTCAAAAGCAGAATTTAAAATGGCATCAATCTCTCTACTTTCCCCATCTGAAATATCACCGGTAACATTGGCAGAAGATTCTTCAACAGAATTTATCCCAGGCTTAAAGATATTCACTGCACCTGAGTGTTTTCTGTATTTATGACTTTTGAAGTTCTCATAGATGTTGGTTTTATAGTTACAGTTTTGGAACACACACGTTACAGTCTCCTTTTTTTTAAGATGCTGAAAGATGTGCTGAAAATATTCCCTTTCTGTGGAGAGTTGATTATGACCACAAATATGGCATGAGAATGTGGATATGGCTCTGGTGACTACTCGTGGGGCAGGGTGATTTCTTGATAAATGGCTCAGTAGGGCATTCCAAGTTTTGAATCCACATGTACAATTTGAATAAGTGCATGGATATGAATGGCCCCGTCCGTAATGCCTATGATTCAGTTTGTAGTGCTTGAGCAGTTCAGATCTTCTTGTAAACTCCCTTCCACAGTCCTTGCATCTCCACATGAAACGCAACACTGGGAAAAACAAAGAGATGGGCTTTACTGGGCATATCTTTGTAGATAAAAATAATTTGGGGAAACCATGTTACCAATAATTTAAACAGAAGCCCATATCATCAAACGTAGGCAACACTGATGCAACAAAAACGGCTAGAGTTGAGGGGTGCCCGGAAATTAGTCAAAAAATATAATCACAGCCTTGTTTTTACACGTTTTCTGGTTGAGACTTCTTTTTCCAGGACAGCTCTCATGCCAGGGCCTTTATAAAATAGATGTATCCGATTTAAGGCAGTTCAAGCTGGCATGGGTTACAAATGTGTGTTTTAAGAAAAAAATTTTGCAAAACTATTAGTAGATAAGAAAAGTTATTTTGAAGCTGAGGTTAAAACAGTCCCTTTAACAATCCCCTTTACTTTAACTGTTAAAATTACATAGCCACATTACTCCCTGGTCAATAGCACTTTATTCTAAGAGTATACCTTACCTTAGATCAGGGGTGTCAAACGTACAGCCCGCGGGCCGGATCAGGCCCGCAAACGGGTTTAATCCGGCCCGCGAGATGATTTTGTAAAGTATAAAAATGAGCTGCAATTTTTCCATACAAGAAACTGCTGTTCCAATTGCGTCCACTGGATGGCGCAATAGCAATCGTGATAAGCAAGCAAACTGTTTATACCGGGGCAGAGCAAGTAAGGCAAGCAAGTGCAGCCAGCCCGCGATATTTATTACGGCTTCTACTTTCAACATTATGTGCTTTGGCACCCTCATTGCTACAATATGTCTCTGTCAAAAAAGAGAAAAGTGGACACAGAGTGCAGAGTGTTCCAAGACAAATGGTTATCCTCCTATTTATTCACGGAAGTGAATGGGAAAGCTGTATGTTTGGTGTGTTCACAGCATGTTGCAGTGCTGAAAGAATATAACCTTCGTCGCCACTATGTGAGTCTTCATGCCGACAAATATGACAACTTTCAAGGACAGCGGAGAAGAGAGAAGGTGAATGAACTGTTGGCGGGTCTCAAGAAACAGCAGTCTGTGTTTACTCACAGCCGAGACCTCAGTGACGCTGCAGTGAAAGCTAGCTACCTCATTGCTAATGAAATCTCAGTGGCTTCAAAACCATTTAGTGAGGGTGAATTTGTAAAAACATGCATGATGAAGGCAGCAGATATTGTGTGCCCTGAAAAGCGCCAGGTTTTTGCAAATATTAGCCTGTCAAGAAACACAGTTGCAGACAGGATTTCCGATCTTTCAGTGGATTTGGACAGCCAGTTGAAGCAAAAAGTAAAGTAATTTATTGCGTTTTCAGTTGCAATTGATGAAAGCACGGACATTACAGATGTTGCACAACTGGCCATTTTCATCCGCGGAGTTGATGACACATTGACCGTCACCGAGGAGTTCGTGGAGTTGGTGCCGATGACCGATACAACGACAGCAGCTGATATTTTCGCCGCACTCGTCGGCGCGCTGGACAGGGTCGGAGTGGACTGGTCCCGCGCTGTCAGCCTAGCTACAGATGGTGCGCCCTCAATGATCGGGAAAAAAGCAGGCGTTGTGACAAAGTTCAGAGAGAAAGTGCAATCTGCAAATAGAGGACGTGATTTTTGGACTTTTCACTGTATTTTGCACCAGGAGGCTTTGTGTTGCAAGTCATTAAAGATGGATAACGTCATGAAGGTGGTCATCCAAACCGTTAATTTCATCCGATCCAGAAGCCTGAATCACCGTCAGTTTGACAGCCTTCTCGGAGAGAAAGACCACATCTATGGCCTGCCATACCACACTGAGGTAAGATGGTTAAGCCGAGGTGCTGTGCTGAGGCGTTTCTTTGATTTACGAGAAGAAATTGAACAGTTCATGGAAGAAAAGGGCAAACCAGTGTTAGAATTTCATTCCGCAGAATGGATGCAGGACCTTGCATTTATGGTGGATGTTACAGAGCACCTGAATAACTTGAACAAACAGCTGCAGGGGCGCAACAAAGTTGTCACGCAGTATTATGACAGCATACGTTCTTTCAAGTTGAAGTTGTCATTGTGGGAGACGCAACTCGCCGGTGGTGATGCAGCTCACTTCCCCTGTCTGAAAAATGTGTGCACGACCCAACATGTGGCAGACATGAAGCGGTTCAAAGATAAAATAACGGGACTGTTACGGGAGTTTGAGCAACGCTTTCAGATTTTTGGTGAACTGGAGAAAGACTTCAAAGTTTTTTGCTCGCCATTCACCGTGAATCCCTTTGATCTGCCCGTCAACATCCAACTTGAAATAATAGACTTACAGTGTGACTCGGATTTGAAGGGCAAATTTGCCGCATCTGGCTTGGACACATTTTATCAGAATATCTTGCCAGGTTACCCCAACTTCACAGCCCTCGCTGCAAAATTGTTGTGCATGTTTGGAACCACATATCTTTGTGAGCAAGTTTTCTCTGTAATGAGCATAAATAAAACAAAGCTGCGCTCAAGGCTCACGCACAAGCACTTGAATCACATCCTGAAGTTGTCTGCCACTCAGGATGTGACGCCTGATATTGATGCCTTGGTGAAAGCTAAAAGATGCCAGGTATCAGGAGTCAAATAAACTATGCAGCCCCACTTAAAGTGCTGCATGAGACACCCTGATATAGTTCTGTGATCTGTGATATACTTCTGTGAATCACTGAGGCATTGTGTGTTTGTGTGTTCTTTGTCCTCAGAATTTTCAAATAACTTGAGGTGTTTTATGATTAATAGTGATGTTGTGCTTTTGGACACACTGTCCTCAGGCTCCAGTTTTTTTTTTTATGTTGATCGTATTAAAACAAAGAAAACAATCTGAAGTTGTTGTTTTTAAGTTATATATACCATGATTGTACTGGTCCGGCCCACTTGGGAATAGATTTTCCTCCATGTGGCCCCTGAGCTAAAATGAGTTTGACACCCCTGCCTTAGATAGTCCAATGAGTTGTGTTTAGGTCTGAAGTCACCCACCAGTCATGGAAAAAAAACATGAGAAGAAAAATTCGAAACATTAATATTAAGAGAGGACATTTATCTTAAGTTAAGCTTGGGTTGTGTACAGTTACGTTGTATTACTCCTTAGTTTATGTTAGAACCAAATGAGAAGACTTAACAGCAGCTAACCCAAACAATACAGCAGCTTATTAGCACACTGGCCCAACAATCATGAGCTGGTATCACGTACCTTAACGTTAGCCACCGCGAGTATTTATCACCGTCGCCTACCTCATTTTCAATGTACATACGAAGGCAGCCCCGTCACCGAGGACAGCCAGCACACCACGTCGACAACCCGCGTGCACGAAAGAGGCACGTTATTTAGCTACATAGGAAACAACGCAGGTGGCGGCGGTACATGCAGGCTTTCTGAAGCAGCTAAGACACAATTCCAGCTTCCACATCACTGAGGTTCTGGTGTAGTCTAAAAGTGAGACTGCGCACGTAGACACATGTGTGCAACAACGCGTCAACTACACGCACACGCACCAACGTAGTCTGAACAGAACCGTGGGCGCGGACCTTGTAATTAGCTTGGTGGCAAGCTAATGAAAGCCTTACCCAGCTCAGTATCGCTGCGCTAATGTTCCAATAAGCAGCTATGGCAGTACACAACATGAATACGCAACTTGAACCACGTTAATCCCGCCCGCATAAACCTACACACACGTCAAAGTAGTCTGAACAGAACCATGGGCGCGGACCCTGTAATTAGCTTGGTGGCAAGACGCAACTTGAACCACGAGAATCCCGCCCGCATAAACCTATGATCTGCTAGCGCGCAGATATTTAGCTAACCGCTAGCTAGTTCATGCAACAGGGTTGCTAGCAGTCTGTAACTGGCATTGCAGCAGGGCAAGAGCATTAGCTACTTGCTGGTGAACGTATCTCGAGGCTATTAATATTATGATAGATTTTTCACAAAACAAGTAAAATGCTTTATAAATGTTAATGTAAACCATGCTAACGTTAGCATGACGATAGGTGGTTTGCTTCAGTTAGCTAGTTAACTAACGCTAGCTAAATACTTAAGCTGGTAACTTAATACTTAACTAAATGTAACCAATTCAGGTGGACCATTTTTATATCTGACATTATATTTGTTCATACAAAACCAAATGTAGCACTAGACTTACCTTTTATCCAAGTCACCTCTAACTAGATGAGAAAATGGCGGCTCGACTGCTGAGGAAAAATCTGGAAAAGATGTGGACGTCATGACGTCAGACGCACAACACGGAGAGAAACCTAATTGACGCGCTTTTACTGAAATGAGAATAGCAGGTTAAGGGAACAACGTGTAATTTCACAGTGATTCAAACCACAAAAGTAGTTTTACTTCACTAAAGCAGAAATCTGATTGAGACTCATTTAAAACATTACATTACTTCAACTACTACTGAAATACTCTTTTTACAGTGTGACCTCCTACCAGTTGGACGTGCCTGGAAAACCTCTAAAGGGAGGCGTCCTGGAGGCATCCTAATTAGATGCCCGAACCACCTCAGCTGACTCCTTTCGACACGAAGGAGTAGCGGCTCAACTCCAAGCTCCCTCCTGATGTCCGAGCTCCTCACCCTATCTCTAAGGCTGAGCCCGGCCACTCTACGGAGGAAACTCATTTCGGCCGCTTGTATCTGCGACCTCGTTCTTTCGGACACGATCCAAAGCTCGTGACCATAGGTGAGGGTTGGGACGTAGACCGACCAGTAAATTGAGAGCTTTGCCTTCCGGCTCAGCTCCTTCTTCACCAAGACGGCCCGGTGCAACGCCTGCTTTACTGCTGCAGCCGCACCGATACGCCTGTCGATCTCCCGCTCCATTTTACCCTCACTCGTGAACAAGACCCCGAGATACTTGAACTCCTTCGCTTGTGGTAGGCACTCTGTCCCCACCCGGAGGGAGCAATCCACCGGTTTCCGGTTATATATATATATATAACCATATTTATTTTAAGTTTTCTTGTTATTTTCTAGATGCTCATAGTGACTTAGTTCCTTCACTAGGCTTAGCCCTGACACTGGGCACCACTAGCCCACTCCCACTTAACCGGAGAGGCCTGCCAAGAGTCATGTATTTTGGTCCCACTCCATGTATTGATTCATAAAAAGCAGCATTGCCTTATAGTCAATTCTGTGGCTGACAGGAAGCCAGTGTAGTGACTTATGAATCAAGGTAATAAGGTATGACCTCCCTGTGAGCACTCTAGCAGCTGCATTTTGAATAAGCTGAACCTTTTTGATGATCTTTTTGGGGAGCCCTGTTAAAAGATCACTGCACTAGTCGACCATGCTAGCAATAAATGCCTGAAAGACTTTTTCAAAATGAAGCCTCTGATGTTGGCTTGTAAGATGATTAAAAAGCAGATCCTGTTACTGCTTTCATGTGGCTGTTAAGACAAAGATCAGAGTCAACCATAGTGCTTAGGGGGAAAGTTTAACTTTGCTTTATTGTTAAATATATAATAAACAGATCGGTAGATGTCATGTGTAACATAATGAACAACGTAACAGAGTTACAACACATTCAATGCATATGACATACATTATTCATATAAGTAGGTAAGTAAAAGTAGTCAGTAGTGTTTGTTTACACACAACTTTGCTCTTGTCATGGATTATAGTATATGCCTATTATGAATTGGGAAACAAAGTTTGGGAAATACTTTTCTCGTGCCACCATGAAGTTGACATTTGTGCTTTCAAAACAAAAAAGTAGTAATTTATGACTAAAGACATTTGCATAACCCTCAGCTGTATGTTTCGTAAAATACATACAACAGAATTCATAGCATCCTCAGTTTATTACATTTCTCTCAACCATCCCTATGCTACCTAAAAAACAAACATGTAATATACATAATCAATGCACTCACATAATTGGACACTGTCCATTGACAAACAATGGGGATTTCTTCACTCAAATGACAGCCTTTGCATGGAGTACCACTGAATGCAGCTCATGCCATACTGCTTCTCAACCAAATAAGCGGCTTCTGATAGCACTTCCGGCACGGCTTCAACCAACGACGTCTGCCAACTGCATACGAGTCAAGTCGGGGGGAGATGAGGATGATAAACATCTGTTAACATCTGCGACGTGTACTCACTTGTGTTTCAAGCACCCAAATGTGGCAGGTATACCAAGTGCCTCCAAACTCCACATCAACCAGAACACATACTTTGTCACACCACTACAGCTGCCTCTTTAAATAAGTGTTTCCTCCAAACCGCCCCACTGCAAGTCACACACATGGTGGGTGACCTGATCTGCCTTGATGTTGTGCCTTACTCAGGCGTGGAACACAACGTTTTCTGTGAGCTATGTTTGTCCTCTCTACAGGGTGACTTCTTACTTACATGTTTCCTGCAGAAAATGTGCCACAGCTTGAAAATACAAAGGTGACAATAAAGGTCAAAATAATTATGGAAAAGCCCTGTGGTAAAGTGGTGCAGTGCAAATCAGACGAGGAAGTTTTATTTTACGAATGCATGTCTGTGTCTCTCTGAGCTGCACTGCTTCACAAGCGTTTAGCAATCTTTTCACGAAGATGATTATTGCTCATCACCCACAGCTTGTCTGACGGATATGTCGCGTTCACGACACATTATGTAATGACTTACATAGTATATCAGTGATGCAAACAGTGGGTATTTGTACTCTGACTACTTTGTGGATCAGAATACTTCCTATGCAACTTATCAACATTATCTAAATGTTGCATCATCTCCTTCCGGAGATCAGTCTCTCCCTGGCTATATTCAGTGAGTATATGGTTCATGTTTGTATTTGTTTGACCTATGAAGCTTGATGGGACATTTGTTCCTTGAGTTAGTCCTGAAAGGCCCTGACACATACATAAATGACACGTATCGGAGCCATCCGTGGCCCTAGTTTTTGCAGCGTGTCCCACACCGTTGGCTCTAGTCAGCCCCTGTCTGCAGCTTTTCGGCCTATTGATTAAGTATTACCAGGAGAGCTGGCAGAAGTAACAAAAGCAAGCAACCGACTCATTCAAGTGGGCACACACAGAAGCCCCCTCATTTCTCATTTTTATCTCCTCGGATCCTTGCAATACACAAATGTTTTCATATCTGGAATGAAGCTAAGTGGTAGGGGAGAAAGATGTAGAAATTGCAGGCAAATGCTGCTTTGTTTCATAAATGTATGATTAAGGTTTGTATATCTGCAGGTATTTCCAGAGTTATTTAGTATGTGAACTTGTTTCAAGCTTGTGTTGGTCCATGCTAGTTTCATGTTGGTCCATGCTAGTTTCATGTTGGTCCATGCTAGTTTCATGTTGATTCATGCTAGTTTCATGTTGTTAACCTTCCTCTTGTGTTAGCTTTCCGTTACCATCCCTTATGTTAACGGGTCGGTTTTGACCCATGTCTTAAATGAGGTGTAAATTACACTAAAACTATTATTTATCATCCAACTTGTTTCCCATATCGTGGTTACCTTGTTAGGCTTCCTTATCCATGAAAATATTGATTTTAATATTTTTGGTGTGGGCCTCTGGGCCTTTTCTTTGTCAGTATACCCCTCGATTTCAATGAAAAAAATGGTAAAATGAACCTCAAGAGAAATATTTTACTAAATAAAAGGTTGTTGTGTTACCTGACTATTACTGAGGGGTATTAGAACACATATCTTAAATAAATTTGTTTTATTTATTTTTTCATTTTAATATTATTAACTATAGTAACATCTGTGGTGTTACGGGTCAATTTCGACCCATATATATTTACTTCAAGAAAAAGGCTAAAAAGTATTTTTTTCAGGAATAATTTCTTCACTGTGCCCACCATGGTAAGTTTCCAAGGACATAGCTGGTAGAGAAATTGTCACAAGTGATATTGTGATGGTGCAGTCCAATAGTCATATCACACGTTTTCCTTGGTTTTGCTCAGGGATGCCACTCGCAGCTTTGCATGTGTAAATCTGTAGATTCCAGGCATAGCCAGATCTTGCTCTGGTATCTCTGTTGTCAAATCTGAGGACTCTTGATATCATTTGAAAGGTCTGAAGTGACATTGTTGCCCGGAAAATATTTCTGCCTGTCGATGTGTCCCAGAGACTATCAGTGGCCTCATTGCAGGATCTGTAGACTCCAGCAATAAGAAGAACACCAATATAAGCATCCAGGTATTCCTCATCAATGTCTTTCCACATGTCGCCATGGACCGTTTTTCCTTCAAGGTTTGTCATGGTGACTCTTTTTAGTGACAATGGCATAATTAGCTAAAAACTGATGTCACTGAATCTCTTCACAACAAGCCTTGTGATTCCAGGGGTCATTTTGATGACATTTGCAGCATCTGCCCTGCCATACACATCATGAGGTACTGAGCTCCAACAGATCTTAACATTTTTGGACTTGAATCTCTCAGCGGAAGCAGCTTCACCAACGGTGTCCTCATCAGATTCATCAGATGTGTCTGTGTCTTCTGGATGATACTCCACATTATCTTCCTCCTCAGAAACCTCCTCATCCATATCGCTATGCGTCTTTGTTTTGTTGTTGTGCAGGTATACTGGATAACAAGTCAAAATGAGAATCCCCTAAAGCTCACATGATTGGGAGAGAAGCTGTCTGTCAGTGTGTTGGCTGACAGTGCACTTATGATTTCAGTTTTAGCTCTAATTATTGCTTTATAATCTTATTTTTATAACTGGGTCAAAACCGACCCTAACAACACAAAGGTCATAATTTCAACCAGAGCATTTTATAATTTAGTAAAATTTTGTTGAAATAGAGGTTCCTGACAAAGTCAAAAAGCCTTGATGCATAAAAACAAATTTATGTGGTTCTTTTATGCATTTAAAACCTAAAACAGGTCGGTGCCGACCCTAACACAAGAGGAAGGGTACTGTTAGAAAATAATGATTTTTAGTGCTCCTAGTGAGAGCTAGAGAGTTTACATTGGAGGGTCAAGACAAATAAATAACTCTGTATGGATTATCAAATATTGAATGGATGACACTGTATGTACTACACAAATGTATTAATTAGAATTATGAAATGTATTGAGTGATTGTGGAAGGAATCCTGAAAACATCAGGAGCCCACAAACAGTTACGCAGCCTGAAGATTGGAGCAGATAGATAAGGAGGACATGCTCAGGAATGTGAGAGGGGGTTTGGGTTGACCAACACCTAAAAGGACGAGGTCTTGTCCAATCAATGGACTGGAAGAGAGGCTAGCCAGAGGAAGGGGGGCTGACCCCAAACCTGGCAAAGCTGAGACATTATGAGAACATCAGCAGATCTCTGGGTGCCTTCTGCCGGGCAGGTATGTATGGATCTGCTGCCCGGTGGGGGGGGCACTGGATCTCTGTCTCATGGGATTTCTCTCTCCCATGGGATATATTTTGTATATATTGTGTAGTTATTAGTGTGATTCATTTTGAAATGCTGTTCATCATCTTCTTATTAAATCAATTTTTATTATAACTTTCTGCATCTGGGACTTCTCTTCACACAACCACCCAAAGATTTTTGAACTTAACAATTTGGTGACCCCGACGTGATCTTTGTGGTGAGTTGTGGTTGAAGAATAGTGATTTGAACAAAGGACCAGACTTTTCTCTGGGACCCCTTGGATGATCCCTCCTCTCTGCTCACATGAGGCCTCACTAAAAAGGTAATGGCAAGGACCTGTTGATAACCGAACCTTGTTTAGGTAGACCTAGGACAATTTAGTTGTGAGCAGGGGAGGGCTGGTCTGACGAGGTACTAAATTCTTAATGTAAAAATTACATAAGGATAATGTTCGAATAATGAAAGTGGTGCAGCATATAGATGTATGTTGAATGAAAGATGACGTCAGTGTATGTTTGTTGGAAGCTTCGCTGGAGGCAACGGTGCCGTCCGTATGAACTGTGCGAGTGATTGAATGAGAGCACCTCCTTCCTCTTCCTCACTAAGTCCTCTTCTTTTGAGAATACTCATATCAAGCACGTGTATAGTTTGAGTCAGCCAAGTGAATTGACGGGTTGTACTCTATATAATAGTTTGAGTCAATCATGTGAACTGACGGGTTGTACTCTAGTTAATAGTTTGAGTCAATCATGTGAACTGACGGGTTGTACTCTATATAGTTTGGGATATATAGTTTTTGGGTCAATCATGTGAACTGACGGGTTGTACTCTAAATAATAGTTTTGAGTTGACCAAGTGAATTGACGGGTCATACTCTGTATAATAGTTTGGGTTGGCCAAGTGAATTGACGGGTTGTACTCTAGATAATAGTTTGGGTTGGCCAAGTGAATTGACGGGTCATACTCTATATAATAGTTTGAGTCAATCATGTGAACTGACGGGTTGTACTCTAGTTAATAGTTTGAGTCAATCATGTGAACTGACGGGTTGTACTCTATATAGTTTGGGATATATAGTTTTTGGGTCAATCATGTGAACTGACGGGTTGTACTCTAAATAATAGTTTTGAGTTGACCAAGTGAATTGACGGGTCATACTCTGTATAATAGTTTGGGTTGGCCAAGTGAATTGACGGGTTGTACTCTATATAATACTTTGGGTTGGCCAAGTGAATTGACGGGTCATACTCAGTATATAATGCTTTGGGAGAAGGCCAAGTGAATTGACGGGTCATACTCTGTAGCATTGAGACACGGTTGAACATAGAGGGTCGAACGGTCTAACAAAGAGTCATAAAAGGGAGACGGTGTTAAGGGGGAAGGGAACTTAAGAGAGAGAAGCTAGATGAAGTAAGAGTGTGAAATCAAGAGGGAACCTCACCCGGTGAGAATTCTGTTCCATGAGAAATTAATTTGAGATGCAACAGATGTGTCCTAGTGAACTAATAATAAATAAGAATAAGAATAATGATAAAGATGCTTTTAAATATCCTTTCAAGTTGAATAAAAACAAGAATGATTTTAGTGGAAGATTGACAGTCACATGATGTCAATATTTGGTTCATCAGATTGAACAAAGAATAAGAGGGAAAAAGGAAGTGAGAGAAGGATTGTGGGACGTACAAATGTGGTTGGTTGAGGTGTGGAGACGCAAGTGAGAGACAGGTATGGGAAGGGAGAATTAGAGAGAAGAGAGGCACACACACACGCACACACACACGCACGCACACACACACACACACACACACACACACACACACACACACACACACTGATAAACTGACACAGACTGTTAATTCAGGATGTAAAGCTGTTTAGAACTTTAGAAGTAGAGGGATGTGAAGTGACTTTTTTGAGTGTTTCCGGAGCATGCAGATCAGTCATTCTAGCACCTGAACGTAGAAAACTAAATTGATAGAGCAAAAAGATAATACCATTTGGTGAGAACAGCATTTGTAATCCTAAATCCTTCAACATGACTATAAGCAAAACAGTTGAAGTTATCTAGGGGCGACGGTGGTTCAGTGGTTAGCAAGTCAGTCTTTCAATCAGAAGGTCAGTGGTTCAAACCCCAGCTCAGCCAGTCCATGTCATTGTGTCCTTGAGCAAGACACTTAACCCTCATTGCTCACCGTTGCTGTGTCTACGGTCTACTGTATATCATGTAAGTTGCTTTGGATAAAAGCGTCAGCTAAATGAAATGTAATGTAATCTAAGAAACTGTCCAGTAAATCTTAAGCAGAGAGAGAGCATATTGGTGACGATGTTTGTTGGCAGGATGAGTACAAGGGACAGAACAAAGCAGCATGATACCAGGAATGTAAGAAGAATTGAGATGACTTCTTCTGTTATCCCCCGACCATTTGGACCACTTGGGTCGTAAAGAGAAAGACTTGGAATGCACCAAGGGGGGAAGGACCATTCAACTATCATTAGCACATCAACTGCTGTCCGCATATCAAAGAGAGAGCATCCTGGATTCATCACACCTACAGCAAGAAGGTGCATCGGTTGTCTGCAGAAAACTGCATTACTGAGGACTCCTAAGCGGACACCCATCTCCTCTGTGGTGAAGTCTGGTTACAAAGGGAGGTGAAACCAATAGGGGCACTTGTCTCAACCCAGTGAAGAAATCATCAAACACCCAGAGGCTTAGGGAGTGTCTGTTTATCAAGGGGAGCTCAGTGTTGATTTTAGAAGGAGAAACTGGTTAACAACTATGGACAATAGCCAAAAGGAATTGTTCATTTTACTGTGATGCTGAGAAAGGCGGAGTCTGTACAATGTTTGGATTTGCCGGTTTTACTTTCATTCTAAGCAACACAGCTCCTGATGGATCAGTGACCGAAGCGCTGACTGGTCTTACGGCATTGAGTCAGAACCTTGCAGAGAATGCTGGGATTGATGATCCCATCACAAGCTGGTTGGACAGTATGTTTGGAAGATGCATTTCTGTCCATAATAACCACACTTTGTCTTGCCACCACAGTCGTGATCCCCTGAGGATGCTGCTGCATCCATGGACTTCTGCAGAGATTGATTGAAGCTGCATTTAGGAAAAAACCATTCAAGGGAATCAATTAAGAGTTGAAGATGAAGAAATAAGCTTTTGATTGATGCATTTGTTTATCAAGGGGGGACATGATTTAGTCTGTAAGTGAATGACGATTATGGGAATTGTAACAGCAAGTTAAGTTTATGATAATCAGAGTGTCTTGCATGATTTTTGTATACTCACTATAAATAGTGAGTAAGGGGGGATTGTTAGAAAATAATGATTTTTAGTGCTCCTAGTGAGAGCTAGAGAGTTTACATTGGAGGGTCAAGACAAATAAATAACTCTGTATGGATTATCAAATATTGAATGGATGACACTGTATGTACTACACAAATGTATTAATTAGAATTATGAAATGTATTGAGTGATTGTGGAAGGAATCCTGAAAACATCAGGAGCCCACAAACAGTTACGCAGCCTGAAGATTGGAGCAGATAGATAAGGAGGACATGCTCAGGAATGTGAGAGGGGGTTTGGGTTGACCAACACCTAAAAGGACGAGGTCTTGTCCAATCAATGGACTGGAAGAGAGGCTAGCCAGAGGACGGGGGGCTGACCCCAAACCTGGAAAAGCTGAGACATTATGAGAACATCAGCAGATCTCTGGGTGCCTTCTGCCGGGCAGGTATGTATGGATCTGCTGCCCGGTGGGGGGGGCACTGGATCTCTGTCTCATGGGATTTCTCTCTCCCATGGGATATATTTTGTATATATTGTGTAGTTATTAGTGTGATTCATTTTGAAATGCTGTTCATCATCTTTTTATTAAATCAATTTTTATTATAACTTTCTGCATCTGGGACTTCTCTTCACACAACCACCCAAAGATTTTTGAACTTAACAGTACACTAGTTTAATTTTGGTATGCTGGTTTCATGTTGGTCCATGCTAGTTTCATGTTGGTATGCTAGTTTCCTGTTGGTGTGCTAGTTTCATGTTGCTCCATGCTAGTTTCATGTTGGTATGCTAGTTTCATGTTGGTATGCTAGTTTCATGTTGATATTCTAGTTTCATGTTGGTATGCTAGTTTCATGTTGATATTCTAGTTTCATGTTGCTCCATGCTAGTTTCATGTTGGTATGCTAGTTTCATGTTGATCCATGCTAGTTTCATGTTGGTGTGCTAGTTTCATGTTGGTATGCTAGTTCATGTTGATCCATGCTAGTTTCATGTTGGTATGCTAGTTTCATTTTGGTATGCTAGTTTCATGTTGGTCCATGCTAGTTTCATGTTGATCCATGCTAGTTTCATGTTGGTATGCTAGTTTCCTGTTGGTGTGTTAGTTTCATGTTGGTGTGTTAGTTTCATGTTGGTGTGTTAGTTTCATGTTGGTGTGTTAGTTTCATGTTGGTGTGCAAGTTTCATGTTGGTAGCCTATGATAGTTTCATGTTGGTATGCTAGTTTCCTGTTGGTGTGCTAGTTTCATGTTGGTCCATGCTAGTTTCATGTTGGTATGCTAGTTTCCTGTTGGTGTGCTAGTTTCATGTTGGTCCATGCTAGTTTCATGTTGGTCCATGTCTTTCTCTACAGGGGAAAAACATTTGGTTAATAAGATGAATGAAAATGTTTTGTTTTTTCCCCTTTATAGGCATTTTGTATTTAGATTTGACAGTTTATTCAGTATTCTCAGGTGAATGTTAACATCCTCTGTTGACTGCGGTCAACTCAGCCGACACTCGGATCTCCGTAGTCAACTCAGCAGACACTGAAATTTCAGTGCACCTATATACTGACATTCACGGTAAACACATTCGAATGGCACAGATCGGAGCGAGCGAGGGTTTTAATGAAGTTAGCGGAAAGACACGTGACAAAAGGTATATTTTTAGAGCGTCTCAAACATTAAAGAAATTACCGATTTCTCTTAAAATGTAGGACCTTTACTTTGAAATATCTCCTAATTGGTACAGTCAAATTGTTTGATTTCCAGTATAGGTGAGGTCCTGAACACACCGGCATTAGTCATTTCATGGAACTTTGAGGAAAAGTAAAATTACAGAGTCTCGAACATTAAAGAAATTACCAATTTCTCTTAAAATTGAGGACTTTTACTTTAACATATCTCCTAGTTGGTACAGTAAAAATGTTTGATTCGAAAGGTAGTGTAAGTCAGAGATGTCCTGAACACATATGCGTTAGTCATTGGAACATTGAGGGAAAAATATATCTACAGAGTCTCAAACATTGACAAATGACCGATTTCGCTTAGAATTTAGGATCTTTAATTTGAAATATCTCCTAATTGGTATAGTAGAATTGTTTGATTTCCGGTATAGGGCAAGTCAGAGATGTCCTGAACGCACCTGCATCAGATATTTCCTGGAACTTTGAGGAAAAGTATATTTACAAAGTCTCAAACATTAAAGAAATGACTGATTTATCTTAAAATGTAGGACTTTTACTTTGAAATATCTCCTAATTGGTACAGTAAAACTGTTTGAATGCTAGTGTAGGGGAAGTCAGAGATGTCCTGAACACATCTGTATCAGCCATTTCCTGGAACTCTAGGGGAAAGTATATTTACAGCACCTCAAATAATGAGAAATAAGCTTTATGAACATACAAAAGCAGTACTTTTATTTTTTATAAACTGTTACAATTTAGTACAGTAAATGTTTTAGATTTTTAGCATAATTTTAGCAAAACGTTTGTTTGATCTATTTGTATATCTATAGTTTTTACTTTTTTATGTTAGTAGTAACATTGTTTACCGTGAATGTCAGTATATATAGGTGCACTGAAATCTCAGTGTCTGCTGAGTTGACTACGGAGATCCGAGTGTCGGCTTAGTTGACTGCTGTCTCTGTTGGACCCAACAGTTTCACAGTGCCTAACGGACTGCATGTGAGGGTACGGGTCTGGACCCAAAAGCAAACTGCGGACAGGCAGGGGAAATGGTGTAAACAAAAGGTGTTTATTGTGGCTCGCAGGCCAAGGAAACGGGAAAAACCAGGAAGTACTCAGCCGCTCGCTGTGACTCTCGGCGCGGGCTTGTGACGTGAAGGCTGCCGCTGCTCTGGCGGCTCTCGATGCGGGCTCGTGACGTGAATGCTGCCGCTGCGCGGGCGGCTCTCGATGCGGGCTCGTGACGTGAAGGCGGCCGCTGCTCCGGCGGCTCTCGATACGGGCTCGTGACGTGAAGGCAGCTGACAAGCAGATATCCACTAATACCATCGTTGACACTGCTCTATTTGCTATGTTTTAATCTGCTGAACAGCAGGACTTCAAACTATGTAATTTGTGTTTTCACTCTCATTTATAAACCGTGCCTACAAATGGAACAGAACAAGTAGCTTTATGCAGTACTTTGGGGACATCTATTATTATATTACATTTCATTTAGCTGACGCTTTTATCCAAAGCGACTTACATGCTATACAGTAGACCGTAGACACAGCAACGGTGAGCAATTAGGGTTAAGTGTCTTGCTCAAGGACGTGGACTGGCTGAGCTGGGGCTTGAACCCCTAAACCTCTGATTGAAAGACAGACTTGCTAACCACTGAGCCACAGTCACCTATTATGATAAGGATCAAATCTGAAAAAATGAGAATCTATTCAAAAACTTTAGAAGTGACATTCATTAGGTTGAATCAAGTAATGGATGATTCATGTGTACAGTGATTTTGAATAAAAAATAGTTTAGTCAACACATTCACACTCTCAACAGTGGACCTCCACTTCAAACTAGGATGCTTTATGTACCTCTAGAAACAGTGTTGGAAGTGTTAGGGACGGCATGTCAGGTTCCATTCGTTACTGGCTTATTGTGCATAAGGGTGTTGCCTTATTGCTTTCACCGTGTCACTAGTTCATAGTATTCCATCACATCATCCCGACAGATAGAAGGCAAACAGTATACATTAAAGGCTATCATCCTTAAATTTAAACCATGGCTGATAAGCTGCCATATGCCAAATTGGTATAGGAAATATGAGGTGTCATGAGAGATCTAGCACTCTATGAAGTAATTTAGATTGCATCTGAATAGAGCTGAATTGGATCGTAGTAAGCTAGTGCTTTATTGAATCATTAAGTTTAACTATATCGTATAACAGACCGTCTAACTAGATGTGTATCTTTTTATGCAACCAAACTACTTGGTTACTTTTTAGAAAAAGGTTGTTGTTTGTGTTAAAATACATTTTCATATACAGTAAGTATGCTTGTTACATAACTTGCATGGCATGAACTAAGTATGTCATTTTCATAAGAAAAGCTCTGTACAATGTCAGCTTTGACAAAGTCTATGTTTGTTTGACCCATCCATCTATCATGACCTTGTCTACTGTGCAAGCAGATGGGTTTACATTACATTACTAAAGGGCAGCTTTGTATGAGACACTGAGGGCTACTTACCACTGGATTTGATGAGTTGGAATTGAGAACAGGTTGGTTTAGGATAAGAATATGAGAATGTTTTTGCATGAGGTCTATTGACGATAGAAGCAGATGTTGCTGTGGGTTGGAGGCAGAAATCTAAGAAACTAATGTCACGAAAGCAAGGAAACTATCAGGATGGTGATATGCCACTGAAAGGGAGATACAAAATATGTTGTCTTTTTGAAGGTTAACTGACCCTTTAACATGTGACTGCTGTGATATCACTGGTCTCGTGCATTGATCTAATACAGCTGCTGTCTGACTTCACAGGACTTGGAAGGACTCTGACCTCTCGAACATCTTCGGAGGCCCTCACTAAGTGGACGTCACCATCCTTCATGTGTCAGAGCAGAAACAGTCACTGACTGCTCAGGGGGCTCAGTCCAACTCTCAGCTGCATATGTTATGAAGATATTGAAGACATTGCAACTGTTTGAGAAGGAAAAATGTACTGTACCTGCAGGAGCGGACTGGAAATGAAAAGCAGCATGGGAATTGGCTGTCAAGCGGCCCCAATTTGAGACACCAAATGGTTTGTTGATCAATATAAAAAAGAAAACACGCACAATCTTTTCATTTGTATTGTTTGTGCATGTAAAATTATGTGTTTACAAAATGCAAAAATTCAAGGTTGAATTAATGATATATAATGTGATTTGAATTTAACCTGTTTAAAAAAAACAGTGTTTAAACACAGAACTAAATTAGAACCAGCAGTCTCTATCTAGAGGAACAAACATTTCAGGCCAGTTCAACTTACAAACGAAAGTTCACCTGCTGCCTTGAAAAAGCTATTTAACTCAACTTAAAAATTTCCTTTGATTCAACTAGGAAATGTAAGTTCATAAGGTTGATTTAACTACAACGAGCTAGTTGTCTCAACATGATGAGTCAAGTTGTCAGAGTTGAGTGAACTTTTAGTCCCTTGTTGTTTAAACTTGATCCACCAAGTTAAAATAACTTGTACAACTTGCCATTTTAAGTTAAGATGATTTACATCACACATTTGTTTCAACTTGCATATAAATGTTATTTTGACTGATAATTGAAAGTGTGCTTGCTTTATAAAAACGAAATGACCAATAATTCTTGATTCTGTTAAAAATATATAACATTTATTGGAAGAAAATATACACAGACTGAAACATTGGCTACAAGTACATCTCAACACACCCAAATATACATGTGTTAAATACATGTTTCCCACATACAAGTGGAGGCACTCTGACAGACACTGACAGTATGTGTGGTTGTACAATGACAAATGAGAGATAATTACAACAAGTTCATACGTTTTCAATATAAACATAAGAACATTGTAAACACCCCAAAAAATGGATATACACACAACTTAATTGCATACTTTCAAAAAAAGGGAAACATATAATTAGAGACAGCTGGAGATAAGGTAGTGTGGCTGTGAAGAGGCAATATGTGGGATACTGAGAACTTTATAAAATCCATAAAATACATTTTTATAAAAATGTATTATATGTTTAATTTCTTAAACACAATTCTAACAGCCCCACAAAAGTTGTTACGTGTCAAAACAACCAATCTACAGTTTAGAAGAGTTTTAGTCTAAAGCTTGACTTTGATATGTGCTCTAATTGTTTTACTGGCTATATTTATAATTATTATTATAATCTGGGGCAACTGTGGTTCAGTGGTAGAACAAGGACGTCCTTCAATCAGAGGATCGGTGGTTCGATCCCCGGCTCTGCTAGTCCATGTCGATGTGTCCTTGCACTCAAAAAAATGATTCAGGCCCTTCTTAGAGGTGACACATTTAAATATGTTTTGATCCATTTAAATAAATCAATTACAAAAATGAAGATATTTATATTTAATGGGTGCTACACAAAATGTTGGAATACTTTCATTTATTAGATTTATTTAGGTTAGATGTGCGCATATCAACACAAAATTGTTTAATTGGGGACTGCCCTTTGCGCATGTGCCAGATCTCCCGCTCTCAGTCGTCTTTCCGCCTTTTTTCCTGACCATAGCAGATCGGCTGCAGCAAGATTGACCCCGAATCATACCAACCGCAGGCAAAAGTAAATTATTTGGTAAGTAACTGTATTTGTTTTTTTATAGTAGTTTAGAATGAACCTCGCTATCAATGCAAGCCTTCGTTCTGTAGTAATTACCACAATATATGGAACAGCCGTGATAATTTGGCCAGGTAATAAAGGTCCGAATTGGCACTCTAGCTGGTAAGCTAGGTAGCCGACGTGGTTAGAATAATAGACCAGTCATTGTCGGGTCATTGTCAGGGCTCGGACACAGCATGCAGCGCTTCCTTATAAACCGTCTGACCTAAAAAACAAAATGGAGAGCCGTTGACGGCGCAGACTACGCGTCTCCCCCTTTCCTGCGCCATAATGTAGGCAGGCAGAGCAGGCCGCAGGAGGCCACTCTGCTCAGTCAGCGTTGTTTAACGGCAGCAGCCGTAGAAATAGAATTAAAGTAGAACGGACATCTGCATTCAAGTCGACATAGCAGGGTCAGAGCGGCGTACCGTCCTCGTTGTAAATAACGGATATTTTATGCTATTACTATTATGCTATGGTCAATGCACAGAGTTTGAGAAATTATCTTTTGAACTAGGTAAACGAACAAAACAAACATCAATGTCCGTTCTATCATTTTATTTCTATGACTGGTGCGCTGCTCGAACGCAGGAGTGAGTGAGTTACAGGAGTGAGTTACGGAGTTACGTGAGTAAAACGCTGCATAATTATCAAGGCAAACAGTTTGACATTATATTGAAATGACGGTCTTCATCCTATTTAACATGCTTTCATTTTACATAAATGTGTGATATATGTTGTGTTGCTGTAAAGGTGAATTGCTAGTCCATTCTAAATGTTAACATTTTATCCTAGTCCCCCAAAGCACCTCAACTTCGTTTTAGTGGACTTTGGAGTATTCTAGCATGTCACACCACTAATATACAGTTAGGTCCATAAATATTTGGACATTGACACATTTTTCATTATTTTGGCTCTGTACACCACAACAATGGAGTTGTAATGAAAAAATCAAGATGTGCTTTAAGTGCAGACTTTCAGCTTTAATTTGAGGGTATTTACATCCAAATCAGGTGAACGGTGTAGGAATTACAACAAATTAAAATGTGGCCACCCTCTTTTTAAGGGACCAAAAGTAATTGGACAATTGGCTGATCAGCTGTTTCAAGGTCAGGTGTGTGTAATTCCCTCGTTATTTCATTTACAAGGAGTAGATAAAAGAGTCTTGGGTTCATTTCAGGTGTTGTATTTGTGTTTGGAATCTGTTGCGGTCAACTTTCAATATGAAGTCCAAAGAGCTGTCACTATCAGTGAAGCAAGCCATCATTAGGCTGAAAAATCGAAACAAAACCATCAGAGAGATAGCAGACACATTAGGTGTGGCCAAATCAACTGTTTGGTACATTCTTAAGAAGAAAGAACGCACTGGTGAGCTCAGTAACACCAAAAGACCTGGAAGACCACAGAAGACAACTGTGGTGGATGACAGAAGAATCATTTCCCTGGTGAAGAAAAACCCCTTCACAACAGTTGGCCAGATCAAGAACACTCTCCAGGAGGTAGGTGTATCTGTGTCAAAGTCAACAATCAAGAGAAGACTTCACCAGAGTAAATACAGAGGGTTCACCACAAGATGTAAACCATTGGTGAGCCTCAAAAACAGGAAGACCAGATTAGAGTTTGCCAAAAAACATCTAAAAGAGCCTGTACAGTTCTGGAAGAACATCCTATGGACAGATGAGACGAAGATAAACTTGTACCAGAATGATTGGAAGAGAAGAGTATGGAGAAGGAAAGGAACTGCTCATGATCCAAAGCATACCACCTCATCAGTGAAGCATGGTGGAGGTAGTGTTATGGCGTGGGCATGTATGGCTGCCAATGGAACTGGTTCCCTCGTATTTATTGATGATGTGACTGCTGACAAAAGTAGCAGGATGAATTCGGAAGTGTTTCGGGCAATATTATCTGCTCATATTCAGCCAAATGCTTCAGAACTCATTGGACGGCGCTTCACAGTGCAGATGGACAATGACCCGAAGCATACTGCGAAAGCAACCAAGGAGTTTTTTAAGGCAAAGAAGTGGAATGTTCTGCAATGGCCAAGTCAATCACCTGACCTGAATCCAATTGAGCATGCATTTCACTTGCTGAAGACAAAACTGAAGGGAAAATGCCCCAAGAACCAGCAGGAACTGAAGATGGTTGCAGTAGAGGCCTGGCAGAGCATCACCAGGGACGAAACCCAGCGTCTGGTGATGTCTATGGAATCCAGACTTCAGGCTGTCATTGACTGCAAAGGATTTTCAACAAAGTATTAAAAGTGACAATTAGATTTATGATTATATTAATTTGTCCAATTACTTTTGGTCCCTTAAAAAGAGGGTGGCCACATTTTAATTTGTTGTAATTCCTACACCGTTCACCTGATTTGGATGTAAATACCCTCAAATTAAAGCTGAAAGTCTGCACTTAAAGCACATCTTGATTTTTTCATTACAACTCCATTGTTGTGGTGTACAGAGACAAAATAATGAAAAATGTGTCAATGTCCAAATATTTATGGACCTAACTGTATTTATCTCATCGTTTGCAGTTGGATCAACGTTACCAAGCTCCTTGAGGCAACCTCCTAATGATAGTAAGTAATAGGCTATATGCTCAATGCTTTCACAAGCTGATCAGTATTGTTGTCATTTGTTCAGTGTGCTATTTGCTAATTATCCTGTTCTTCTTCCTAGGATTATCCAATAATTGATCCAAGACAGGATTTTGGGGATGGAAACAGTCACTAAAGTATAAAATGCAAAACTATCGAACAAAGCTTGGGCGACTTGGACACCCTGAAATTCGAGTGAACTCGTTAAAACACAAATGTGAAGGCCAAGGCAAAGCTGCAGCGAACATCAAGAAACCAAGAAAGGCTGAAGTTAACTACCTTCCACTACACCCAAAAGGTGAAACAACAGAAAGCTTGGAGAATGAGAGAATTGCTTTATTGTCGGAACTGAAAAAACGGGACAATGAGGTGGTGATAAAAGCAAAAATGGAAAAGACCTTCTCCCACAGGCGACTAGAGATCGTCGGGCAGAGGCCCATGATAGGGGAGTTCAAAAACAGATGGCCTGGCTTGTTCCAGCAGAGTGAAGTAAGTAAATATGTATGTGTTGACAATTTTGATTATTAATGGCTGCACAATTGCAATTTGAATTGGCTAGTAATCCTACATCTCTTTATGGTAGTAACTATAATAAACAAGTAACTATTTTCTATATTTTGTTTGTTAAAAATAATATTCAGGTAAATGCAGAGTTCTTGCGAATCACTACCAAGCCATTGCAATCAAAGTTCATGTCACAGCTGGACCACTTCGCAGACAAGCTGGTACAGATCTTCAACAGCAAAGGAGGTGTGAAGGGGAAAAAGATCAAGGATGTCCTGGCGCTCAATGATTCGGTTAGTACATAAACATAGAACATAAACATAGAACATCCTTTTACCAAGATGGTTATTGTAACATTTTCTCGTCCATAACTGCTCATTTAGACACATTTGATGAATGGTATTTAGCCTACTTGTATAGAATTTTTATCCAAAACGCTTTCCAGTGTTTGCATTTAATTCATACAAAGACACACCAATTATTAAATTCATGCAATGCAACAGCTTGTTGGAGCATTAAAGGTTAAATGTTCAGAGACACTTCAACAGATATAACCCTCAACGTCAGACAACCTGCTCCCCACCCTGTACCACCGGACTCACATTTAGCTTAATTTCTTTCTTGATTTGTCGCCCCTGTTTCAGTGTGACATCAACACCAGGAGGGAGTGCATCCTGAGAAGCCTTGTCATCTACCTCAATGAAGATCCAGACTCGTTCTTCAAGGAGTATCTGGTAAGTTTATTACAATATGTTACCCACAGTTATGTGGGTAACCAATAGGTTACCATGTATGTATGTATATGTATGTATGTATGTATGTGGTTTTACTTAACACAGGTGTTCTGTGTCTTTGTTGTTCAGGCCTCTGCTCCTGAGGATGCAGAGAGGGACATTGCAAACACTGTCATGGGGATTTACATGATCCGAAGAGATGGGGAGCCAGAGGACGTGGGAATTGTGATGGAAGGCATTAAAGTCCTGAACAACGTCAACAGTGTCATCATGGCGTTCATCATGCTGTTTGGGCTCATTTATGCCCTTGATCTAAGCTTCCCAGACAACTTCAAGTACACCTTTGAGTTCATCCAGAAGGTCATCATGAATTTAGATGGGCACAAGCTGAATTCCGAGATACAGCAGCTGAAAATCAAGTTGTTTGCATGAAGTGAACACACAGTGACAAAGTCCACTGTCAAGTTTCGTTACAAGATCTTTTGGGAATTTTACTTTTTTTTTCACTTTCATCTTCCATCCAGTCAAAGACAATCTTTTTGTTTGAACTGATTATCCACCTTGAGTGCATCTTTGTTTGTGGAACTGCACATTAGAGATAGCTGGGTGTTTATCTTTCACCAGTTGCTGAACTGTTACAGGAGTACGTGATGAGGAACACTACTCTTTAAATGTTCTTAAAAAAGACAAAAATGTTAATACCGTTCTGTGTATTGAGGTCAGTGGGTAATTGATGTTCAATTGTGATTTATTGTCAATGACATCCTCATCAATCAGTTTATTTTCTATTTGTTATATTATTTTTAAATGCAGAATTATTTCGGTCATCAGTTTTGACCATGTTGAACTTATTTGAGCATTTGCAATAAAAACCTAAAAATAAAAACTGTTTTTTTGTTTCATGTATCTTAATGGGGGTTTACATTAAAACTTATATTTTAATAATTAATCATATTTCATTTAAAATGTATATTGAGTTGGACAAATGCAAATACATTTAATGAATATTATTATTTTATTTTAGATGTATTTGAAAAAAATGAGTTGGACTAACTTAATTACATTTTATTGCACTGATGTGCTCAATTTGAGTTGGAGTTGCATATAATTATTGGATGGAAAACCTGCCCACAATTTAATTGAGTTCATCCAATGAGTTATTTTTTTGAGTGTGGGCAAGACTCTTGACCTCTTGTGTGAATGTTAGTGATGGGCAGGTGGTACCTTGCATGGTAGCTCCTCCCATCAGTGTGTGAGTGGGTGTGAATGATGACATGTAGCATTAAAGCTTTGAGTGGTAGGAAGACTTGAAGAGAGATATAAAATATACAGTCCATTTACCATTTATCTGAGCAGTTTGCTTCTGAGCCCATGGAATCTTGCTGAGCACTGGTCCGGTTTAATGTTCATGAAGGAACTCAAAGGTGTCGTTCATATTACGGGGGCACTCCAGGTTAAGGCAGTAGATTGTGGCCATCAACATGGCAAAGCCTGTGGTACGTCTCTGAGCTCGTGTTGGATGATCTTCTCTGCTACTTCGGCCACATCGAAGACTGTCAAAGGACCTGGAGACATATAAAGACATTCACATCTTAACAGACATCTCCAAAATAGTACTAGTTCAATGTTTGGAGAATCCTTATTAAAAATCTCTAAAACAAAAAAAAGGTGAAGGAGACTCTATTGAAAAGACAGTTTGTAATTATACAAAATCTCTGCAAAAAATAGTGTGGCTAGGGGTAATAAAACTAATGAACACAAAACATGTTACCATTGTCACATTACAACCATTGAGTGTAGTAAATGTGTAAATACAGTGTCTTACATCACACATCCGTATATTGTCAGAGGGATCCTTTGAAAGATAGCATGGAAGACCAAGCAGGGCAGCTGTTCTTCGGTTTTGGTTTGCATCCTAGGAAAAACAGATAAGGGTAGATGAATGCAATATCAAAGGTATAATCCTAACTTGAGTCCTAAACACCACCGATGATGATGTCCATGATGATATTTATAATACTGGATTATTCTTCTTTGTCAATTAGAGGGGAATTCACAAAACTTACATTTCCACGTCAAGTACTGGACATTCTTGATGACATCTGTAAATAAAAAAAATAAAAAAAGAATTGCATATTTAGTGAAATGAGTTTCAGACAAATAAAACCCACATATATTTGTATTTATTATAAATATAACGTGCATTTACTTTATGCTTCCATTATCAATCTTTTACATTTCTAAATGCTGTCTGCTGTGTGGGTGCAAACATGCACCACGCGGCGCGCATTAATACAAGTAATTACTGGCATACAAACTAAATATCAACCCATTAATAAATACATTTTGCCCACTGACAAAGAGCAAGCAAAGAGCAAGCAAAGCATGGGCACTGACTCAGCCTTCAATGTGAATCCCTCAGCCATGACTCTATAGCCTGCTTAATGTCCGTGGATGCTCGTGTTAGGTTAGCTAGCACGCGCTAGCTAGCTAGCCTAACAAGCTAGTTAACCTAACAAGCTAGTTGGCGGGTAATGAAAGAAAATTGCGGTCACTTAAGAAAATGAACCAATAGCTTCTAGTTCTACATTAATTACGTTTTATCAACTGCAGGACAAATAAAATAGGTCAACCATTTGTCTTAGAAGTTCATGGGAAAAACTATTAAGGGAAATTGTTAAGCTAGCTGAATATTAAAGCCACACAGTTAGCTAGCCTTTCCAGACCATTGAAAAGCACATTACATTTACAGTTACATTACTAACGTTACCCATGCTATTAATTAAGAAAATTACTTAAAGTCATAATTTAAACTCACCTTCATGTGCCGAAGCAAAGCGAGAGGAATCCTCAGCTCTGTTCAGTCCGCTCTACTTGATGCAGGTGGAAAGTAACGGTGAATTGCTCCGCCTCGATTCACTGGAGGTTGTCAGGTTAATAGACTCCCTCCGCCGGTGGAAATAGTCCTTTCTTGTTTACCACAAAATGCCGATATTTTCATTGGAATTTAAGTATTTGACTTATCTGCAGTGTTTATCCAGTAGATTATGGCTAGGCTTCAACCTGGCCATGGTTTAAAAAAAGACAGTTTCCCTAAAACTCAAACATGACAACATTTGTTCTTTTATCCCCCCACTCCCGACTTTTTCCAGTCTTTTTTTTTTTTTACTGACAACTTAAAGAGCCAAGTTGAATTAACTTGAACAAATTTCAAAGAAGTTAACACAACGCATTACTGTAAGTTTAACTACGTTTAACTTGAACAGTTAAGTTCAAAAGCTAAAACTTATCAGAGCTCTTTGAGTTAAAGAGAAGTAGTAAGTGGAAGTAACTAAACAGGGCTGTGATGTTTTACAGTTCACACTTCCAGACCACATGCCGAGGTGGAATGGCTCACATTGAGTTTGGATCTCAGTGAGATGTGGACAGCATGTGGACACAATTAAGACTCATCTTAACCCCACACCGGAGTTACTCTCCAGAGGACAGCAAAGGGAAGAGAGAAGCTGAGACCAGCTGTCCTGTTAACTTACTGCTGATGGAAACCCTACATTTCCTCATTTTACTGCATCAAAATTAAATGTTTTTATTAACAAGACTAATACTTTTATTGTGAAGTATTTACAGGAAAATGTGTTCAAGTCTTTTGGGGCGCAGTGAATAACCTGTAGGAGCATGAGGCACTCATACATCATTGCAGTTGATGTTAAATTAAGCGTTTAGACAGCATTTACTGATCCCTTTGGACATTAGTGCAAGACCGCCTTGCCACACCAGAAGCTTTACTCTCTGCATCATTACAAATTTGATGGGCTAAAGGCAGATTTGATGTCAGAGTTTAATTAAGTCAAGTTGCATCAACATCTTCAGGTGATTAAAAAGCCTCCTGCAAATCAAGTGGTCAGTTTTCATATGAGTGCATTAAAACATGCAGCAGTGTATAATCTGTTTTCAAGGTATCAAACATGGTTAATATCATCTGGAGCTTCTGACTGAAATGCACAGAGACAAGCTTTGAGATGCAATGGTGAACTAAAATCTTAATTGCACTGATTCACCCGAGGGGGGACTGCAATTACAGGTTAAAGATGGGGCGGCATCATAGGTGGAGCACGACATGTTTACCGATGCTGTATTTGAAGAGAGGCTTCAGGCATTTGGGATTTTCTGGAGGGGCGTCATGTAGAGAACAATTCAGGCCAGAGACAATTAGATCAGAGGAATCTGTTCCCTTGTGAGACTGGAAAAGGTGAAGCAGAAAGAGAGAACTTTAGTGGATCATAAAATCCATGTTATCTAATTTTTATGACAGTTGGCGATGCCAACATAAACACTTGTGCGAGCAGTGTGACCGTATGTAGGGCTGAGTGGGTTTTCATTAAATGCAGGAACGAGTGTACAGCGCGTTAATGCTGAACGGATCTTGTTTCCCCTGACTTTTATCTGAGTAAAGACCATTTTATAGGATATATAAACATGTTTGAACTGAGAAAATAAATAAGAACAGACAGCAGAATGTAAATATGTTCATGTGTGCGTTTTGTTTGGTATCTTGCATATGTATGAAGACTCGTATTCAGTGCAGAGTGGTGTTCTGTGGCCTCTCCACAGCAGGCAGCATGTTTCTGGTTGTAGAAAACATGGCTCCCCTTGGGCTGGGTTTTAGGAAATGCTATAAAAGAGGTGCACCCTCTCAGTGAACTTTGTGCATGTTGTTGCCTGAGGACTGTATTAGTCTGAGATAATATGATACAGCAAATCTGTAATTTCTCCATTTGCCCTGTTAGTTTCTATCAGCTATTTACATCTTCAATTCAACAGGCAGTTTATATAATACAGTATAGATACCATAATGGTTCCATGCAATTGTAATGCATAGATGAATTTCTGACCATTGCAAATTGCGTGGTGCTCGTTAATCGAGCCCATAACATAATTAGTAAGGGATGGTGATACCCCTTAATTTAGTTTTGATCCAATACCAGGTAATACCTTGACCAGAATAACCAATACGCCTTTATTACCTTTATTATTGAAAGGAACTACATACAATCCAACAGACGCCGTTTGAGACACACCGGACTTTAAACTAACTCTAGTGTTAACCCATCCGCATTATTATTAGATCAAGTCAACTGATGTACAATACAGTACCTCACCAAAAAAGGCAAGATCATAAAAAGTCTAATTTATACAAATTGTCTTCCAGCGCCACCTATACTGCTGTAGGTGGAGCTTTGGTTTAATTGCATACAATTAGCCGGCTTAGTGGCTCCCAACCGAGATGCCAGGCCCTCCAAACAGTCAAAGTATTTTATTATAAATTTGCCATTTGTAAAATGTTACATGTTGATGCATCAGTTTTAACAAACTAATAATGTCAATATATCAGTAACAGGGACAATTATACGTTAAAATGCAATTTTCATATGTTGCTGATAATAGTATGTGGAGAGTATTTATGTTGATTTATTGGTATTTTCACAAAACAGAAAATTATCTGACTACTTATTCACGTCTAAGCTTGCTGATGCTGGTATTGGTATTTGAACAAGACCTAGTCCATGGTCTCAATACCTTAGGTAATAAACTGCAAACCACTAACCTGTGTCATTTATTTGCAGCTCTAAATAAATTTACATGCAAACTGTGATTCCAGCCTAGTGCACCTGTTTGATTTACAGCACCAGCAGGCAATTTGAAGCGGGATGCCATCCCCCTTGGTAACAAAATGGCCAAAGTGCATGGCCCTGCCATCCTCACTCTCCTTCCAATAGTGGCAGAGAGCTTGCAGAGGGGTTATTTCGTTGAATATGTTTATTCTAGTTTGCCTGACTCATTGATCCTTTATCTGATTGACATTTTTGCAAGTTAGAGTCTATTGCCTCTACAATGTATCTGAAATATCAGTAGCTTCCACCGACTGCGCCTGAGCTGATCGCGGCCACTCTAGAAAATGCTTGAGATTCCACCAGACCATTTTTATTCAGTGGAGGCATTTCAATCAACGAATCACACAAACAGAAAAGTGTTCATCCAGATTGTACAACAAAACCACATAATCTCCCTTAAATTCTCAAAAACTGAATAAAGGAACTCAAGAAAGAAAGAAATACAACAATCACCATAATTTCACAATGTGGTACCTTCATTTGCTCATCTTTTTTTACTTTCAAAACCACACTTTTTCAGGTGCTTCAACGGCGGTCTTAACCTTGAAACCACAAACACCTTTGATGTCAATCACTGAGCTTCCACTCCTTAAAAACCCATGCAGGGAAAAAGCTTAATTAACTACAACTAAAAATAGAAAAAAAAAAGAAAACCACTTTGATTCTTTGGCTGTGTGTCGAATGAGAAACACCTTTTTATCAACACAGTCTTGTGGCAAACAACACAAGATATGTAGGTTAGACTTGGTGAAGGGTAAACTACGCCGAAGGACACTCTTGAGCTGTCAGAAACATTGACCCCCCCCCACCCCTCCCCGCCCCCTTGTGTCATTTAACAAAAAATAAATAAAATAGAAGAGCTTCTTTATGAAAAAGGATCCCTGAAATTAATCAAACTTTGACCACACAATAAGACTCATGCAGCAGTTGACCTGTGGACTATTGTTCACAGGTTAAAGAACATCTTCAGACGAGCAGATACAACCTTGGGGACGTAGAAAGGGTAAAGGAGTCGAGAAGAAAGAAACTAATACAGGAAGAGAAGAGGTGAAGAGAAAGGTGGTGAAGAGAAAGGTGGAGGAGATAATGGTGGTGGCGAGAATGTTAATCGGAAAAAAGATATCTCTATTGGTGGAGGTGTGGGCCGAGGAGGGCTGAGATTGAACTAGGACAGAGAGACCTTGAGAAGGCTTCTTTGAGAAAGGAAAGTTGCTCACTTGGCAACACTAATGGTGTGGAGGTGACCTTTTTTAGCAATTAAAAATGTTGATTGTTAGCTTGTGGCTTATACAGTAGGAGCTAGCTGAATTATATCATGCCATTCCATGATCCAAACCCCTTATCCTATTTAGGGGTGCTGGAGCCAATCCCAGCTGACATTGGGCAAAGGCAGGGTTCACCTGGACAGGTGTCCAGTCTATCTCAGGGTCATACAGAGAATGACAACTATTCACTCTCACACCTATACATGCTATTTGGAATCTCCAATTAACCTGAGCTGCATGTCTTTGGACTGTGGAGGAAGAAAACCTGTGAGGTGACTCTGCTAGCCACTACACCACCGTGTGACCCAGAGTTATATCATGTGTGACTTTAAATATCACTTGAACCTCTGAAAAATGCACTTTTTTGTGAATAAAAAGAAAGAAAGAAGAAAGACAGTGCAAAAAGCAGGCTTATCCCCAATTTCCCTGGATCATTTTGCAGATAGAACGTTTTATACCAATGTTGATTGTCGATATTCCTGGCAACAAAAGTGAGCTTTTTGTCATTAAAAAAAAGTTAAAAATGCAAAACCCATCTATTTGATTTTATACATTTTATTCCATCATTATTACAATACACGTGTATTCAAGAAAAGTCAGAATCAGGGAAACATATTATACATAATGCCGGAGTAATGCAAATGTCAGAACCACAATGTTAAATGGTGTGGTCTAAGACAGTCCTAAAGTAAAGCCTGATGCTGCATTCCCACCGAAAGCGTTGTGAATGTTTTGCACGAGCAGCTTACATGCAAAATCAAAACACAGATGCAAATGGGTGTGAACAACATGAATTTCCGCCAGGCGCGAATGATGTGTTGTGAAAGAATTCACCTCATTCGCCCAAGTTGAAATTTGCCGACTCTGGAGAAAGATTTCCGTGATGCTAAGTTGCGAAAGCCAATCAGTGTTGAGATCACCGTCATCACTGCCGTCCTGCCGTTGCTGAATCAAACTGCTGCTGGTCCGCCTGGAGTAGCGCTGGAGGAGTCAGAGCTGTGAGCGGCATAAGCCAAACTTTATTCAACAATCATATCAATCATCTGGTCCCGTATCATGACCATCTCCTCGAGTGTGAACGTTGTGGCAGACCAGGGAGGAAGACGGAGCACAGGGGGAGGATCCCCAGGCTCCGGTTGGGGGAGGTGATCGACGACAGGTACTTCCCAGTGCAGGCACTACAGCCAATGGGAAACTGGCACTGGACGCACCTGCCAGCAATCCCCAATTAGGGAAGTATATCTGCAGCTGGGAAGCCGGGAGAGGGAGAAGAGAAGTGCGACAGGAGGCGACAAGAGGCCAAAAGAGGCCAAGGAACCCCAAGGAACCCCAAGGAACCCCAAGGAACCCCAAGGAACCCCAAGGAACCCCAAGGAACCCCAAGGAACCCCAAGGAACCCCAAGGAACCCCAAGAGAGGAGCCGCATCAGAAGGGAGGTAAAACGCATACTCACCTCTCGGCTCTGCTCTGATTTTAGGAAGGAGGGCTCGGCCCCACTACGGAGTGAGCCGACGGACCCCGGACGGGAAGAGCTTTGAGTTGGATTTATCCCATCCCCCGATTCCCCACGTTTTGACATTAAAGTACTCTTTTTGTTAAACTCATATCTATCGTGTTGTCTCCTATTTTACTCCTGAACCTTGCCATCTCACCCCTGGTTGCCACAACGTGTACCACTCATTTCTAAGCTACTTTGTCAAGGACGATCTTTCTTTACTGTGAGAGAAATTTGCACAGACGAAAGATTGTTTGCATGTAAACTATTGTAATGCAGCTGCTTCCCTCTCCGCTTGTCGTCATGTTTTTACAATCTTCAAAGTTTTATTCATCATCGTAATTTGGCAAAAATATTGTAATTGTCTCAAAGCCAAGGCTTTGTTTCTTTAAAATCAGATGATAACACGCCACCACGAGTCCATTCTTTGTTACTAGCCTATCCTTAATGTTTCAGGGAGATACAGGGAGGGGGAGTGGCAGATGACAGGTTTGCTCCAAGCTTTTGATCGTGTTTATACAAGCTTCCAACATGCATTTATCATCTGAATTTGACAAGAGTTGTATCTTCTCCCCAAATGACCCAAAACATATAATGTTGACAAACATCCACGTTTATCAAGAAATCAGCCATTGGAACATATGCCTGATTTTGATAGAGAATATCGCCGAATTTATAATATGAGTAGATGAAATCAAGCATTCTGATTGGTTGAGAGTGAGTCACGGGGTGTACTTTATTGAGTCATAACTTTAGTTTATTAAGTTTAAACAGGTTACGTTTTTTTAACCTAACTGTGTTGTACCCAGAGCCTACGAAGCATTTATGATTGATTTAGAAGGTTTAAATTAAATATTTTATTAAAAGCAACTTTAAAAAAAAAAAAAAACTCCGTCCCAACCCTCACCTATGGTCTCAAACTTTGTGTCGTGACCGAAAGAACGAGGTCTCGGATACGAGCGTCCAGCAGGCCTGGGTCAGCGGACGAAAATGGATGGATTAAAATGAGCAATGTGAATGACATGGTGCGAGATCTAGCTAGGCTAACAAACATGACGTTCCCAATGTTGTTTGTCTTTTGCATAGCAACAGCCACACGTACGGGACTATTTTCTCTCGGCTCCTTGGTTGGTGGATACAACTATGTTGTGCTGAAAGGCAGCTTACTATTTACTTTTTATAATGTCGCTGGCCGTATTATAAAAGCAATAAGGTACTCGAGGCATCGTCATAGTGACAGTCACACTTTACTGGTTAATGACAGTTGGCTGGTTTGCATTTTTTTCTGCCAAAAAGTATTGCAAGTTGAGTTCAATTGTTGCAGATTTAGGTTCAGTAACTGCGGAAAAAAAAATATTACAAGTGAGAGATTGACACTTCAGTTAAATATCTGGCAGTATCTTGCTGTATTGGCACAGTACTATAGTGCTGGTGCTGCATGCACGATAGAGGTAGATACACTTGTATCAAAGAGCTAAAGACAGAGAGCATGTTAGTGAGGCGTAGTGATGAAATTCAGACAATTATGAGCTGCCAGATCTGTAGTTCTTAGAAACTTCACAATCTCTGATATTAATATACTTTGGTACCATGACATTTGTGAATACTAGTTTCTGATTGGATGCACTGTGTTCATTTATTCCTGATAATAGACAGTCTGGTCCCATTAAATGGAAGAAATACAATTGAATATATTATTTACAACAATTACTTTAATCCTTCAGTGTCCCGTCCTCTGAACACACAAGCTACCATTAGTATGTGACACTGTCTCTCTGAACTTACTGACACACCTGCCCTGTATTAAGCTCATCAAGAAGTCGTGAAACATTGCTCTGGTACTGGGGACAATGGCACGGCTGGATATCTGGCCAGTCTTGTTGTTAAGCATACTGGCAGCCTGTATTTACTGTTTGTCAACCGCACATAATGTTACTGACGACTCTTGGAAGCATAGCGTTAGCCCTGACGGCTGCATAGCTAGCCTGTCATGTTGTCCAACAGACTGTCAAAGTATATTCAAAACGTTGAATCTTACTAGCATAAAGCTGTTTCAAAGAGCCAATCTTTTCTTTTCTCCAAGATCACCTGAGATGCTACTCTTCCACAGCTATAAAGGTTGTCAGAAAACCCACTGCTCATTAGTAGAGTCCATTAAGTCCATGCACTTAATAGATATGAGGTTTCCTCATTAGGCCAATTCTTTTCTGGTTTCTTCTCTTGTTTGTGCTTTGACCGTCTTTATCCCACTCAGAACTCAGAGCTCTCATTCCGAGTCAACAGACATGTTACAAATGTTTAGATTGAGGGAGAGTTACACTCACCGGCAATATCTCTATCTCTGAATGAACGAAATAGATGCTCCAAAAAATGTCCGGGGATCATTACATTTTTAAGTTTTCTTCAGCATCAAAATACATAAGTGATAATTGTACAGCCATGGGTACATTGCAAAAAGGAACTACTCATAAATCATGCATATATATGAACCAACATTAAAATGAAATTAGGCAACATTCCAATAAAACTGGGCTCAACTTAAATGAAGTTGTAGGCTACAGTTTAACTCCCTGAATCCATGGCAGTCATTGGCTATAGCCCTGTCTAGCTCTGCTACTCTTTGCAAGGTTTCTCTACACTTTGTGTAGTGTTCACCATACATTGGTTTTTAAAAGTGAGGAGGATGCAGGTCATATTCATGCAGTTCTCTGACTGTTTTTTTCTTCTTTCTGCTTTCTTTTTTTTGTTTTTATTTTCTATTGAATGAGATATAATATCACGTTACTCAGACTACCACAAATAAAGCAGTAACTTCCTCTACCTCCGCATAGACTTTAGTGAATTAAGCGAAGTGAAGTAATAAAGGTACAGAGGGCATCTCTGCAAACCACCAATGAATAAATGCAACACTGGGCTGTACATTGTTGTAAAACACACTTCTTTTTTAAGGCCCCTACCAGCAGGGGGCCATTAAGAGCAGTGAGTGAGGAGTCAGCAGGCAGTTAATGCCAGTATAAAACAGTCAATTAAAGGCGTTTTGAGAAAGTGTGAGTATGTCCATGGACAGACAAAGAGGTGCACACACAGTAATACAAGCACACACACACAAGCGATTGCTCAGTTCTCCTGGCAGATGTATTTATAATATTAAGGAATTAAAAAGCCCTTAAAGAAAGACTGCGCAGCCTTTAAATATTCACACATTGTAGTGTAATGTTGTAGCAGAACAAAACACAGCCATACATTTAGATGATATGCGAGGAATAAGCCACATAGATTCCTGAGAGTGGCCCGATATCTGATCTCATGGTATGAGCCAATGTGGATTTAGACAGAGATATTTAGACAGAACAACTGAAGATTCCGGTTTCTCTCTGTGTCAGTGTGTCTGTCAACAAAGCAATGATCCGTTTGGATTTCTGCAATGCCACAGCCATGTTCATGTTCCTGCATTCTCAGCATGTTTTCCCGCATGGGCATGATGAGCTGGGCAGGCTGATGACAATAGAGAACGAGAGGCAGGGAAACTCCGTCTGCTCCAAAAGGCAATGAGCTATTGGAGCCCCGCAGAGTTCAATCAATAGCATGTGTATGGCAATCTGCTCGCACTGTTTGTGCCCAAATACTGCTGCTCTCACTCTACCGTCTTGTGTTGTAATGTCAGGGGATCAGAGATGAAGTTTACTTACTTTTGAAGAGTTTTTCCAAACAAAAATGTTGATGTTTGACAAGATTGCTTGTGTCTTGTTGGTTCTTTATGTTCATGCTTTTTCAATAATTAATTCACAAACAATGTTTCTTTCCGGCAAGCACACAAATGAGACGTTGATTACAGTCAGCAAAAGCCTCATATTTCTATACAACCTTTATTTGCACTTCATAAAAGTCTCAAGAATCACATATGTACATATACATGTGGTTCGGCAAATTATTAGTAATTCATATTGCGTAATTAGAACGTGCTAATGTATTTCCCTGCCTTCTTTGAATGATATAACATCCATGCTATTCAGTTAAAAAAGCTTAGTAGAGGATCAATAGAGAAATGCAATATGGTTGCTCCGAATGGAAAGCTTCCCATCGTGAATGATTAACAGGGACAATTGTGTATCTTTCTTATTTCTTTGAAAAAATAAATTCAACCTTCCAACAATCCTTTTTGATTGTGGATCTGGGCCATGATGGTCTTAGGCCAAGACATATTATTGCTGGTCAATTAATCTGTACAGTGTGAGACTAAAAGTCTCAGCTTCTGGTCTAAAAAAAAGGCAGAATAAAACCTGATCATACAAAGTTAACTAAAAAATACGGCCTCGCAGTCGTATAATATAATCATAGCTAGTAGACATTCGTGTGAAATTGTCATATTTAGCATAGGAATTTTTGAGTTATGGCCAAAGATGTGTTTTGTGAGGTGACCTTGACCTTTGCCACACATTTGTGTCAGGTCATCCTTGAGTGCAAGTGAATATTTTTGCCACATTTGAATAAACTTATTCAAGGCATTCACAAGATATCCTGAGAATGAGATGAACATAAGGGCAATGGTGACCTTGGCCTCGACCCACAAAACCTAATCAGTTCATCCTTCCGTCCAGGGGAATATGTATTCTGAGGAAATTCCCTCCAGGCGTTCCTGAGAATGGACCGGACAGACGGAGAGACATACGGACAGACTAACCGAAAACATGCTTCTGGCCGACGCGGAGGAATAATAAAAATGCAAAGTGTTGCTTAATCCCTCCAGTTTGATCTGGGTCTGTCTGAGGGTCTCTTCACTGTTGTTTTGCCAAGAGAACTACTAGTAGGCTAACTTATCAGATGCCTGAACCACCTCGGCTGCGTGAGCTCCTAGATGTGATGGAAACTCATGTCTGCCTTTAGTATTTCCAATCTCATTCATTTGGTCACTCCCCAAAGCGTATTACCCAATGTGAGAGTTTAGTTATCTGGTAAATGGTTAGCTTTGCCTACAGGCCCAGCTCAAATCATGCTTGTGTTGATTGCACACCAATCCCCCCGTTGACCCTGAGACATTTCTCCTGCTTTATTATGGGGGTCACCTCCCTCTCAATACAGAGAGATAGCATGATGCAAAGGGATACCATGAATCCAGATGGGAAATATAACCAAAGAGGGTCAAGGAATATATTTATGTGTTTAGGTATCTGTTTGCACATGTCACCTCCAAAAGACCAAACACAGTTATCTTTATGTGAAAGATAAAGCTGTAATGAGTATGTGGTTCATTGCTTTATTGAAGCACCTGTCGGTGTCTTCCTGCTGTTATAAATTGAGAGAAGGCCAAAAAGCGCACATTGTGAGATTCACAATCTTAAAAAAAAAAACACTGCCAAAGGTCACATCAGCCAGGTGTATCACAAATCAGTAGTAATGGCAATGAGAATGCTAAAAATAATTATATTCATCTATTGAAAGACTTGTGGAGGTATTTATAGGATTAAGCTGTTATTATTGTTTACATTAAAATGTAGTTTATTTTAGTGCTTTTGTAGTTAGTAAGGACATTGTGGTCACTTAGCACATGTGACACTTTGGAACACCAGTAGATGTTAGATTGTACATTAAGTTAGAGTTGTATTATGCAGTAACTAACTGCAATAGATCCCCACAGTGTCTCAAACAAGCAGAACCTCTGGTACATGAATGCTTGGATTTAAACATGTTGCTGCTCATAGGCTATAATTCTTAATGTAAAATGTATGGCACTCCAAAATTGGCACCTGGCCAGAAGGAACACTGTAAATAAACGCAATTAACCTTAGCTGCATTGTTATGGCAACAGTCCCTGACAGAGATAATGTCAAATATAAATGAAAGGGGAAGAAATGTTCATGAAGATGAGGGGAGCACATTTACTACTAACTTAAATGGACCATTAGAACCATTGGACTTTATGCTCAGTCAAGACTCACCTTTTTACACATTCCAGCTCTGATGCCCTCGAGGAACATCCGTTTCAGCAAACCACCAGGGCATATTTCCTGGAGGACTGCCGATGATAATTCGGGGATGATACAGGCCAGTGGGTAGTTCCTGGACGACTGCAGCTTCTGTTTGTTACATGACAGCAGACAATTCCTTGGCGACTGTCTTTTGTGCTTGTGTATGCAGCAAGGCTGTGGAGCCTGGAGATAATATGTATCTTAAGGAAGTTACAATTCAATATATTGGGATACTTTAAGCGAGGCGATATATTGACATTTTTAGAAATCCTAATTTTATTAAAAGAGTGAGAGAACCCTCCCCAGAATAAAAATGGGAAACATGGGGATTTGCATTTTGCATTTATATCATTTCCTGTTACATCCAACGTCAAAGCACCATTTGTACAAGCTAAGCTACTGTCTGTGATCTTTGCATGCAAGCTATTAATACATAAAGACAGTGTTTTTGAGACATAAAATAGTATTAAAACAAGTATTACAATACTCATCTGGATCAATATTTTTCAACACCCTTAGTATGAAGGGTATGAAGAAAATGATGTTGCCATTTGTTTGTTGAGCGCTGCAGTCTTTTTTACAAATGGGGCAGCATATCTTCCAGTTTTTCTACAGATATATATCTGATGGTGAGAAGACACTGTTGTCAATTTTCAATCTTGTCAATCTTCTTTGCTTAGAACCTTGAGTGAGAAAGAAAGGATACCCAGTGACTCATTGATCCATGTCCTTATGGCGTATGCACATGGCAAGTCCATAAGCAGACTGGCACTCACATTGCATCTATGTTTGAGAAAAGTTCAACGATTTCTCTGTGAATTATGAATATTGGAATATCCGGTTTCCAGTTTGGGCTTGGCTAAGCATGACTGCTAAAATTCCAAATCCATGTCATTACAAAACCTGCATGAGATTATTCCTCAAGAAGTAGTCAAGAGTGTAGTGTGAATAAGAGAGAGAGAGAGAGAGAGAGAGAGAGAGAGAGAGAGAGAGAGAGAGAGAGAGAGAGAGAGAGAGAGAGAGAGAGAGAGAGAGAGAGAGAGAGAGAGAGAGAGAGAGAGAGAGAGAGAGAGAGAGAGAGAGAGAGGCTGACACACAATTTTCAAGGACATTCCTGAACAATTAACTTGCGGTTTTTGCTATCTACCCCATTAGTCTTGGGGGTTTGGAAACAGCCATTGATTTTGGATGTCAGCCACTCTCATTTTATGGAAATTGCACTAAATGGCAGGGAAACAAAAACAAATTGAATTTTCTGTGCTGTTACTTGTAATGTGAAATTAGATATGTGGCCATGTGTGACTGAACAAGCCAGCCACAGAGACAGAAAGAGCAATGGTGCAGTATGGGTAGGCTGCATGCCATATACATTTTGTTAAGTGCTATTGCTGAAGGGAAAATGTATCTGTAAGGTATAACAGTTAAGCGCAGGTACACAATTTAATCATTTATGGGTATGTTAGTGTTTTTGATACCTATATGTACTTACCAAGACGTATTTGAAGCTGACATACAATGCTGTACAATTCCAGTTGGAGTGGCAGTTTCCAACATAATATAAATGTGTCTCCTCGAAGACAAAGCCGCTGAATACTGAACATCATTTATACTATGTTGGAAACTGCCACTCCAACTGATGGGTAAAAACAGTCTGGTTAGTTGTGCCATTAAAGAGTGACCACATCCAGGGGGAATGAATCTGCAAACCAGTGATGACATGTTGTACCTTTTTTATTGAATATAGCTTGAACGCACCATGATGCAAATTAATGCACCCTCCGTACGTGACCATGGTTATTCGGCCGAGCAGGACGATGCTGCCCATTAGCTACTAATAATCTCCCATTGCTAAGAAATGTGTGAGTCCCACAGTGAGTTGAGACGAATGTGTTCCAGCTGTGGTGCCATTACTGCAGTGGGAGGTCGTAGTGGCTCAGTGTCTGCTAACAGGGATTTTCAGTCAATTATTTAAACATTACACCATTTTAAAATTGAAATCTCCAAGGGATCTGTTGTTTTATTTTATCCATATAGGCAACGTGCTTAGTGACATTTAAAGAACACAAATGGTTTGTGGCGGGAGGTTGAGGACAGTAGGTGAGGTTTGGGGAACCCTGCGCAAACAGCTATTTGTGTCTCGATACCTCCTCTGTATTTGTTTTAAGACATCTTTAGAGAAGCATGTGAAGCCATTTTGTTTTTGTTTTTAAAGATATTTAGCCAGGCCTAGTTTGTGATATTGATTTCTCTTTGTTTGGCACGACCATGTGTCTCATGCTCTCTCAGTTTGATTGAGAACCTTTTTGTTTCAATATACTGAAGTTAAAATAAATCTTTTTGAATGGTTACTTCTTTTTCATATTCTTTGCTTATTGTGTGTTTATCCTTACTTATTCCTTAGATTAGACAAAAGGGGACGTAACACAGGGCATTGTAATGGACTGTACTTGTATGGCACCTTTCTAGTCTTCTGACCTCTCAAAGGGTTTTCACACGTCTTCACACGCCGATGGGCTAACTAACATTCATACAACGTGCATACACGGTAGGCACAGCGACAGGATGACTTTGGGGTTAAGTGTTTTGCCCAAGAACACGTCGCCATGGTCTACTAGAGCCGGGGATCGAACCACCGCGAGTTTGATTGACACCTTTTGGGCCAAACAACGTTTTTAAAAGTCAGTAAACAATGTTTGGATTATCCAGGGCTCACAGTAATCCAGAAATATTTGAGGGTAAAGTCTAAATCAAGTCTCACGTTTCTTCAGGTTGTAATGAATGTTTTATAGTCGACTGTATGCCATCTGGACGGCTATCTCTGGATAGATATATCGAAGGAATTCAAATGAAATCAGGGTGCTGTATTACCATCATCACTACGTTATCCATAAGCAAACTCTATTAGTGTTTTCATAAACTGGAATGTGGTCACAGTGGATTGAAAAATTGACCCGTCTAGCAGTGCATTCAGTGCATGTAAGGCAGACAGCTGTAGCGATAGTGTTTCTTTTGTTTTTACAAAAAAATATTATTTGAATAGCTGTTTTTTTTGTTGTACAGCTGTAATATAATACCAGCCTGTGTATATGTGTGTGGTTATACTGCGGCAGCCGGGTGTTGTCAGACACTAATGCAGTACACACAGTGAGCGGCCCTGTGTGTACCAGCTCTACACAAAGCGCAGCACATTTATCAACATGTGTCCTGCTGCTTTCACATGCTGCAGGGGTTTCATGACCCAACAGAAGAGTTGTATCCCATATAAAGCAGCTGAGGACAGCAGGCTGTAGGAGTCAACCACTTCATTCTCAGATCAGACTACTTTACTGACTTTATGGTTGCACACACACACACACACACACACACACACACACACACACACACACACACACACACACACACACACACACACACACACACACACACACACACACACACACACAAATTAGGATTTGTAATCCATCCCTTTAAGGGTGGGTTCTGTCATGATCCTTGTTTTGGTTGAGTTTGATTCTCGTTTTATTTTGAAAAGCACTGTCTCTTGAGTCCCGTGTTTTATTTTACTTCTTGTCTTTGTGGTCTTCCCTTCTTTTTTCTGTACAGCATCTGTGTTGGTCACATCTCGTCCTGTTCCATAGTAAAGTGTATTTCTTGTCATTTCAGTATTTCCTGTTTCATTGTGTCATTCACCTCTCCCTCTCGTTGCAGATCTATTCTTTTGACATGTCTAGTTAGATAGTCTCTTATCATACATGCATCATGTGTGTCAGTTTCTTAAGCTGTGTGTTGAGGTGCAAAGCTTTGTCTTCCAGTCAAAGATTTTCTCTGGTTATTTTGTTTACTGTGAATGATTAGAAGTTATGGAAGGAAACCTTACCGCTTAGAATTATGTTTTTATATTTATTTAATTTGGCAACAAGTCCATTTCACACCACATCCAAGCACACATTTAATAACAGAATACACACATGTAATTATAGTCAGAGCTATCGTGGCCTAGATGAAGCACTGATCTTATAAATTGGTCAATTCACACAGACGGTTATTTCTTGCCAGCTGCCCCTTCTGCATTTGGCAGTTTCAACTCTGTTACTTTCAGTCTGAAGTATGTGTTTAACTTCTTATTTCTATAATAGTTTTCTCTTTATTTGCATGTGCCGCTCTGCTGATGACAGACTTGTACCTATCTTTGATGTGAATGCAGAGCAGCAGCCAACAGACTTCTTTCAAACTCAAAAACAAGAGGCGATGCAATGTTATACAAGCACTGGGCTCGTCGTTGTATAAATCCATAACGGCGTCAAAATGTTTACACCCCACTGTGCCGAGGGTCGGCAATGCTCTCGGCTGTGCATCACTAGGGGCCCCTACCAGCCCGGGGCCGTTTAAGAGTGGTGACTGAGGAGTAAGCAGGGAGTCAGAGGTAGTATAAAACTGGTAATAAAAGGTGTTTGGAGAGCGCTGCAACCATAAGGTCTGGGGGTCAGTGGTAGAGTAGGGTCCTCCATCAATCAGAAGTTCGGCGGTTCGATCCCCGTCTCTGCTAATGTCGATGTGTCCTCGGCCAAGACACTTAACCGCAAATTGCTTTGGGACCTGTGCCTGCAGTGTATGAATGTTGTCCTGATGGGCAGGTGGAACCTTAGCTCCTTCCATCAGTGAATGATGTCATGTTGTATGAAAGTGCTTTAAGTGGTTAGAAGACTAGAACAGATCTATACAAGTACAGTCTATTTACCATGGTAACATGCAGCCATAAATATATACCCACCATATTATGCCGAATGAGAGATTAGCTGTGGACATGAACAGAGGTGCACTCTGAAGCACGGCTTCACAGCCTCACTCAGTCACACACAGCTCAGATCACATATATTGGAGATAATTAATAACATTAATTATGGCATAGTTCCATTTAGGTGGGCCAGGACCCTGACATTGTACATGCTGGGCCACTGGAATGGCTGTAGAATGGGACCATCATTATTGTCAGCAACACCTGTGGTTACCCTGCAATAAGCCAACAGAAAGCTCTACAGCCAGCAACAGCATCTGTCACATTCAAACCCTGATAAAACATAATAAATGAAACAAAACCAATTGATACAATAAGAACAAAAATAAAAAATACTGACTATTTAATAAATACATAAAGTAATTAATACATTAATAATATAACTAAATATAGCAACAAACCAATACAAAAATCACAAAAGCCAAACAAAAGGTGATTTGAAATAGATGACTCATTTTACGAGCCTTATGTCTTCAGGCAGTCGTTCCAAAGCTGAGGAGCACTGATGGCAGAAGCACAATCACATTTAGTTTTCAGCCAGAAGGGCTTATCTTACTGTTAGCCTATGTGTTTATCTTCCAAATTAAAGTGCCCAATACCTGATTGTTTGACTTGTCTTGTTAGACTTTGGACGTTGCCGGAAGTTTGTTACATTCCTGCATCGCATTCCTGCGTCAGCAAGCATTGCAACCAATAGCAATGATATGGAACTGGAAGTCAGCACGCTTGGTTTCATTTCAAATCAAATATGCACGAGTAGATTTTTGTTTTTTCCCCATTACACTGGTGCTGGTTTGCTTTAAATCACATGTGTCAAACTCAAGGCCCGCGGGCCAGATGTGGCCCGCCACGTCATTTTATGTGGCCCGCGACGGCTTGGAAGGCATGATCACCACCGTGGACCCGTTTCAGTCTGTCGCGGATCCGTTTTCGGTTCGTCGCGGACCCGTTTTCAGTGGGTTGCGGACCCGTTTTCGGTGGGTTGCGGACCCGTTTTCAGTGGGTTGCGGACCCGTTTTCAGTGGGTTGCGGACCCGTTTTCAGTGGGTTGCGGACCCGTTTTCAGTGGGTTGCGGACCCGTTTTCAGTGGGTTGCGGACCCGTTTTCGGTTCGTCGCGGACCCGTTTTCGGTGGGTTGCGGACCCGTTTTCGGTTCGTCGCGGACCCGTTTTCAGTGGGTTGCGGACCCGTTTTCAGTGGGTTGCGGACCCGTTTTCGGTTCGTCGCGGACTCGTTTTCAGTGGGTTGCGGACCTTTGCATGGGCAATATAAAAATCCTGTGATTTTATTTTGAAGGGAATATTGAATGCAGCAGAGTGTGTCTATTCACACTCCTCAGTGCTGCGTTCACAACACACTTGCATGAGTTTACACACCGCACCATTTGTGATAGTTCACTTCATTCCCGACCTTTTTATTATGTTTGTGCATGAAAGCACTGCTGAGTCTGTTAAAAAAGGCTGAAGTTATAAAATTATTATGTGTGTTGTATTACTTTGTGTCCTTAAGATGCACTTTTGGGTTTTTAATTGAGTGTAAAAGGGAATATTTCAAACTAGTTTTTTTGTGTTGGCATGTGAGATTCTGTACCATTTCAGGCTCAAACTGCACCATCTTTTCATTAAATCCATTTGAGAAGTTGAGCATGTTCCTTGCTTTGGATCTCGGGTCATTCAGGGGTGATGGTGCAGCCAGACCAGTAGAACCACTGCCCCAGACCACATGCATGTTCTTATTGGCTAGTTATGTCCTTCTCAACTGTGACAAAAAAAGCTTTGAACAAAGTTAATATAACAACGATTGTTTGATCTTTGTTATTTTCTTCTGTTTTAAGTTTGATCTTTGATAGAATAATGTGGGTTTATATATATATATATATATATATATATATATAAATAAATGCATGTACAATATTTTTACACTTGAATAAACAATACAAAGACAGTTATTTAACAATATGTTCAGTAGTAGTTAAATTTATACAGTGTTACAACCGGCCCTTTGAGGGCAACCATGATGCTGAAGTGGCCCGCGGTGAAAATGAGTTTGACACCCCTGCTTTAAATGATGAGTAAACGGTAAATGGACTGACTTGGATCTTTTCTAGTCTTGCGACCACTTAAATACACATATTCATATACATGTCATCATTCATCCATATTCATACACTAATGGGAGGAGCTACCATGCAAGGTGCCACCTGCTCATCAGGACTATTATTCACACACAAAATCATACACCGTAGGCACAGCTACAGGCTATTTTGGCCTAGATATTTTGCCCAAGGACACATCGACCTGGGCTAGTGGAGCCGGGGATCGAACCACCGATCGTCTGATTAAAGGACAACCCTGCTATCACTGAACCACAGTTGCCACAGTAACTGAAGATGGTTGTTCTACAGCTTTACTCGGGCTCACATTGTGCGAGTGCAGGCTTATTGAGGAGCATGTGTGTGTATGTGCGTGCGTGCGTGTGTGTGTGTGTGCATGGATGTAATATTTACATCAGCCTGTCTTGCCAGACATGAGGAAGCCAAGCTGGTGATGTCAGTTCTTGCCCCAGGGGCCTCCGGGCCCTCCTCAGACGTTCAGCGCTCTGACTGAGGCTGCAGGAGCTCTGCCACTCACTGGCCCAATTCTGTCTCTCCATCTTCCTTTTCTGCTCTTGCCTGCCAGAATCTGCAATGCACGGATGAATATGCATCAATCCAAACATAATCACACATGCACAGATGAAATGCACATGTAACCAGGGTTACCCTACATTGTAATAAAAGCTGTTAAGATGAAAACATTGTCTCGTTATAAGTATGGTTTAAAATATGAAGATTATGTATTACACTTTAACTTTTTAAAATCTATTTAAAGAAGTTAAAATGTAATAAATAAATGAGATAATAAACTGCTAATTGTTTGAATAAAATCATAATATCAGAGCTACATTTCATTCAAGGTGGATATTAAATATAGAAACAAAAGACGACATTATTTCATGTATCAGTTATTAAATTAATGATTGGTTAAGTGGGCTACACATATGCATAGCTGTAGTAATTAGAAAACTATAAAGATAAGATTAACCTACATTTGTAATTTTGCTCACATCAGGTCATAAAAAGTGTTGGATTGGGTTTGGGACTGGAAAAGGCCAATTTAAAAAGAAAAAAACAGGAAGACTAATAAATAAACAAGCAATACAATAAAAAGATAATAGATACCTAAATGCTAACCGTGAATATAGTCCCTCTGTATTGTCATTATTTCTGTGACATTACAGTTCCAATGAGGAAGTGTGAACTCATGTTGGAAAACCAAATATCAGGGATGTATCCAGTTTAATACGCAGGGATTGTTGGCCTTTTCAGACAGTTTTAATCAAGAATAATTTAAAATTACATGTTGATGGATTAAAAAAATGCTGGTGATGTAACAAGACAATCCATAGTGTACGATAATGTGACCGTTTATTATAAGAGATCAAATTCCAAATTAATGTTAGGAACTCTATAGTCAACTTCTGTTTGATGTGTAAACAGGCACATTATTGGTGGCCCTCGGGGTTCAACAATACATTTTTCCCTGAACTCCTTATTGTCATTTAAAATTCACAATTTGTTTGATAGACTGACAAGCATCACCATCCTTATGTCCCTTAATTAATAACCAGTTAAAAACAAGGTGTTTCAATGAGCATGCACATGCTGAAATTGCGACACACACAAAAAAATCTGAATGCCGGTGATCAATCTTGCCCTTTTATAGAGGAAAACACTGTGAGGAAGGTGTGTCAGCCTCAGTAACCGGGGTAGTGAGGTGTCCATACATCAGAGGCAGCTGTCAGCCCCTGTGTCAGTCAGTGGCAGTGTTAAGAACGATCCATCCATATGCAACCTTTCTTAGCTGCTGGTTGACGCGTCAGTCCAGCTCAACAAGGCTTTTCTCAATGCTGCCAGTCTAATGAAAGCCTGAAATAACTCCTGACCAAACAAATACGGACTGTTAACATTGAAAGGACAGATCCATAATCAAGAGATGGTCAGATGGAAGTTGTAAATTGTTATCATTTAGACTAAGCAGTATATATATATATATATATATTATATAAACTAAGCTGTATATATATACACTGCTTAGTTTTACACAATATATACAGTACTGTGCAAAAGTTTTAGGCAGGTGTGAAAAAATGCTGTAAACTAAGAATGCTTTCAAAAATAGAAGTGCTAACAGTTTATTTTCATCAATTAACAAAATGCAAAGTGAGCGAACAAAAGAAAAATCTAAATCAATTGATGAAATTAAACTGTTAGCACTTCTATTTTTGAAAGCATTCTTAGTTTAGAGCATTTTTTCACACCTGCCTAAAACTTTTGCACAGTACTGTATATAAAATGATATATATGTAAAATTGTTATCCATCTAACAATTGTATTGTAACAATTGTACAAGGCATTGATATGGTTTATTGTATCAATACATCTTAATGTATCTCTCATCCATCCATCATCTGAACCGCTTATCCTGTTTTAGGGTCGCAGGGCGCTGGAGCCGATCCCAGCTGTCATTGGGCGAAGGCAGGGTACACCCTGGACAAGTCGGCAGTCTATCACAGGGCACATATATAGACAGACAACAATCAGGCTCACATTCACATCTATGGGCAATAGGTCCAATTAATCTAAGCTGCATGTCTTTGGAATGTGGGAGGAAGCCGGAGAACCCAGAGAGAACCATGCTGACACGGGAAGAACAATCAAACTCCACACAGAAGGCCCGCCCAGCCCGGGATCCAAACCCTCTTGCTGTGAGGCGACAGTGTTAGCCACTACACCACCGTGCAGCTCCATGTATCTGATAATTGTCAAGCACAAAGTAATCCAGTGGTAGTGGTCCATCTTTCTATGGCACTGGCAGCCATTTCTCTTTTCACAAATATTTCCATCCTCTGTTCCTCCATCACCGTCTGGTACGCTGCAGCCACTGCCAAGGGCAAGGGCATCATTCGCTCTGCTGAGAGGTTGATTGGCTGCAATCTGCCGTCCCTCCAGGACTTGTTCACTTCAAGGACCCTGAAGCGGGCGAGGAAGATTGTAGCTGACCTCTCTCACTCTGGACACAAACGGTTCGTGTCCCTTCCATCTGGTAGGAAGGAGGCTTCGGTCCATCTGGACCAAGACCTCACGCCACACAAACAGTTTCTTTACGTCGGCAATTAGGCTCCTCAACAGAGCCCGGGTCCCCCACTGACTGACTGTCATCCCCAGGACAATTTCCTACTGGTCATTCCCCTGCACATCCCTTCATACTTCATATTTAAATACACTTGTTACTTTCACATTACACTTACATTTCACTTATCTAAAGAACTGTTATCTGTTAATCTGTGCACTTTATTTAAATTGTTCTGATTCTGACCTGGTGTCCTCAAGATTGCCAAAGTTTGATGACCTGCACTAGCAAGCTTGGAGAGAGACCTTCATCAACACAATTGAAAACCTTGAGTCAACAAGTGAAAAAAGATGGATTTGCTGATCAAATGGCTGGGTAAGGATTCAAGTGAGCTGGTGTGACAAGTTGTAAAATATTCATTTTATGGTCTGTTATGCTAAAATCTATGATGTGGTTAAAAAGATTGTTGATAAATAACATGAATGATCATGTTATTTCGATCAGATTGATTGCTTTTGTCTCCGCCCACATACCTTGAGGGAAACCACGATCTTTTCCTCATTGCAGTAAAGTCCTTGCCGAGGAAAAAGCATGAAATCACTCTTGTGATTATTTATCCCCCTTTTCAGGGGTGTAACACAGGCATTTAGGATTAGGTATGTAAACTCCAAGAGCTGGCAGATTTACTGACATGTTACTTACTGATGTTGCCAAAAGAAATGGATACTTACCAGGGCTAGCTTACCTTGACACAACAAGGGTAGTGCAGCCAATTGTCGAGAAGCTGCCCTTGTATCACCAAGATAAGTGGCTGTCCCAGGGATGCAAACACAAAAGAAAACATGGTGTTGCCTTTCCCCCTCCTTGTTTTTTAAAGAATTAAGTGAAGCTGAAGAAAGAAATGACCCACCTCTTTAACCTTTCTCACTCCAACCTCTTAGAATGACAACCAGTCTCTGTATCTAATGATGATGATGATGATGATCATTGTGGGGCTGTGGGCGTGGTTAGCGCACCTGCGGCAGAGGAGAGAGAGAAACGCGCTCATTGGGATCAGCTGCAGCTTGTTAGCGAGCTGCAGCTGAAACCAATGGACGCGTGTGAGTGGGGCTATTTGAGCCTGGCAGGGAGAGTTGCGCGGAGGCTCAGAGCATGAGAGAAGTGCTGAAGTGTGAAATAAAGCCTGTTGAACCCGCAAGCAACGTGTCTGTCCTGTATGTCCGGAGCCATGGAACCCCGTGTAGGGAGAACCTTCGCCACAATCATATGCTCATTTTATGTACAGTGACCAAAAAAGAAAATCTTGACAGACTGTGCCCCATGTATAATAAACTCTGAAGAAATGCAGAGGGTTCATGAAAATTATCTTGGATGACAAAAATAAATTCTTCAAAGAGAACAATATTTGCTTTTGCTGCTGTGCTTCTATTACGCACCAGGCACAATCCTGTGAAACCCCCAGCAATGAACAGAGTGACGACAATAATCCCCTCACTGCTCTTCACTCTGGTCCTGCTCCTCAATACCCGCCAGGTTTTTCCCTTTCTCAGAGAACGGCGGATGAGAAGGTGGACACAAGGCAGCCAGATATCACATCGAAGTGGTGAAATCCTGCTCAATGATCTGCTTTGTGAATGTGTACCCTGTTAAGTTCAACACCTTGTGCGATCGCATGAAGAGAAGTCGAGGATTCAATTAGGGATATTTAAAAAGTATTTAATAAAAAGATGATGATGAACAGAAATAGTTCCCGGCCGAGGACGTCTCGCTTCAGGCAGTCCACAGTCCACTTTCAGTCGAGCTGTAAGCAGTTAGCTGTGTGTGATTCACGAGAAGGAACGTTCCGTCCTTTACACATTTTCCAGCTTTTAATTATCACATTTGCTGAGCTTAAGGCCTCTCCATTGGTTAGTTTCCCAGCATGCAAAATAACAACTAATAAAATAGCATGCTAATGGCTAAACCGCTTCACAGGGGCGGAGTCCTACTCAGGTAAACAGTCTGTGTCCTGTGCTTAACATAGTCCCTTCTTACGCCATGCTTGTTACAACTCCTCACCACCTGCAACCTCCATTTGTCTATGCCCTCCATCTTTAATGTATTCCATTCACACATATACCATTTCACAGTAACAAAAACCCACAGTGTCTTTCTACTATGCTACAATACACATCTTCATAATCTTAATTAATATTCCATATTAATTATTATTATCCTTCATAAGTATTGTAATTTAAAGATAGACATTATTTATATACGTGTGCAAGATAAAATAAACTATTACAACTCTACAACCCCAATGGCCATTACAACCTACAGAGATAATGGATGTCATTTTAGATGACCAGAGCAATGTGTCTTTAGCTAGATCAATTTGTGTTCAACATCAGATGAGCAGCAGTGACATACACACTCAAAACCTGTACAGTATCCCACTACCTGTTAGGTCCGGGCTGTGAGGACCGACGGGCTGGACCCAAAAGCAAAACAGACTTCAACAGCAGGAGTTCAGTGCCAATTTGTAACAACGTTTATTGTCTCTTTCAACACTCAAACAATGGCGGCTGAGTACTTCCCGTCCGGGATTCCGCTGGCGTGACTCGTGCTTCCGTGATGCGACTCCGTGGCTCGTGCTCGTGACTCCGTGGCTTGTGCTCGTGACTCGTGACTCCGTGGCTTGTGCTCGTGACTCGTGACTTCGTGGCTCGTACTCGTGGCTCGTACTCGTGACTCGTAACTCCGTGGCTCGTAACTCCGTCAGGCGGTCAATCGGTTCGACTGGCATACACGCAAGCATTTGTGGCAACCTCTCGACAATGCGGTCCAGGTGAGTGCCGGTCTTAAGCGTCTGGTAATGCCTGATGTCCTGCAGCTGTGCGCGGAGGCGCGCACTCCACCCGCCTGTCCGGCATTCACCTGATTAACAGAGATAGCGAGAGAGAGAAAAGGAGAGGGGAGAAAACTGTGCCCGCGTGCGCCCTTGATCCTCACACTACCTACACTTGAGTGTAATGAAATACCAAACAATATCAGAGATCCCAACACCAGAAGCTACGTACCACCACTATCACCTAAGACAGATAACAACTGAAATCCCACCTCTTATTCCGGGTATGGGTTTGTAAACAGCACAATGGCCCTCACTATGCACAATTTAGCTTAATAGGTAGTTAAAAAACGGTAGAGGGAGGACATTACAGCACATTTAGTGACATAATCTTGAGAGATTGTGTCGGGAGTAAGGTGTGAATGGACTCGTGTGGATCTGGGGTGGCCGCTGCGGACTGAAGGACTGCTGGTGTGTGTGACAAGGACTTTGCCCGTTGCCGTCACCTGTGCGAGTTCGTGGGTTTGCTACAAGGCCGAACTGTGAGTTTGACTTGCTGGTTCCTGCTCCGCTGAGGCGGAGCGATATGGGAGGCAGCACCGCACCGGTGTTACACAGGCCTGCACGTTTTTTGTTGTGTGTGAGTGTGTGTCCGCCAATTAGAATGTTACCTATTAGCCAATTAGTGTTAATTATTTGTAAATGAATGTGTTAAGGATTAGTTTTGAAAGTCTTGTTTCTTAGTTTGGAGAAGTCTGTTTTGTGTTGTTTGTATTACTGTCCCTTCGAAAGGGCAAATATTTAGTCAGTAAACACATTTATTTTTAACAGAAGGATGTTGTCTGTGGTCAGGTCTTTAACCTATAATGTGGTCAATCATTTAATATATAGTGTGGTGTAAATAAAGCCATAGCTAAATTGGAGAGGTTCTGTATTATTAACAGGGTAATATACATTCCACCCAATACAAGTAGACAAACAGTGAGTGCCATGAAAACCTGCATCCTTGAAAATGGAAGAGCAACTATCCTTACTCCATGTGAGAATCAGATATGAGTAATGGAAAGAACCCTCTCCTGCACAAACCCACACAAAGTGCATTGATGGTATTAACCTTGAAACTACTGTTTACTGTACAACATAATGGCAACAGAATGAGCGAGTAGGTTGAGGATCTAGCCTTCCTTCAGATCATGGACCGGGACTTGACACAAGACGACACTAACAGCTGGGTTTCTCTTCTCCCTTTCTGTCATCCACGGAGACATTTCCCCAACAATATGGACTATGCTCACAGCAGTCTGACGTCGCTGCGACAGATGTTACAGAAGAAGCATGGAATGAGAATCAGCATGCTGTGCTTACGCCATTCAAAAAAAGGTTAGAATGTTGGCATTTCCCTACCTTTGGAGTCTACCACCCTCAAAAACCAGACCAGATTTGAGTGGTGTTCGATTCCAGTGCACAAATGGAATCTCACTGTATGAGGTGTTGCTTTCTGGGCCAGACCTTAACAACAGTCTTATTGGAGTGCTTCTCAGATTCAGAAGAGTTGCAGTGACAGCAGATATATACAGCAAATGTTCTACTGTTTTGTGGTGTGCAAAGACTGAGAGACTGCTTCCGGTTCTTGTGATACCAGGAAAATTATCTCAACAAAGAAGTAGTGGAGCACATTTGCAAGTTCATGTTTTTGGGAACAGCCCATCACATGCAGTGACAATGTAAGGGCAGCAGAACATTAAGAGGAATGCTATGTCAGTGATGCAAGCAACTTTGTTGAGAGGGATTTTTTTTTTGATGATGGTCTTCGATCAATCGCAACCGAAGCTGAGGCCATTTATGTTATGGGTCGAACACAAGGCTGTACAAAATTGAACAGAAGTGATGAATGCATTTCCGGCAGATAAAATCAAAGACCTCAACCTCTCTGTAGACGACTTGCCTGTCCAATGGGGTCAACTGGAATATTATGTCTGACACTTTCACATTCCATGTACCTGAAGGCCAAAAACCATCCCCGCGCCGAGGCGTATTGTCAACAGTAAACAGGAACAAGAAACCCTGTGGATCAAACAGACTGTCACTATTGAAGGCAGACTGCTACTCAGAAAGACGTGTCCCATTCAGTATCTTGGGTCAAAAGCTCTCTGAGGCCAAATCTGAAGATTGGAGAAGATGGTATGAATTGCTGTCAGTACTATAAGAGGTACATATGTGGGACACAATATGCATCATTATCCACTTCCAGAGCTCAGAACACATATGTGTGTCTGTTCCAAATGAGCAGGGTCACCGTGAAGTAGGATGTGTCTTCGGTACGTCAAAGCTCGCTCCACAGCCTTAGTTGACGATCACCAGGTTAGAGTTATGTGCAGCTGTATTGGCTGTTGAGATTGCAGAGCTAGAGCTGAAAGTGGCTGCAACACAAATCTACACAGACAGCAGGGTTGGGTTAGGATAAATACATAGACATACAATATTCTCTCATTGTGTGAGTAGTCGTGTGCATCATATTCAACAGTCAACACAGCCGGAGCAGTGGAGTTATGTTTCCTCTGAGTTAAACCCAGCAGATCATGGGTCTCGATCTGTTTCAGTTGCCAAGAGTAAAGGCACCACGCCGACTGGACCAGCTTTCTAGAACAGGCTAGGTGGTTAAGTGGTCAACACTGAAGAGAGGAGATGACTTATGTCCTTGTAGTTCCAGATTCTGATGCTGAGACTTATGTCAAAGTAACATCACTCGCCACTAAAGTTAAAGAAGACAAGCTGGGTTCAAAGAGGTTTGAGCATATTTCTTGCTGGAGCGCGCTCCACAAGGCTGTGGCTCAATGGCTCTCGCTCCCATTAAACAAAAACGGCTGTGTTGCCTTGGACATGTGCGAGAAGGGATTGTCAGTTGCTGACATCGCCAAAGCTGAGTATATCATCATAAAGTGTTTGCAATGTGAAAGCCATTCAGAAGAGTTGAAATGCATCAAGTCAAACTGACCTCTCCACAACACAGTCCTATTCATAAACGTTGGCCATTTGTTGACAGTGAAGGGCCTGCTGAGAATTGATGGACGTATCGATCAGGCACATTCTATCATCATCCAAAGACGTACCACATATCAACTCTGCTTGTCCGCCAACACGTGTGAAACATCAGGGCATCAGGGACACTTCACTGAAGGTGCAAAGTAAATTACACGCGCGTATGATTGATTTGCGCTTGGAGCTCATTTGCGCACAGCTGTTTGATTTGCGCTGTTAAGAGACTTGAGATGCACCCAGCGCTCCTCAGAGATCCCTCCTCTCTCCCCAGAGCAGAATAAGAGCTTTGGGGCTGTGCAGATCCTGGATCAGTTTTGAAAGGATGGAATAACTATGGTACGTATGTTCTTGATAACAGCATTGACAAAGCATCCTGTATTTGCTGATTCACACCTCTGGTTTGCTCCTCCAAAGCAATGTTCACTGAGGCTCATGGGAGCGCTGGTATTTTTCAGGGTTATTTTCAGAAACAAAGAGGGATCATTTATAAACATTGAAGGGAGCATAGAACAGCCTTGTGTTGAGGAAGAAAGAAGCTGAGCAAGTGAAGCTAATAATACAATTCATAGTGTATCACATTTTGTCTAAAATCTTCAGTGGAGTAGAAAATAGCAGGCCATAAGATGAACATATGTAGTACCTTACGGAGGTAAATTAATTTAGTTACTGGCAGTTTGTGGAAGAGGAAACGCATGTAAACGATTGCTTTGCTATCAGCAACCTCCTAAATACTAGTGTTATAAAGTAATGGTACTTTACTGATTATCACCATTGAATGCAACTGTATACTTCTACTCCAATTCTGCTAAGAGTGATTCAGTCACTTTGTTTTTTTACTTGGTTGAAAGGCTGATTTATTCATGAGCACTAAGGACATTGTTAATATAAATGTGAAAATATCATGTTCTTTCACTCATGGATATTAATAGGCTGCTATATACCAAAATAGGCTACATATGATTTATTTTGTGAAACCAAGCAATTATATGGTAAATTTGACATACTGCACCGCTATACAGCCACAATGGAATGACCCTTTATATTCCACTTTAACAATTGGCTGAAATTCAGGGACCTTTGATTATATTGTTAAATAATCTATATATATATATATATATATATACCCTTTGAACTACTCAATGCCAGTTAGGCAGAGAAAAAGGCCAGGGTCCACATTTCTAAGGTGACGAAGTCCATTTAGTTCCCTGAAATGGCCCACGGACCCCACCTCCAACGCTAGCCGTTAGCCCCCGGCCAGCTGTAATGGATGCCATGCAGGAATACTGTATCCACCCCTACATCCCTGACCTTACCCCTCATTAATGGCCAGCATCACAGATGTCCAGCTCCACACACTGAAGAAAGCTGTCCAGTTAACACAACTGATAACATACTGGTACTGGATTATACCAGCTACAATGACATGCCCCAGTGTGCCTGTAGCTTTCCCTCTTCCGTCTGTAATGGGGAATAGTAATGCAAGAGGTGCACTCAACCTCCAAATCTGACCATCCAGTTATCTGTTTTATGTCAATGTCAGACCGCTCTGGGGACTTCCATTAATACTACAAAGCTCAGCTCCATATCAGATCCCATTCCAAGAAGTCATTTTTAGTTAATCACCTTCTTACTCCATGCAATCTTGATTCCATGCTTTTAACTGAAACATATTAGATAACAGCCAGCAGTTCTCTTTGAGTCAGCCCTTTCAAATTTCAAGAATATAAATGCTTCTCAAGCTGACAGGAGCGGTGTAAACCGGGTGGCTTTATTCTAAAACTCATTCCAATAAGAGTGTTTCCATAATGAACGTTTCCTTTGTCCACTGTGCTGTAATGCAGGTCACATATTTGTAAGACCTGTAGAATACGGCAGATTATCTCCACTGATACACCAACATACCAAACCATCCATTTTCATCCGCTTATCCGGGGTCGGGTCTCGGTGGCAGCAGGTCCAGCAGGCTGACCCAGGCTCCTCTCTCACCCGCAACATCTACCAGCTCATTCTGGGGGATCCCGAGGCGTTCCCAGGCCAGCTGGGAGATATAATCCCTCCAGCGTGTCCTGGGTCTTCCCCGGGTGTCTCCTACCAGTTGGGCGTGCCCGAAAAACCTATAGTGCAGGGGTGTCAAACTCATTTTCACCGCGGGCCACATCAGCATCATGGTCGCCCTCAAAGGGCCGGTTGTAACTGTAACACTGTATCAATTTAACTACTACTGAACATATTGTTAAATAACTGTCTTTGTATTGTTTATTCAAGTGTAAAGATATTGTACATGCATTTATATACATATATATATATATATATATATATATATATATATATAAACCCACATTATTCTATCAAAGATCAAACTTAAAACAGAAGAAAATAACAAAGACAAAGATCAAACAATCGTTGTTATATTAACTTTGTTCAAAGCTTTTTTTGTCACAGTTGAGAAGGACATAACTAGCCAATAAGAACATGCATGTGGTCTGGGACAGTGGTTCTACTGGTCTGGCTGCACCATCACCCCTGAATGAACCGAGATCCAAAGCAAGGAACATGTTCAACTTCTCAAATGGATTTAATGAAAAGATGGTGCAGTTTGAGCCTGAAATGGTACAGAATCTCACATGCCAACACAAAAAAACTAGTTTGAAATATTCCCTTTTACACTCAATTAAAAACCCCAAAGTGAATCTTAAGGACACAAAGTAATACAACACACATAATCATTTTATAACTTCAGCCTTTTTTAACAGACTCAGCAGTGCTTTCATGCACAAACATAATAAAAAGGTCGGGAATGAAGTGAACTATCACAAATAGTGCGTGTGTAAACTCACGCAAGTGTGTTGTGAACGCAGCACTGAGGAGAGTGAATAGACGCACTCTACTGCATTCAAAATTCCCTTCAAAATAAAATCACAGGATTGTTATATTGCCCATGCAAAGGTCCGCGACCGACTGAAAACGGGTCCGCGACCGACTGAAAACGAGTCCGCGACGAACCGAAAACGGGTCCGCGACCGACTGAAAACGGGTCCGCGACCGACTGAAAACGGGTCCGCGACCGACTGAAAACGGGTCCGCAACGAACCGGAAACGGATCCGCGACAGACTGAAAACGGATCCACGGTGGTGATCATACCTTCCAAGCCGTCGCGGGCCACATAAAATGATGTGGCCCGCCACGTGGCCCGCGGGCCTTGAGTTTGACACGTGCTATAGTGGAAGGGATCCTGACTAGATGCCAAATCAGATATACAGTAATAAACCTATACTATTATTTCCATGCCCAATTTTAAACTTATTTACACGATAAGAACATGTGATCACATGTGACCACAAAAAGTGTAAAAAACACAGTAACCCGTGTTTGAGCAGCTGGCTAGGTTCAGTGAACTGTCATTTCTATGAGGAAAGACGTTCCACAATGCACGTCATGCAAAATGAGCTAAATAGAGCCACGATTAATCTGTGTGTATATAATCATTCTTTTTCTAACAATACTTGTTAATTATATAGTATTCATCGTGTGTTAGTGGTAATCATATCAGATTTACTGTGGCTGTCAGACAGACTTCAAGCCTCCCATTGCTTGTCACATCTGTTGCTGATTTAATAAATAATTAATATCAAGATATGTAACAATTATAACGAATTCAATTACAATTTATGAACCCATGAATCAGAACAAAATAATGATGGCACTCAGCTTACCCGTTGCCACCATCACTAACACCAACAGAATTTAACAGAAGATTACATTTTGGAAAAATAGGAAAAGACATAAAGATTTGATATTAACCAATTTGATCTTAATCTCAGGGTTGCTATGGAGTTCTTATTATATCCACACCAATAAAATGAAATATTTATTAGACTAATTACATAACTAAACTACTAAACAGAAAATATATGAATAAACGATAACTAAATAAATGGAATGAATAAAGAATAAGATGAACACTACAATGAATAACGATGAACTACAACTAAATGAAAAGGATTCATGTGACCAGGTAGAATCAGTGACTCGTATCATTGACTGATTCATTGCAAAATGGCGCCGTGCCAGCTGCTGCCTGTCGCAGTAGCTTCTTTTCCTTCTTTCACATTTGGTTTAAATTACGCTCGGACAACCGACCGGAACTTTGGCAACTTTTCTCAAGGTCTTTTCTGTTACTTTTCTGTTTGTAACGAAGAGCCACACACAATGATTGGGGCCATTGCATTTTCCCCATGATCAGCTGATTGCACTGAGCAAACTGCAGCTATTGCCTGGAGCCAGGCCTGTGTTCCCGATGGAGCTGCGGTGAAGGGCTCGGGCTGCAGGTCGGGTGCTAAGAGGAGGGCTGAAACGAGGAAGTACAAACCTTCGGTACCTGCGATCATAACAGGAAACATGAGGTCTTTGGCAAATAAGACGGACGAGCTTGGCGCACTGGTAAAGACTGAGAGGGACTTCCGTGAGTGCAGCCTCGTGTGTTTCACGGAGACATGGCTGCACATGATCTGGTGTGATATGGATGGGCAGGAGGAGGAGTACAGGGCGGTAGTGGGTGACTTTGTGGAGTGGGCTGGTAAAAATCACCTGCTTCTGAACGTGGCCAAAACCAGAGAGATGGTGGTGGACTTCAGGAGGAAGACCTCCGAGTGTTCTGGGACAGGATGTGGACATGGTGGAGGAGTACAGGTACCTGGGTGTCTCTATTGACAGCCGACTGAACTGGAAGGCCAACATCAACGCTGTGTACAAGAAGGGGATGAGTCGACTCTTTTTCTTGAGGAAGCTTCGATCCTTCAACGTGTGCAGCAAGATGTTGGAGATGTTCTACCCGTCGGTTGTGGCCAGTGCTCTGTTCTTCGCCATAGTCTGCTGGGGGAGCAGCATTGGAGCCAGTGACACCAACAGACTTAACAAACTGGTTAAGAAGGCCGGCTCCATCATTGGCTGCAAACAGGACCATTCGGAGCAGGTGGTGGAGAGGACACTGAAGAAATGATGGTCCATATTGGATAATTCGGACCACCCTCTCCACCACCTACTGCAGGAACAGCGAAGCAGTTTCTCCAAAAGACTCATCCAGCTCCGCTGTCACAAGGACAGATACAGGAAAACATTCCTGCCCACAGCAATAAGACTTTAAGTCCCCTCTGGCCAGATCCTCCGTAAATTAAACATCAATAGCCCTTGCACTGCTTTTGTTGTTTGTTACTCACTGTCCATTGTTATATACACTTCATTCATTCACTTCATATACACTACATATACTTTGCATTTTTGCACTTTTATCGTTTACATTTAATTTCCTAAATAAAAAAACTCTGCTGTTTTGTTGTATATATTGATCATCTTTTTTTCTTCCTGTTATTTTTGTGTCTGTAAGCTGCTATTGCGACAAACAAATTTCCCCTTGGGGATGAATACAGTGTATATCTATACAACTATTAAAATCGTCGACTGACGTTTCACATTCAACTTCGTTTTAATGATTTATGCACTGCTCAGCAGCTGAGTTTGAGAAGCACTAGGGAAGATTGTGAAGCACCTTTATATTTGTTAATTTAGATCACTAGGTTTAAGATATGTATATCAACAATCATTGTAATATGTGACTTAAATGTATGGCCCAGTAACATCAAACTCGTCTGGGAATAGTATTGTTTCAGCTGACGCCTCTGATGGGCAGATGGGAGGGAAAGCTACATGCAGCGTTCCTCTGCGGCCATCTCTGCATTCTTGAAAGTTGTTGGAGGATTGTAGTTGGTTAAATCGTAGTTGGTTGAATCAAACTCTTCCATCTCTCACTAAGTGGCAGTTGATTCAGCTTCCTCTGATACCTTCTCTGCTGCATGACAAGCTCTCTCAGCTGCACCTGCCCGACTCCACCTGTCAGTGGATCACAGACTTCCTGTCTATATAGCTAACAACAGAGTTGGCTATAATGAATTTAACTATGGAACTAGCATACAGGGATTACTAAGACTAGGATTGGTATATCAAGTAACGGTATCCTAAAGTTGTTTATCACAATTGGTGTGTCCTCTATGTCCTCAGGAATGAGGCTGAAACAAAGCTGGGGTCGTAAAATGTGGTTGACTTAGCCTTCAAGGTCTCAGAGTCAAGTGTGACCCAACGTCCTTATCTTTGAGTTTGTGCAGCCACATGGTAAATTGTGAGTCTGACCACTTATTGGCTTATGGGTAATTAGTTCCTGAAATGCATTTATTTATTATTTCAGATTGTGTAGACATTCTTAGTTCATAACGTCTAGATAGATGTCTGCCACACTGTGTTAATTAGTGAAACATTTTGCAGGGTAAGACTGATCATCTGCATATAGACACATGCATTCTGTATTGTAGAATTCCCTGTATAGCCCTCGTTTGACAAATCCGACTATAAGGAACGACTCTCTTGGTTGCACAACAGTGATGGAGAAAGACTTCCATGACAGACTGTCTATAGCTTCTTTAGCATTAGTGTGCTGTAAAGCTCTGCTGTGTGCCAGCCTGAAAGCAAGCGTGACTTTCATAAATACATTGGGCGAAATCATCTTAGCACGCTATTGAGCATTTGCAGTGGTCACCGGAGAGAATTCATCTTTTGACTGTATACATTTCATAGAAATAACCACGTATAGCAAAAGCTTGTTTTAAACAATAAAGTGAATGTGAACATGATCATAGTAAAATAAAGGCAGCACAACAGAAGATGAAGTCAGGTTCAAGTCAATCAGAAGAGCTAAGAAGACGAGCAGCTGCATTTCATACTGACTTCAGAGGACGAAGAGAAGTCTAACAGATTTAAAAAAGGAACGAGAGATAGGCCTCTACCTTGACTGAAGAGTTTTACTGGGTGTGGTGAGGCAGGCCACATGCAGCCTGCAATTAAGGACCCAGGCCAAAGGGGCAGAACCTATAAAAGGGGGTGGGAAGCTCACCTGGGCCTTTCTTCCTAGCAGACAACCACACACCTGAGAGCAGCTGGTTGGGACTAAATTGGTGAGCGCTCCTTCCCTGTGTTGCATGATTTTAGCAATATATCTTAAGTAATTTTATTAAAACATGTTTTATCAGTCTTTATGTTCGGTGAGGGACGGCAACTGGAGAGATTGAGCAAGACTCCAGGAAACTCACCTGTATATTTCCAACTGGGGGAGGGGCCCGTGTTCATCAGTATGGAGGTAGAGCCACTCTTCCAATGCATGTTTTATGGAATGTTGTCGTACAGGTTCCTTTGGATATTATTGTGTTTCTTTTGTTTTAAACAGTCCTTGAAGGAGGACTTTTTTTTCCCCAGGCCTTTTACATTTTAGTGTCAGTTTTAACCATATAACCCCCATCAGGCCCGATCTCAGAACATTGGGTTTAGCCTCTGGGACTGAGCATATCAAAGAAATATCAGAAAAAATCAAATAAATACAAAAAAAAAAAAAAAAGTAAAATCCCTGCCTCACAAGTCAATATAAGTTAATTGTGTCATGTTTGTAACACTATTACACAATAATTATAAACATAAACCATAAGCGTGACTCAAAACCGACTAAAAATGCACCCAGAGTTTTGAAAAAATGCTGATTAAAAAAGTTAGGATCTAGCTAGAAGGCTAAACTCAACGGTTTTAGAATCATTAGAGCCTACAGAGTCCGCCAATTGCAACCATTCCACTCTCACACAAGCATTGCTAAGATATGCACAAGAATGTAATTTGTGTCCAGCAAAAAATATGTAAATTGACTTACTTATGGCTGAAATATGAATATTCCAGGCCTTCCTGCTCCCTACTCACAGCTAAGGCCACGGAGCACCCTGCTGCAGTGAAACAAGCCCCGTTCAGGGACCACCGAGGACTGTGGGAACTATCATGCTTGAGCGGAGTTAACATGAGTTCTCGACATGTCTGAACTAAAATAATTATTAAAAATACTTAACTTCACTCAATCAAAGCCAAACTTTGCACAGATACTCCTACAATATTGCTATTTTATAGTATTTTAAAAAGTGTTCATCTATATGTGTAAGGTAACTTTTAACATTTTATTTTTTTTTTGTGTATGTGTATTATCATAAACCAATATACCACTAACACATATATGGCCTTATTATCTATCTTCACAAGGGTTTTCTGTATATTATAGCTTTTTTTTTTGTGAATGAGGAGATAATCAGGATTTAATATGAGATAAAAAGCATCCGCAATTTTAGTTGAAAGATTGGTGGGGCCTATATGGTCAATTGCATGGACTTTTATGTTTGATTTTAGGAGCTGGGGTTTTGTGCTGTGCTAAAGGGAGGGACACAGTGATAGAGCAGACATATATTTTGCATGGACATTTTACTATTGGGTTTGCTGTGATTAAGTACCTTTTTTAATTTGTTTGTGTGATGATTTACTGTTTTTATATTAGCTCTACACTGACTTCCCTGACAGTGCACCTGATATTACTTTCTTTTTTGTGCAATTTTGATTTAGGTAGGTATAGTTTACTCAATTTGGCAATAAAACGTATGTTTGGTACGTAGTCTCTGGCTCCAGTTTACTCTGGGGGTTGTGGGGGTATATCAACCGAGTAACATGGGGGAACATTTTTTTTGACAACTTAACTGATTTGTTTATCAAATTTGAAGGAGGTGCCAAAAGTAATGCAAAGATTCTGAACATAATGTTGATTCTGAGAAGCTAAAGGACCAATAATGAATCCAATGGGTCAAGACTTCTATTCAATCAGACTTATTTTTGCAACCAGAAGAGTTGCCCCTTATGAAAGTGAAGCCAACGCCAAAGAGTTAAAACAGTAAATACATCAAGCGTCAACAACCTTTGTTGTTGTGTCCCGGGGGGTCCCAGTCCCCTTGCAGCCCTCTAGCCTGACCTTGTGGTTAAACACTCTGCGGTTGCTTACTTGGCTGCAATAGTACCATGGGAAGGCAGCAGATGAGGCAAATAAAAGGAAGAAGCTCATATATACTAAGCAGCCAAGGTGAAACAAATGGAAGGCCACAGCCCCCCTGAGGATGCTGGGGGTTGGAGAAAGGGGTTGGTCAGGGGTTACATGTAGTCATAAATGCAGCTTCCAGAGAACCTGTAGTTAATACACAGTATGGACCTACAAGTATATACACATTTCAACTCTTGAATAATACATATGTTTATGCATAGCACAGCATGACACAGGCTAGTCATCTAAGATGTGAATATAGCCCTACTCTAAAGTAAGGGATGATGTAATAAGTAATGCAACACACAGATCTTTGTTTTAATATTTCAGAGATCTGGTGTTGATTCTGTGGATAAAACCAATGTATAGGAGGGAAAGCCCTCTCTAAAATGCAGACCTTCCAGAGATCCTCCCTTGGGGAGTTTAGAATGGTTTAAAGAGTAACTCTGGACCTTTCTTTCAAACCCCCAGAAGTCAGTAGGGCGACTGTAACCGAGGCCATGTGTTACCAAAATTAGTGTCTTGTTTGTGACAGCGACTGTCCACTTTGATGGCGCTGGTGACGTTAACATGGCTTAAAAACAGTTACAAGCTTATTAATTATGCTTTCAGCTCAAGGCTACATTAGCCCCTACTCGCATAACACACCACATGTTCAGGTGAACTGCCAGTCAAGTTGATGATTTAGGCAGTAAATGGTGACAAGGAAGAATAATGTGTATAATAAAAAAGATGATATTGATATTTTTTCTCGTCCGACAGTGTTGGCGGATTCCACTTTCAAAGTCCATCTGAAACTGCGAAGATGTTTTTTTTTTTCTCAATATGTTCTCAAAGGTCAAAGGTAGACATCGTTGACTTATAATCACCTCATATTTTATTTCTGTAAGGTTTTTTCTTTTTCAATTTCAACTTGCTTCCCCTGCTTTGATTTCAGTGCTGTGTTTCTCAATCACTGTTTCTAGAAATGTCAGAGCGATTCTATGAAAATGCATATAATAACCCTGAGCATTCAGTGACGTTCATCAAAAGCAACTATTGTGCAGGTACATCGACAGGGCTGTGTGTTTTGTTCACAACTGTTATTTGGCTCTCTGCTGTGAAGGTCCTCTTTTCAAGTCACTCTTTGTTTTCACAAATGATCATGAAACGCTCCGACGTGCAGTTGTGTATGATAAATCAAGTCCACAGTCTACTGCTATTATACCTGGAATAAAAACCCATTAAAGCACACTTATTGCATGTTATTTCTTGCACTAACCAGCAAAACAAGGTGAAAACAATCCAAAATCCATGAAATTGGAAAACTAAAAGGCCTGCATGACCCTAATTAATACTCAAGAGAAGCAGAAATTTGATAGAAATATTCAAAGTCACTTCTGCATCTTGTTTTACGTTTCTCTAATGCCTCATTCCAGAAAAGTAGAAATTCATATAAAATAACTGGTGAACCACACAACTAAAGATCTACAGTCAGATTTCCATGGCTAACAACATGACCTTAAATAATTTAGTATTAACTCATGTATTTCATACATTTATTAGAAAATGTGAATTTTTGGAGTGACTTTGTTGGCGTGAGCTGTTTTTGATGGGGACCATTACATTGAACAAATACCAGTCTACAACCTTTTTAGTTATTCATTAATGGGAAAAGAACACTTGTTTCTTTTCACATTACAGTGAAATTGTACCTTCCAAAAATAATTTCAGCGGTGATTCTGCTAAATGTATGCAATCTTTATTAAAAAACAAATTGATGGGGATACAGTATTCATGAGCAGGGATTCTTTGGATACGTTTGGAACGTAGAGTCAGAGAGAAGCATTACGTTCTGTAAACCTAGAGGCAGCGATGTCCTCCAGGCAGATCCTAAAGCAGACCTGGGCATCTTACGGCCCGCGGGCCACATCCGGCCCTTTGTGCGTCCCTGTCCGGCCCGCGTGAGGCCAATCATAAATTACAAAATAAATTAAAAAAATATCTATGTCGAGTGTGCATTACAACGGTGCTGCTTTTGTTTTGAAAAGCGTTATTTATGGACGTATATCCGTGCGTAACCTGTGAGTGAAGGTGCACAGCGACAAGTGATGCCCGGTTACCCCCGAGATGTCTGCTCACACTAAAAAAAGAAAAGTTGATGACGAATGCCGTGTTTTCAACAAGACATGGGCTGCCAAGTATTTCTTTACAGAAATTAAAGGTAAAGCCGTGTGCTTAATTTGTGGTACACAGGTTGCTGTGTTTAAAGATTATAATTTGAATCGCCACTACACGACGAAGCACGAGGATAAATACCGGAATCTGTCTGATGAAGAGCACGCAAGGGAGGCTGATGCGTTGATGGTAAAACTGCAAACCCAACAAGGACTTTTTACCAAACTTCACACCCCCAGAGATGCAGCCGTCAGGACAAGTTTCGTCATTTCTCACAAAATCGCCAGAAAAACTAAGGCGTTTTCTGACGGAGAGTTTATTAAGGAGTGCTTATTGGACTCTCTTGCGCTGATATGCCCGGAGAAGAAGGGCGCATTTGAGAACGTGTCACTCTCCCGACGCACTGTAACGAGGCGGGTTGAGGCCATCGCTGGAAACTTGGAGCTTCAGCTAAAGGACAGAGCGGCCGACTTTGACTGTTTTTCTCTGGCTTTGGATGAGAGCTGCGATGTACGTGACACCGCCCAGCTGCTCATCTTCTTACGTGGGATAACTGCAGACTTTCAAATCACGGAGGAGCTGGCAGCCATGCGGTCAATTAAAGGGACAACCACAGGTAATGACTTGTTCACAGAGGTAAAATGAGGTGGAAAACATAACAAGTTATTGTTTGTTGTATTGCAGTATTTCTATAAACTTGTTAAGTTGTTTGTTGTTTTTCCTTGTTTGTGGAACAAAGTTAAAGTGTGAACAAGTTAAAAATACATTGCACTGATTCAATGATTGTTTTTGTTTTCTTATTTCAATTTTCACATAGCCTAATATACATGTTTAAGGATTAAGAGTTTAAATAAAACCATCAAAAGCAATCTGCTTTTGTATAAAGTTAAGTTAGGTTAAATTAAATTATTATTATTATTTATCTTACGGTATATCAAAAATAATATTGAGCAGAATTTAATTGAAATATTGTCGATGTGGCCCTCCAGCAGTGCTCGGGTTGCTCATGCGGCCCCCGGTAAAAATTAATTGCCCACCCCTGGCCTAGCAGAACACAGTAGTAGTTAGTTTACATCCTGATAGCACCCTTTTACACTCATGCTAGCTCCACGGAAATACCCATTTACACGACCACCCCTTTGTAAGATACTTGCTTGATGTTTAAATTTGGTCCGAGTGGTCCTAATTCTTCAGTAGCTAATATATCCTGGTTACTAGACGACTGAACGGTATTTGTCTTCATGACTGGATCAAGCTATGTTGACCTTGAAAATGACAACACACGGAAAGATTAGCTGTCAACGTGTTGTTCAAATGCCCTAAACGATAAAATACAACCATACAACAAATGTTTTAGCCATTCATGTTTCCACATTACGACCTGCAGCTTATGAGCAAACTGAAGTCGGAAATTATATAATATTTTATTTAATTATAATTGAAATCATCATTTTGTGTGGTTAAAAAAGGGCATAGTACTATCTCATTGTAGTAACTTTTATTGAAGTTCATTACATTGTATTTTAATTCAAAATTGTTTAACTGCTGAAATGTTTTCCTTTATAATCTGTGAATACTATGACAATAAGTTCTCCTAATACCGTTAACCATTAAAATCCATGGCACAGAAGAATAGAGGCTTAAATTCACCCAGAAAAGCAGATATGTGGTTGAATAAGAATGGTTTGGAGGAGTGTGAAAGGATCAATGTGTTCCTCTCAGGTTAATTTGTGCAATGTGTTTTTTCTTTTTCGTTTGCAATTTATTCACATTTCCTAATTTGTGTAAATTTGCTTCAGGCTGTTCCTCCATTTGATAATCCGTGCCCCGCTGCAACAAATGTGGCTTCCTATGGTTTCATTTATAGATGATGAGGAGTCAAGCAGAGGTTCTTCTGAGGGCACGTGATGTCTGCTGCTCTCATGAAGTGATAATTCAACCAAAAAATAAGCTAAAATGCGTTTCTGATGCCATCATGATTTTGTGAGTGACGACATGTCTAACGCACCATCCACAGTAGAGCGTTTCATAGATTGCGTCGTGTTTGGGCTTCCGTTTGCCATGAGGTCCGTCAACAAAATAGAGCCAAATCAATGGTTCCAGTTACAATAAAAATGTATATAAAAGTAAAGCAAACAAATTACAAATTGAATCACACTAAGAAATGCATGAAATATATCCCCCGGAATAAATAGAGATCCAGTGCCCCGACCGGGCAGACCGGCATAGAACGGCTACCCGTCAGACAGTTGGTAAAGGATCTCCTGAGGTGTTGGTCAGACCAAACCCCACTTGGCATAAACAGTCCTTAGGCCAAGCAACCCCTCTCTGAGCCATACATTATTCAAGCCTGGATTCACTCACCGACTTATTTGGGGGGGCTTGATGGTTTCTGGATTCATTCCACAATCACCTAATACATTTAATAATTCCATTTGATAGAATTGCATAATACATCCAGTGCTTTTCATTTGATAAATGTCCTTATACATACATACAGAGTTTTATTACATGTCTTGTCCCTCCAACATGTAAACTCATTGTAATTCATAACAGCAATCGCTAAAAGCGCTATTAAACATTGTTTTCTTCCAAATGTCTGTGAGCCGTAGTGTTGGGAAACCTTTGTGGGATCACAGCAGGGTTTGAGGGGAAGGACTGCACAGCCAGGAAACAAAGCAGTCTCATTAATCCCTGCTGATAGAAGGTTAGCCATTATATTGCTGCAACGGAGATGCCTGAGCTGTTGTATCAGTTCACACAAGAGGAGCTTGTAACCTCGTACAGTCCTTATTAGAATATTTTGTCCTTTCTAGAATTGTGTGAGATTTGTGCTTTCTCTTTCTCCCAGTCTCTAAATTGTGTCATGACCTCACAAAACCAACCTACTGAGAGATTTTGACAAAACGTTTCCAGTGGGCGTTCAAACTGAAATGTCTTGGGATACAAAGAGAATTCATGAATGTGACGGCAGGTAACAAAGATTATTTCCAGCTGTATTTTGCAAACTGCATGAGACCTGCTCTACAGCAAATTAATGAAAAGTTTCTGACAAATAACAAAGTTACCTGAACTGACATCTGTTACATATTTAGGCTGCTGAGGGGACCTTTTGTTCACGCTATGAAATTATTAATATAGTTATGCAAAGCCCCTCAATTGGATTGGATTTAATCTTTATAAACTGTGATTTTTCAATGAATAGTCAACAGTATCTGAATTATATCTGTGCACATCATGCATCTTGGGCAGATGACTGGTATAAATAAATCGAAGAAGGTGAATTAAAACCCTGTTGTTCAATTCATCTTAGGGAGGTGCAAATAAATATTTAGCTACAAGATGCTTTTCAAAATCTTGTGAGTACTCTGAGTAAATCACTTTGGTGTTTGCTTTAGCTGCCTTCCTTATTTTGGGTCCAAGCAACACTTACAATAATTTGTCGACAGTTTATAGACACTATACACTTAATGCATGTAGGATCAAGGTGAGGAAGGCCACAGGTGCAGACCGTATCAGCTCAAGGCTCCTAAAATCCTGTGCAGACCAGCTGTGCGGGATAGCGGAGCACATCTTCAACCTGAGCTTGAGGCTGGGGAAAGTACCACAACTATGGAAGACATCCTGCGTGGTGCCAGTACCAAAGACCCCGCGGCCCAAGGACCTCAACAGCTACAGGCCGGTGGCATTAACATCCCACCTGATGAAGACCCTGGAGAGGCTGGTCCTTGCACATCTCCGCCCCCTGGTGAGCTCATCCATGGACCCTCTTCAGTTTGCCTACCAGTCTGGCATCGGGGTGGATGACGCCGTCATCTACCTGCTACAGAGATGCCTCTCTCACTTGGAAAAGGCTGGAAGCACTGTGAGGGTCATGTTTTTCGACTTCTCCAGTGCCTTCAACACCATTCAGCCTTTGCTTCTGAGGGACAAGCTGGAGCAGACCGGGGTGGACCACCACTTCACTGCATGGATCCTAGACTACCTCACCAACCATCCACAGTATGTGCGGATACGGGAGGTTGAGTCAGACCGGGTGTCCTGCAGCGCGGGGGCCCCACAGGGAACCGTTCTGGCTCCATTCCTGTTTTCCATCTACACCTCAGACTTTAAACACAACTCTGCCAACTGCCACCTGCAAAAGTTCTCTGACGACTCTGCAATCGTCGGCCTCATCTCTGCCGATGATGACAGGGAGTACAGGGAACTTAACCAGGACCTTTTAGGATGGTGCCAGCGGAACCGCCTCCAGATAAACTCCAGTAAGACCAAGGAGCTGGTGGTGGACTTCCGCCGGGGCAAACGCTCTCCTCTGCTACCATTGAGCATCCAGGGACTGGACATTGAGAGGGTGACGTCTTACAAGTACCTGGGTGTTCACTTGAACAATAAACTGGACTGGTCTGACCATGCACATGCACTCTATAAAAAGGGACAGAGCAGACTCTTTCTGCTGAGGAGACTAAGGTCTTTTGGGGTGCAGGGAGCACTCCTGAAGACCTTCTTTGACTCTGTGGTGGCATCAGCCATCTTCTATGGAGTGGTCTTCTGGTGCAGCAGCATCACGGCAGCTGACAGGAGGAGACTGGACAAACTGATAAAGAAGGCCAGCAGCGTGCTGGGGTGTCCTCTTTATACTGTGGAGGTGGTGGGAGACAGGAGGATGATGGCCAAGCTCTCATCCCTGATGAACCACGCCTCCCACCCCATACAGGACACCCTGGCAGCTCTGCACAGCTCCTTCAGCCAATGTCTGATTCACCCCCGGTGTGTGAGGGAGAGGTACCGCAAGTCCTTCCTCCCTGCTGCTGTCAGGCTGCACAACAAGCTGACCTCCCAGTAGCCCACAAACATTCAACTCTCAATACTTGAACACTTTATCACTCTGGTCACTTTAACTCATTCTGGTGCAATATTTTGTAATACTTTTGTAATTTTTGTATATTCAATATTCTACTGTACATTCAATTTATTCTTTACTGTTTTATTTTATTATGTTTATTACTGTTTATTTACAATGCTGCTGTAATCCTGTAATTTCCTGTAATTTCCCCACTGCGGGACTAATAAAGGATTATCTTATCTTATCTCTGCATATATAAGCATATCTTTATTAATGAACATTGTGTAGGTTGGGGTATGGGTGTGCTTTGGATATATTGTTTTTTCGTATATTTAAAAGTTTGTGAAAAAGTCGCAAAGTTGCGGGTTTTAGCACTTACAAATAACACCATTTAAAATTAAAACAAGTTCATATATTATTTGGCATTGATAATTAAATAATATTGAAATATATATATAGTGGAGGAAATAAGTATTTGATCCCTTTCCATTTCATCGTTTGCCCATTTGCCAAAGAAATTAACGGCCTATCATTTTAATGCTAGGTTTATTTGAACAGTGAGAGACATAATATTTATAAAAAGACATCCAGAAAATCACATCAAATGAAATTTCTTAGCATTTGATTGTGCGAAATAAGTATTTGATCCCCTCGCAACCAGCAATAATTCTGGCTAACACCGACTGGTTATATTAGTTCCTTCGCTTTAAGAAAGGAATCTAAATCTCAACTGTTACATGTATAACATAATTAAATTAACAGAATCCACAGAATCAATCAGATTACGAACTCTCCACCATGGACCATGTGCAAGACCAAAGAGCTGTCCAAGGACGCCAGGGACCAGATGTAGACCTGCACAAGGCTGGAATGGGCTGGCTGCGATAGGTCTAGACTGCTGGGGAACAGCAAGTTTCCAATTCCCTTCCTCTCTACCTCCTGTCCAAACTCAAGCTCTTTGGCGTCAACTTGACTCGCTGTGTTTGGAGGAAAAGAGAACTATAACCCCAAGAGTCCCAAGTCCCCACCGTCAAGCATGGAGGAGGAAACATTATGTTTTGGGGGCGTTTCTCTGCTATGGGGACAGGACGACTTCACCGCATCAAGGGGATTATGGACGAGGTCATGCACCGTAAAATCTTGGCCGACCACCTCCATCCCCCAGCCAGGACCCTGGGGATGGGTCGTGGATGAGTCTTCCGTTACGACAATGACCCAAAACATACGGCCTTGGAGGGGCCGGGCCAGTCTTCAGACCTGAATACAATAGAACATCTGTGGATGGTGCTGAAGCTTTGAGTTGCCAAGTGCCGGCCTCAAAACCTTCACGATTTGGAGAGGATCTGAAAGAGGAGTGGACCACAATCCCTCCTGAGAACCTGGTGAGCAACTACAAAAAACATCTCTCTGTGCAGCCAGCAATGGTTTCTCCATCAAGTACTGAGTCGTGTTTTGCGAGGGGATCAAATACTTATTTCACACAATTAAATGCAAAGCAATGTATAACATTTATATGATGGGATTTTCTGGATTTAATTTGATATTCTGTCTCACTGTTCAAATAAACCTACCATTACAATTATAGACCGTTCATTTCATGGTCAGTGGGCAAAATTGGAAAGGGATCAAACACTTATTTCCTCCTCCGTATGTACTGTGATGTCTTGTGAGGTTGGGATCGTGAGGTGAGGCGCGGGTGCACAAATCAAACGACAAGCATTGGTTTCCAACTCAAAGTTCTATTTTCAGATTTGGTTCGTAAAAAGTAAACTTAATTCCAACAAATTGTCGCAATAAAAAACAAACATAAGTATTCCCAGGATACTCCTTGGTGCATTTCTTTTAACGTCACAAACTCTTTCCGCTCCTGTGTCTTGTTCTCCCCCATGCAACAGCTCCTCCTCTTGTTCTCCCAAAGGTATCTTCCCTAGTTCTCCCCCTTAAAGGTTTTATTTGGGAGAGTTTTTCCTGAACCGATGTGAGGTCTAAATATCTATTCACTAAATATAGCTATCATACAGTTTTGAGTGGGGGGTTTTGGGATATGTAGTTTGTCTTGACATTCAGTCAGTAAATACGGTTTCAAAATGTTTTCCAAACTGTGGCCCTCAGAGGGTTGAGTAGCTGAACTACTTTGTTTTCCAAAATGATGTATTACTCCATAGATATAGGTATTGTATAAGAGATAAAATAAAGATTATAACAGAGTGCTGCTGTGAAATGGCAGGTAGCTCATGTAGTTGGCCATACTTATCAATAATGAATGTGCTCCTTATTCAGAACTCTTCAAATAATGTGTCACATATTGTGTCCATATTTCCAAACAATGCAGACTTGCAGAATGTGTGGGGAATTTGAATGGGCCAATTGATTTAGTTTTCAGACTGTGGTCACTTTCTCACAATGGGATGCTATGGAAAAAGATAATTTATACATTTCACCCTCTACAAGACTCCAGAATGTGACTCGCGGACAACTATTTTAATCCTCCTGAATATCAGAACCCTTCTATGGGGAAGGCAAGACCCTTTTATTTTTTGTCATACATGTTTCTTCCCAGAGCCACGCCTTCGATGAAATCAATCAATATCAATGTGTTATTTACATGTGATATCCCGAATGTCCACACATGTAGATTCATTGTTGTGATTGGTCTGGCTGAATCCAGGATATTTAAGTGGAATTGGTTTGTTAGCTGCTGTAACAACATATTTGCATTTGAGAAAATTCCAGCTATCAGTAGGCGGTGATCTGATTGGAAACTAGTTCTTAGCTGACCTTCTGGATGTTTGAGATTTGTGTCCTCTTACTGGTATTTCTCTAATGATGAGCTCAGCTACCCTGCTGAGGAAACCCATCTCTGCCAATTTGTCCCTGCGATCTCATTCTTTTGATCGCTACCCAGAGTTCATGACCATTGGTGAGGGTTGAAGTGTATCAACTGGTAATTCGAAAGCATTCGCCTCCAGGCTCAGCCTCAACAGCACGTAGTGCCGGCTGTGGCTCAGAGATTCATGAATGACGTGTAGTGTTAAAGCGCTTTGAGTGGTTGGAAGACTAGAACGCCTTGTGCAAGTACATGTACCATTCATGTTCTTGTCAGATCAACTAGCATCAGAGATGACTTTATCTCCTTCAGTTGAAAACTATGGATCGCTCCCATTAGTTGTGACAACATGGAGTTTCCGACTCATCCTCAGATTCATGAGAAAAGAAACGGCTATTGCATGCATTGAGCTGTACAACAAGTGTGAAGTCAAGCAGGTTTCTTATATAAAAAGATATAAAAAGTAAAAAATAAATACAATAAAAATAAATAAAATAAAACAAATACAAATAATTCTAAATTAATAAAGCAATTTGGAAGATGGGAAAAGTAATTGAAAATTAAATAAGCAAAGCAATTAATAGAACAGACGATCTTACACAGGAACGGGGCGGAGCTAAAAAAGAAAAAAAACACCGGAAGTAACGAAGGTGCGCTTTTGAAAAGTCGGGAGAACAGACCAGCCACGAACAGATCAGTGAGAGCGACATCTATAAGACCAGAGAGGCAGCCGGTAAGAGAGGAAGCCGGTAAGAGAGGCAGCCGGTAAGAGAGGCGGACTCTAAGCACTGACGGACTGTATTAATCAATGCCACCACGTCACGGGGCTCCACAAAACACTCACGAGGGGCAAGAGTGAATTGTTTAACATCGTTTTTGTTGATGGTTGATTGTCTGACTTTTTATATTATTTGCTAATCACATGTTGGTGGAGGCACAGCTGGGATACCTGTATGTGATGAAATATGACGTGTTTAGACATAATGCACAGATTGAGATAAGTGTTTTTGCTTATACATTTATATTGAAATGTTGGGTGTTCTGTTTATTCTATATAAAGGTTTTTTACCTCTCTGTTTAAGGGAGCTTTGCTTGGGATAGAGCTTGCTCCCATTAAACATATGGATTAATGGCTTGATGCTAAAACCTACCTGAAAAAAAAAGGATCAAGTTGTTTATCATTTGAGTGGAATCCAGTAAAATCTGTGGTAGATGGCGCAATCCCTATCAAGTGGGGAAATTGCAACGGTCTGAAGGCCGTAAACTTGACAACAAGTAAGCAGTATCTGTATACAGGTCAGATTACAATTGTATGCTCCATCTTCATGGTTATGGAATAAGTGGTGCACAACCGCAGATGAAAAGACATAATCGACCAGAAAGATGATCATAATCTGCAGTCTCTTATTGACCAGTCTGTACTTATACAGGTCAAGAGAATGTTCTGTCTTCCATCCCATAATTTGTACTTTTAGTATGAATTCTTACCGTCAGAGACGATACAGAGGTCAGCGGTGTTAATTGAATCACTTTAAGATCTCAGCATCAGTTGGAAGTAGCTTAAAATAAGCAGACAGGTACAGAGGCAGTACTGCAGTACAAAACCAAACATTATGTATATGTTTGCTGATGTTCTACCTATCTCTCCATCTTTATTTATGTTACATTAATGTAAAAAAGGAATTATATTTAAAGCATAAATTATGATATGCAATAATATAAGTGTTAGTTCTTAAACTGAATTGTATATTCTATATTAAATCAGTAACTGATGGCACAGTGTCGGGCACAATCTGTGGTCAATTGTAATCAGTTCTCACAGAGTAGATATGCTCCATTTCAAGCAGGTGTGTGTATTACATTCTTGTCAAACATTTGGGTAGATAAAAGGCACCTGCAGAACCTCGGGTTTAACCTGCAAAAATGGAGAAACGAAAATTTTGCTTGAGAAATGATGAAGATGCCTGTGGGCGGGGGCGTGGTTAGCGCACCTGCGACGCGAGAGAGGGAGGCGCGCTCATTGGAAACAGCCGTTCTCATTAGTGGGAGCGGCTGGTTCTGATGAGCGCGGGGAAGGGGTGCGGCTACAAAAGGCCGCACAGTGGGGTGCACGGGGCGGTTGGTGATGGTACATGTGAGCAGAGCGCCTGTGTATACAAATAAAGCCTGTGAACATGGAGCAAACGGCCTCTGTCCTGTCTGTCGAGCTGATCAAATCCCCGGGCAAGAAGGAACATTGCCACAATGCCATGACGTTACAAGTGGTAGGGAAACTACTGATCGACTGACAACTTGTGAGTAAAAAAAAAAAAATACTTTATTTATTTGTTATTTGTATGGTCATCATTACCTTCAATTTCCAGATTCAATGTTTGCCAGAAACATAATGGAGCAAATAAGAGCTTCAGAACAGAATCCAGCTAACTAATGTAATTAGCAATAAGTCAATGAACAAGGATCTCTTTTAAACATTTACTTTCTCTGCAGTAAACTCTCAAAAGGCAGTGCTTCACATTTGTATTCTTCTTTGTATTCTCCTAAACCTCAAACATTCCCTCCACCGTCACCAGTAAGCAGCCACTTTCCACACCATACACACCTGGAACCACCACAGTCCTCTTCACAAAGTTGGACCCATTGACAACACCACTGCCAGAATGCCACAAATATAGGTATAATGTCTTGTTTTGGAATAGATTATAATACAATTATTTTTGACATTACTCTAATGTCTTTACATAATTCCAACACCGGACTACATTTCTATTACTAGGGATGACCATGACATACCGACCATTATATACTACTGGAACAAAATCTAATATTAATAAAAAGAAGAAAAATCACGAATGACAAAATTCCCAAAAAAAGTTGGTAATGTATAAAAGGGCAAAAGGCCGATCTCGGGCAACGTCACATGGGAGTACTTGGTAAGGGCTCATTACATTCACATACAGCTGTAACATACAGTAAATGAACCCAAATAATGCTCAGTGCCCGTAAATCATAAAATATTAGCAGATTAATCCCATTCCTCTGTCTCCAGTTAGTTTTCAGTCTAAGACCCCTCCTTTTAATCGTGCAAGCCTATGGGAGCAGTCTAAAGACGGCCAAATGAGACAGACAGCCCTTTTAGCCACTTCAAATTCATCTAGTACCACATTTTGTGACCCGCGGTATCTGCTGAGACTCAAAATGACCTAACTTGCTGGCTGTAAGTTTAAACGACTCCGGAAGAGTTCACAGGGATTCACCGGAAGCTGGGGGTCATTTAGAGACCAAACTATCCATAAGTAAGTCATATTTCCATAAGTTATATTTATTTTGTTGAGTGTTCCAGAAAAATATGAAAGTAAAAAAGTGTATCTATTTAACATGTAACCTTTTACTTTTTCAGTATAACAATTGAATGCATATACTGTTTTTTTATTCAATTATAGTTTGTTATTAGAACATATGGAATGCATGGGACACTATAAGTTGCTATGTTATATAATCTCTTTGAATAAGATGTGTTTTGTATTGTTTCTCCTTTGTTAGAGGACTCATCAGCTAAATGACCAAATAAGGAAGTAGACGCCTCCTCTAGCTAACTCTGGTGACAGAATGATTTGGGTCTGGTGTTTGCGCCTGTGGGGCAGGGGCGTGGTTTAGCGCGGCTGCAGAGGGGGAGAGCGAAGGGCGGCTTAGGGAACAGGTGCGGGCAATCAGGGTGAACGAGCCGCACCTGGGACTGAGGGGTGTGTGTGTGGGCGTGCCGGGATGCACGCGCATAAAAACCCACAGAAGCCGGTCGGAGAGGAGAGCGGACAGGGGAGATGCCAGCAGAGTCGGCGGAGAACGTGAGCCAGAGCGTGAGCCAGAGCATGAGCCAGAGCGTGAGCCAAAGCATGAGCCTGAGTGACCTGTGTTGAATCAATAAAAGCCTGAACCTATCCACATCTAGGGTGATCTTTTGGTCCGATATCCGGGGACGAGCCAGAACCGTGTTACAGTGGCGCCCAACGTGGGGCTCGTCGGAGACACCCGGGCAACCAGATGGAGGGACCAGCCCAGCCGATCGTCGCGCTGGGCCAAATGATGGCCGACGTCGCCGCGATGCAGCGAGACCAGGCGGTGGCGACTCAGCGGATCCTGGAGGCTCTCCAGAACCAGTCGGAGAGACAGGCCTTCGCCCTCGAGCAGCTCGCCGCCAGGACGGCGGCAGGGGCGTCGGCGGGTCCTGCGCAGGCCCCGGCGCTGGCGGCGGTGGCGCTCCACCGGATGGCCGAGTGGGACGACACACAGTCATTTTTGGACGCCTTCGAGGCCACCGCGGAGGCGTGCGGCTGGCCGGAGGCGGAGTGGGCGGTGCGGCTTCTGCCATTGCTGACCGGGGAGGCGCTGACGGCGGCGATGGGGCTTCCCCCGGCGGCGCGGAGGGGCTACGGGGAAGTCCGAATGGCCGTCATGGATCGGCTCGGCCTGTCCCCCGAGGACCACCGGCGGCGGTTCCGCGAGGCTAGGGCCCGACGACCGGCCCTTCGCCTTCGCCCAACGGCTCTGGGACGCGGCGGGACGGTGGCTCTGGCCCGGGGACGTGGGAGGAGCGGAGGCGGTCGTGGAGCGGGTCGTGATGGAGCAGTTTATGGAGGGGCTGCCGACCTGAACCGCATCATGGGTCCGCTGCCACCGCCCCACGGACCTGGCAAGCGCGGTCACCTTGGCCGAGGACCATCTGGCGGTGTATCCGGCCGACGGAGGGAGCAGGGGACCACCGGCGGTACTGGCCCAGCCGACACCAGCCCCGAGGCGGAGATTGCCGCCGCCAAACCCGCGCCAACCGGAGCCAGGCCCGCCGACAGCCGGCGCCCCAGACCAGTCCAGCGCCCGCGCCCTTCCCGACCCAAAGGGGGCCCCTCAAACGTCAGGGCAGGGGTGCTGGAGGTGCGGGCAACCCAGTCACGTCCGGAGGGACTGCCCGTTGATGGAGGTGGGACAAGTGATCTGGGTGGCCGGCCCTCCAGACCCCTCCCCAGGCCCGGGAGCGACGTACAGCGTTCCGGTAAGACTCCAGGGGGGTACACACCAGGCGATGGTGGATTCGGGCTGCACGCAGACCATGATCCACCAGAGCCTGGTTCGGTCCGGGGCATTGTTGGAGGCAGCACGGGTGCGGATAAGGTGTGTGCATGGGGATATCCACGAGTATCCCGTAGTCCCAGTGGAAATTCGTTATGCGGGGAAAAAGCATAGGGTGAAGGTTGCGGTTAGCTCCCGCCTTTCGCACCCCATAATTCTGGGAACAGATTGGCCTGGGTTTGGTAAGTTAATGGGGCAGGCAGCGGGGGTGCGGTCACGGCAGACAGGGCAGTGCGATATGTGTGCGGTGCTCAGTGGCGACGCGGGTCGGTCCGACACTGCAGACGGAGAGGGGGAACCGGCTGAGCCTCCCGTGGAGACTCCGCCGGCTCCCGAGTTCCACTCCATGGAAGATTTTCCACTCGAGCAGTCTCGGGATTAGACTCTGCGCTCGGCCTTTGACCAGGTGATAACAGCTGGTGCGCCCTGACGCAGCGCAGACATATCCGCACTTTTGTTTGATTAGAGACCGGTTATACCGGGTGAGCCGTGACACCCAGACCGGGCAGGAGGACACCCAGTTGCTGGTGCCGAAGAGCCGCCGGGAAATAGTTTTCCAGGCGGCTCACTATAACCCAATGGCTGGGCACATGGGGTACGATAAGACATTGCACCGGATAATGGCCCGATTCTATTGGCCAGGCATCCGGGCGGATGTGCACCGTTGGTGCGCGTCCTGCCCGGAATGCCAATTGGTAAATCCCCCGGCCATTCCGAGGGCGCCATTGCGCCCTCTGCCATTAATGGAGGTGCCATTCGATAGAATTGGCATGGACCTCATCGGGCCATTCCACTGGCGCGCACGCGGATATCGCTTTGTGTTAGTCCTGGTACGCAACACGATATCCGGAAGCGGTGCCGTTGCGCAGCATCTCGGCAAAGAGTGTTGCGCAGGCGCTGTTTCAGGTCATCTCCCGAGTCGGAGTCCCGAAAGAGATTCTGACCGACCAGGGCACGTCGTTCATGTCACGCACACTGCGAGGACTTTACGGGTTACTGGGCGTCAAGTCTATTCGTACCAGCGTCTACCATCCCCAGACCGATGGGCTGGTAGAGCGGTTGAATAAGACCTTGAAGAACATGATCCGTAAATTCATTAGTGAGGATGAACATAATTGGGATAAATGGCTGGATTCTCTGTTGTTTGCAGTGCAGGAGGTTCCCCAGGCCTCCACGGGATTTTCTCCCTTTGAGCTGCTGTTCGGCAGGAAGCCACGTGGGGTGCTCGACCTGCTTAAGGAAAGCTGGGAGGAGGGGCCGAGCACCAGTAAAAATGAGATCCAGTACGTACTGGACCTGCGCGCAAAGCTTCACGCCTTGGGTCGGCTGTCACGAGACAATTTGCGCCAGGCCCAGGAGCGGCAAGAACGCCTGTACAACAGAGGGGCCAAGCTGTGGCAATTCGCACCGGGAGAGAAGGTACTTGTATTGCTTCCTTCTTCCAGCTCGAAACTCCTCGCCAAGTGGCAAGGGCCCTTTGTGGTCACACGGCGGGTCGGGGAGGTCGACTATGAGGTGGTGCGTTCGGACAGGGGCGGGAGTACGCAGATATACAACCTCAACCTCCTGAAAGCGTGGAGGGAGGCGGAGTCTGTCTCGCTGGTGTCTGCAGTCGGGGAGAGAGAGGAGCTGGGGCCCGAGGTTCCAACATCGGCCGGTCCAGCCTCGCTCCATTGTGAAGCCCATCTCTCCGCGGCCCAGCAGGCAGACGTGGCCGAGTTGCAGGAGCATTTTGCGGACATATTCTCGCTCCGGCCAGGCCGCACCAACCTCATAGTGCACCGGATTGAGACCCCCCCGGGGGTGACCGTGCGGTCGCGCCCCTACCGGCTCCCTGAACACAAAAAAAGGTGGTTCAGCGGGAATTGGCGGCTATGCTGGAGATGGGGGTAATAGAAGAGTCCAACAGCGCCTGGTGTAGTCCCATCCTTCTTGTGGTCAAGAAGGATGGGGCTATACGGTTCTGCGTGGACTACCGTAAGGTGAATGCGGTGTCACGGTTTGATGCGTACCCGATGCCCCGGGTCGACGAGCTCCTGGACCGGCTAGGCACTGCACGATTTTTTACCATGCTGGATTTAACCAAGGGCTACTGGAAGATTCCCCTCTCGCCAGAGTCCAAGGAAAAATCAGCCTTCTCCACTCCGTACGGGTTGTCCCAGTTTACCACACTTCCCTTCGGGTTGTTCGGGGCGCCGGCCACGTTCCAGCGGCTCATGGACCGGGTGCTGCGTCCGCACGCTGCATATGCTGCCGCCTACTTGGATGATGTCATCATCCATAGCACCACGTGGGCGGAGCATGTGCGGCGGGTGGGCGCGGTGCTTGAGTCCCTGAGGGAGGCCGGGCTCACCGCCAACCCGGGGAAGTGTGCAGTTGGACGGAGGGAGGTACGGTATCTGGGGTACCACTTGGGCGGGGGGCAGGTGCGTCCCCAGGTGGACAAGACGGCGGCGATTGCGGCCTTTAACTTGCAGCCCTTTAACTTCAAGGTGGTCCATACGCCGGGGACGCAGATGGTCGTGGCGGACTTCCTCTCCAGCTCCCAGGGGGCGGGGGGGGGAGTGGGCTAGGCCGGTGGCTCCCTGGCCTAAGTCGGGCGGTGGGGGTATGTGGGGCAGGGGCGTGGTTTAGCGCGGCTGTAGAGGGGGAGAGCGAAGGGCGGCTCAGGGAACAGGTGCGGGCAATCAGGGTGAACGAGCCGCACCTGGGACTGAGGGGTGTGTGTGTGGGCGTGCCGGGATGCACGCGCATAAAAACCCACAGTAGCCGGCCGGAGAGGAGAGCGGACAGGGGAGATGCCAGCAGAGTCGGCGGAGAACGTGAGCCTGAGTGTGAGCCAGAGCGTGAGCCAGAGTGACCTGTGTTGAATCAATAAAAGCCTGAACCTGTCCACATCTGGGGTGATCTTTTGGTCCGATATCCGGGGACGAGCCAGAACCGTGTTACAGTGCCTAAAGGCGGGAGAAGGAATGTGTGTCTATGAGGTATAAGAACTGATGCACACTGCAGGATCACTAGGATAATAGCCACCTTCTTTTGCTCTTTGTCTGAGAAAGGATCTTAGGTTTGGTTTCAGCTGAATCTGTAGGTCATAAGCTTTAGAAAGCAGTGCGGCAATTGCGTGTATCATCAAGCTAGCGGGATGATAATTCATAATTTCCTGCTAACCACTGAGCCACAGTTGCCCTGCAGACAAACTTGAAATAACCACTTTGTACATCTGCTTTTGATTGGAATCCTTTTACAGCAAATGGATGCACTCTTTGGTGGCTCTTGGTTGGGGAGTACACCTCCAGGGATGGCCATGTCCACGACCCTTGTCCCCAGTCAGACGCCGTCATGTGACCCTGACTAAGAGTAACCCGGTCCTTCAACTGTAACACCAGCCAAAAGGGCACCAGGGGGGAAAGGCAGCAGCCAAACATTCTTTCAGGAGACCTACCAGTCCAATGCAGAGCGATAGATAAAGCACTGGAGTCTCAGGTGAGGTCGGAACTAACGAGGTGGAGGCGAGAGAAGGAGAGAAGGGCGAGATTTGAGAAGAAAATGGTGACCTGTATCGGTCAAATATTAACACAATAGAAAGATATTGGCACGCAGCAACAATTGATTGAATTACTAAAATATGGCAATAAAAACATGTTAAACAATAAGAAATGTCAGGATCCTGAAGAGAGTCCGGAAATATCACCCATTCTCCACTCACTACACTGGCTCCCTGTTTCATTCCGGATTTACTACAAAGTCCTACTACTCACCCATAAATGCATCAATGGACATGCACCTCCCTACCTAGAAGAACTTATCACTCCCCTAACCTCCACCCGCACCCTCAGATCTACAGGCCGCTCACTCCTTCGGGACCCCAACACCAAGCTCCGCACCATGGGCGACCGGGCCTTTTGTTCCTTGTGGAACAGTCTCTCTGACCACCTAAGGGCAACTCAGACACTGAACTCTTTTAAGACTGGCCTAAAAACCTTTTTATTCAGGAAGGCTTTTTTTACATTGAGTTAATTTGTTGTCAGCTATTATTTTTATTTTTTATTATGGTTTGCTTTAACTGTTTTATTTGTTTTTACTATTTGTGTGGCACTCTGAGATTCTTTTGAAGGAAGAGTGCGATAAAAATGAAATGCATTATTATAATAAACTAAAACGAGAAGTGGTTGGCTAGTTCACCACAACTCGACGATCCCCTGCTGAATTTTTCTGGATTTCTGCACCCAGTTACCATGAGTTGTCACATGGGAGGCACAGCAGGAGTCTGGATGCTGTAGGGACACTTCAATCAAAAGGGAATGCCTTATCAAATATTACAAGGTTGTTTTTCTTCTTGGTATTTGACCTGGAGTGCCTCCCATCACCCCAGCTCAGAAAATGTATAAAGAAAATTTGAACTAAAAGAAGTGTGAAGGGGTTGTTGGGCTGTGGATCATCAATGTCCTCCAAGTTGATGAAGACCCTGCTCAACGTCATCAAGTTGGTCACCTGAATCCAAACAAATGTTGAGAAGAACGCAACATGCTGTGACAGTGTGCTATTTGCCACTTCTTTCAGGTGCAGACATTTGAGCCTCCTGAATTTATATTTCAGGCATGCTCAATGGCCACACGAGCTGCAGTGAGCTTTTGGTTAAAGCGCCTCTGCCTAGCGGTTAGGTGCTCATTATCCTGTAGGGTTTCATCAGTTTTCACAAGAGGATGAGCTGAATCACCGATTTAGTGCATTCCCTCTGGGACCAGGGCCTCAGGATCCTCTTCCAATAGCCGTGCAACCTCTGTGTTGCGAAATGCATTGGCATCATGCCAACTACCAGGGTGACCAACATTTACATGACAACGGCCATTTACTGTACATAGGGACAACTTCCTCTTGTGATGATGTGGCTGTTACCTGTTTTATTGTGAAGTTCTGTCTTGTGTTTCCTCTGTGTCCCTGCACTTCTTGCCCCTGTGATTGTCTGATTGTCTGCCCTGTGTGTTGATTATTCCCTGCTGTGTCCAATCACTTTCCCCTTGTATTTAAGCCCTGTTTGTCTCATGTCCCTGGTCAGATAATTATTTGTCTATATTTGGCTATGTGTGGTTAGTTCCGGTTTTTGCCTTGTTTTTCCTTTTTCCCTAGGATAAATTTATGTTGCATTGTTGCTCAGGCGTTTGGGTCTTTTTACCCTAACCCGTGACACCTATTTTTGGAACCAACCTAGCAGAAGAATAATGAAGCTAATTCTTTACAGATTTCAAAATAACTCTTTGATCATATAGGGAGCAGTAATTGAATTAGTGTGATCACTGAAAACCATGTTTCACCACAATGCCTCCTTTTTATGAAATCATTAAAAAAAACTTGTTTTAAATTACATTCTTTGATTATTCTGTTTTTAAGTTTTATAATTTGCCTACAACTTGGACAAGTAGAGGGATCTCCTCTGCCTCAATTACACTAGCAATCAAGAATGCAAATGTAATTTCTTCCACCATAGTTATCAAATTCCAAGACCATGGGTCTGTAAACTACAAGTAGCCTACAGATCGGAACTAATTGTGTATTCTTTGAAGGCAGCTGAAAACTGTTCGATTTGATTGCAGTTTTTTGTCAAGCCCCCTGCTCTAGTCTGCTTTCCAGGCAAGGCGCAGTCCATCTTGAACAAATCTATTGACGAGCGTGGTAGCAATCAGCTCTGGCGGCCACGTCGCTTCTGTATTGTGTCGTGTCCAGTAGAAACAAGAACGTTATATTTATAGCAGCTCCAGAGAGAGCGTCTTTCCTCTGCACCCTTAGTGTGCTTTTAATTTGCCATTGCAAGTGCACAATTCATACTCATTCAATACAAATAAAAACAGGACATATGGTTCACTTGTAAATTAAGTGCATTTGTCTTTGCTTCTGGACAAAATTCTCAAAGTCCTTTTAGTTTTAAAAGTCTGTCTAAATGGAGATTATTAAGCATAAACCCGACCATTTCATGAGGCAGAGGTACTGTTTTCTCCCCTCTGATTTTTCAACGTCTGCTTGTTTTATGTCAATCAGCAAGACTAAATAGGTTCTACACATACATGAAATACATGACCTACTAAATGTCTACAAATATTAATGGTGACAAACAATGAGAAAGCAAAAGGCATGCAACGCCCTTAACCCAGTTTGTGAGGGATTGCACGATCAATCTGCAGCCAAGCACAACTCGTCACTTCCTCAACTCGCAATTTTGTGCAGGACATGCGCAAACTCAGCGATTTTGATTATGAAAATGCTTGAAATGATACAGACATTTACAGCACAGATCAGTAGAGAAATATTAATATTTATTTTATATATTTTTTTTTTTGCTTAATGACATTAGTTTGCTCTGCCTCCCCTGGCTGCAAGTCCCTGGTAGTACCAATTACAAGTTGGACAGATTTTGGGATGTGATCCAAATTACACAGTGATTGATGTACATAGGAACAGACTCAGAATTTGCCCAAGTAAGAGGTCAGAGGGCAACAAATAGATATACCTTTTCCAGACATGTAATGAGGAGAAGTGCAAACGGGGCAGGGTTGGCAACAGGGGAGCAGTCAGAGGGTAATTGCTCGTGAGTCAGCCATAAATGCGGAGACCACAGAGAACGAGCTGGCAGTGAGTGACGCTGAGGCTTATATACCAGAGGAATAGGTGCAGCAGAGTGGACAGGTGAGAGTGATAGAGCTGATGAGGTGGACGTGACTACCAGGTGCACTGAATGAGCTGATTAGATGAGGCAGCAGGTGAGAATGGACGCCAAACTGGGACATCTGGATGTTTCATTCCATAATTTGTCAGCAATGTAAAAGATTAAAGAGGGCAAGAGATATTAGTTTGCTAAAACACTGTTTTCATCTGTTGTCTAAGTGTGAAAACAGAAGCAGACTTTGGTGGTCCAAGGTTATATCTGACCAAAGGCAGACTAGACTGGTCACCTGGCCTAGTGGAAGTTACCCAAGTGTACCTCAAAACAATGTGTCATCGCAATGAAAAAAGTAAATAAATACAAAGAGGGCTGTGCTGTTGTCACTGACCCAGTGGGCTCAAGTATACATCCTTGTTGAAATTATAACATAACACAACAACTTTAACAAAGTAACTAGCATAAATGCATAACCATCCAAACCGTACTGTCTTAGTGCTGAAGTGGATTGCATTATTTTAAAACCTTTTTCTTAAACATTATCCCTCGTTATTTCATTTTTTATTTGTTGTAATTGATTATTCTGCACTAGGGTCTTGGAGTACTGAGATTACTTCTTGTGTTGTAACGGACCTCATTATTTTGCAATTCAACTCATTAGATACACAATCTGTAACAAGAACATCATAGTGAAATTAAAATTGTACCTGAAGAATAAAGCACCTGTCAGCTGAAGAACTCGGGGGCGAGGCCCATCGAGAAGGAGAATATTGCTGATGCTACAGCTATGAATTAACTACTAGCTAGTAGTTTGTCTGACACTAAGGGAAATTAACATGCTTTTAGCTGGTTACGTGTAGAGGAGTCCGTAACTGCAACCCACTGCGGGTTGTAAATGGGGTGTTGTCTGACATTTATGCCTTTCCTCAGTAGGTAACAATGTAACATAGTTACTTTCCTCAGTAGGTAACAATATAACATAATTACTTTCCTCAGTAGGTAACAATGTAACACAGTTACTTTCCTCAGTAGGTAACAATGTAACATAATTACTTTCCTCAGTAGGTAACAATGTAACATAGTTACTTTCCTCAGTAGGAAACGTAACAAGTTGCTTTCGGTAACGTCACTGTCTGTTTCTGTTCCTGTTGTCCTGCCACTCACCTTGGGTGAATCCCAAGTCTCTTAATTATATCCCCGTTTCCCTCACTTGCGTCTTTTCCAGATTAAAAAAAACGTCCAGTCCTGCTTCTTCCAATTAAGAACCATATCCAAAATCAAACCCATACTGTCACACCCTGATCTGGGAAAAGTCATCCATGCACTCATTTTCTCAAGACTCGACTACTGTAACTCACTCCTCTCAGGCATTAACCATAAATCTATCTCCCGCCTCCAACTAGTCCAAAATGCAGCAGCTCGGCTTCTTACTGGTTTTAACAGACGACATCACATTTCTCCAGTTCTGGCCTCTCTCCACTGGCTCCCAGTTGGTTTTAGAATTGATTTTAAGATTTTATTGATCACTTTTAAGGCCCGCCTGGGTCTGGCCCCAGATTACATTATAGAAATGTTAACGCCATATGAGCCAACTCGCAGCCTTAGATCCTCCGGCGGGGCCCTCCTGGCCATTCCAAAGTCGAGGCTTAAATCAAAGGGTGACCGTGCTTTTGCCATCAGGGCCCCTCGACCTACCGGAGGAGATAAGGCTGGCAGAATCAGTAACTTCTTTTAAATCACTTCTTAAAACCCATTTTATAGAATTGCTTTTAAGTGATGTCGTCATTTTATGTCTTTTTATGATCGTTTATGCAGTTCTTTTGTTCCCATGGTTTTGTTTGTATATTTTAGATATTTGTTTGTTTTCTACTGTTCTTTTTAGCTAATTGTTTTGGTTTATTCAATGTTTTTATGGTGTTTGTTTACCGCCATTTAAGCTTATCTGTGGAAGCACTTTGTAAACTTTGTTTTGAAAGTGCTATATAAAAGTTATTATAAATAAAGTTATTATTAAACTGCATTGAGTATGATTTACAGTGTGTGGTATTTGTGTGTCCTGCTTATATGCGCAGTTTTTTTTTTTACCGCCGGAATGCGTCTTTATTCATTATTTACGTCTGTTTTGAAATTATGATTGTGACATTATAAAAAACAACAACAATATCATTGGTTCTTTTCAATGCTCAAATTAATTTTTTTAGGCTCAATCAAACCCGACACTCAGGAATGATCAGCCTCACGTGACTGATGGAAGTGTTTCCACTCTCCAGCTCTCTGATTTTAATTATATACATAATCAAAGGTATTGAGGGAAATAACAGATCACGAAAATAATAATATTTTTATAAATGAAGAAAGTTGTTTGAGGTCCTTTTGTTGTTCAGACCTACAATGAACATATTTTAACCAGATGGTGAATCAGAAAACCAATCTAATATATAACTTGAGTTTAATCTGTGATCGTCTTCACTCTGGTATGAAACTCTAGCGATCGGTCCGCTCAGTTGCAGCGTCCAATCACATAACTGATGAACACTGAGGGGGCGTTCTATGAGCTTAGCAGCGATTTCCTCAGCATGTCTTTCCCGTGTTTTGACCCGTTTTTGTTCACCAGTGAGATTTTGCCTGCCGATCCAGATACCGCTGCCTGACTGATTCCCCGTGTACCGAACCCTGCTTGAAGTAAAGACCTTGTTTTTGCACCCGACCATCTAGCCTTTGAGTCCTGCGCCCTCTGGTTCCCAGTTCCCTAACACGTTCCTCAGTTGGGAATGTAAGAGTTGCTTTCCTCAGTAGGAAACCAGCTGCTTTTCTCAATAGGTAACGTAACTAGTTGCTTTTCTCAATAGGTAACGTAACTAGTTACTTTCCTTTTCCCATTAGGTGAGATTTCTCATTTGTCGTCTCATCATTATTTTCATAAAAACTTTGATCAAAACAGATTGATCTTTAACAGCAGATTCACCCATTGAATCATCTTGTGAAGAAGAAAATTATGTTACCGTTGGGAGTTTAGCAATTTGCTTCTTTCTTGTGGGAGCATTTGGCTTTCGGGGGCCGCAGGCATTTTCCTGTTTGCCTGGAGGTACTGAAGATATATGCTGCAGTATATAACCTTGTATGTGTGTAGAAATGGAGGGTAGCAGTATCTGGGTGAGAAGAGAAATCAGCGGGTTAGAGCGCTGAGAAGAAGCGGATTTAACGAAAAGAAAGACTTCTAATGAATTCCATGAGACCGCCCCCCCACACACACACACTCGATGACCTGTGGAGCCTCCGACGAGCAGCTACAATATCTACCTTGATCCGAGTGATCTGTAACGTTCAGACACACCTCCCCTGACTCTCACTTTTGCTACAAAATGTATCTCGCTGGAGCCAGTTTGCCATTCATTTTGATCTTGAAAGACACAGTAATAAATAAATAAAGTATGCATGGAGGAACAGTGCATAATGCAAAGCAAAAGTGGCATGAAGACTGAACCCAACTCAAAGGGGTACTTGAAGAAGATCGAGATAATAAGGCATGAACAGATTTTCTCGAACCAATGCACACACATACACACTGATTTATGCAGAGGTTTGGTGGCCTGTAGCATTTTCAGTGGCTTGTGTACCAGAGGAGCGGCCACATGCTGTGAGCTAGAGCCGGTCCTATAAGAAGGAGGATCAAAGACACACGTGCACGAATAAGAGCCTGCCTCAGATTCTAATTTCTAAACTTTACTTGACAGATATTAGAGTTAGAAAATAAACATATTGGAGCACATTTTATTTTGACTGGCTTGATCCAAAGTTCATGAAATGTTTTGGAGACAAACTAAAATACTCTGAAAATACCATACCAGGGATTTTACATGTTTCAGAAATGTACAACCCCCTTTCCTCCTTTGTAGACTAAATGAGAATCCTCCCTTTTTTTTCTTCCCCCAATCCAGGAAGTGCTCAGTTCTTATACCACGCCAGGTGGCAACCTCATAGTCTGAAAAGTGAAACCAATGCTGAATTGCCTTAACTTGCATTCTCTCTACTGTCCAACAGGGGGCGACTCCTCTGGTTGTATAGAAGTCTGTAGAAAATGATTACTTCTCTCTTGATGTATTCCCTCAGTAAACATTGTAAACATGAGTTTATGTCTCAATCTCTAGTTTCAAGTATTCTTCAATACAGCATGATGGTCATTTAGAGTCAAAGGCCATAAAGCAGGGGACGCTGTCTTGTGATTGACAGATTACCACAGCGTTTTCCAGTTCATGAAAATGAATTGTCTTGTCCTGCATGTGGTTAGGTTATAGCTATAGGGCTGCCCTCTAAATGTTGATCTGGATAATCGGTAAAAGATTCAAGAATCAAAAGTAATTTGGTCAAATCCCAGCAGTTTTTTTAGCTGCATCATTGTTCACAGAATAATGCGAGATAACATAACAGCAGGCTAAAAACATACTAACTGTTTTTCAAAATTACCGTGAAAAAGGGGATTTTGTGGATGTTGCCTCATTGGTTTCACAAAATGTGTCAACATGCTACTAATACATAGTCAAAGTACAACATGATGATGTTATGGAATCCTGAGTGTGGGGGGTCTAAACATATTTGCGGTTTTAAATCAGTAGTACCGGAGCATACTCTCCAAGAGGATATGTTTCACTTTGACGGTGAAACACAAATAGTGACTCAAGGTGACATTTTTGACAAACGGTGCTGTAATAATGTAGGAGCTAAATGTGTGATGCTGTTAGCGATGCAGATGTTGGGGGTGGATCAAAACCGGATGGTTATCAGCTGAACATGGCCTGTGTATTTCTGATAGGTTTACATCGGCACACAACGACAGACAGTAACTTCACAGCCCCGATCATACACATGTGGTGTTGAGTGAAGAATTAAAGCTCCCAACTGCTGGTCCAAAATAAGCCATGGAGGAACAACCACACTTATTATGTAAAGTAATCTTAGTGGCCAGCTCAACTGTCTACAGTACAGATTCAAACAGCAGTTAACAGCTTATATTGACGTGCATAATGATGCATTCAAGCTCTACTCAGTAAAACTACATTTGGATACTTTCACCCAATACTTAATCTTCTAAAATTTAATTTTGCAAGAAACTTGAATAAATCCAGTTGTTTGAAGGAGATGTTTTCACAGCAATAGGAATTCTGATCGGTTTAACTTCCTAACACTAGCTCTGAGCAGCTTTTAATACATAATTAAAGTCAAAGCCAGTATTGAAATATACATACAATAATTTATTTCCAAACCATTTGAATTGTGTTTACTGCAAATAACCATTAACGATGACAATAAAAAAGCAAACTAATAACTTACGTTTGTTGAAATTATTTTTGGGGATGATTCTGGGACAGTGAAGTCTGGAGCCTGGCTGTCAAATACAGTTATTTAGTTCCTAGACAGAAAATTGGTATTGGAAAAAATCTAAATAAGCAGGTCAGACTTAAAAAAATAATAATAATAAGTCCGACAAGAAAATTGCAACAGGTGCATCTTTGAATGCACCAATGATTTGAATCTTTTAGTAGTATTCACTGTATGGGGGATATCCTGCTCCAGTTCATTGCACTGAACATTTTAGCACACTACATAACATTCCAGATATCAGAAACACTGATATTTGTTTTATTTATCCCTCAATCAAATCAAACTTACATGTCATTTCCAAAAGTGACTTACATGCTATACAGTAAACACAGCAACGGTGAGCAATTAAGGTTAAGTGTCTTGCTCAAGGACACATCAACATGGACTAGCGGAGCCGGGGATCGAACCACCGACCCTCTGATTGAAAGACAAACCTGCACATTGTGCTGTATTTCCAGTATTTCTCACACACACACTCGCAGTTGCATCTTCAAGCTGACATGGTGTATCACCGGCCTCTTGTTTGCCTGTGATAATTAAACCCACTCATGTTCTATTTCTGCCATGCATTACCTTTGAAATCATAGCGTGTCCCACAGATATCACACAGCTTTCACTGACATTAGAGCAATGCAAATAGCATAGTTACCTTTTACCACTTGGCAAAATCCGGGGGCGATTTGTGTGTCATACACAACTTATTTATTATGCATCGCACACAAATTTTCTATGAGGCTATACTTGTATGTGTTACTGCGTGACGGCTGCTACACATGATTATAGGAAGGACGGAGCAAAAATGCATACATTAGATACAAGAAAGAATAGGAACAGTCAGAGGAAACATATTTGATAGAGAAAATATGGAGACAAAAAGCAGGTAAACAAAAGAGATGAATAGCAGATGTAGACCCATCTCGAGTCAGACGAACGCAAAAGGTTTGAATTATGAGAGGCAAGAGGAGTTATAGAGAAACCAAAGGAGTAATGACAAGATGATGAAAGCAAAGTCTAAGGGACACTAGTGGCTCCTAGAGGCTGCAACATGTACTACACCCTACAATGCAAACAGGGTTGGACACAACAAACACTGATGTAATCAGCTGATATTATTTCATGAAGTTGGCATATTAGAAAAATTGTTGCAATGTCCAAGATGGATGACTACAGTAGATGGAAATCCACTTCCAAAAATGCACAACAAAATTAAACAAAACAAAAGAGGCCAGAGACAAGTGAGACAAGTAATGCAAAGAACTGGACAGGAGAATGTTGTCGGGCTCGAGTATGATGGAGCTAACCCAAAGAATTTCCTGTTTCCTTTGTGTCTTTCTCTTCCCAGAATCACATTTATTTGTTAACACTAGAATTGTATTCTGAAAAATCTGCAATGACAGTGATTATTGGCTTTTCATTTTGGATCATTATTTACAAATGAGCACACGCTTCACTATTTTTCTTATAAAATAAATATCAATCATATTTATAATGAATATTTCCTGTAATTAATAAAGGCAAACTCGAAGAAAAGGACTGTCAGCATCACTGCTGTCTGTGTGAGATGCAGCAGCCCAGTCAGTGTAGACAGGACATGATGTATGTTCACAAAAAGCTTTTTTTTATTTTTTATTTGAGCCAGATGGATGATCATTTATCAACAAATACAAATGTGAGGTGCTAAATTCTAATTTCAGAGCACATGTGTTGTCTCAACAGCAGGTCACAGCGGTGTTATCAGATTACTTTAGGATTATACAGTTGTTCCAATCCTGACAGCATTTACAGTACATCTATAGTTCTTTAAGTTGGATTTTCTCTGTGTAGAAAATGAATGGATGTCAATGTCTACGTGGAAGGTTGTAAGTATAAATCTCAAACAGAATGCTTTGGGAAATGGCAGAAACTGAACTGTACTTGCAAGCTCAAGGTGTAGCAGCCTCCTGGCTTGAAGCGGCCTGCCCGACTGTTCTGAATGAGCTGATGGGGGGTGAAAACAAACATGACAGCCATCATCGGGATGCAAATACAGTAAGCCAAAAATGAATATTTATTCTCGTCAGTTTTGGGGACAACAAAACCACAGTAATCTTTGCTGTGAGATGGAGCCCTTACATCAGTGCTGGAAGCTGGCCATCACAATGCAGCTGTTCCATTTGTCACAGCCAAACACACAGACAACAGCTCTGGGGGGGAAATTGAGTGGATGGAAAAAGGAAAAAGATTTTCCTTGTGATCAGACATCTGTAATAGTGCATATCTCTCGTCTTTACATATGGCAGCTCAAACAACCCTTGAAGCTGTGTTTTTCCCGGCTCAATTTTCCTAAAAAGCCCATCTGAAAATCATTAGCCAAAAAAGGCTGTATTGTGCGGAAGTCATTTCATTACAGTTTGTTGAGTAAATGCACCATAGCAATGGAATGGTCTACTTCATCAGCACAGCAGGTTAAAAGGAATTATTGAAAATGTATTGCATTTTATTTAGCTTGGTGCTATGCATGATTTATTTGAAAGTTCCATTACAAGAGGAAAATAGTCATATTCTCTGAATGCCTAACGACCGGAGGAGCTAATTTGTGTCCATTACTTGTCATACAACTGTAAAAAAATAAAATAAAAAGGAGATTAATTTTTGCCGGCTAATGAAACCAGTCTCCCAACAGAAAAAATGTATTTAGAGGTTTTTGAAATGTAAGAGACTGTGTCTAAAATAATTGCCTTCATCATGAGTTCATTAAGTAAAAGCGGGTTGGGTTCCAACTGTTGGCCCTTAGTAGTTGAAATCACAAAGGATGGAGCTTTTCCACACCAGTTAATCTTAGTGAGAAATCTACTGAAGGGGAACTTGTTCATTCTCACTCACTCACTAACTCACTCACTCACACCTCCATGTAAGTCCATTGATCATAGAATAGTACTGTCTATGCAATGCAAACTAAGGCTGACTAGATGCTGGCTCCAGGAAAACTGAGGGGCGAATAAAAAGGTATTCTGGCTAAATAAATTGTGCATCATTTCCAAATGCTATCTTCCTCCTCTCAAGATCTGATGCATAAGTTATTTCGCCAATGATATTACAGTGCAAACACGGCCATATGGTTTTGTAGGTGCATTTGTCACTTTTTGCTTCTGTATGCAATGATCCATCCATCCATTTTCATCCGCTTATCCAGGGTTGGGTCGCGGTGACAGCAGGCTGACCCGGGCATTTACCAGCTCAATCTGGGGGCCTCCTGAGGCGTCTGGGGGCCTCCTGAGGAGATATAATCCCTCCAGCGTGTCCTGGGTCTTCCCCGGGGCCTTCTACCAGTTGGACGTGCCTGGGAAAATCTCTAAAGGGAGGCGTCCTGGAGGCATCCTAATTAGATTCCCGAACCACCTCAGCTGACACAAAGGAGCAGTGGCTCAACTCCAAGCTCCCTCCTGATGTCCAAGCTCCTCACCCTATCTCTAAGGCTGAGCCCGGCCACTCTACGGAGGAAACTCATTTCGGCCGCTTATACGCATCCGAGACCTCGTTCTTTCGGTCACGACCCAAAGTTCGTGACCATAGGTGAGGGTTGGGACGTAGACAGACCAGTAAATTGAGGGCTTCGCCTTCTGGCTCAGCTCCTTCACCAAGACGGTGCAACGCCTGCTTTATTGCTGCAGCTGCACCAATACGCCTGTTGATCTCCCGCTCCATTTTATCCTCACTTGTGACCAAGACCCTGAAATACTTGAACTCCTTCGCTTGTGGTAGGCACTCCCCACCTGGAGGGAGCAATCCACTGGTTTCTGGCAGAGCACCATGGCCTCAGATTTTGTGGCACTGACTCTCATCCCCGCCGCTTCACACTCGGCTGCAAAACGCCCCAGTGAATAATGGAGGACATGGTCCGAGGAGGCAAACAGGACCACATCATCTGCAAACAGCAGAGAGGCTATCCCGAGATCCCCGAACCTGATGTTCTCCGTTCCCCGGCTGTGCCTAGATATCCTGTCCATGAAAGTCACAAACAGGGCCGGTGATGAACACCCACCGGGAATGTGTCTGACTTACTACCGAGAATACGAACACAGCTCCTACTGCAAGCGTACAAAGACTGGATGGCCCATTGCAACGGGTCCAGCTCACCATACTCCCGCCGCACCTCCCACAAAAAGCCCAGAGGGACCCGGTCGAAAGCCTTCTCCAAGTCCACAAAGCACAAGTAGGCTGGTTAGGCAAACTCCCAGGACCCCTCCAGTATCCTTGCGAGGGTAAAGAACTGGTCCACTGTTCCCCGGTCTGCCAGTCCATGGGCACTGTTCCCGACACCCATGCGACATTGAAGAGGCATATCAGCCAAGACAGTCCAACAACCTACAGTGCCTTCAGCATCTCAGAGTGCATTTCATCCACCCCTGGCGCCTTGCCACCAAGGAGCTTTTTGACTACCTTAGTGACCTCTGCCAGAGATATGGGTGCAACCACCCCCAAGTCTTCAGGTGCTGCCCCCTGTTCAGGGGACATGTTGACCAGGTTTAGGAGTTCCTCAAAGTGCTCTTTCCACCGGCCAATGATATCCTCCGTCTGGGTCAGGAGCCCCCCTCCCCCGCTGATAACAGCCTGGGAAGGCCCTGCTGTCCCTTCCTGAGTCGTCAGATGGTTTGCCAGAACCTCCTTGAGGCCAACCAAAAGTTCTTCTCCATGGCCTCCCCAAACTCCTTGCATGCCTGAGTTTTAGCCCACCGCAGCTGCAGCCCTTCTGGCCTGCCTGTACCTGTCAGCTGCTTCAGAAGACCCCTGGGCCAACCAAGCCCTAAAGGCCTCCTTCTTCAGCTTGACGGCTTCCCTCACCTCCGGTGTCCACCACCGCATTCTCGGGTTGCCACGACAGGCACCGATGACCTTCCAACCACAGCTCCTTGCGGCCGCGTCCACAATAGAGGCTTTGAACATGATCAACTCCGATTCAATGCCCCCAACCTCCCTCGGGATGTGTGAGAAGTCCTTCTGGAGGTGGGAGTTAAAGACCTCCTCGACAGGATCCTCTGCCAGACATTCCCAGTTCACCCTCACTACATGTTTGGGCTTGCCAGGTCTCTCTAGCCGGCTCCCCTGCCATCTGACCCAAATCACCACCAGGCGGTGATCAGTTGACAGCTCTGCTCCTCTCTTCACCCGAGTGTCCAAAACATACGGCCGCAGATCAGATGATTTGATTACGAAGTTGGTCATTGATCTCCGGCCTAAGGTGTTCTAGTACCAGGTACACTTATGAGCCACCTTATGCTCAAACATGGCGTTCCACCTTATGGTCAGACACCGCTCTGGTTCAGATCGGGCAAGCAGTTCCTGCCAATCACCCCCTGCTAGGTTTCTCTGTGATCGCCCACGTGATCTATGAAGTCTCCCAGAAGAGCTATGGAGTTGGCAGGCGGCGCCCTTTCCAGCACTCCAAGAAGGCCGGATACTCCAAAATGCGGTTCGGTGCATAAGCATAAACAACAGTCAGAGCATTACTCCCCGCAACCCATAGACGCAGGGAGGCGACCCTATTGTTCTCCGGGGAAAACTCCAACACGGCGGCGCTCAGCCGGGGACTCTTGAGTATCCGTGAGCTCCCCTCCCGGGTCTGGCTCTGGGAGGGTGCCCCGGTTTCCCTAGTCCGGGCGAGGTAGGGTCATTCCGTGTGCTGCTGTTCATCAGGGTTTTTGAACCGCTCTTATTTTGGGCTCTCACCAGAGACCTGTTTGCCTTGGGAGACCCTACCAGGGGCTGATGCCACGGACAACATAGCTCCCAGGATCATTGAGAAAATGCAATGATCCATTTGGTAAAGTATGCATGCACATGAGCCATCGGCTTTGAGGGGTCAGCCAGAGCAAGACCTGAAATCCATGCAGGCCGGGTTCGAGTCATATCCAGTAAACCAGGTCTGATGTGGGCTTTTAACTACTGTGAGAAAGTATGTTTTATGGTGCTCCTAGTGAGTTTACATGTTGGAGGGTCAAGCCGAATAAATAGCTCTGTATGGATTATGAATATCAAATGAATGACACTGTATTATACAAAGTATCAGTTATAATTATGCAATGTATTAGGTGATTGTGGAAGGAATCCAGAAAACATCAGGACCCAACCAAACAGTTACACAGCCTGAATATTGGAGCAGATATAGAGGACGCGCTCAGGAATGTGCCTGTGTGGGGGTTGATTGAAGGCCTGAGTACTGTTTATGCGAACAGTGTTTGGGTTGACCAACACCTAACAGGATGGGGTCTTCCTGGGTAAATATACAAAATATATTTTGTATATGTATATTAGTGTGATTCAATTTGACATTGTGTTCATTTTTTTATTAAATACTTTTTATTATAACTTTCTGCATCCGGGACTTCTCTTCGCACGATTGCTCTTCTTTCATTGTGCACATTTACACACAAAGCTCAGCAGCGTAACTTCATTATTGAAATTTTGTATTTTCAAAAACTGGGGAGCTCTGCACATTTATTTTTCATGTCACAACCATCACTGAATCCCAAAATAAATGAGCTTAAGAAGACAGCCCTTATTAATGTGCTTTAGTTACCAACTGTGTGTGGCTACCAGCGCTGATCTGGGCCACGTTCCTCGTACGTGGTTCAACTAAGTAGATCAAATGTCCTAAAATCCAGCTTAAATCAACCCGATGATTGAAATCAGGCTAACTTGGTTTCTCAAAGGCTGATCCGCGCTCAACGGTCTCGTTAATTCGAACCAGACTTCAGTAATCAGGATGATTGCGCGTGCCCGTCCAACTTCAATAAGGGGAAGCTTCGATCACCGAAACCATGATTTTACAATGGTACAACGGCAAATAAAGTTAAAGGAAGAGCCTCTTTTTTTTCTCTTCTGACTAGCAGGTAATGAGCATGAACGCATATGAGGAATTCAAGACCATAATCATCAAAATCTAACCGCGCCACCGCTGAGGGCTCGACAATAAGCAGGGCAAAATATCAGACGAGTTAAATGTGTAAGTGTTAGAAAAATGTATAGACTTATATTAATATCTCATCACCCCAATCAATCAGATTATTTCTTTAAAAAATTTTTCCTGCTGGCAATAGGCTTAATAATAAATAGGCATCATCGAAAATAATTATCTGAACTTTCAGAATAAGTAGATAAAACAAGCCCAAAGAGAATCTAATTGCTACGAATGAATAGATACTTATGAGGATATGTACTGTATGCGCTTATTTATCATGTACTGTGTAAATTATGTAGAACTAGGAGTTTGAATATGTGAGCGGATGTACAGTATGTGTTATTTCTAATCAGAAATTCAATCGACGCAGTGAAAATAAATTGTGTGTAATTCTGTCTATTTTTATGAGTCCACCTTAATCATTTTCTACAATGATATGCTGTCGTGTACTAATAACACTGTCATATAATTATGAGCCCTCTTTGATTGCATTTACTCAGACATGGCCAGGGAATATAATGTACACATCCAGAAGTTTCTTAAGCACCAAATAAACTTCATGAGCAGCGCGGCATGCAAGGCTTTCTGATGTTCTCCACTTCACCGACACTGTACAAAAATGTATATAACACTATCATTCACAATTTGTATTTTTCTTTCATTAAAAACAAGTATGATACACACCTGTCTTATTGATAGAGATATCTTCAGAGTTTCTACATGGCTGCGGAGGCTATGGGCTCGGTCTCCTTGCAGGTCAAACTCAACCAAACAGCTGACTGGAAGCCAACAGCACTTTACTAAAAGTCAGTTATTGTTCAGTTCATTTGCGTGGGTTGATTTAGGTCTTGCTTGCAGATCAACGCCGCAGGTGGTAAGAACTAGTAAAGAACGCATCAACATTTCAAATGCATTCCCAGAGCCTTCAATCTCACCCCTGCCTCGTGGGGATAGCCAATAAAGTCTCATCTTCATATCAGTTGTCGCTTTGCCTCATTTACCTGCCTACATTTCAGCCACCCAGGATGGCATCTCATACAGCTGTGTGATGGAAAGGAAAGGCCAGGGTCCAGACATACTGTGGGTGCAAAACCACAAGATGTTTTCTACCATTGTTCTCAGAGTGAAGAATAGATAGGATATTACCTCCAGTGCCGCCATGAAACTGAATTTGTATTCATGACCTGCCTGCCAAGCGCACACATGAAACGGATACAACAGAGGACATAATGGAATATTTTTGCTCTCTGCCTTTCAGATGGAATAATAGCAAACACTGAGGGCCGAGAAAGAGTTGAGGAGGGTAAATTCAATAGTGGGATTATAATATCTGAGAGAGAGAAACAGTAAACATGGGCCGTGCCAGTTTTCAGAGGCCGCCTGTGTATAATTTCTTTAATGTGGCACTTAAAAGAGTGCAACTTCAAGAGGCTTTATATGGAAGACACCAACAGAAAATAAATGAAAAGACGAGGAAATGCTTTGCCAAAAAATCGGCGCAAACTTAAGCCAGGTTTGCAGGTGAATGTTGCAGATAGAGATCAATCTATTCCCTCATGCTATTTTTCTCTATCTCGCTCATTTAGTCTGACAGGCTATTCCTCTGCCATACTGTCCACAATCCAGTATGGGGAGGAGACTGGATCGGCTCCACACAAAAAAAAGAAGCTGTAGAATGCGCCATCAAAATTGCACTGGACACGTCAGAGTAAATGTCAGTGATCTCTATTTCAGTAGCATTTATGGGGTTCACTCTCCATGACCATTGAGGTTAAGGGTAAGATTAACTTTATTGAACCTTAAGGGGACATTGTGTAGCGGTGTGACTTTTCAAAATCCCTTTTAATCTGATGTACCAGTTTAAAGGGAAACAACACTTGTCCACAGAGGACTATTACTATATATACATACATACACATATACACACACACACACACACACACACAAAATCTTGAAGTCCCATTTATGCAGTTTTCATTACATACTTTTAGATAAGGCACAGGAGGATCTTCACCAGCATCGTCCTGCATCAAATACACAAAGGAAAATTCACAAGGACCTGTGCGGTATGTGGCGCAGTCAATGAGAACTTTGAGCACAAGATGTCCTGCTCTTACAGCATTTAAACTCTATGTAAAGTTCCTACTATTTAAACATTGTGGGGCAAAACAAGAATATATAGATGATTGGGACTGGACCTGGTTATTCAGACTCTCAAAAAAGGGAATGGACGGCATTATGGCAAAAGTCGCCAAATGACGTCATCACCTAGTTTACATAATTAGAATTATAATGATGCTGTAAGAGACAGTAATATAATGAACAATTGTTTTACTCATTAATTGTGTCTTGCTTTGGGTGGAACTGTTATAAGGCTTTGCCTTTTGACTAGGTTTGAGTTTTCATGTGTTTTTACATCACAACGTTTGACAGAAAGCAGCCTCACAATATAGGCAGTATGACCGTGTTTCATCTCCAATAAACGGCTTCAGCCAGCCTTTGAATTCAGGGTTTGATTCCCACTCCTTTCTGTGTTTTTAAGCCTACAGTTTAGACCAGGGTTGGACAAACTTTAGCTCAGGGGCCACAATGAGTTTAAAATTGAACTGACAGGCCATTAACTAAAAAGTAAATAGAACTTGCATTTAATTTCAGTGGGAACAGTGATGTTGTCACCCTTTTTTGCCAGTTCATCAAAGTTTGGCGGCAATTCTCAGGACAGATCTTAATTTTTCATCAGTTATCTGGGATCTGTGGTGTATTTTGTTGATGTTCATTATGCTGAACGCTCACACACATAGGTAGAGCCAAACAACACCAGCATCCTCTGTGGCATCCTCCTGATGTTTGGAAACTTGGCTTCAAAAGAACATAACTCTGTATTAATCAGTTAGTTCATTTTACAACTTTAAAAACGTACTATTTTAAATAAGGGCTATTAAGTGTTTGTACAGGGGAGTGGGATCACCTGAAATGCCGGGTATTGCAGGAAAAAGACCAAATGAATGTGGTCTTTACTATAATTTGAACAATTTTGTACCAATATTCGGAGGGCCGGATTAAAGTTTGCCCACACCAAAAACATTTACATCTCGCTCTGTAAGCCAACGTGGGCTCAGTCTGGATGTGGAGCGAGAGTCTCTGTCTGACTGCAGCTGGGACTGGACTGCTGCACGAGGCTCCTGTGAGAGTGACCTGACCGCCTGAGAGCTTTGGGACAGCGGAGGGGCTGCTTTTGAGGACCCTGGCAAATAATACCTTTTATAATTATACTGCACTCAGCTGGCTCCACTCCTACCTCTCCAACAGATCACACTTCATCTCTCTTCATAATCACACCTCTGCCACAGCCACAGTCACTCAAGGCGTTCCCCAAGGCTCCGTACTCGGCCCCCTCCTCTTCATCATCTACATCCTCCCCCTTGGTCAGATACTCCGCCACTTCAACCTGGACTTCCACTGTTACGCCGATGACACCCAGATCTACCTTAGCACCAAATCCCCCCTCGACCCTCCCCTCTCCCACATCAACTCCTGCCTGTCAGCTATTAAAATCTGGATGCAACACAACTTCCTCAAACTCAACAGTGATAAAACAGATTGACAGATCATTGGCTCCAAATCCACACTCAGCAAAACCAATAACCCCACTCTCACCATTGACGGCACCATTGTCTCCCCATCTCCTCAGGCCCGAAACCTTGGCGTGATCTTTGATTCCACCCTCCCTTGAGCCCCACATCCGCCATGTCATCAAAACCTCCTTCTTCCACCTCCGCAACATCGCGAAAATCAGACCCTCTCTCACACCCCCCGCGGCTGAAAGACTCATTCACGCCTTCATCTCTTCCCGACTGGACTACTGTAACTCACTTCTCCTCGGCATCAGCTCTACCAATATCAACCGCCTCCAACTGGTCCAGAACGCAGCTGCCCGACTCATCACCCGCTCCAAATCTTGGCACCACATCACTCCAGTCCTAAAACAACTTCACTGGCTTCCTATCCCCCACCGGATCACCTACAAAATCCTGGTCCTCACCTACAAAGCCCTCCACCATCTGGCCCCCTCATACCTCACTGACCTCCTGTCCCCCTACCAACCCTCACGGTCCCTCAGATCCACCTCAGCCGGTCTCCTCTGCATCCACAAATCCAAACGCCGCAGTTTTGGGGACAGAGCCTTCTCCAGGGCAGCTCCCAGGCTCTGGAACTCCCTCCCCCAAGAGATCCGCACCTCTGAGTCCCTCACCGTCTTCCAGTCCCGCCTCAAGACCCATCTCTTCACCTCTGCCTATCAGTAGCCCCCTATTGACTGTATCATGTTCTGCTTTGTCCTGTTTTCTTTTGCTTTGTTTTGTTTTGTCTTGTATCGTCCAGTTTTGCTTTACCTTCTAATCTTGCTCCCTGTAAAGCGACTTTGAGTCCATGAAAAGCGCTATATAAATTCAATTTATTATTATTATTATAACCACAACCACTGATGTATTCAGGACAAAAGATTAATTTGACAGCTTTTGCAATTTTTCATTTGAAGAAAATTTACAAAACTACATACCTTCAGCTTCATAAAGGAAGTCCTGCGTGAAGTTGCTCATCTCCAGCTCGACCTGATGCCTGGTAGTCCCTTTGTCACTCAGTTGAGGAATAATGGATGCCATTACGAGATAAAATCAAGAGGCAAATGATAGACACACTTTAAGTAAGTATTCATTGTTCATAATATTAAATAATCACTCTTGTTTTGCTCACTTTTACATCTTCCCCAGGAACAAAACAGGGGCTGGCATATATTTGGGTACTTCCTGATTAGCAAAAGAAGGTCATACAGCCGCAGGCCTTGTTCCAACATGGGCTGCAATCTCAGAACTGCATGGATTATTATGGCACTACAAAAACAGAAAACCTCTTCTACGAAACCTTACTCTCATTATACTTTCCTCAACAGAAACACATACCGAACAATTGAACCTTGTTTTGAACCAAGATAGCTCAACTATATCCGCAATTAAGGATTTTATCAAATAGGCCAATCAATTGAATGCTCAGTCGACAACTCAACCTGGAAATTAAAACAAATGACACCTCGATTACATCTAAAAGAACATCTCTGTGCCATATATCAACAAATGGCAAGAGTTTCTGATATTGAATGTTTTCTTTTTCATTTTCCCAGCATTCCCGTCATATAAAGGTCATACCTGGTCAATTAACCCACACAACATCTGCCATTGCATCCCTGTTGACAACAGTCAGCCGACAAAGGGCAGCCAATGGACTAACCAAACAGCCAAAATCTCAATAGTCCTATTTACGAAAATTGAGCAGGAATGTATTACATATGTTATAACTATTTAACAAGGCTTCTACGCTAGACATTTTATTCCAGGTACTCTCGATCAGAGGTTTCCATACGGAATAGCAGCATTATGCACAATTATTAAAGATGGAAGTGTTGTGAGTTTCCAGCAGCTGTAAGACAAATATTCACTAAATAACCAGGACCACTTGAGATTAAAGGACTTTGACAGAAATAAAGCACAAAATGAACTTTGAAAAAAAAAGGGATAATTAGAACCATAATAGGATTTTAAAACTCAAAGAAATGTAGAAGCATCAACTTTATATCAAAATCTGATAGGAAAAACATTTTATGTAAAACTGAAATGGGATTGGGGAATTTAGTGTGCATATTAATGTAGATCAAACTCATGTTGCAAAAGCACAATATACAGGTTTCTTTCCAGCCCCTGTAACACTCCAAATTAGGGTACCAGTGTCTCCTTCAGAATCAGGAGTAATCATCCATCCATCCATCCATTTTCCACCGCTTATCCGGGGTCGGGTCGCGGAGGCAGCAGGTCAAGCAGGCTGACCCAGACTTCTCTCTCACCCGCAACATCTACCAGCTCATTCTGGGGGATCCCGAGGCGTTCCCAGGCCAGCTGGGAGATATAATCCCTCCAGCGTGTCCTGGGTCTTCCCCGGAGCCTCCTACCAGATGGACGTGCCTGGAAAACCTCTAAAGGGAGGCGTCCTGGAGGCATCCTAATTAGATGCCCCAACCACCTCAGCTGACTCATTTCGACACGAAGGAGTAGCGGCTCAACTTCAAGCTCCCTCCTGATGTCCGAGCTCCTCACCCTATCTCTAAGGCTGAGCCCGGCCACTCTACGGAGGAAACTCATTTCGGCCGCTTGAAGCCGAGACCTCGTTCTTTCGGACACGATCCAAAGCTCGTGACCATAGGTGAGGGTTGGGACGTAGACCGACCAGTAAATTGAGAGCTTCGTCTTCCGGCTCAGCTCCTTCACCTAGACGGCCCGGTGCAACGCCCATTTTACTGCTGCACCGATCCGCCAGTCAATCTCCCGCTCCATCTTACCATCACTCGTGAACAAGACTTGACCTCCTTCGCTTGGGGTAGGCACTCTGTACCCACTCGGAGGGAGAAATCCACCGGTTTCTGGCAGATGTGTATTTATGTACATTACATTACATTTCATTTAGCTGACGCTTTTATCCAAAGCGACTTACAATAAGTGCATTCTACCGTCGAATGTGAAATTAATATTTGAATGTAAAAAAAAATAAAATATATATATATATATATATATATATATATAAACACAACAGCGGCAGCACGACTGTCTGCTTAGCGGGTGGGCGCGCGCCTGAGGTCAGGGACAGTGTGACTCCTGTGATAGGAGTCACACTGTCTGGCACAGCGTCACTGCTGACAGTTGACTTGCTTGACCGCAGCAGAGAAAGTGATTGTAACCCCCAAAAATCGAATGAGTGATGTCTGGAAATATTTCGGATTTTGGTCAGTTGATGGTAAACTTGTTGAGCCTACAGCTAAAGTAGTGTGTAAGCTAGAGTTAGCTTACCATTCAACAACTAGCAACTTGAGGCTACATCTCCAAAATGTGCACCCAAGTGAATACGGCATAATGTGGAACTTCAGCGAAACAGCCACGTCTGGATACATATTTTGCGCCGTACGCCACAAGTTCGTTGTTTGCGGCACGACAGGAGGCCTGCACGCAAAACTTGATTTCATTAATTTGGGGGAGGGGGGGGGTACTGCTACTGATGTCCAGCTTGGCTCTGTAAATCAAAGGCTCTCTCAACAACCAGTACAGAGAGTTAGACTGTGGGCACCTTTTATGAGTAAAAAGGGCCCAAGACTTAAAAACACCCTGATTAAACGGAGGCAGCCCACTTAACCTTAAAACACTAGAATCGATTAAAAACAGAGCGGTATCCAGCCCCAGGTTGTTTGCAAGTCTGAGGATGCAGCTAGCCACATCTCTCCACACCGAACCATCCGGACCCGTAAGGTATTTTTTAATGAACTGCAGTCTAAAAGTGGCCGTCCGGCTGGCCAGGTGGACAAGGCCCTGTCCCCCCTCCTCTCTGGCTAAAAACAGCACCCCTTGTGGCACCCAGTGTAGACCCTCCCAAAAGAAATCCACCATTCTCCTCTGTATGTGGGCTAAAAAGCCTGAGGGAGGGTCTAAACAGGTTAGGCGGTGCCACAGCTGGGATGCTATCAGGTTGTTTAAAACCAGTACTCTACCTTTTTGTCACGATCAGTGGCAGACTCCAGGACAATGTGGAACATTGGCGACTCCTGGTGGCCAAAGAGGGGGACTTGGTCAAGGACTCTTTTGGGTTCACGTGGTTTTGAGAGTTCTCACCTGTGCCCTATCATTACATTACATTACATTTAGCTGACGCTTTTATCCAAAGCGACTTACATGATATACAGTAGACACAGCAACGGTGAGCAATGAGGGTTAAGTGTCTTGCTCAAGGACACAACGACACAGACTGCCGGAGCCGGGGATCGAACCACCGACCCTCTGATTGAAAGACCGAGTTGCTAACCACTGAGCCACAGCCGCCCCCCCTATCATGCGCCCTCACCTGATTACGGGTGCTCACCTGTCCCAGATCTGCTCGTTAGGAGAGCCACTTTAATTGCCGGTGGAGTATAAGTACCAGTGTGCTGCACTCGTTCTTCGCTGCAATGTTAGTTAAGACATCTAGGCAAGTGAGCCTTCAGCCGAGTCCTGGCTGTTTTGGTGTGGCGGTTCTCAGCCGCTTTTGGAGAGGTGCTAATTGAAATAGCCATACGTGAGTGGACTTTTTGCATGTTTCTTGTGGAACTATTTATTTTTTGTAAACTTTTGGATTAACGCCGCCGTTGGTGGAGCTATTTAGTTTGACTGTTTTTGGATTATCATTTGTTGGAATATCCCTGTGTTCTCTTTTGCTCGCTGCCATATCCTCAGTGTTTGGAGACTGTTAATAAAGCACCAAATTGGCAAGTTACCGCAACTGGGTCCTTGTAGCTCTCTTGCCAGCGCGCTGACCTACGAGGCCAGCGTCCCGGGTTAGATTCCGGCCTGACACTTTTAAAGACATCTGAGGGAGCAGCCACTTCCACTTGGAAAGCTTTCCCTCAATTTTATCTGTGACGCCCTCCAGTACTTCTGGTCTACATTTTCCTGTCCTAGATGTATTCCCAGGTACTTGAACCCGTCCCTCCTCCACACTAAGTTCTGGGGAAGAACTGGGAGGCCGTCACGCCATTCACCGACAGTGAGGGCTTCACTCTTCTTCCAGTTCACCCTCACTGCCGATGTCCTGCTAAAATCATTTACAATTTTGGTTAAAAGGTCTGCATCCCTCTGGTCCTTAATAAAAACAACAATGTCGTCGGCATAAGCCAATAAAACCATGTTCCCACTAAAACCAGGTAAAAACAGACCCTGCAGGCTGGAGCGTATCTTGATGAGGAGGGGCTCCAGGGAGAGTGCATAGAGCATCCCGGACAGAGCACAACCCTGCCGGACCCCTCTAAAAGGAGCACACAGACTGCCGTTTATCTTCAGCACACTCTCAACCTCACTGTACAACACTTTGATCTTAGCTATGAAGCCAGCGCTGAACCCAAACTTCCCCAGAACTTTCCAGAGGAAGCTGTGTTCAACGCGGTCAAAAGCCTTTTCCTGATCTAGAGAAATCAGACCAGTGTCCATACCCCACAGTAAAAAGGTCAAACCGTGACTTAATTAAAAGCAACCTCCCCTCGATGATGTGCTCGACCTCCAGTGAAACCGGGTTAAAAGACCTGGAGAAGAGGAAGCCCACTCCTGCACTGAGGTTGGTGTTGTGGCTCAGGAGGACTTCCCCTTCCCACTCCCTCCTCCAGTCGGCCTCGGTGCTGTCGCTGTGCGTTTCTTGTAAGAAGAGAACATCAATGTGTTTAATTCTGTTAAATCCATAGATTGATGTTCTCGTCTTCGCACACCTGGTTCCATTTACATTCAAACTCCATACTCTAAAATTATTCATTATGAGTAAGAGTTTTAAAACAAAAATAAAAACCAATAAATTAATTAAAAACACATATTGGAGCTTTCGCCATCATCTTTTGTCATTGCTTTTTTAACTTTCGGCAGAAGTTTCTTCAGTCTAAAACCTTCTTTCTCAGTGAGGCCGGACTCCTCCCTCCAGCTCATATGTTGCCTGGCTGACATGTAAAACAGGCCTAGGTTTGGAAAGAAGTCCCCAACTTTCACTCCTTTTTTGTTCTTTGCAAGAACGTTTTAATTTTTTCTGCTGTGTACATTTTTTGTTGCTGGCTGCTGCTTAACAGGACAGGCTGAGCGTCGCTGCTGTCCGACACCTCATCACTACTGTCCTCCAAGTGCCTCTGCCCCCGACCCGTCAGCTCATCCTCCCGACCTTGCTGGCCTTCGCTTCAGTTCCTGCACTTTGGCCCCTTTTCTTCCTTTTAGGGGCAGCTTTCTGCTCCCCTGCTTCCTCCTCTACCTGCTCAGCCCACCCTAACCTGCTAATGCTTCCATCTCGACTCCGATCCTCCACCAACCTGCTCCGCCTCCTCTACTCGATCCTCACCATTTTCTACATTACCCTGCCTCATATTACCCTGGCCACCATCACCCACACCCACACCACACACACACACTCACACCTGGTGAGTCAGGCACCAGGTCAGGCACAGCAGCAACAACGCCGCGGCCGCAGCGCTGCCCGTACCAGGCGGCGCAGGGTCCCTGCGCTTCGGACAGGCCCTCACGGTGTGTCCCTCACCGCAACATTTAATCACCGACGATGTTGCATAAATCACGTATTCATAATCATCTACCTTAATGTGGAAGCGGAGGTTGAGCTCCTCATCCCGGGTGTTGTTAAGGATCATATACACGTGTCTGCGGTGGGACACCACGTGTTTCAGCAACTGAGACCTGCATCCAGACAAGATCTTCCTCATAGGGGACATGATCTTTCCGTGTCTGGAGAGCTCTCTGCTGAGGAACTCGTCGGTGATGAACGGAGGGACATTAGACCGGACTACCCTTGTGGCGAGTTGTACCAAAGGCAGTACCTGTACAAACATTTCATTCATCGTGAGGCCCGCCTCAACGACACGGTTCGCCTTCTCCACCTGGTCAAGGAAGATGACCACGGCCCCGTTTATGCGGGCGGCCGACTTAACGCTGCTGTGCCCGACCTTCTCCCCCACAGCCAGCCCGATGTCCTCCACGCTGCACGAGAAGCCCACGGCCACCTTGATGCCGTGCTTCCTCGTGAGGTGGGACAAGGTGTCGCCATTCACCACGGCGTGAGACGCCGACCGGCGGGACACCGGCAGGAGAACAGAAACGCCAAATAAACCCCAAAGAAAACCCCCCAAAATAATAAACTAAACTAAGGTGAAACCCAACCAATAAACCACATTAAACATTAACTAAGGGGGAAAAAAAATAAATCAAAAAGAAACGCTCACGCCGACTCACTCACGCTCACTCCCAGCACGCACTCAGAGTGAGAGAGGTCTGCAGTCTTGGCCATTAGTTCATTTACTTATATTTAACAACATTACCTACACAAACATATTTAAACTTAAATAAATTACCTATGCAAGTAGTTATGTCTCGTATTAATTTGTGCGGTTATTGGCGTGCCTAATACGCAACCATAAATTGTGTGTTTTTAAAGGGAATATTCAAACTTCATTTTTGAGCAATTTTGAGAGCCCTATAGTAGACACGCTTTCATTTGAATGAGGGAAAGTCACTCAGTTTGTGCTGGCAGGGTAATACACATTCTAGATAAATTCTAACAAATGTGTTTTGTATTATATATTTGGCAGAGAGTGCATTTGGACATAACTTGTAGAAGTATTTTTAAATATATATATAGCCCCATCAGGGGCTCACGCCTCTGTACCACTCCCCCCCTCCCTCCTCCTCCTCAGTGACGACACTTGTTATTTGGGAGAAAGACGTCAGCAGGCTTTTTAAAACACAGAACCCCCGCAAAGCAGCTGACTACAGGCCCGTCGCCCTGACCTCTGTGGTCATGAAGTGACTCCAGCATCTGGATTCCCCAGGAACCTACGCCAGGATCCTGTTGGTGGACCATCTTCCCGTCTCTGCTGCAGGACAAGCTCTCCCAGCTGCACGTGCCCAACTCCACCTGCAAGTGGATCACAGACTTCCTGTCTGACAGGAAGCAGCACGTGAGGCTGGGGAAACACGTCTCAGCCTCTCGGTCCATCAGCACTGGTTCCCCCCAAGGCTGCGTTCTTTCCCCTCTGCTCTTCTCCCTGTACACCAACAGCTGCAGCTCCAGTCACCAGTCCGTCAAGCTCCTGAAGTTTGCGGATGACACCACCCTCATTGGACTCATCTCTGGTGGGGACGAGTCCGCCTACAGGTGGGAGACTGACCACCTGGTGACCTGGTGCAGCCAAAACAACCTGGAGCTCAACGCTCTGAAGACAGTGGAGATGGTTGTGGACTTCAGAAAGATCTCAGCCCCACCAGCCCCTCTCACCCTGTGTGACTCCCCCGTCAAAGCTGTGGAGTCCTTCCGCTTCCTGGGCTCCATCATTACCCAGGACCTCAAGTGGGAACTAAACATCAGCTCCATCTCCAAGAAGGCGCAGCAGAGGATGTTCTTCCTGAGGCAGCTGAGGAAATTCAACCTGCCAAAGACAATGATGGTGCACTTCTACACTGCCATCCTCTGTTCCTCCATCACCACCTGGTATGCTGCAGCCACTGACAAGGGCAGGCTGCAACGCATCATTCGCTCTGCCGAGAGGGTGATTGGCCGCAATCCTTGGCCTCTGGCAGGAGGCTGCGGTCAATCAAATGTAAAGCCCTCAGAGGCAAATTTGTATTTGTGATTTTGGGCTATATAAAATAAACTGAATTGAAATTAATCAGGACCAAGACCTCACGCCACACAAACAGTTTCTTCCCGTATGCAGTCGGGCTCATCAACAGAGCCAATGTAACACTACATTTGCCACTTTCACACAACACTTACATTCCATGTACTTTATCTTATTTTTATATTCTACTGTTACTGTATTGTAATTATTCATTCATCCATTCCCATAGTTTACTGTTAAATGTGTATTGTTAAATGTATGCACCTTCCACCAGGACAAATTCCTTGAATGTGAAAACAAACATGGCAATAAATGGTTCCGATTATAATATCCTACTTTATCTCACAAGTTATGCAATTAATGCATGTTAAAACAGGATCTTTGATGTCTATCTTTCTATTAATTCATATTTACTACGTTGGCATAACATCTGCTGAGAATTTCCAAAGACGTTTCTTTGAGTGGACATATTGCCGGCAAGAGCTTGACAAAATTCTTGGAGATGACCATTTCTCATGTCCCATCTGTGGAGATAACATGCCCACAGGAGTCTTTTTATGGCAACAGAAAAAGGTGTTGCTTCAATCGTAGGGTAGGGGGTAAATTACAAGAAAGCAATATGGACATTTTCTTTAAATACTATATTCATCCATTCACTGCTTTTATCTTCCTCGGCCAGATGAATGCCCATATTTTGAAGGGACTTTGACTGCCAAGGACACAGACGTATAATAATTTGTGAAAAGGGTTAGAGCAGGGGTGTCAAACGTACGGCCCGCGGGCTGGATCAGGCCCGCAAACGGGTTTAATCCGGCCCGCGAGATGATTTTGTAAAGTATAAAAATGAGCTGCAATTTTTCCATACAAGAAACTGCTGTTCCAATTGCGTCCACTGGATGGCGCAATAGCAATCGTGATAAGCAAGCAAACTGTTTATACCGGGGCAGAGCAAGTAAGGCAAGCAAGTGCAGCCAGCCCGCGATATTTATTACGGCTTCTACTTTCAACATTATGTGCTTTGGCACCCTCATTGCTACAATATGTCTCTGTCAAAAAAGAGAAAAGTGTACACAGAGTGCAGAGTGTTCCAAGACAAATGGTTATCCTCCTATTTATTCACGGAAGTGAATGGGAAAGCTGTATGTTTGGTGTGTTCACAGCATGTTGCAGTGCTGAAAGAATATAACCTTCGTCGCCACTATGTGAGTCTTCATGCCGACAAATATGACAACTTTCAAGGACAGCGGAGAAGAGAGAAGGTGAATGAACTGTTGGCGGGTCTCAAGAAACAGCAGTCTGTGTTTACTCACAGCAGAGACCTCAGTGACGCTGCAGTGAAAGCTAGCTACCTCATTGCTAATGAAATCGCAGTGGCTTCAAAACCATTTAGTGAGGGTGAATTTGTAAAAACATGCATGATGAAGGCAGCAGATATTGTGTGCCCTGAAAAGCGCCAGGTTTTTGCAAATATTAGCCTGTCAAGAAACACAGTTGCAGACAGGATTTCCGATCTTTCAGTGGATTTGGACAGCCAGTTGAAGCAAAAAGTAAAGTAATTTATTGCGTTTTCAGTTGCAATTGATGAAAGCACGGACATTACAGATGTTGCACAACTGGCCATTTTCATCCGCGGAGTTGATGACACATTGACCGTCACCGAGGAGTTCGTGGAGTTGGTGCCGATGACCGATACAACGACAGCAGCTGATATTTTCGCCGCACTCGTCGGCGCGCTGGACAGGGTCGGAGTGGACTGGTCCCGCGCTGTCAGCCTAGCTACAGATGGTGCGCCCTCAATGATCGGGAAAAAAGCAGGCGTTGTGACAAAGTTCAGAGAGAAAGTGCAATCTGCAAATAGAGGACGTGATTTTTGGACTTTTCACTGTATTTTGCACCAGGAGGCTTTGTGTTGCAAGTCATTAAAGATGGATAACGTCATGAAGGTGGTCATCCAAACCGTTAATTTCATCCGATCCAGAAGCCTGAATCACCGTCAGTTTGACAGCCTTCTCAGAGAGAAAGACCACATCTATGGCCTGCCATACCACACTGAGGTAAGATGGTTAAGCCGAGGTGCTGTGCTGAGGCGTTTCTTTGATTTACGAGAAGAAATTGAACAGTTCATGGAAGAAAAGGGCAAACCAGTGTTAGAATTTCATTCCGCAGAATGGATGCAGGACCTTGCATTTATGGTGGATGTTACAGAGCACCTGAATAACTTGAACAAACAGCTGCAAGGGCGCAACAAAGTTGTCACGCAGTATTATGACAGCATACGTTCTTTCAAGTTGAAGTTGTCATTGTGGGAGACGCAACTCGCCGGTGGTGATGCAGCTCACTTCCCCTGTCTGAAAAATGTGTGCGCGACCCAACATGTGGCAGACATGAAGCGGTTCAAAGATAAAATAACGGGACTGTTACAGGAGTTTGAGCAACGCTTTCAGATTTTTGGTGAACTGGAGAAAGACTTCAAAGTTTTTTGCTCGCCATTCACCGTGAATCCCTTTGATCTGCCCGTCAACATCCAACTTGAAATAATAGACTTACAGTGTGACTCGGATTTGAAGGGCAAATTTGCCGCATCTGGCTTGGACACATTTTATCAGAATATCTTGCCAGGTTACCCCAACTTGACAGCCCTCGCTGCAAAATTGTTGTGCATGTTTGGAACCACATATCTTTGTGAGCAAGTTTTCTCTGTAATGAGCATCAATAAAACAAAGCTGCGCTCAAGGCTCACGCACAAGCACTTGAATCACATCCTGAAGTTGTCTGCCACTCAGGATGTGACGCCTGATATTGATGCCTTGGTGAAAGCTAAAAGATGCCAGGTATCAGGAGTCAAATAAACTATGCAGCCCCACTTAAAGTGCTGCATGAGACACCCTGATATAGTTCTGTGATCTGTGATATACTTCTGTGAATCACTGAGGCATTGTGTGTTTGTGTGTTCTTTGTCCTCAGAATTTTCAAATAACTTGAGGTGTTTTATGATTAATAGTGATGTTGTGCTTTTGGACACACTGTCCTCAGGCTCCAGTTTTTTTTTATGTTGATCGTATTAAAACAAAGAAAACAATCTGAAGTTGTTGTTTTTAAGTTATATATATACCATGATTGTACTGGTCCGGCCCACTTGGGAATAGATTTTCCTCCATGTGGCCCCTGAGCTAAAATGAGTTTGACACCCCTGGGTTAGAGACAAGGTCATAGCGGTGAGTTTTACCGTTATGTTATACAATTATTTGTGCAAAAGTTAGTGGTGGATTGTAAGATTTGAAATACACAAGGTATTTTTTAAAGCAAAGATTTATTTAGGGCAACAAGTAAAGGGTTCTTTGATATGCAGCCAAAAATTCTTGCCGATTTCATAAGCAAACCTGACAAATAATTTATTCCCAATATATATTTTTACTTACAAACGAGAAATGTGCTCTCAAAACATTTTTGGTTTTTGTAATAAAGACACAATTATACCTTCATAGAAATAAAGCAGTGGGTGAAGGAGGTTGAAGAGTGGGCTGCATCAAGTAAGATTTATCCTGTAGCTATCTAAATATTAACTTTCAACTGATAGTAATTTTATATTATTGAAATTGTATTAGACAATTGAGTGTTTACATTAATGTCCAAAGTCCATCCATCAACTGACAGGACCAACAGGGACTGCAGTGTGTCATGGAAGGCCTCGTTCTTAAAATCAAACCGCTTTTACATGCTGGTGTAATTTGTCACATGTTCACAGGAAGAGAAAAATTGTATAGTTGTGACAAATAATGATAATAACAAAGACCCCAAGCTCAAACGCAACATTGCAAAGGAAAAGCGGACACTGGAGGAAGCAATTGCAGCCTACATTGTCCTTGTGCCATACACATCTGTTGATACAGCTGATGCAAGACTTCCCCATTTGGCCATGGGATTCTGGTAAATGCATTTTTAGGTGTATTTTTATATCTTTCCTGTTCCAATAATTTTTGATTATGGTCTGACAATATTAGTCATACTGTAGTGATGGGTCCGGCAACACAGATGCGTCGGCGCATGTGTCGAGCTCATAGAGCGAAACCCCGTGTCGGTGCACGTATCGCTTTAAGAAAGTCACGTGACCGATACAGCTGCTGTTTCGCCTGTCACTGAGGCGCCAAACTGTGTTCATAAGGAAGCACGTCTGTCAACGGGATGCATCTCTACCAAAAGAATCACAGATCTTATATTTGATCTTATATCGGCAAATAAGGTATTTGTTTTTATTTCCTTGTTTCATCCTGTTCCTCAGTTTCCGCTTGATCTATCAGAATTCAAATCAGTTTCAAAGTGACTCTTAGTCAAAGAAACGTAATCGCCTGAATGCCAAGACATTGGAACAACTTCTTTTTTTGAATAAAAATGTATTAAAAAAATCCCCTCCCTGCCTCAACGACAAGTACATAAGCATCCTCACATTCACATGTTAAAGATATCAAATATATTTTAAACTTAAATTAAGATATAAAATACAATAACTTAAATTATATTAATGTATATACTAGGTCATTAAATCAGTATGTCAGTTGAGCCTGTCAACTAGGTTGCCTGTAATGATTTTTAAGATCCAGCAGGTGTCAGTATTGAGCGACACAGTATCAATACAGTTTGGGTAATGTGCCGCAACGCTTCATGAGGCCTCATTACCCATCACTATCATACTGTGTATTTAAGTCCCTTTTGTACCCTTTGTAATTTTGTCTATTGTCCTTTTGTGTATAGGGTTACCGGTACTGGAACTCACAAGCACGACTCGGGGGCCGATGGACAAGCAAAAAGTATTTTACTAAGAGTTTAAAGGAGGGTCAATCAAAACAGGCAAACAAAACCCTAGAAGGGGCATGCAAAATCCAGGGTTGCTGGGACAGGCAAAACTGGGTCAGAATAGGTAGAGCAGGCAAGCTAAAGGTTCGCTGGAGCGTTTGGCACTAACTGACAAGACAACCTGGCAGAGGATAAGTGCAAGTGAGGGGGCCTAAATAGTGAGGTACTAATGAGGAAAATGGGCTGCAGGTGAGACAGGCGTGAGAACCAGGTGAAGGGAATGAGGGATGATCAGGTGTGATTGGCAGGATAGTTATTAACCAGGCATTGCCCATGTCCCCCTTTAGGCTGTCCTTTTAACATGTCCTTGGAGGCATATGGGGAGGCTGAAGAATTTATTGGGGGAAACTTCGGGAGATGGAGAAACAAAGGAGGTTTTCAGCATATTGTTGAGTTGTAATAGTTATTTTAACTTGCACAAGAATATAAAGAATGTCTATGTTTAAATTACAATACTTATGAAGGATAATAATAATTAATAGGAATATTAATTAAGATTATGAAGATGTGTATTGTAGCATAGTAGAAAGACACTGGTGGTTTTATGTTACTGTGAAATCATTTAGGTGTGAATGGAATAAATTAAAGATGGAGGGCATAGACACGTGGTGATAGGTCGTAAAGCACAGGATCGCGGAAGTACCGGAAGTAACAAAGCTAGCAGGAAGTAGGACTGTTTACCTGAGTAGGACTCCACCCCTGAGAAGGGTTTAGCCATTAACATGCTATGTTATTGTTATGCTATCTTGCATGCTGGGAAACTAACCAATAGAGAGGCCTTAAGCTCAGCGAATGAGAGTATTTAACAACTCGCGCGGACATTTGTAAGGGGTGAAATGTTCCTTCTCGTGGAGAGCACAGACAGCTAACTGCTTACAGCATGGCTGAGAGTGGCCTGTGGACTGCTTGAAGCGAGACACCCCCGGCCGGGAACTATATTCTGATCATCATCATCATTTTTATTAAAATACTTTTTATTATAAGTAACGATATCCTAGACTCTCTCTTCACGCGCTCTCCCGAGGTTTGAACTTAACAATATACAGGTTTAGTATTCTACATACAGACCTTTGAGTAGAAATAGTTGAAACTGGCAGGATCAGCCTTTCATACTCCATATTTTTGACCAAGCAGTGGGGGGCACAAATGCTCAGAGTGAAATAGCAAAGATAGGCATCTTCATAAAAAAAAAAAAGACCCTGACCCTGTCTATCACTGACATTGGGTGTCAGGGGCACCTTATACACCACACTTGGAGTCCACGAGGCAGCCAACTTCCAGTCCAATCTGGACCTTGCGGGATTCCAGATACACCCAGATATGAGGAATGTCCTCAGTGACCAGGGAAAGATGACATTTCTTCAGAAGTATGTGGATTCCCCGCATGTACATGTCAAAGTGCTATTTAAGCACCCAGTCAGTATAGCCATAGTAACATATGGACTATCACAACCCAATATACAGAAGTCACTCCTCTCCAGGGCCGCCGACTACCTGGCACACATGTAGGACCTCCACAGCAAACTGGTCGGGCAGCTCGGATTCTGAATTGAACAAGTGGTCTGATTTGAAGGGCTGGTTCCAAGCAAACTGTATGCACCTGACCATTTCCAGAGCGATTCCCTCAACACCCCTGGTCAACCACTCCCTGTGTGTACCATTTAAAGACACAATCCAGGGACAGGGTCTCCTTTCGACACTGAGGAGTGTCATTGGATTCATCGCACAGCTCAGAGAAATCCTGGATTACAGCGTTGGAGTTGCCAGCTATGGCGGTAGCTGGAAGTCCTACAAGTTAAAGCTGGCTCTTGGGGAGCTGTTAATCAGGCACCCTCTGTTAGCTAAGGACTTTCAGCTGAGCATCATACTTGGCACCAGCACTCGCAGTGGCAAATCTATTAGTTTCCAGCGAGGCTTTATTGGACTGGCAGTTCATTCCAACGGCAGTTGCTACGAGACACCTCCACCTCTCGACAATTGGAGCAAGAACGAGCTGCAACAACTCCAGATTCAGCGCCTTTTCCCTTTATGCCAGATGCTGGAGGGCAGCACCGCCGTCCTCGGCTTGGGGTTGATCCAGGTCATATTTGGAGATATTTAACGCGAGAACACAGGTATTCCGATGGACGAGCTCCACTCAACAACCCCACCAGAAGGCAGTTGGAGACATTTTGCCAAGATCTTGTTTCAAAGTTTCCCCATACCCTTCACCTTCGACAGGGCTCTCCACATTGTCATACAAGTGGGGCAAGACCCGTACATGTGCGTACTGACAGGGTTTGCTTTGACGGGGCTCAACTTTTTCCCAGCGGTTCAGACCAGGACTTCACCTTTTGAACAACACCCCTGTTTTGGCGAAAATTTAGACTGTATTGCAGCCAACACTAAATAGTGATTATCTCCACAAATACTAAATTAGTTTATGAAAACACAAAAAAGAAATTTCAACGTTCATTTTATTATCTTAACTATATTCCCAAAGGCTTTTCTTTATTGTATAAAATAGCTCTATAGCTAAGGATTATCTGTGTAATCTTGATTGAAGTTAAGTATTTTTAAATTATTTTAGTTCAGACATTTAAAAAGATCTCAACTGCCACTGAAAGCCCCATAACTTCTCCCACCTTCTTTGAAGGTGTCTTAGGCCACAACATGCGGTTTCCATGTAGTCAGGCATACCGGCACGTACCAGGAAAAGTCGGAATATTAATATTTCTGCAAGTCAATTTGATTTTTTGCTGGACAATGACATTGTGCGTATCTTTGTGAGGCTTTGCTCGGAATGAGCAGTATTGGCGAACGATATAGGCTCTAAGGATTCCAAAACCTTTGAGTTTTTGCGTGTAGCATGTTGCTAATGTTTTTAATCTTCATTTCTTTCAAAACTCGGGGTGCATTCTCAGCTACTTTGTCATATGTATGGTTAATGTGTATGGTGGATTGTGTTTTTTTTGTGGTAAGGCAGGCCACGGGCAGCTCACAATTAAGGACCCAGGCCAAAAAGGGGCAGAGCCTATAAAAGGGGGTGGGAAGCTTACCTGGGCCTTTCTTCATAGCGGACATACACACCTGAGAGCAGCTGAGGCCAGCCGGTTGGGATGAAATTGGTGAGCTCTCCTTCCCTGTGTTGCGTGATTTTGGTAGTATGTTTTGAGTTATTTGTATTCAAACATGTTTTGTCAGTCTGTATGTTCGGTGAGAGAGATTGGGCAAGACTCCAGAAAACTCACCTGCAGATATTCAACTGGGGGAGGGGCCCGGGCTCATCAGTAGAGAGGTAAAGCCACTCTGCTGAGGTATGTTTATGAAAGGTGATCATACAGTTCCCTTTGTCTAATAATGTGTTTCTTTTGTTTTAAACAGTCCTTGAAGGTGCACCACTGGTTTTCCCAGGCCTTTTACAGTTTTAGCATATTCAATTGGATGGACCTTCTTATGTCTGATTTTAGCAGCCGGGGTTTTGTGCTGTGTTGAAGGGAGGGACGCAGTGATAGAGCAGACACCTATTTTGCATGGAGATTTTGTTGTACCTTCTGTGTTTGCTGTGTATAAGTACTTTTTATTGGTTTGTCACCTTTTTACTGTTTTTATATTAGCTCTTCACTGAACTCCCGGACAGTGCAGTTTACTCCCTGATTTTACTTTCTGGTTTGTGCAACTTTGAGTGAGTTTTAGTTAACCCAGTTTGTCAATAAAACATTTTTGGTACTTAGTCTCTGGCTTCAGTTTACTCTGAATTATAGTAACCGGGTCACACTTTATTCACATATATGCTTTTGACTATGAAGTTCAGACTTTGCTGAATCTTTTGTATAATGACATCAAATGGATCTGATATTGATTATGGGTTCATATGATCACCTGAAAACATGACTAAAGTTCAGTTTTAGGGGTTCTGCACTCCATAGAGGGGGCTCAGTGTCCAAAAGGATCCAAAAGATGCTGGTGGAACTTTAATGATGAAAGATATAGTTCGTTATCCCGGCCAGTTCGTGGGAGAAAAGCTCAGAATGCAAACGAGTGCAATTAAAAAGATGAAAAAAGTTATACATTACTCTATCGAGGCCTTCTCTTTTCCTGCAGATTCACAGACTGTCCCTCAGTTACCTGCCGCCTCTGCGTTCGAAGAGAATAGGCCATTCTGTTTTGCGCGTGTTAGTTTAAAGACTTGTCAGTCACGGTGCTTAAGGCTCTCTCATTGGTTAGTTCCCTTCCCTTATGTAAACACCTTTCTTAACATCCCGATTGTCCATTTGCTTTCAGAGAAGGCGGAGGCTCTTTTCCTCTAGGGACAAAGGAAATGTCCATCTTCAAAGTATATCCATGCGCGCGTCCATCCAGTCCCAATTGTCTCAGTGTCTCACTCCGCCTTCCCTAGCAACAAAGTGAAGGAACTACTTCTTAAAGAGACAGTCCCACATTCCTAACTCCTATAGAATTATAAAAACCATTCACACCTAAAACAATATAACATACAGTGACTCTTATTGCATACAATTACACATCCTTCATAATGTCCCTCATTTATCATATCCCTCTTATTCATTGTAATGTACACTCAAATAATCCTTTATTACACATGTGCAGTCAATTTTAGGCTCACTGATCAATTACAACTTAACAATGACTACAATCAGCTCCACCGTGGCGCCGAAAAGCCAAAGACCCTGTCAGTGGTGGCAGAAAAAACTCTGGAGGTCCATGTGGAGATGGAGAGGCGGGGTCTGTGCATCTCCATGGGGTTGGAGAAGTACCGGGATCATAGTATGTTCTGGATGCACACCATCATCCAACGCCTGCAACATTTGCAAAAGACCCCAAACACCTGTGCTGACCCATCTCAACTGTGTAGGTAGGCATGTAGATAAATCGACTACAATCACCTCAGGGACCTGAGTAAGACCGTGCACCAGGGAAAGCTCCAGAAGTATCAGGTGCTCTCCCAAATCACAGAATGTGGCACTCTTCAAGCTCCATGAACAGATTCCTGTCTCTTTTGTGAAGCCAATCACTGGGTTGCCCTGCCTGAAAAGAAAGGCCACAGAGACTGAGGATGAACCTGTGAACCTGGGAGGAGATGTCCAGGTTGTGGATGAGCAGGACAAAGATCGACCCTGATTTCACAACCCAGGCAAAGTATCTGCCACTCATGAAACTCACTTGACGGAGCAAAAAACACAGAAGTGGTTTTCCACGAATATCTAGAAAAATGTCCAGCAAACCAGCTACCTTGCCAGGGGATTTAATGGATTCCGAATAAAGAGGCGTATTTTCATGAGGAAGTAGTCGGACAGTGAAAAGTAAAAGACAGATAAATGTTGATTGTTCATGTGCGTCTTGTTCAATTGTTGGCGTGCTTTTGCACAGATTGGACGTCCATTTCCCCCTCACCTTCTTACTGCTTGCTCACGTCAGATCACGTCATTAACCATGGTAATGTTTGGTGTCCCAGCATTCAAGAACTTCTCATCTTTGCAAAGAAAACATTGATTTTTCCCTCATTTCTTATGCATTTCTCACAAGGAGCCCAAACACGCACAGTCGACAGTCACGGTGACCGCTGCAAGTCAGGTCTTGCAGCATTTCGACAGCAATAGTTCAAGGATTCACTCGACTTTACGAGTGGATGTACTGGCGGATGTTAGCATGGCGCTAGCGGCTTCAGAAAAGTTAAGAGACTTTACTAGGAACCTATTTTTCTCTGATATAAGCTGTCAATCAACTGTCAAACCTAGCTTATAAACTCCTGTGTAATGGCGCTCCCGCCCTCCTCGTCGTATGTTATTACGTCCAGTAAGTCTGCTCCTTACTGTTACCAAGTCTTCGTCACCAAATACTTTTAGTATTATTAATAGTAATATTTTAGCAATGGCTAAAGTATTCCGTTGAAGCATGTCACAGACTAGGAGGATTTGTTCATACGTGAGATTGATCCAGTGTGAGATTATTCATATCATGGTTGGTGTGCCCTGTATTTGTCATGTTTAACATTTGCTAGTTATAGTTCTGTGCTATTCTGATGTGACTACTCCAGATAGTCACTTTTGGTGGAGAGACAATACTTTTTCCACATGCTATTTATCATTTGGATGTACTTGAGTTTAGGATGTTTTATTTTCATTTGACCACATTTGAGTAGACTTGTTTTCTAGCTTTCTGGTAGACAAATTAGTTGCACAAATAATTTATAATCTTTATTTTTCTCTGTGTCGATGAGGAAGATGTTGATATTGATGACTGGGAGCCTTCACAGGCCTCTGTCTCTCCTGCTGCCACTCAACCGAGAAGGAAAAGAAAGAAAGTCACGGTAGCTATGTGTTTCATCTATGACTACAAGTCTTTTGCATGCTATCATTGTACTATTACCGTTATTCTACTGTATTGTCCCATGGATATTTTTCTAACAGTCTGGATGAGAAGGACACAGAACAAATTTGCCTCGGAGGGCTTCACAATCTGTACACATACGACATCCCTGTCCCGGGACCTCACATCGAATCCCCCCCCAAAAAAGTGAAAACCCTTTTACAGGGGGGAAAAAAAAGAAACCTGCGGGAGATCAACATAGCAACATACCTCTCCCCGGATGGACAAGCGATAGATGTCATGTGTACAGAGTTACAGCACATTCAATGAATATCACAAATTATTCATTCAATGAGTAGTAGGCATTGTTAAGTTCAAAAATCTTTGGGCAATTGTGTGAAGAGAAGTCCCAGATGCAAAAAGTTATAATAAAAATGTATTTAATAAAAAGATGAACAGCATTTCAAATTTAATCACACTAATAACTACACAATATATCCCATGGGAGGGAGATATCCCATGAGACAGAGATCCAGTGCCCCCCCCCACCACCAGGCAGCAGACAAGCGCCGATACATACTTGCCCGGCAGAAGGCACCCAGAGATCTGCTGATCTTCCTAGAATGTCTCAGCTTTGCCAGGTTTGGGGTCAGCCCTCCTTCCTCTGGCTAGCATCTCTTCCAGTCCATTGATTGGACAAGACCTCGTCCTCTTAGGTGTTTGTCAACCCAAACCCCCTCTCGCGACGGTGGCTCAGTGGTTAGCAAGTCAGTCTTTCAATCAAAAGGTCTGTGGTTCAAACCCCAGCTCAGCCAGTCCATGTCGTTGTGTCCTTGAGCAAGACACTTAACCCTCATTGCTCACCGTTGCTGTGTCTACGGTCGACTGTATACTGTATATCATGTAAGTCGCTTTGGATAAAAGCGTCAGCTAAATGAAATGTAATGTAATGTAATAAACAGTACTCAGGACTTCAATCAACCCCCTCACAGGCACATTCCTGAGCACATCCTCCTTATCTACTCCCATCTTCAGGCTGCGTAACTGTTTGTGGGCTCCTGATGTTTTCAGGATTCCTTCCACAATCACTTAATACATTCCATAATTCTAATTAATACATTGTCATTCATTTGATATTCCATACAGAGTTATTTATCCGTCTTGACCCTCCGATGTAAACTCTCTAGCTCTCACTAGGCGCACCATAAAACATTTTCTAACAGCATGGACCACGACCCAGATAACCACGATCCAGGCCAGCAGACATAGGCAGAGATGAGGGGCATCAGCAGGGCCAGAGTGACGTAGGTCCACAGAAAGCTACCTAGCTGCTAGCAGGACTCAGGAGTAGTAAGAACAGTTCAGGCTGAAACATAAGAGAAGTTATTACATTTATAATGTTTTTCATGGTGTAGTTTTTTTAACACTCATTGGCTGGAGGAGGAGAAATGGACTTGGTAGTGGATTTACTGACAATGCAAACATTTTCAGCCCCTAAAACGCATGGAAACTTGGGCTGTCCTCACTGGCGTTCATGGCCATCGAGAAGGACCTGGTTAAAGAACTGAAGCGTACCGATAAACTGTACAACCGCGTTTAACAACTTTTTACATCTGCAGTCGTATTTAATCTTATATAATAAGCCGCTGATGCTGCTACCGCTGAGCCTCAAGTCTAGCTGCCAGCCGTGCCATAGCCGCCATGGCGTACGTCGCCGAAGCACGGTACTTAATACCTATGGAGAAAATGCACGGCCCACCAACGGTTTACAGGAAGGTAAGTGGCTTAATGTTTGATCCATTTTGAAAGGGGTATCAACATCTTTTCTGTTTTCTTTAAACATCTGTTTCGCGTGATGTATTGTTGTTACGCAACATCAACAATGACAGTGTAAAAATAAATGACCATGCAGCCACTGGTACTTAAACATTGCAACTATTGACAAACTGTTATATAAGTGGCCAATAGCAGAGGCGGCTCTCCAGTCCAACCTTCAGTTGACCTCAGATCAGAACAAATATTGTAGCAGCACAACTGAGAGAACTGTCACAGTTCAAACGTATGATTAAAAGTGTAGACTGATCAAATCAGCCTTATTTATTCGCAGCGCCCGAGGCTGTGCATGATTGACTATAAACTAGCATCAAGCTGTACTTATTAGTGATGCCTGATGAGCTTCTTCCCTCTCATGGGGTAGGGGGGCTGTTGATTTGGGCTGATGAGACTAATCAAGCTAATCTATGGGGGGGATACATAGAAAACTGTCTCTGTAAACTGGACTGGGTTTCCTGCCAAAATCCGGGGCACAAAGGTGCAATAGGCCCACCACCTCTCCTCCATAAAATAAGACACAGACTATACTTTTCTTTTTTTTTGTGGGGGGGGGGGTCCCTTTGTAGTTGTGAGTCTCGTTTTGTCTATCTGTGGTCATTTTGAGTTATTGGTTTGTTTGTCTTCGTAATGGTTTTGTGTCACTTTGTTTTTTGGTAACTTTTAATGGTTGCCGTTCTTTATAGACATTTAATGTATCTTTGAAATAGTGTTGCATCTTGTTGTAGTGGTTTTATGTTTCTTTGTGGTTATTCCTTCCTGGGGTCTCTTGGAATGATAGTCTGTGTGCTTTTTTCATATATATTGTCAATGTACTGTATATCTAGACATGAACATTAGGTCTTTTATAATGAGTTTCCTATTTTTCTTTGAGCTGCTAAAGCTGAGCTCCACAAGGTTACGCTGTCACTGACAGAACATTCCACATCAGCTATGTTTCACCCAGAACTGCCCCTTAATCGCACCCTTTGTTTTAAAAATTAGACACAATGAGCATATGCAAGATGCCCTTTCAAGCGCGAAGGAACTTTATACTAAAGGAGTATCCATTAAATGCTTTGTGTTAAGTACTCAAACTGAGATAAAAGAAAGTTCTTCAATTAACACCTACATATTGACGTGCAACCGACAGACCACATGCATTTGAGTTGGAATACATTTGGTGAAAGACCCTGAGCTAGTGTTCCACCGACATGTGTATTCTTCAAGGCATTTATTCAGTCATTCAGGATGGTGGCGCCTCCTTGTGCCCCATCAGCTAACTTACTTTGATTTTATACCAAACTGTTTAATTAGCAAAGATAAAGGTAAAACTGCATTCTGTATCATGCTCTTCTGCCAGATGAATGCAGAGATCAATCCAAAATTTGAATTGAGGATTTTCCTTCATTGTAAGATAATTACAGAAACCCTGTGTTGACTGAGCTGACATCTCTGGAAAATGATAAAGGGAAATATTATATAACATAACATTGTGGCTGCTGGGGATGGATCTGTCACGACCTGGCTCTAACACCATGACAAAACAAGAGGAAAACAGTGTTTAAGGCAAAACATATGAAGGTGCATTTGCTAATAAGATGGGTGTCTAAACCCCAAGACAATCAGGAACGGTTACAAGTAATAAGGCGCTGTTGCCTGGCTGGCCAAAAACAAGTAATGCCCAGCGGCGTAGAGAGAGGGCTGGCCGCCTCAAGGCAGAGCTTTATGCCTGGAGGGCACCGGGCCCTGGTGCTTCCCATTAGAGCGTTCTCCACCTCCTGGCAACTGGTGGGTGCAGACAGACCAGTGAACAGGCTAGGCAACCATCACAAGAAGAGTGACCACCTGATTAACCTCTGGTTAGAACACTGCGAGGCATTAAACGACTCAAAAACGGCTTCGTCTGTGAGCAAGTGTTAAGTAGGCTAGAGTGATTTATACACCTATAACAAAGTTAGACTGACGGAAGAGATGAGACGAGTAATGAAGATAGAAACCATGAGCGTGACAACAGATCCCGAAGAGCAGTATAACATTCAGTCAGTGATTACTGACTTTAGTTATTAGAGTAAATTTAGCGTGTTCTCTGAAGCATAGAATATAGTCGGGGCCGGCGATGTCAAAGGCAGGGCCGGGTTGTGATGGAGGTGGGCCGGTGTTGGACCAGACCAACCCCGACGGCCTAACGGGGATTTCCCCGGTATCCCCTATGGCCAGTCTGCCCCTCGAGGCACATTGAGAAAAAAAAAATCTAAAAGTCTTTTACTTAAGTGCACAAACACAGATACAAAACAAGTGCAGGGAGGGAATCCGGGGTCAAAGACAGGCAGGATCAGAACAGGCAGATAAGGGATCGCAACAGAGAACAACTCTGGCTCACTCAGCTGTACCACACAAGGGTATACAACGACAATCTGGCAGAGGACAAGGGAAAGCAGGGGAGTATATATATGAGAGGGGATACACAGGTGTTGGGCATGGACAATCAGGAGACACACAGGAAGCAGGGGAGTGACTGAGGACAGGTGAAGGGAATGAACAATCAGGAGACACACAGGAAGCAGGGGAGTGACTGAGGACAGGTGAAGGGAATGAACAATCAGGAGACACACAGGAAGCAGGGGAGTGACTGAGGACAGGTGAAGGGCATGGACAATCAGGAGACACAGGAAGCAGGGGAGTGACTGAGGACAGGTGAAGGGAATGAACATTTAGAAGACACGTACACATTGAACTAACACAGTGTTACACTGTGTGTTCTTACAGTGTTGTGTCAAGCAGACGATTTAAACAACCTGGTTCATAGTATTAATTTGGCTCATATCCCTTTATGTTGTATGGTTTACATGCAGATTATAATCTGATCATAAGAATATGCAGACCACAGTTTATGAAACACCACTCAACTCAGTGTGACCTAGAAGTGTTGACGCAATAGTATTGTAGCACCCCATTGCTGCAGAGACCCGGTTCAAATACCGTAAAGGTAAACACCTGAGCCAGAGTTCTTGTGCAACTATCTCCGTTTATTGGGGGAGTAGCAAAAATTGGTGTCAACAGTGACAGCTAGTTTGATGGGCAAGAGGAGTTCACAGCTCCTGGGCCATGATAGGCAACACACATGAACAAAAGAAAACCCCAAAAAATAAACGAGACCAAGGCAGCGGCTCACTAGCCTTGGGTGCACCGCTCAAGAAGCTCCGCGAGCAGCATCCCCAACCGCACGCTGTCCCCTCCGTACCCGAAGCCCCCCAGACCCCCAGACCCCGAACTCTGACGCGCATATGACGCCTGACAACCCTCTCTTGCGGACGTAGCTTCAGTACAGCCACGTGTACCGACAGCGACACGGGACGAAGTCTCGGCAACCCTAGCCGCACCGGTGGAGACACGGGAAAGACACAGCTTCGCAGCAGGTGCCCCCTTATAACCCGTCCAGTGGACCCAATCACCTCTCCATCAGTTCCACCTGGTTATAGTATTGATGTGTAATGTGACAAAATAGTTGATTCAAAAGATAATAAAAAGACTGAAGGGCTCGTCCAGTTTAACACTTTTAACAAAGCTTCTGTAGCTGAAGTCAAATAAATAATGAGGGCTGAGGCTGCAGTATTACACTAGAGAGAATATCAAATACAGCAGTTTGATCACTTTACAGCAGTTTTGATCACTTTACAGCACAATTCAGCAACAGCGATATAGCGTTTGTAGTTTGCCAGCAGGTTTAACAGATTATTGAAAGTATTTCCAAGTTATAGCAACGCTTATTTACATGATCTGCGTTTCTCGGTCATGATTGTTTTTGTTCTCTTGAACGGCCGAATTGTGCGTCACTTTAAATGCTGCCGCAAGGAATTGTGGGGCGGCATTTACTCCTTTCCTTTCGTAAAAACAGGAGCTAAGTAAGGAAGGCATTGAAGCTCCTTTCCTTTGTGTTTAGATAATTCAACCAGCACTTATTCTAGTCATGTTTTCAGGTGGTCGTATGAACCCAGAATCTAGCAGACCCATTGATGTCAATATTCAAAAGATTCAGCAAATTCTAAGCTTCATAGTCAAAAAACAAATATGTGGAAAAAAAGCAGTTCCACCATAAATATTAACATAAACCCTAATTATGACTCAAAAGTGGCTAAAGAACGCACACCGAGTTTGAAAATATGCCATTTAAAATCGATAGCAAAAAGCTACACATGGAAATTATACAGTTTTGGAATCCTTAGAACCTACTGAGTTCACCAATACAGAACCAAATCCGCTGTCAAACAAAGCCTTGCGAAGATACGCACAATAATGACATTTATGTCCAGCAAAGCATAGCTCTGGTCACGTAGCACACGGATGTAGCAAAACAATCACCGTTCAAGGACCCAGGGACAAGTTTGGGAGTTTTCAGTGTCGGCCGAGTTGAGACGATTTCTCCATGTCTGAACTAAAAAAACTTTGCACAGATACTCCTAACATATGGAGCTATGTTATACATAAAATAAAGCGTCTGGGAATTTAGTTACAATAATACAAATTAACTTTATTTTTTTTTCCTTCTGTGTACTATCATAAACTAACATGACAATGTCTTAGGCATACATTAAACTCATCCAACAATGTGTTGTTGGTGGCATACATTATCTGGAGCCCTGGATAAAAACCCCTATTTCGTTAGAGATCTGGTGATTTAGATTAGATTAGATTCAACTTTATTGTCATTACACATGTACAAGTACAGAGCAACGAAATGCAGTTTAGCATCCAACCAGAAGTGCAATAGCAGATATGTATTCCTTTAACTCATTCACATGAGATGGCAAAGTATTGGTCATCCCAATGTAATGGGAGTAAGGGAAATCTTTTTTTTTTAAACAGCTGTTTAACACAGTATAATCATTTCAAATCTGAAATTATAATCCATTACTCAAAGGTCTAGATTTTGGGTGTCACTACATTTGAGAAGTTTGACAACCATCCATATAGCCAGTGGACTGCATTTCCGAATTATTTGTCAACATAACAATTATTGCATATAACATGTATAATACATATTATAGTTGACCTTTTTTTACCTTATTTCTTGGTCAGTCAACGTGCTGTCCACCTCAGTTGATTCCAGGCTCCCATTACTGATGACAAAGAAAAAGCCATTTCTAAGCAACCAGCCTGATACACACTGATCTTTTGATTACCTTTTTACATTTTTTTTTAATAGTATATATGAATACTGTACTCACATAATTATGCAATTTTTTAAATAACTATGCCATCACCAATTTCAAAAGGGATACTAGTTGAAGGAAATGCCAAACTCAGGCAAAAGTGATTTCAAGGTGAAATCATTAAGTAGCACTCACTCGTTCGGTTGGACAACTTTATTGCAGCCACAATCAAAGTCTTTATTGGTCCACTTTTCAACAATTCCAGCACAATGGAAATTAATCCATCTACAGCAGTTTTAACATTTAAGCCATTTGTAGTCCTTCATGTTTTGGTGGAGAAACCTGAATGGAACAGATGATAGAAACTTAACCAAATGTTAAGTGGTGACTGAAAATGTTAGAAATCTTTGAAATGCAGTTTTTTCATCTAAAAACTAAAGATAAAGTATGTAGTATTTGGAAGAATTTATCGGTGTGGTTGCAGATTGCAACCAACTGAAACGTCTTCCCTGGGCTAAGCGTGTAGAAGAACTTCTATCAGAATAATCAAGAGCGAGTGTTTGGTTTGCTCATTTAGGAACTTGGCAGCCAGCTCGTTGAAGACAACCTGCTCTGTGTGTAGATATGAACGTCTCATTCCAAGGTAACAAAGAGACAATTCTTATCTTTAAGTGATTAAACACTTCATATTATATTACATTTCATCCAATACATTCCTCTGAATGCTACACATTGTTCCTTTATTTCCTTAATGTGTATTTATTTTTCAAATTAAACGCAAACTTATAACATACATACTTTGCCTCCACGACACGCTGAAAAATGCAGGCTCTTAAGCACCATGCGATTTGTACACATAGTGACTTGGATTTACTCACTGAGCAGACAAATATCCGACAATTCACCGAGTCCTTTTGAAGCCACTGGATAGGGTATCTCACCCTTCAGTCCTGGAGCTCACCCTTCTTACGAAAGACATTTCTGGGAGTGCCAAAATGTTAACAAATACAATTATATGTCAAAGAGATGAAAAGGTGTTATTGTGTCATATTTGTATTGTTGTAGCTGCTGTAGATTTACTTCAGAAGATCCATGTCCATCCATCCATCCATTTTCATCCGCTTATCCGGGGTCGCGGTGGCAGCAGGCTGACCCAGGCTTCTCTCTCACCTGCAACATTTACCAGCTCATTCTGGGGGATCCTGAGAAGTTCCCAGGCCAGCTGGGAGATATAATCCCTCCAGCGTATCCTGGGTCTTACCCGGGGCCTCCTACCAGTTGGACGTGCCTTGAAAACCTCTAAAGGGAGGCGTCCTGGAAGCATCCTAATTAGATGCCCAAACCACCTCAGCTGACTCCTTTGACGCGAAGGAGTAGCGGCTCAACTCCAAGCTCCCTCCTGATGTCCGAGCTTCTTACCCTATCTCTAAGGCTGAGCCCGGCCACTCTACAGAGGAAACTCATTTTGGCTGCTTGTATCCGAGACCTCGTTCTTTCGGTCATGACCCAAAGTTCGTGACCATAGGTGAGGGTTGGGACGTAGACCGACCAGTAAATTGAGAGCTTTGCCTTCCGGCTCAGCTCCTTCTTCACCAAGACGGTCCGGTGCAACACTTATTTTACTGCTGCCGCCGCACCGATCCACCTGTCAGGATCCCGAGGTGTTCCCAGGCCAGCTGGGAGATATAATCCCTCCAGCGTGTCCTGGGTCTTCCCCGGGGCCTCCTACCAGTTGGACGTGCCTGGAAAACCTCTAAAGGGAGACGTCCTGGAGGCATCCTAATTAGATGCCCGAACCACCTCAGCTGACTCTTTTCGACACAACGGAGAAGCGGCTCAACTCCAAGCAAGACCGACCAGTAAATTCACCAAGACTGTCCGGTGCAGCGCCTGTTTTACTGCAGCAGCCGCACCGATACGCCTGTCGATCTCCCGCTCCATTTTACCCTCACTCGTGAACAAGACCCCGAGATACTTGAACTCCTTCGCTTGTGGTAGGCACTCCGTCCCCACCTGGAGGGAGCAATCCACCGGTTTCCGGCAGAACACCATGGCCTCAGATTTCATGGTGCCGACTCATCTCTGCAGCTTCACACTCGGCTGCAAAACACCCCAGTGAATGCTGGAGGTCATGGTCCGAGGAGGCAAACTGGACCGCATCATCTGCAAACAGCAGAGAAGCCACCTGCTTTTTGACTACCTTAATGGCCTCTGCCAGGGATATGGGTGCAACCACCCCCAAGTCTTCAGGCGTTTCCACCTGTTCAGGGGACATGTTGGCCGGGTATAGGGGTTCCTCAAAATGCTCTTTCCACCGCCCGACGATATCCCCCGTTAGTCACCCCCCCGCCAGGTTTCTCTATCATTGCCCACGTGCGTTGAAGTCTCCCACGAGAACTATGGAGTCGGCAGGCGGCGCCCTTTCCAGGACCCCTCTCACCGACTCCAAGAAGGCCGGATACTCCGAAATGCTGTTCGGTGCATAAGCACAAACAGTCAGAGCCATACTCCCCGCAACCTGTAGGCGCAGGGAGGCGACCCTCTTGCTATCCGGGGAAAACTCCAACACGGCGGCGCTCAGCCGGTGACTCGTGAGTATCCCCACTATCGCCCGGCGCCTCTCACCCTGGGCGACTCCAGAAAAGAACAAAGTCCAACCCTTCTCCAGGGGTTTGGTTCCAGAGCCAGCGCTGTGCGTGGAGGTACCGCACCAGCTCGGGCTCATCCTTGCTAGCGAGGTGATGTTCCACTACCCTAGAGCTAGTGTATGCCGCCGGCGATTGGCGATTGGCTCCCCGCTGGGTGGGGACTGTTTTTGAAAAAGTTAAATCACAACAACTTCTAAATGATCACATATACTCCAGCTTTAAGAATTGATCAGTGTCTATCGTAGACCCAGGTTTAGGTTGGTATGTGCGCAACATTTTCTGGTTTGAAAAAACATTTAATTTGAGTTCAAGCACACAGTGGACGAGGTGATTAAGTGACTGAAGTGATTTATTTTAGTGTGACAAAGAAACATTTCCCCTGAAGGCAGCTGGGAGTGGACTGTTGTACAAAGCTCCTGTGAGACTGCTCATGGCAGCACAAAAAATGCAGCAAAAATGGTTGCCAAGAGGGCTTGGAAAGTCGCAACACTGTGACGATCCTGGACCTGTCTCTCCAAGCCTCCTGCACACAGAGGAGGACCCGCCCCTATTGCTGCTGTGCCAATCACAAGGTAGCATGTTACATGCTGGCTCTCTCAGCTTCCCAGTGATTGACGGAGAGCCTACACAAGGACGCAGGCTGCAATATTATTAGAATAGAAGATACCGTTGTAAAAAAAATAAAAAAACAATGACATCCACAAATCCTTGTACAATAATTTGGATCGTTTTTTAACTCAACCAATAAACTCCAAGCACCAGCCTCAGAAACCACCAGTGAAAATGCAAGTGGCGAGGCGGCACCTGCTGCTGATGTAGCAGCTGATAATGACAGCGCAAACGAGAGAAGACCTGGAAAATATACAGATAATTATCAGAAGTTTGGATTTACCTTCAAGTAGACAGATGGCATTGCATTACCAATGTGTGTCATTTGTTCTGCTGTGCTGTTAAACAAATCTATGAAGCCATCGACGCTGCAGTGTCACATGTAGCATCCCCGGCTGAATTATAGTCTGGAGTCTTTAACTGATGGTTCATAAATGCCTATTGAACCGTAAGAACTATGAAGAAAAAATGGAAATAGCAGTTGGTTAGCTTGAGCTCTGACACAAACAAAAACCGTAGCAATCTAAAACAATATATTGTCAAACATTAGCTTGAATAGGTACTAACCTTTTGCCCATATATGCCAGGTGCTAAAACTAACACATCTGTAAACCTTCTTAGTTGTTTTTATCACTACTTCCCGTCGCTACAGCAACTTTTCATTTCCTCCCGCTTCTTACTAACAACTTCCCGTTGTGTACCTTCAAAATAAGAGCACAACGGGAAAATGCACCGACCGCAGTGACAAAACTTCCAAAATAAAAGACATAAAAAAGGGGAATCAACTATTTAAATATTTTACACTCTCAGAGTTCCTTCACATAGAGACAACCCACTCATTCAAACTTGTTGAATACTTCCAAACTTGTTCAAATCCCTCCAAGGTCAACAGACATTGATGAGAAAATCAGCCAAGGTTGGTGAGCTAGCTTGTGGCTCACTGGTTAGCAGGTCTGATTTTCAATCAGAGGATCAGTGGTTTGCTCCCCGGCTCTGCTAGTCAGCTAAATTAAATGCTCTAATCAAGTTGCTCTTCGGATTCCCCAGAACAAACAGCCAGACACACTTGGAGGATGTTGGGAAAAAATGTTTTCCTTCTACACATATATATATATATATATATATATATATATATATTATATGGCCTGTGACTTCTAGATGAACTTTCCCCTACTTATGACTTATGTCCCGTATACAAAGCAAGCCAGTTAGGAATCCAGGAATCTCTGATATCACTGTCATTATACCACCGTCATATGGTATGCGGCTGACTAGAGACAACGCATCATTGTTATGTCTATGGCGGGAGGAAGGTTACGAAGACGTCATGAGACCTCCTGTGACTGGGATATAATGAAGGAGGTTTCCATCTGTTCTTTGAGCAGTTGTGGATATGCAATTAGTAAAGTAACACGTTGTATATTTATCTCTGCTCCTCTCTTGCAACAGAATAAATTACTTGTTGATAGACCCGGTATCGAGTGCAAATACTTTTTCTAACAGAGGATTTAATATTGCCATCAGCAATTGACTTGTGTAAAACAATGTATGGGAATGATATTGACATTAATAAACTGAAAACCATTCCTGTGTCGGACACAACCATTGCTCGCCGTATTGACAAGATGGCATCTGATGTGAGGGTGCACCTGACAGAGAAGGTGAGGTTGGCAGAGCATGTGCATTACAATTGGATGAATCAACAATGCTTTCACGTGGAACGTGTTGTCACACATGTTGGAATTGTGTCTATTTGGGAGTTTTTACTTCTTCAAAAGCGCACAGAGCTGGTTGCACTTTTTAGTGACAATGTCTTGGTCAGCAAATCTTACTGACATTTTTTCTAAACTTAAAAGTTCTTTGCAATGTTGCAATACACATGCCATTCAGCTGTCTGACAGAATGGAAGGCTTTCTCAAACATCAGAAGATGGAGGGATTATTTTCCATGTTTCCATCAGTGGAGCTGGGAGATTCTGCTGTGCTCTCCCCTCCCGTAACACGCACAACAATTCAGGAACTACTGACTCCTGGCACAGGGACAAGACATGGATACAGTTTCCATTCAGAGACAACGCAGTAGACAGCGCACGCCTGACAGTGACAGAGGATCAGCTCATCGAACTATCCACTATACTATCCATATATATATATATATATATATATATATATATATATATATATATATATATATATATATATATAAAGATAGATTTGATTTTGCAAGTGGATTTTCCTCACTCAACTACCTGAAAAACAAATGCAGGTCAAGACTGCAGCCTGAGGCTGATATGACCCTCTGCAGCCTCCATCCATCCAATGACGGATGAGTTGTGTGCTACTCATCAGGGTCAGACGTCTCACTAATGTGTGCCATCCACATGGCTTGAGCATTCACTGCCCACATACATGTATGTTTAAAAAAGAAAACGTGAATCTGTCGATTATGTTTAGTATAGTATGCAAGATAACAGGTCTGTGTATGCATGACAATGGTACTATTATGCCATCACTCATTTTTTATTCCACATTTATATTTAAAATAAAACATCAATTTGAATAGCATGTGTGCATAGTTATCAAGCATTTGACAGACAATTGGCATTGGTATCAGTTGACAAGGTATGTTTATAAACGGGCAGTGACACGGCCCACCCTGCTCTCTGTATGTTGCACGTTTAAAATAAAAACATGAATATATAAACCTGTGTATTATTTGAACAGCTTAGTATTGAATGCACAATTACAAGGTATGTTTATACATGGCACTAGGCCCAGTTTAATATAAAACACAATTTCAAACAATATTGTGGAGGCAGGGGTGTGGTTAGGCTCAGCTGCAGAGGGGTGTGGTTGTGGATGGCTCAGGGGACGGTGCCAGGTAAAGACCGCAGCACGATGGCCCGTCAGAGCCGGAGAGAATAAAACGTGTTACGAACGTGTGTGTGTGTGTATATATACATATATATAACGAAATAGAAATACTTAAGTCGTTCTTTCGGATATTTGTACTCTATTTATATTTCTGTTGACTTTTACTTTAACTACATTTTGCAAAGGAAACTGATACTTTTACTCCAATACATTTCCTCTGAAACCTTCGTTGCTCGCTACAAAATCAAATCTATCTTTTATATATATATATATACATATTTAGCAATTGGCTAAACGTTTCCTAGGGGCGGAGTCATCCTTTGGCTCGATCACACTCTAATATCTCCCTGTTTCCATTGTTTGACGTCCTCACTCCACCCTCCACTGAAACTAACAAAATAGTCCCCCCTTAAAGGAATAGTTATACAATACCTTAGCATGCAGCATCCAATTTAAAATACATTCCATTCATACCTGAACTACTTCTCAGTGATAAAAACCAACAGTGACTTTCTATGTTACCGATACACATCTTCATTAGGCTTCATTCATATCCCATATTAATTATTATTATTGTTATTAGTATTATTATATCCTTAAGTATTGTAATTTACACAGACATTCTTTATTTACAAGTGTAAGTGTCATAATACATTATTAACTCTACAATATCATACAAATTGGTATCTGAGAATATTTTGGAACATTGTTACATTACTTTGTTGTATATTTGTGCAAGCCAGTCTGCTTTTCCTTAGAGAAGGACAAGTTCAGAGGAGCTGGCGTCTTCTCAGCTACATCTTTTTGCTCCTGCTAATATGTGCTGTATACTCCTTCTCTTCTAGTCTATTTCCTAGGTTGTGGGGCTGCTGCTCACCCACATTGCAAAACGCGGTTGTTATGCCTTCTCTTGCTTGAGATCTGGAATTAAATAAATCCCTACCAGCTACCCTCAAGAGCTGCAATCCTCATTGCATCCACTAATATTAAATATTAGGAGAGTATGAACAAAACACTGATTTGAATAATTTATGATCACAAACATGACACGACCAAACCAAATTGCAAATGCAAAACAGTCTGGAACCTCAAGTTAATTTATTTCCAATAGGTGCTATCAACAGCGTTGAACAAAATGCCTTTTCGCGCAATCAATTCAACAACAAACATGTGATATAGCGCTGAGCAACCAGCCACCAGGTCCGCCCGGAGGGATGGCCAATTACAGCACAGTGGTACCATCCAATCACATCTCACATCTCAAGAAAAGCAAAAACATGCCATCCATTTATTTTAATACTAACACAGAATATTCCACATTAACCATCTTGGTTGTGTTAGCATATTCTATATTGGATGCCTGGTAGAAAATCCGGAAGAATTCAGCCAAACGACTTCTCTCATTTGGTAGGTTTATTTCTCTGGTCACAATCAAAGTACTAGCGCTGCAGTTGCAAGAGCAGCGCTTCGCTTCATCAACACGCAGGTTGAGATCAAAACAGAACCTAACCTCAATCTCCACTTCCACCTCCAACTCCAACTCCAACCAACTCCCCCCCACCGGAAGCCCGGTGGTTTTATACATAGATTCTTCGTCACAGGTTTCATTACATCATCCTAGCATCTAATTGGCTCTAACCTGTCAACGGGGAGGAAAGACACATATCCTCCCCATCTCACAAGACTGGGCGTCCAACGCCGGTCTTCTGCAGCTGGTCTAACATAATAATAACAGATGTGGGTGTTGTGGCAGTGCTTGGCGTGTAACTAGTCTAAACACTCAGCGGCTCCTCAGGGACCTCTCTGACTCCATGATAACACTATTATTCTGGCCCTGAGCGCCCTGAACTGTTCCATAGACAAGAATGTACAATAATATAACAAACATCATGATTTATATTTTCAATCCCCCTTTTTACATAATTCATTATGTAAACTAAACAATATGAATCAGCTACAGAAACAGGTTATATTAATTCCTAACTATGTGTGGGTTATTTATTTAACAGTGTTAAAATCTTTAACATATCTATTGTAGTGGCTAGATCAGTTCATAACTATGTGTGTGTTACTCCTCTCACAGGGTGGAAATCTCTAACATATACACATATTATACTACAAGCATGGCTAAGTCAGTTCATGACTATGGCTGAACACATTACAATAAAGCTAAGCTAACCCCCTGTACCCCTTCGGGCATCCTCTAAGCACATAAGCACAATATGGCACAAGCAAAACAGTAAAGAATCATCCTAGGCCTACAATCTCACGCCGTCTACGTGTGTGCGTATGCTATATGGGATATGGTCAAATATTAGCAAAGTTACTCATACAGGAAAGGGGATTCTAACTCAGTCTCTTCTTCGGATCCATCGATGTCGAATCTTACCATACCATTTTCCTCATTCTCCTCCAACAACTGTACCTGCTCTTCTAACAAAGTCATCTGATATGGAGGGGTCAATTTAGAGTCCACGGCTGTGGTGATACACTTCAGGCATAACTGTCTAATACAGGGGATGCAACAACATCCACATAATGTCATCACTACTGTCGCTATGACTATGGAGAGAAATGCAGATATAATTATGCTCTTCCACCTGCCGAACATACTACTTAACCGATCGTTAAGGGGGCTTACTATACCTGAGTGTTCTGCCAATTCGTGGGACATTGCTCTCAGACCTTCTAAGGCCCTGGTAAAAGATCCATCTGGGGCTGTGTTATTTGGAATGAAAGTGCAACAAGTATGGCCAAACATAGAGCACACTCCTCCCTTCTCTGCTAACAACATATCGAGCGCCATCCTGTTCTGGTAAGACATCAAGGAGGTGGCAGACAACTGTCCATGCACTCCATCTAGGGCATCTCTAGTCTGGTTGGTCAGGCGTTGAATATTGAAATGTACATAATTCAGGCGGTCTACATTTTTATTTACTATGATCCACGGGAGAATGGATGCAAATCCATCAGCTATTTGGTCAGCCAGCTTGTATTCGTTAGGGACCCCTCTGGGCACTCCTATTGCATCGAAATATATGGGGGACCCCTTATCTAAGTCTATAGTTCTCTTCTTTCTTTTCCACAGACCCACCATTCTCACCCGGGTTTCTAACTGCTGGACGTTCATCTGAATTACACTGAAGGGGACTATCAACGAGACAGAGGCGCACGTGCCCTGCCAATTAGAGGGCAATACATTCATTAGTCGTCTTCCTCCACAGAACCAATAGATATCTGCCCTGGCATACTGCAATTTCGTTACATTTTCCCAACTAGTGACGTTAAATGTGGTACCGCACCAATCTCTCTCAATCTCACCTACCAGAGCACCAATCTCGTTTTCCCTCGTAAGACAGGTGTACTTATTTTTCATGGGCGTAAACACCGGTGGGACCGCATCCCTCTGGGATCCTGGGTATATTATGTCCCACTTTTTACACAGCTGAGTTGGGTTCTCCTGTCTATGGGCCTCTATTAAACAGTCAAGATTCTCTACCTGACTCAGGGTGGAGGGGACAGTCCAGGTACTAGGTCTAGCATTTGCACATACCACACAATCTAGAGATTTAACCCCTTCCGCCGCCGTAGTTACCCAGTCCATCCAATAATTCGTCTGCTCAAAACCAGTCTCTATTGCTAATTTCACATGTATTCTCTTCATCCTAGTAACCTCAGGAACGGCTATGCTGGACTTGCTGGTGGTCTTTGACTTCAACTTCGGAAGTATCTTAAAGTTTAGTAACCCCAGTGGGTCCCGCCCTGATACATCCACCCCTATGGCCATGGTCCATCGATCTCCGTTCGTGGGAACACCTGGTCTATCGGGGAATGGGGAAACTCTTAGGTCAGTCACAGAGAATAGGAGTGGATTCACCCCTGTCTTCCCCCTTCCAGATTGATCCCGAACCATCGTTATCTTATCCTGTATTCTAACCCCTGGCGTGGCTTTAGGCAAGACCTCCCTTAAATCCGTCTTATACCCATTAAACCCCGAGTTCCATCCCACCACCTGCCATGATTGGCACCATGGTTCCCATATCGTCTCCGCGGGTATGCACATATATACATCGTACCCCCTCCAAGCCTGGGGGTGCTCTCCACACGAAATTATTTCACATAAATCTATTTCAAATATTTGAGTTCCGGATTCATTCTTAACTGCAATGGTAGGGACTAAATCCCCCTGCTTGGCTCTTTTAGTCCTGTGTAGATAGAGCTCCTTCCCCACTAGTGGAGCGAAGGTTGTGGTGTCATTCTTGGATTGGTCTAATTTACTCAAATAGAGTTCCCACCACATGAAGGGAAGTCCTACCAAGAGACTTATGATTAAGAGTACCAGGAGAGTGGCCCTCGTGTTACATCCTAGAACAGTTTTCATTATCGCGATACCCCAGTATCAAAGCTATAGTTATTAATTATTGCCCCTACTAACCCCTGATTTTCCATCCTTATTTTTATCTTTCATCTATTTTCTATCTTGATAAGAAATACATCTATTTCTATTGTCTTTTTCTTTATTTTGTTTTAGGTTTTATTCTTATTTTACTATGCCCTTCCGGCTCCTCAGGTTATACCTCGGTTCCTCCTCGTCTTCACAAACTTCACGAACTTCACGAACTTCCTCCTTTTTCTCTGAGGCTCCTGCTCCCAGGATTTCGTTCAGCTCTCTCAAGTCACTCCTTTTATCCAGCTCTCTCAAGTTACACCTAACTTGGGCCAATGTTCTGTCTTTAGGGGCCAGACCTCGACAGCAGTGGGTCTTGTGTATCCAATTACTTATCTTATCTTCTTTCAACCACACCTTCACACAGTGTGAGGTTACCTCTGCAACCTTATACGGTCCTTCCCAGCGGGGAGCCGTCCAGTTGAATCTGTATACCTTCTTCAGTACCCAGTCATCTACTTCAACGGAAGCACCCTCCCCCTCTTGCTCTTCGGACAGGATCTCCGTCACCTGTTGAGAGATACTCATAACAGCGTTGTTCAACCGCCTCATGTAATCGGATATCTCCATATGCTGGTATTGCAACTGACTCACAGTGGTCGGTAAGGTAGAGGTCAGTGGACATGGCATTTTCCTACCCGTAAGTACTTCATGGGGACTTATCCCTAACTTAGAGTTTGGACTTGACCTAATTCCATACAGTACTATGGGGAGAGCCTCAACCCAGTTCAACTTAGTGTCTGCGCATACTTTCCCAAGCCCCTCTTTTATGGTCCTATTTGCTCTTTCTACCAGTCCCTGAGACGCTGGATGATATACTGCTCCGAACTTATGAGTGATGCCAAATGTCGTCTCTATTTCTCGTAGTTCTACGTTAGAGAAATGTGAGCCATTGTCTGATCTTATTATTTCCGGAATGCCAAATCGGGGTATGAGTTCCCTTGTCAACCATTTCACCACCTCTACAGCCCTCTCTGACTTTGTGGGGATAGCTTCTACCCACCGCGAGAATGGATCAACACATACCAACAAATATCTTTTCCCTTCAACGCGATTCTCAGTCCCCATATCTGTAAAATCTATTACTACCTCCTTCCAAGGAGCTGTTGGGGAGGGAAAGCTTCCCAACCCGGCTTTGAGTGCTACTTTGGGGTTGTGTTGGCAACATATCTCACAAGTCTGGACGTAGTATTTAGCTATATCCCTCATGAATGGATGCCACCACTTCTGAGAAAGCAATGTCACCATCCTACCACTTGCACCATGTCCTCTGCTATGTGCTTCCTGACACAACATGTTCAACAGACCTGCGGAGGCTACTACTTTCCCTTCATGGTTTCTCCATATGCCTTCCTCATCTTTTCTCGCTCCCTTCTCCATCCAAGCCTGTTTCTCTGTTGGTGCTGCCTGTTCCTGCAATCTTCTGATGTGATCTGAGTCTAATCTTCCTCTCTCTGGCTCTTCTGTTCCCTGCATCATCTGTCTCTTGGGTCCATACCCTGCTGTGATCTTAGCTGCTCGGTCTGCCGCATTATTTCCCTTCACTATCTCAGAGGCATCTGTCTGATGTCCCTTGCATTTCATCACTGCTACCTGTTTGGGTTCCCCTAAGGCATAGTAGAGGTCCAATAAGGGTTGCAAATGCTTTACCGGCGTACCTTTACTGGTCACAAAACCTTTTCGTCTCCAATGGCAGAGGTCTATGTGTGCTGCTTGTAGGGTGTATGCTGAATCTGAATAGATATTCACTCTCTTTCCCTTCGCTGCCTTGCATGCTTCTGTTAGTGCTGTCACTTCTGCAGTTTGTGCTGACGCTGGCTGTGGAACTATGCCTGTTCCCACTGTCTCCCACCCGTCAGATGATCTTCTCACTACCGCATAAGACGCAACAATCCCTCGGTCTTGTGTCTGATGGCTGTGGCCGTCACAGTAGTAGGTGTCGTCTGGATCAGTCAGTGGCTCTTTTTCTAAGGTCTGGTACACCTTCATTTCATGGTCTGTTGCCTCTGCACATACATGCTCATTCCCATTGCCCATCTGTGTTGCCATGTTTTTAACTGAGGCCTCAAAATGTATGTGTGTCTTAGTCAAAAGGCTTTGCAAAGTTGCCTGCCTTGCCGCGGAGAGTGTGAAAGTATTCGACTGTAGAAACGCCACTACTCCGTGTGTGGAATGTACAACAGTCTGGTGCTCCATCGTTATATGGGCTGTTTTTATCAGTGCTTTCCCTATGGCCGCTACGTGTCTTACACATGTGGGGTGCCCTATTTCCACATTGTCTAATTTCCCACTGTAGTACATCAGAACTCTCCTATCCCCGCAACTCTCCCCCTTTTGAAACAGGACAGAATTCACAAATCCGTCCTTCTCATCAACATCAAGATGAAATGGCTTAGAATAGTCAGGTGGGTGCAACGTGGTCGCTCTGGCCATGGCTTGTTTAATTGTTATGAACGCGGCCTCTGCCTCCTGGGTCCATATCAATGGTTTAGAGTAATTTCGATACCCTGCTCCCTGTATAAGTCTCCTCAACGGGGACACTTCCTCTGAGAAATTAGCAATGAAATTCTTACTCCAGTTTACCAACCCTAAAAATGTCATCATCTCTCTCACTGTTCCTGGCTTTGTATGCTGTAAAATCGACGATTTCTGTTCCTCAGTCATAGCTTGCCCTGTTCTGGATACTATTCTTCCCAAAAACGTTACTCTCTGTCTCCCAATCTGCAACTTTGACTTGGACACCTTGAATCCATTCACCTGTAGCCACCCCAAAACCCCCTTTGTGGCCTCCATAATGGACTCCGAGCTGGTACCTGCTAGCAAAATGTCATCCACATACTGCAACAGCACCACTCCAACTGGTAACTCCAGTTTCATCAGAATGCCTTTTAACACATGGTTAAATATAGAGGGCGAGTCTAAATAGCCCTGTGGTAGGCGTGTGTACGTGTACTGCTTCCCCTGATATGAGAATGCAAACATCTGTCTTGAACTTTCAGCCAATGGCACACAGAAGAAAGCATTTGCCAAGTCTATGCATGAGAACCAAGTCTTGTCTGGACCCACAGCATTCAACATTGTATAAGGGTTTGGAGTGTCATAATTAGTCGCCACCACTACTTTATTTATTGGTCTCAAATCGTGGACCATCCTGTAGTCTGGTTTTCCAGGTTTGGGGACCGGATTAATAGGTGTGTTCCAGGGGGACCTCGTCCTTACCAATACACCTGCCTTCAACAGCCCTTCTATCGTTTTAGAAATCCCTACAGTCTGTTCCATCCTTAAGGGATACTGGTAACGATAAATTGGAATCGTCCCTGGCTTTAGCTCTATTTCAACGGGAGCCATCTCAATCAGCCCCACATCAGCTCCCCCTTTTGTCCAAAAGGTGTCTGGAAATAAAGCTAACATGTTCTCAGTGCCCCCATGATCAGTGTTCTCTCTACCATGCGTGCGACTAAGCATGTGTGTCTCTGGCCCTAACTGGACCTCCGATGTGTGTGCAATTCTGTACATGTCGATAGATGGGGAGTAATGCATGTTTTTATTCTGTGTGGGCACCCAGTCCATAGCATCAACCCCTGCTTTAACCATTGGACCCATGTTCTTCGCCTCTCCACCTCCCTGGACCAACACAGTGATGTGTGGGGCTGAAGTGTCACCGAGTGCAAACAAAACCTGCAACTCCGGGGTCAACTCTACAGCCGCCGCTACTCCTTGCTTCCCTGCATAGATCTCCCGAACCTTCACCGTGGGGTGTCCATGAACCTCACTCTCGTGTTCCAGGCCTTCCCACAGGATCTCAAAGTTCTCGTCTTGAATCAGAGAGTAGTTAAAGGTACAATGTTGTGAGTCCTCTGGCGGTGAGTACGGATGCAGCACCTTGAACCAAGGTCCCCATTGCTGTATGGCGTCATGCAGAGGTGAAATGTCATAATCAATTACTCTCCCCCACCAGACCTCCGCTTCCTTCTCCAATGTCTCTTTAGTCTCCAGTTGGATCATTTGGTGACTATTGTAGCGTGGTGTGGCACACCTTTGCTGGGTTCCATCAGGAAATGTCACAATAACACAGTCTTTCGTCAACTGCATTGTCACGTTTTGTTCACACAAAATGTCTCTTCCTACCAGATTCACTGGGCAGGCAGTAGATACCAAAAAAGATTGGTTAAAACAGAGCGATTTCCACCTACATGGAACCTCTATCGATAGCGGCCACTCTTCTGATCGACCCGAAAATCCGATTACTGGCACGGTATTCCTTGAAGCTGGTAGTGGCGTATTTATTGTGGAATACCTGGCTCCTGAGTCCAGCATGCACATATAGTCCCCCCCATTTATCGTGAGAGTTACCAAAGGCTCTGGATACAGGTCGCCGTCAGCCATCGGATCTGGGCACCCCTATGGCATTTGTGTCTGACCCGGGGCCTGATGCCACGGACCATTATTGCCTTGTGGCTGTGTCCCTAGCTGTGCGGAGGGTGTTTGTTCCGGCCATGTAATCGCGTTCTGTGTCGGGGGATGGACAACATGGGGGTACTGAGGCAGACTCAACTGAGAGGGCTCTCCCTGTGGCGCACAAGGATAAGGACAGGAAATAGCCCAATGTCCCTGCTGCCCACAATTGAAACAACCACTATTTCTCTTCCTAAACTGGCCTCTGTTACCACCACCACCCCGACCTCTCTTTCCCCACCGTCCCCTCGGTTGGCTAAACCCTCCGTAGGACGGGGCCCCATGCCTAGCCTGCTGTTCCGCCTGCTGCGGGACATATGGCTGAGGGGGCAGGGCTTGAGGTGGTGCAAACTGGGCTTGCCATGGCTGTTGGTAGACCGGTACATATGGACCCGGCTGAGGTGCTGGATACGAACCAACCGGAACCCACGGTCCAGGTGTTTGTTCTGGTGTCTGCTGCTGCACAACAGCTTGTGCCATCTGCTTTGCTTCTGTTTTGGCTTGGTTCACCTTCTCTCTGCTCTCTTTCAACTGCACTTTAGCTAACTGCAACAGTACGCTATTCATCTCCGTTTTATCTTTATCCCACATGTCCTTTTGTACATCAACATGGTGTGACACCTGAGCTGCCCAGTCATACCTGCTAGTCCCACTGTCCCTTGCAGCTGTGTCCGTATGGCCTCCGGCAAAGATGCTACTATTATCACTCTGAACAACACCTCAGTCGTGTTCACCCCCACGGGGTCTTCTCCCAGATTATTGTTCCATAAACTTCTGACCCTACTCAAGTAAGCTGCTCCTCCCTCACCATCCAGTGGTGGCACCACTGTAAGCTCTGCGGTCACTATCTTTGTCGGGTACCTATATCTAAGCTCAGGCCAATAATCACTGACCCAGTGTGCTAACGGTTCCCCATCAGCCACATCTGATGTCCCCGCAATCCTCTCTAAATGCTGCAATTCCGCTAATGAGGCGCAGGCTACAAAAATTCTCCTAAAGTCTCCCACCCCAGGTACACTCCCCGCACATTGCTCCAAAAAACCTCGGATCCAAGCTGCACCTCCTTTTTCAATTATCGGCAGCTTCTCCTTCAGCATTGACACATCTGCCAGCGCAAGGGGAGAGTATGTTGTCTTTTCGTTACCATTAGCTCCTACTGCAGTCAGGAGTGGGAACTGATATTGGGGCTCTCTGCGTGTACTTCCAGTGACCCTCCAGTCAACTGGTCTATTCATGTCGTCACATTGGTGTACATTTTCTCCTCTAACTTCCCGTCTTTGATAATACCTATCCCTGCCACGCCTTAAACCTCCTGGCTCTGGATGATGTACCACAGCGCGCTTAGCATCTCTTTCCCGTCTTTCATTATCTCTAACCACCTGCTCTTCCTCACTCTCTGTTTCTTCCTCTTCCTTCGCTAAACTCTCCCTTGCCTTTCCCCCTACTGGCTCAACATCCCTTTTAGATATCCGCTTCTCTCTCTCTGTGCCTCTAGCTCTCCCTCTCGCTGTATCCCCAGTCCGGGATGTCATGGGTCTAGGCCCGATCGCGGGACCCCCTCTTTCTACACACTCCTTTGTCTCTGCTCCCATCTCCCATTCATCGATAGTCGTCCAAAGTGGAGGGGGGAAGGGAGAAGAAGGCAATTTCACTGTCTCCTCCAGATACTGATCTATCTGTCCCTCCTCTGCTAGCTCTTGAGCGGTTACTTGCAATAACCCTTTATGAACTAACAACACCTGTGTCTGTTCTGGTTCAGCTCCTCTGCTTTGTCTTAAGGGCATTTGGTGGAACGGATTTATGTGTGTGCGTACAGGCAGCGAGTGTGCTCCGCACAGATCTGAATGTGTGTGTGCGAGTGGTGAGTGTGACCTTGAGGGTGCAGCCCCTGTTATCAGCATTTGCGAAACCTCCTCATACGGCTTAGACAAACATGGTGGCGGTACCGATTGCTCTGAACTTAGCACCTTCGGGCATATGTCAAGTGGGGTCTCGTCGTCATTTTTAAGCATTGTTTTCACTGTTTGCGGCATCTGTCTTGCCGTCTTACCCATTATCACTGCATTCATTTCCCCCAGGAAATAATTACAATCGGTCAAAAACTCTTCTGCTTGCTCCCAACTTTTCTTCTCTTTACCGCTACCTTTCCCTGTTGCTGCTAGTACCAGCTGTGATTGCTCTCTTCCCTTTCTAGCCATGCTCAGATGGCTCACCAGTCCCTGGCATGTCGGTTGGGGTGTTCTCTCCCCTTCCAGCATGCCTCTCTCTCTCATACTTTCTGTCCACTGCACATATCTCTTCGCTACACTCCCTCTATCTGCCTCTTGCGTCTTATTCATAACCCTCTCATACGTTCTCAACAAGGCATGCCCTAATGTACCTTCCGGGCATCCCTTCCACACCTCGATGGTTTTCCCCGTTCTTCCCATCTTCAACAGTTTATTTTATTAATTTATCCACACGTATCCTTGAAGCTCAGGAGAAAGGCTGCAATACCCAATACAGTGAACTCGAACGAGAAGCTTCTACTGTATCAGAGGGATACAGCGCTCGATCGCTGGGGTTTCTAACACCAGTCCACAAATATTGTTTTATTTCTCCTCGCTCCTTAGTACCATAGACTATGATTTTCCCTTTTATTCCCCTTTAATGCCCCACAGATATGCAGTCTGGTCGAACACCTTCTCCCGAGGAATTCTCAGTACACTTACGTGTTCTGATACACCCGGTTTCAGGTTTCGTCAAAACACCAAGACTTACAAAAACCACCCACACATTTCATGAAACACAACAAATCTTTCCCTGTGTCCTTATCTTCGCCTCTTGCGACATCGCTACCACAGCGGCATTATTCAAAATCCTAAACTGACCGTCACCATCATCGCTATATCGCTCCGTGACTTCAGTTACCAGAGGTATCAATGTATCACACAGATTTCAACTTGGATTTCTACCGACTAAGAGTCGACCTCCGGTAGCTCCAACGAGCATCCCTTTGTCCTATTTAAACTCTTTATTCGTATTAAATAAATCCCTAATCCTGTGGACACTTATTCTCTTCCCTTTTCAACATAACATCATAAACATCAGTGGAAATATGTGCTTTTACTTTACTTGTGACCAGGTACCATGTTATAACTATTTCTAAACTATGGGCAGAGACTCATTCAGTTGTTGACAACACAATTTAGTTTATCCAATCACAGACATTCTATTCATCCGAATAAAAGGTTGCCTGCTCACCTGTTCTTTATGAGGTACCTCTCGTTGTCAACCGCCAAACAGCCGCCGACCCTCAGCAGGGGGTCCGTACAACGGACGTCGTCACCGCTCTTTCTCTTTACCCAGGTCAAACAACCAACGTTCGGGGTCACCAAATTGTTAGCATATTCTATATTGGATGCCTGGTAGAAAATCCGGAAGAATTCAGCCAAACGACTTCTCTCATTTGGTAGGTTTATTTCTCTGGTCACAATCAAAGTACTAGCGCTGCAGTTGCAAGAGCAGCGCTTCGCTTCATCAACACGCAGGTTGAGATCAAAACAGAACCTAACCTCAATCTCCACTTCCACCTCCAACTCCAACTCCAACCAACTCCCCCCCACCGGAAGCCCGGTGGTTTTATACATAGATTCTTCGTCACAGGTTTCATTACATCATCCTAGCATCTAATTGGCTCTAACCTGTCAACGGGGAGGAAAGACACATATCCTCCCCATCTCACAAGACTGGGCGTCCAACGCCGGTCTTCTGCAGCTGGTCTAACATAATAATAACAGATGTGGGTGTTGTGGCAGTGCTTGGCGTGTAACTAGTCTAAACACTCAGCGGCTCCTCAGGGACCTCTCTGACTCCATGATAACACTATTATTCTGGCCCTGAGCGCCCTGAACTGTTCCATAGACAAGAATGTACAATAATATAACAAACATCATGATTTATATTTTCAGTTGTTGAAAATGACTCAATGGTGCTCCTTTATGGCCTTTGTCTCAAACACGCCCCTTATTAGATTAATGCTTGTGTTTGGCCCGGCACGTCATAGGCCACTGAAAATTTGACCAAAGAGGAACGAGAGCATATGCATCTGCAAGAACAAAGTTGCAGATTTATCTGGTTCCCAGGCAACAAGGTCACAAGTATTTTACTTGTGATATCATCAAACAAAGACAATTATTCGGTATGTTTTTTCAGTACATTTTTGCACTATTTCCATCCCTACTTGTAAATCTGACTTAGTGTTTATTATTGCTCTTATCTAAAAGGCTTAAAGGCTACCAACAATGTTTGCCAAATAAGATGTCTCAGGATTCAGCTCACGGCAGGTTATTATGAATACATTGTGGAACATAATTTCTATCGAGCCAGGGGCTCCATTAATTTGAGCTTAAAAGTGAATCCATTTGCAAAAGCCGCCACGACAGCTCTTCCCTGTTTCAGTTCTCTTGCAGCCATTTGTAATTGCTTTGTGCCGTGAGTGGAATGGACGCATGCTTATGATTGAATGCACAGTCAGCATTGATCAGAGTGGGAGATATCTGTGGTTTTCTCTGTAGAAATAATTCTTCAACGATGCCAACTTGGATAATTCCCAAAACGAAATGGTCAACAATTTAGATTACAGCTCTCCGCATTGACTTCCTGGTGTAAATCCGTTGAACAACTGGAGACAACGATCTGCTTGATTCTCCATGGGGGGATTCAGTGCAGTGCCAAATATTTGTCTCTGTATTGATATTCTGTGTATATATTTCTAGCTTGCTAAATTTGCTACTTAACCATAGCAGTTCTAATCTGCAATGAGTAATTTGCTGCTGAAAGAGGTTAAGGTACAGTGTATTTATCACTATTATCATATCATATATTGGCACTAAAGGAAAAGTCCAACACACAAAAGCAGCAAGATGCTGCATTTTCTGTCCTTAACATGAAAGAAGTTATGGATTGCAGCTCTGCATTAATAGATAGATAGATAGATAGATAGATAGATAGATAGATATTTAGATAGATAGATAGATAGATAGATAGATAGATAGATAGATAGATAGATAGATAGATAAAAAAGGGCCAACATAGCCAGTAGTCAGTGAAACATTGTAACAATGAGTAAACAATGAGTAAGTTGAGGGCTGTGCAAAAGGCTAACATAGCCAGTAAACATGGCTCACTAGGAAAATGAGGTTTTCTGGTGAGGTACCTTTGATTGACAGGTTTTGTTATTGTACAGTCACATGTTACTTTGAGCGTATTGAGGTTAAGGTTCAATTCCATTTATTTTGTATACCAAAAATCAAAAACTTGCCTCAGAGTGCTTTATAATCTGTACACATACGACATCCTCGGTCCCGGGACTTCACATCGGATCAGGAAAAACTCCTCTGCTGCTCTTCGGGAAAGCAAAAGAGGAGATCCTCTATCAGGATGCTGTTGTATGAAAACAGGGACTGATGGCTTCAGGAGGTTGTAGTAATGATGTGTGCTGTACCGAAGTCGCTGTGGCTCAGGAGGTGGAGAATCATTTTCAAGGTTGTTAGTTTAATCACCAGCTGTCAAAGTCTGAAAGGAATTATTTAATGCAATCTGCTTATTCAAGTGCACAAATTATATTTAATTAAATGATGTTAAGACAAAGGAACTAAGTAAGAATACTACACTGTAACTGCTTTTAATGTACTGTCTACTCTATTTACAATAACCCTTTAATATTATTATAATAACATGTTTAAATGAAAAAAAGGATTACAAAATGATGTAGATATTATGTAAATTATGAATATCAGGTTTGAATTTTAAAGTGTTCTTGCTTTAAGATGGACATTTTCATCTCAGATCCAGAATTAAGAAATGTAAGACGTTTTTTTTTTCATTTCACTATTTATCTGCTGGCATTGAAGAACCATCCAGCTCCATTATTCTGTGACTGTCATAATTGATTAAAATAGATAATGGATTTGGAAAGATATTTGATTCAAATGATTCCCATCTGACTCATTTGCTTGTAGGACATACATGATCGTATGAATGTAGTGTGCAGTGTTTCGGCACCACAACGATGGATGCCAATACAATTAATTGATTAATTAACAATTGAAAATGTTAAACACTTCAACACATGCTTTATTCATAACAGCTTCCCTAAGATCCCATCATTATAAATTGAACAATACTGAGGTTTCCTTGTAGACTCATGAATAACAATTTTTGTTCACCCTTTTTAAAAGAAAGAAAATATGCACATATGGTTTGTCGAATCATCTGAGATGGATTACTCCTCTCCATAAACACCAGGCTCTGAGACACGAGAGCCTACTTCCTCTTGGATCGTAAAAGATAGAGGCCTGCCAAGTCAGCATCACAGATGTGGGAAAATGCCATCATCACATTTTGAGTTTTCAAATCCTATAAGTTGTCTGCGCACATGAAAACATTACTGGAATGAATCCAGTAATATTATATTCCTCTTTATATTCAATAATATGCAGATGGCTGACGATACAGAAAATGTGTTGATCCATTCTTCCATATCTGGGATGTCTGTGATGTAAAGAACTGGCATTGTCAACTAGAGCGGCTGCTGCAGCCTCTGTCTACAGTGGACGTGTTCATAGGGATGCTGAGTGTTTGAATGTAAACTCCTCAAAGTTAAAATACAACTATACAAGGTAAATTGAAGTCCTCTTCTATTATTTTAACCTATATAATTTCTCATAAAATGAAAAACAGATATCATGGTGGGACCGTGAAAAAAGGCTCAAAATACGGTGAAAAATTAGGAAATCATCAATAAAACACGATTAAAAACATAAATAATGGAGCTATGAAGTTGTTATCTGGTCCACATGTTCCTGGGACATGTGAGCCTTGTTCTGTGAAGGAAATGTCATATGTCAATGTAAAAACCCATCCGAATTTTTTTTTTAACCCTCTAACACTAACGTCGGGTGAAAATCACCCATACACCTGCCTGTTGAAAAAAACAGGGGTCAGAGCAGAGAGACACGCCCACTTTCAGTAACGTCAGTGAGAAGCAGGAAGCTACACAAGGACCCGCGCAACTCCGAAAAAAGCAACACAATGAAAATAACGTAAATATAATCGCTCGGGTGAAAATCACCCGACGTTAGTTTTCTAGGGTTAAAATAAAAGCACATTTTCTTACAGTGAAGACGCAACAGATTATGGACAATAATCCATATGAGTGTCTTTCAAAGATACGCCTGTATTATCTCTGATGTTTACTGTAGATGAACACCAAAAGATTGTTTTGCACATAATTTTTGCCACGTGGATTTTACTGAATACACACATTTCAATGATTTCCAATATTCTGTAACTTATATATAGTATATATAGTCTCCATTTACATCCCGTCTCACGGCTTTTATAATTTTAGTCACTGAGGCCTCTGCAAAAGCATAATCTTGGAATCATTTGAGTACTCTCAGTTATAATTAGATGATAAGGTGCAATGATAAGTTTGCAAATATATCAGATTTTTGTTGACGGCTGGATGACAGTTGTTTGAATGAGGAGGTTGAGGTGGTATAGATCATTGATTAAATGGAGTCTGTTAGTGTCCTCCCAATTCAATTCAGATCAATTCAATTCAATTCAGTTTATTTTGTATAGCCCAAAATCACAAATACAAATTTGCCTCTGAGGGCTTTACAATCTGTACACATACGACATCCCTGTCCCGGAACCTCACATCGGATCAGGAAAAACTCCCACTAAAAAACAAGGGGAAGAAACCTTCAGGAGAGCAACAGAGGAGGATCCCTCTCCCCGGATGGACAGAAGCAATAGATGTCATGTGTACAGAATCAACATAACAGAGTTACAGCACATTCAACCCACTTGCTGTCTGTCTGATAGACAATCACTCCCTCACCTTATTAGTTTGGCAGATTAGCTGTGACAATAATACTGAGGCTGTGAATGCCATCAGATATATTCATATGGGAACTGCAGCAGCTCGTAATTTACAGCCAGCGTCTACACCGACGCACGCACATGTAGGACGCCAGTGCTTTTGAATAGCGCTCAGTTATCAAATGATCTGCTCACTGCTCATTACCATTGCCATTTACTCCAGCAGCAGTAAAAACATGAATGTTGGTGTCATTAAAGCAGCAGAGAGAACAGTACCAGGAAATAATGGCTGAATGCTCATGTAATTATAAATGTAGGTCATCTGAATTACCACATGGTCTTCAGAAAATGCAATTTCTTCACATTTTTAAGCGTTTAACATAATTGCTTCAAAATTAATTCTGTAAAGTGGCTGTAATAATGTCCCAGTGATTGTGGTTGAAGCTTTTAATCGCTTGCTTTTAATCGCTTTCACTTGAGCCAGGTGGCTCCCTTTGGGTTTCAAGAGGCTCTTTGTTGGAGCATTCACAAGTATGAAACTGTCTATGATGAGGTCCGACTTGGAGAAGGAATGTTTCAAGTGAGGTAAAGATCAAATTTAATTTATTTCTGAGAACCCAGTGGTGACTCTTTCTGGCTAGCATTAGAAAGAAAGGAAATAATAAATAAAACCTGCAGCTAGATGGAGCAAGTGACAACCTCTGGCTTTGAACATTCAAACCCACAAGTTAAAGAAAACTGCAGTTCCTTGAATGGCCACTTGAAGCTGGTTCCAAGAGGGAGTCAATCTCAATAGACCTCCATCTTAAAATGAACATATTTACAGCCTAGTACAAAACACTGTTTTAGTCTCTATTGCCCATTTTGAATGAGTTGAACTCACCCCTTTAAATTTGATTTCATTAAATCAAAGCCATGGCTGCTTTGAGTTACCACAGCAATCAAATTCCAATCAATATCATAGCAAACGTGAATTACAGATGCACCTTGCTCACCAAGCTAGCTAGCGCTAGCATTAGCTGCTAATGGTACCAGGTTTGTCTCCTCTCCAGTGCCATCATCTCCTCAAAATAGGTCAATTATGGTTCTGAGAAAACCGATGGTGGCGGTCAGAATGCCAAACCCAAGGCTTCAAAACGGTAGTCCACAAACCACTGGGTGACTTCACTGTGACTACGGCCACTTTTATATACAGTCTATGACCTGGAGCCTCAAGTCAATGGCATTACTATGTCTCATGTTACATCTAACTTCCTGCAAATATCTATATCTGAGTTTATAGTTTACTGATTGGCAATTTCAGTCACATCACGAACAGAATATTTTGTGAAATAAACAGCTTATTTATTTTTATTTATTTGTGTCATTGTCACACTATGTTTTGTATGACTAAACAAAGAATCTCGTGGAATACATCATTTATTGTTGTACTTGATGCTGCCCTGGCATTTCATCTTTGTGCCCTCAACCAATTGACAACAATGAGAGCTATGTGTAACCGAGGTCAAATTCCATGTGAGTGTAAACACACATGGCCAATAAAGCTGATTCTGATTCTGAAATACCCTTGAAATTATGAAATTCCTGAAATATTTAGATTATTTAGCTTCTAATGCTCTTACAGGCAAGTGTCCGGCCTTCTTGTCCATTATGTGTGGGTGTTTTATTACTTATTTATATCATTAGTTGCCCTCCATCTGCCAGCACATTAGTGGTGGTGTGACATGGTGCCGCTGTGCATCCAAATGATTTCCTGAAAAAGTTAAATTGTTCTATTTGTTCAGCTACTGTTGTCATGCTTTACTGTGATTGGATCATCTGTTTCAGAGCGATGACAGAAACATGGCAAAATGTATGTGGTACATTCCTGCCAAATGGACTTGGTACCTGTCAAGATAAGCACACCACATGTACAGCCTACAAGAACATTCCTACAATAATAGACATCGCAATACTATAATGAGTACTGCCTCAAAGGCGATGGCCCCATTCAAGTCATATATATATGCATACATACAGGTTACACTGCTTGTATATGCCAAAAAAGGGAACTATTCACTCTGATGATACCATTAAGATGTACTGTTAAGGGATTTTCATCCTTCTTAGGTGCAAGAAGGACATGGGTGCAGAGCTCTATTCATGCAGAGAAGAAAGTGGTTGAAAGGCCTAAAGATGAGCACCCAAACCTAGTGTGTGTATATATATATATATATATATATATATATATATATACACACCAAAAATATATATATATATATGTGTGTATATACACACATATAACCTGTCCAAAAAGGTATGGCAATCGCCGCTAGCTCGTTGCAAACGAATTCCCGAAAACTTGGCGAGCGCTCACTTTATTTTGACAAAAAGTTGGGAAGAAAATATTTTCAATTGGGTCTGGTACTCATATTGTGGTCATATGAGCTGTATAACTCATAAGCTGTATAACCTATAAACCCCAGGTACTTCGTGCTGATTAGGTTAAGTATAGAAATTCACTCTAAGCTTCTCAGACTCATCGTTAATGGGAATCAGGGCCCCGAACGTGTCAAATTGACCAAAAAAATAAACAAAATCCACTGGAGTTTATTATGCAGAGTATTTAGATTAACATTTGTTGACATCTTTTAGACTGGCTGAGTATGAGTTTTCCTCCGTCCTGCTGTTCCCTGTCTGTGCGATGTAACGAGGCATTAGAGAGCCATACAATTCATAATACATACCCTTGTGACAGTGTTTAAAGCAAAGTCTCTTAAATTGCAGCTATTAGTTCTGAATTATTAATTCAATTTAGTTTATTTTGTATAGCCCAAAATCACAAATACAAATTTGCCTCTGAGGGCTTTACAATCTGTACAAATACGACATCCCTGTCCCGGGACCTTACATCAGATAAGGAAAAACTTCCCCAAAAAATATTGAAATCCCTTTTACAGGGAAAAAAAAAGAGAAGAAACCTGAGGGAGAGCAACAGAGGAGGATCCCTCTCCCCAGATGGACAGAAGCAATACATGTGACCAGAATGAACAACGTAACAGAGTTGCAGCACATTCAATGAATATCACAGAAATTATTCATGTAATGAGTACTAGACATGGACCACGACCCAGACAACCACAATCCACGCCAGCAGACAGAGGCAGATACGAGGGGCATCAGTAGGGCCACCATGGCAGGGAGCAGGACCGGCTCCAGACAGCCACGTCCATGGAAGCTTGAGAAGAGGAAGTACAGAGGCTCCAGAGAAGAAGTAGAGTTAGTAATGTGCATTGAAGAGACATTAATTCATTCAGAGGGATAAAGAGGAGAAAATGAGAGAGAGAAGAGAAGAGGAGAGATAAGCTCAGTGTATCCTACGATGTTCCCAATCAATATAAGCCTATAGGAGTGCCCCAGGAGCACCAAAAGGTTTGAGGAGGGAGGTTGGGAGGGGGGAGCGAGAGAGAAGAGGAGAGAGAGAGAGGAGCTCATTGTATCCTAAGATGTCCCCCGGCAGTCCAGGCCTATAGCAGCATATCTAGGGGCTGGACTAGGGCCGACCTGAGCCAGCCCTAACTATAAGCACTATCAAAGAGAAAAGTCTTAAGTCTACTCTTAAATGAGGTGACTGTGTCTGCTCCCCGGACTGAAAGTGGAAGCTGGTTCCTCAGAAAAGGAGCTTGATAACTGAAGTCTCTGGCCCCCATCCTACTTTTTAAGACTCTAGGAACCGCAAGTAGCCCTGCATTCAGTGAGCGCAGCTCTCTTACTTCCTTCAATATGGTACTATAAGCTCCCTAAGATATGATGGTGCATCACCAGTCAAGGCTTTGTAGGTAAGAAGAAGGACCTTAAATAAGATTATCTGTTTTACAGGAAGCCAGTGGAGAGCAGCTAATACAGGAGTAATCTGATCTCTCCTCCTAGTCATTGTTAGTACACGAGCTGCAGCATTCTGGATCAACTGAAGAGACCGCTCGCTGGGCAGTTGCGATCAAGTTGGCCGGCGAGTGGTGAACAACGAGCGGTGGACAGCTGTTCAGGTGGCCGCCGGTCCTCTTCGGCATCAATAAATTAATGTGTTTACTTGAAAAAGAAATACTGTGATATACCGTGAAACCGCCATATTCTTACAAAATACCGTGATATGAATTTTTGGCCATACCGCCCAGCCCTATGAGGCACAACCTGGTAGTAAAGAACCATTGATAATATCCAGCAGATAGATGCCAATCAAAGGCAAAACCTCCTGGAGCAGCCTCGTTGGAATGGGGTCCAGGAGACAGGTAGAAGATTTAGAAACAGTTGAAGACAATTGGTCAAGGCTTATGGGGAAAAAGCCATCCAAACACACATCAGGGCCCACAGCCGCCTCCAAGGCCAGTCCACTTGAGGATAAACAGTCAGTAGTTGAGGGCAGGAGATCGCCAATCATGCCTCTGATGGCCAGAATCTTGTCATTGAAGAAGTCAATACTGCCTGTAGGAATACACAACTCCACCAAGCTGTGACTCTCCATCAGCCTGGCCACAGTGCTGAAGAGAAACCTGGGGTTGTTCTTGTTTTTCTCTATTACTGATGAGTAGTAGGCTCCTCTGGCATTACAAAGGGCCTTCTTGTATGTTCTCAGACTGTCCCGCCAGACTAACCAGGATTCTTCTAGATTGTTGGAATGCCATACACCTTCCAGCTTCCGTGATGCTTGCTTCAGTATGCGGGTCTGAGGGTTATACCATGGAGCGAGCCTCCTTTGTTTGATGATCTTTAGAGGGGCTCTCGAGTCCAGTGTCATTTTCAGTGAGCCAGTAGCACCATTGACGAGATGATCAATCTGGGACGGACTGAAGTTCGCACAGGAGTCCTCTGTTATATTGAGGCATGATAATGAATCAAATACAGAAGGAATCGCTTCCTTCAATACAGCAACATCAGTTATACATCTGGTGTAGAAACATTTGTCCAACAGTACGGGCGACTGTGGCGCAGTGGTTAGCAAGTCAGTCTTTCAATCAGAGGGTCGGTGGTTCAAACCCCGGCTCAGCCAGTCCATGTCGTTGTGTCCTTGAGCAAGACACTTAACCCTAATTGCTCACCGTTGCTGTGTCTACGGTCTACTGTATATCATGTAAGTCGCTTTGGATAAAAGCGTCAGCTAAATGAAATGTAATGTACACACACCGGCAGCACAAACTCAAAAGTTATAAGGCAATCCTCTGATAAAACAGGGTTCTGCAGAAAAAACACCAAATGCTCCCTTTTCTGTCTAAAACCCTGGAACGTATAGTCGCCTCACAGCTACAATCCCATCTTCATACCAATAACCTATTTGAACCCCTCCAATCTGGTTTTCGCCTTCTCCATAGCACAGAAACCGCTCTTCTGAAAGTCCTCAACGACCTCCTCACCTCTGCTGACACCGGTTCCCTCAACATCCTCATCCTCCTTGACCTGAGTGCAGCCTTCGATACCGTGAGCCATAACATTCTGCTCACCAGACTCAAAGACCTTGGTATCGAAGGTACTGCACTCAGCTGGCTCCACTCCTACCTCTCCAACAGATCACACTTCATCTCTCTTCATAATCACACCTCTGCCACAGCCACAGTCACTCAAGGCGTTCCCCAAGGCTCCGTACTCGGCCCCCTCCTCTTCATCATCTACATCCTCCCCCTTGGTCAGATACTCCGCCACTTCAACCTGGACTTCCACTGTTACGCTGATGACACCCAGATCTACCTTAGCACCAAATCCCCCCTCGACCCTCCCCTCTCCCACATCAACTCCTGCCTGTCAGCTATTAAAATCTGGATGCAACACAACTTCCTCAAACTCAACAGTGATAAAACAGAATTCCTTCTCATTGGCTCCAAATCCACACTCAGCAAAACCAATAACCCCACTCTCACCATTGACGGCACCATTGTCTCCCCATCTCCCCAGGCCCGAAACCTTGGCGTGATCTTTGATTCCACCCTCTCCATTGAGCCCCACATCCGCCATGTCATCAAAACCTCCTTCTTCTACCTCCGCAACATCGCTAAAATTAGACCCTCTCTCACACCCCCCGCGGCTGAAAGACTCATTCACGCCTTCATCTCTTCCCGACTGGACTACTGTAACTCACTTCTCCTCGGCATCAGCTCTACCAATATCAACCGCCTCCAACTGGTCCAGAACGCAGCTGCCCGACTCATCACCCGCTCCAAATCTTGGCACCACATCACTCCAGTCCTAAAACAACTTCACTGGCTTCCTATCCCCCACCGGATCACCTACAAAATCCTGGTCCTCACCTACAAAGCCCTCCACCATCTGGCCCCCTCATACCTCACTGACCTCCTGTCCCCCTACCAACCCTCACGGTCCCTCAGATCCACCTCAGCCGGTCTCCTCTGCATCCACAAATCCAAACTCCGCAGTTTTGGGGACAGAGCCTTCTCCAGGGCAGCTCCCAGGCTCTGGAACTCCCTCCCCCAAGAGATCCGCACCTCTGAGTCCCTCACCGTCTTCCAGTCCCGCCTCAAGACCCATCTCTTCACCTCTGCCTATCAGTAGCCCCCTATTGACTGTATCATGTTCTGCTTTGTCCTGTTTTCTTTTGTTTTGTTTTGTTTTGTCTTGTATCGTCCAGTTTTGCTTTACCTTCTAATCTTGCTCCCTGTAAAGCGACTTTGAGTCCATGAAAAGCGCTATATAAATTCAATTTATTATTATTATTATTATTATTATTATATGTAAGAAAAAGGGTGAGGGTGTGGCTAAAGCAATGAGTTGCTTCATGTACTCTCAGACGAATCGAATCTAACAATGACATAAATGCAACACTAAGGCTATCATTGCTAACATCCACATGGATATTAAAACCACCTACAATAATAACCTCATCAGTCTTAAGGACCAAACTTGACAAAAACTCAGAAAAGTCCGATACAAATCTGAATACGGACCAGGTGCACTACCCTGTACACTACAGCAAACAGAGTCGGCACTACAGTTTTACAGCTTGGGTGTGAAAGATTCAAAACAAGGCTTTCAAACGTGCCACAATTCAATCCAGACTTAGGGCCTGAACAGGCCTGAGTCAAAGATGGCAGCTACTCCACCTCCTCGGCCAGTGTCTCGAGGAATGTCAGCATTAATATGACTTGGAGGAGTTGATTCATTCAGTCTGACATATTCCTCATGTCTCAGCCAGGTCTCAGTAAGACAAGATACATCAATGTAACTGTCTAATATCAATTCATTTACTAATACAGCTTTAGAAGACAGATATCTAATATTTAGGAGTCCACATTTAATTATCCTATCATGTTGCACTGTTGCAATAATGGTGTTAACCTTTATGTTCTACAGTTATCCACGAAGCCCACATTGTTTGCTGGCCACTGATGATGACATGCGGCTATACATCTCATCAGTGACTGTATTTGGGAGAGGGCCAGAGAAAACTACGGAGTCCGAGATTGTTTTGGCGTAAGCACACACTGATTCCACATTGATTTTAGTGACCTCCGAGTGGCAAAGTCGGGAGTCATTACCACTGACGTGTATTACAATCTTACTGTATTTACATTTATTCTTAGCCAACAGTTTTAATTAGGACTAAACGTCGCCCGCCCCGGCCCCAGAAATACATTTGACTGTGGTCCCTGGCTTCGCTATCTTCACGTTTCTGACTATGGAGCTGCCGATAACCAAAGATGGTTTCTCAGCGGGTGTGTCGCTGAGTGCGGAGAACCGGTTAGAAACGCTAAGAGGCTGTTGGTGCCCAGAGGGCTGCTTGGACTTATGCTTCCTTCGTTCAGTCACTCAGCGTCCCGGCTGCTTGGGGGCTGCCGGGGAACAGCTAACGCTAACTGAGGCGGGCTGCCTAATGTAGCTAAAGTCTGAGCTTCGATGGTGCGGAGCCGTACATCTAACCCACTGAGACCTGCCTCGAGGCAGGGGAATAGCTAACCATGCGACACGCTGAGCAAGAGAGCAAGAGAGAGCAGAAAGGGGGGAGAAGGAAGACATCGCTAGCAGCTAAGCTAAAGCAAGGTAGCTAGCGTTAGCAGAACTAACGATGTGAAAATAGGATTTAAGCAATGAGTCGCTAAAAGAAGAAGAGAGTCGAGTGTTTAAACGTTAAAGATGTACAGCAGGCAATCAGCCGCTTGTATTAAAGAATATCACAGTTTGCTGGAGCTGAGACAAGTACACACGGTGGCAACCAGAAGTGATTCAATACACTCGTCGACGGTACGTTCAGGTGCTGCCACAGCCAGGCCTTAATAAGAGGTTGAAGAATGCAATGGTAGTGAAGGGTGTAACATGCAACAGACTCCCTAGCTTTATCACTTAATATTCTACATAGCATGCTGAATGTGGGATGGCTCCCTATCCCCCTCCCTTTATCTCCCTCACTCAGGTGTATGTAGGACTTGTTGGAAGATTCGTGCACGTTACTCTGGACAGTTTGTGTTGCCCATTGCACCACTTGAGTCATCGCATTTCTACAGATATTGTAAAAGGTCCTTTATTGTGTTGGGGAAAAGAGATCACAGAATAATAAGTAGCATATGATATTTGGACATTTTATTTTTTTAAATAGTGTAATTTAAAAATATTGTACATAGTGCTCTTGTACATAGTGAGGTCTGAAAATAGTTTATAACCACATAGCGAGGACATTTTTGGAAAGTGTCTGATAAACTGATGTCATTGGAAGGAATAGTTTGTCAGAACAGGCAGCAGTTTAATAATGCAAAAGATATTCTTTAAAGTCTTTTAAGTTTGTTATGACCCGGCTTAGGGGAAAACCTGGCGCAACATGAAAAGCTAGACTCCCCTCTTCCCGGCTCCCAAGAAACGCCAGCAACCAGTAATATGCTGCCTTTTAAAAGTGTATGAAAACTTGCATTCAGAGTGGGCTAACAGAAAAACAATAAACAAAAGATTTTCACTGTTGATTGCGTGTTTGATATATATATATATAGATCAACTTATTTTCAATTTTGTGATGAGTTATGATTCATACCAATAACATATTTTTAACCACACACAGCTTATCACACAAGGGTTACTGTACTATATCAGTTGAAATTATTAAAATAGACCTTGTCGTTGATGAGCTAAAGCTATTTTAGCATGGCATGTCCACTTCGTAAAAATAGGGCTAATTAATTATGTATGACCAATTTTAAATTTTTCGGAAAAAAGGGCTGGTTTTTACTAGAGCAAAAGCACATGCTTCTTAACGTCGACTGTCTGTGGTACTGTAGATGAAGCTAAATACATAAAGTAAAGTGCCTGTGAGCTGTTTAAAATACATGCATCACAAAGTGTGTACATATGTATAAACGCTTCATACTTGAATTAGTCCAGTGTGAAGGCAACGCTTCATATGCAGGTAACAGTCCACGGCAAATCAATGACTTTAAATGTTATTTCCTTATTCAAACTAAATTAACAGAGAACATCAGTGTCAAAGACACAACTATACAATTCAAAGTTGAAAAAGAAACATATGACATATGTTTTAGTTCCTCCTGCACATTCTGGAGCTTCTTAAGATGCTTTTAGCAAGAGAGGATCAATTTGTATGGAGCTTTTAGTAAAGGAGGTCTTTGTTGCTAACAAAAGAGAACCTGTATTGTGTGTGAATGCTCGCCAGTGAGCTGGTGGTTTATTCCTACTCTGAATAAAATGAGCAGCTTCATATGACCAAGCTTTTAAACGCTGATGCTTTACATACGCCTAGAGCATTACTTTTTGCATTAGACTTGGTCAAATGAGCCACAAAGTCTCCATAAAAAATCTGAATCAGAAGGATGAGATGGTAATGGATGAAACAAACACAGGACATTCATTCAGGAGGCAGCTGTTTGTGTCCTGTTTGAAACCAAAAACGTCTTATTGTTGCATAACGTACTTAACTTACGTATGCAACTTAAGTTACTTACCAAGTACTTGTTTAACCCAAGTCATGATCTTTTTCTAAACCTAACCAAGTACTTAGACTTCAAAAGCATGCGAATAGCTAACAGTAACACAGCATGCTAATGGCGGAGTCCTACTCAGGTAAACAGTCCTACAGGCTTGTAGCTTTCCCTACTTCCGGTGTATGAAGTCCTTCCGCCGCCCTCCTGTGAGAAAACATAATAGTCCCTCCTAAAAGCAAAAGCTAGTTTACAACCCCATTCACACCTATACCTTTTTACAGTAAAAAGAAACAAACACTGACTTTATTCTATGTCCCAATACATTCTTAATAATGCTTCATTAATATTCATTAATATTGTACTTTTTAACTTTTTAATATTGTACTTTTTCAACATATAGACAACCCAATTAGCCACAATCCTTCACACAAGATTAGTGATGGAGTGATGGACATTTTAGCTTTTGTGTTGAATTTAAAATCTAGACAAACAGCACATAACAGAGAAATAATCCAGCTGGCACGACACAACATCTGTAACTGAGTATCCTGGGGGTTGCAGGGCCAATCACAGTTGACATAGGCCAAAGGCAGAGGCCACCGGTCACCGACTGGTCGCCAGTTCCCCTATCGCATCGCTAACACATTGAGACAAACAACCATTCACGCTCACATTTACTCCTATGGGAAATGTAGTCAAGCTGGAGAAAACCCACGCTGACAATGGGAGAACATACAAACTTACAGCCACACAGTGCCCCTCACAATATAGTCTATGGTTAAAAAAACAAGGGCAAAATCTATTTGATCTGAGTGAATTACCTCTCTGTCAGTGCCTAATAATAACTGTAACCTCAGCCAAAGAGAATCAGCCTGTTCACTCTCATTTGCTCCCATTGTGCCGCCAAGCCAATGCCCGCCAGCTCCAATCCAATTAGCAACAGTAGCAACTCTCCCTCACTTCCATTTAATATGCTTTCTCAACTTTTTGTGGGATTAGAGAGGGGGATAGACTGTGTAATGAGGGAGTCCAAGCTCTGAGATGTTTAGGGGAGCGGAAGACTGGCTGCAGTAGATCCAACGCATGTCCTGATGTGAACCAGATGCTGTCCAGCTGAGCATTTCATGTCAGCAGTGTTCTCAGAGGGAACGTTTGCATTAATGAAAAGAAAAAAAAGATACATACATATGCATGCATTTCTGTTGAAGTGATTCCTTATTGTGTATAAGTGCAGTGATCACCTCAGAAGGCTTGACCTTTCGGAGCAGGTTGGTTTGCTTGCGGGCGAAGTTCTGCATGCTACGAAAACTGTATAAAATCTTTACATTCTTGTACTTTATGCCACGTTTTTACTTTTTCTAGTAAAAGTTGTCATGATCACTGTTCATGTGACAGAGATCATTGTGTTGTTGTACGCTGTATTTTATAACTAGCTGATGCAGCTGTGTCACATGTTGACTCACAACACGACGCCTCCTGCCTCCTCCGCTTGCATCTCCCAAAGGCGGGACAAAGACGTGAGGCGAGGAAGCGAGGAAAGGAATTGAGGAGGCACAGAATCGGGAAATGAGAAGAACCCCTGCTGCACAGCAGCACTCCCTCTCCCAATCACTCATTCACTACGTATATCAGTACAGTTTCTTTGTTCTTTATCAGTTTGTCTTCATTTCGTTGCCCGTGACCTTGCATGCTGCTTCCTGCTTGTCGTGCAAGCCACTTAAAATAAATCATTCCTTTGTTCCTGGATGGATGGATGTCTGGCACAGTGAGAGCGAAAGTACATTTAAAATAACCTAACCTGTCCCTGGTCTGTAGCTTTAGGCAACACAACTCCAAACCTAATTTGTTTATTGGGTTTGATTGTAGATTTCTAACATGGGTTATTATGTCATTTGTTTCATCACTCCGGTGTAATTAAGACCGGTAGTGAGTCTGTGTCTGTCGGGAAAAGTAAGTTCTGTTGTGTTTATTTATAGCCTCAGAGACCAAGGCACAGACTGCAATCGAGGCAAAGAAATAAGGATTTTTTTGTCTTAGAAATTAATAACTCCACTCATTTATAAAAGATAAGAACAGAGTAGAGGAGGATGAAGATGTGTATATTCATGCTGTGAAAATGGGTAATGATCTTCTCATTATAATTATTATTCAGTGGCTTTTATTTTACCATCTTATGTTATGCATTCTATTTGTTCTATTTCACCCTATTTTATTTTATCAAGCGTTTTATATTCCATTGGCTAGATCATTCAGTCCTGTTTCACTTTTCGCTGCTTTTCTTGTCTGATAGATCTTCTTCCTTTTATTAATATTATTATACTTATTTGTAAATTAGTAGTAAAGCAAAACATAGGAAAAGCATTCATGGGAAGTTGTTTGTTTTTCTCTAATGAAAAGTTTCTCCTGTTTCTCACTTAAACTTTGAACGGAACACGTCCCAGTAAGTGACTGTAATAGCCAGCATACATATGTTTAAGTCGGCCGTTATTGAAGTAATAAATGGAGACAAATGACTCTGAGCTATAACCAACATAAAACTAAATTTCTTTTTTGTTAATTTCTGTCGTGACAAAGTGTTTCATTTAAATGCATATTAATCCTGAAAGCCGAGCAGAATCCACAGAGTGCAGCAGTGCCCTCTCTTTCTTGTTCTCTGCCTTGATGCTTGATGTCTGTGTGAGTGAACCCGGCTCTTTCAGATCACCAAAGTCTCTATAACTTTGCCCTCACTGCGAACACAATCCTCCCGAGTGTTGCCTTGAAGAGGAAACACACAGCAGCTTAGACTCGGGCCTCTTTTTTTCAAAACAATATCAAAGACAAAGCACTGGCCTTTCAACATGTTTAATTTCACAAGTGAACACTGTAGTGTATCTAGCACAACTATTCAAGTAGAGATAATGGGCATTGTCATATTCTGTAAATATAACTAGAACTTTCTAGTTAGCAAAGAGTGCCACCTACAGAAATCGGATCAGGAAAAACTCCCCCAAAAAATAGTGAAAACCCTTTCACAGGGAAAAAAGTGAAGAAACCTTCAGGAGAGCAACAGAGGAGGATCCCTCTCCCCGGATGGACAGAAGCAATAGATGTCCATATATATATATGTGTGTGTGTGTGTGTGCGGTATACACACACACACACATATACAGTATATGAGGACGGCCCTGTGGTCGGACCTGAGGATATTCCTGAGGGCGGTCCAAGTACTTATTTGTTATAGTCACCGTCATGTCATACAATTGTTTTATTACTAAATATATTTAACCACACATAGGAAACAGCATATCGATTCAAATTGTTTTATTTTTGGGAAAATCCTGAGCAGTAGGATAAAAAACCCAAAATGGATGAATGGTAAATAAACAGCGCTTGAATCACACGACACGCCGTCATTCACACATATCACCCCGCCCCCTTTTAGAACTACATTCACACACCCTGATAGGAGAAGCTACCATCACGGTAGCACCCCCATCAGGACTACATTCAGACATTCACACCCTGATGGGAGAAGCTACCATCATGGTAGCACCCCCCATCAGGACTACATTCATGCACCGTAGGCACAACTACGGGAGCAGGTGTCTTGCCCAAGGTCACATTGAGATTGCTGAGCACCCATGGTAGATGGGGTGGGGCATTAAGGAGATGGAGATTGAGGAAGGAGGTTTGCTTGGAGGGGGAAGGATGGACAGGTTTCCCGGCCAGCACCTTTGTTTTCATTTTTTCTAACTCATTCTCTCTGTCCCCCATCTTCCTGCCAAAGAACCCGAGATTCTTCTTCTTCAATCTTAGGCAGACGTCCCCCAGGACCTTGATTTGGCCTTTCAGCTTTTTGACTTCTGCCTCATTTCTCATTTTTGCAATGTCCCATTTGACATTGAAAAGGCCTATCTGGGCAGACTGCTCCTTCAACTGCTCCAAAAGATCTTTGCGTTCTGTGTACAGAGCCTTTCTGCTGATCTTTGAGATATTTTCTTTTCTGACACAGCTGCTCCAGAACGTCATATTTGGCCTGCCAGGCCTCATTGGTCTGGCAGACAAGCATGGTCTGAGTCTCTAGTTTATCTGACAGACTCTGGATAATTTCTTTCAGATCTTTGCGCTCTGAAAGTAGAGCCTTGGTGCTGGACTCTGAGCTCTTTTCTTTTCTGACACTCTGCTGCTCCAGAGTATCATATTTGACTTGCCAGGCCTTGATGCTCTGGCAGACCAGCATGGTTTGGCTCTTTAAATTCTCAGACAGAGTCTGGATCTTCTTCTCCAGATATTTGCGCTCTGAAAGAATTGACTTGGTGGTGGACTCTGAGCTCTTTTCTGTCAGGAGAGTCTCCTGCTCCAAAGCGTCATATTTGACCTGCCAGGCCTCGTTGCTCTGGCAGACAAGCTTCTTTTGAGTGTCTAATTTTTCAGACAGACCAATGATTGTGTCTTCCTTCTCCTGTAGCAGCTTCATCAGAGTTTTCAGCTTCTCTTCAGCACAAAAAAAGACTGTCCTGTGGTCGGTCCTGTTGTCGGTCCTGTTGTCGGTCCTGAGGACTGGCAGCGCCATATCTTTGGGTATTTCCTCGATCCATTAGCAGAGTGGAAAGGTGCGGAAATATAAATGCCTTTAAAATACTTGTAATTCTTTACAAGTTTGTCTTTATAAAGACGAGTGTGGACTATTAATGACTTTAGCGTGCAATAAAAGACTTTGGCGGTCTTTAAAAGGCTGGCTGTCAGTAATAACCTGCTTGTGTTGGTCTCTGTACTAGATCCTATCGTACTGCAACATGTATTGAATCTCTCATGGGGAGCTGTATAAGCTCTGGAAACAGTTTGCCTATGATAACTAGTGACGTCACAAATCAAGCCAAACTCTAAGGGGGCGGAGCATTCCATCCCCATGAAAACAACAATGACAACAAACCATCCAGTGAAAGACTACAAAACTGAGCTGATTGAGTGAGGGAGAGGAAAGGAAACTGTATATAAACTATAGTATATATATATATATATATATATATATATATATACAGTGTTTCCCCTAGGTTTACAGCTTCAGGGAGGGGGGGGGACCGACCGACCGACCGACCCAAAAACAAAAACATAAAAGGAAACATGGTGTGAGGTCCAGTGGTCTGGACCCAAAAGCAAACTGCGGACAACCAGGGTGAGATGGTGAAAACAAAGGTGTTTATTGCAAGGAAAACGGAAAACAGGGAATACTCAGCCGTCCGCTTTTCGGCGGCTCTCGGCGTGGGCTCGTGATGCGTAGACTGCCGCTGCTTCGGCGGCTCTCGGTGCGGGCTCGTGACGTGCAGACTGCCGCTGCTTCGGCGGCTCTTGGAGTGGGCTCGTGAGGATCCGGATCGTGGATCGGGTTCAGTGGTCGGCGGAGTTAGCTAGCGTGCACCGGGCCAGGCATAGCAAAACAATCTCTCGACGCTGGACCTCCGGGAGGAGGCCACCTTTAACTGCTCCTTGATGATGGGAACGATCTGCAGCTGCGAGTGGCGGCCGTACTCCTCCCAGCTGTCCAGCATCTGCCTGATTGTAAAGGAGAGAGAGAGAGACATTCTGGCCGTAACCAGGGTTACTATAGCACCACCTGGTGGTGGTGCTCCTGTACCACCACAGTACCCCCCACAGTACCCCCCACTCAACCCGGGTTATCCCGGTAAAAATCCCGGATTTAAATTGATGATGGGAATCCCGGATTTACTGTATTTACTTACTTACCAAGATCAGTCTTGTACAGCCAGGGGGAGTATTTCCCCTCTGACAGCCAAGCTGGGTCAAAACCTGTCGTCCGGTGATGAAGATGGGTGGTGGTTCCCATCTTCAAGAAGGGGGACCGGAGAGTGTGCTCGAACTATCGGGGAATCACACTACTCAGCCTCCCGAGTCAAGTGTATGCCATGGTGCTGGAAGGGAGGCTCAGACTCAGTTTGTCAAACCTCGGATTCAAGACGAACAGTGCGGGTTTCGTCCCGGTCGTGGGACAGGGGACCAGCTCTTTACTCTTAAAAATTCACAATCGAGGGCGCATAGCTTCAGCATCCACAGTCCGTTACCAGGCTCTCCTGCAACAGTTAGCTGTCTAGGCTTAGGCTAAAGAAACCTGAACAACAGCTCGAGAAGAGTTTTGCTAGTAAACACGATGGGCACACTCGCCTCTCATTGGTATGCAGCTTCCATTTTAAATTCCGGAACTTCTCAGTGATAAAAAATTCACAGTGACTTTCTACTATGTTACCAAAATACACATCTTCATAATGCTACATTATGACCCCATGTTACTTATTAATTAATTAATTAATTATCATTCAAGTATTGTAATTTACACATACACATGTAAATAAAGAATGTCTAAGTCATAATACATTATTACAACTCTATACTCTTGCAAGACTACTGGAGAGGATCCTGGGAGTTTGCCTAACCAGTCTACATGTGTTTTGAAGACTTGGAGAAGGCTTTTGACCGGGTTTTTGTCAGCCTTAGAGATAGAGTAAGGAGATGAGTGTTCTCTATAGGCCTCAGCCTTAAAGATAGGGCAAGGATATGAGTTTCCTCTACAGGGGGGCCGGGCTCAGCCTTAGAGATAGAGACCCCAGGGAAGACCAGTCTTTTGGAAGGATTATATCTCCCAGCTGGCCTGGGAATGCATCGGGATCGCCCAGAATGAGCTGGAATATGTTGCGGGTGAGAGGGAAGCCTGGGTCAGCCTGCTGGACCTGCGGCCACCGGGACCCGACCCCGGATAAGCGACTGATAATGAATGGATGGATGAATAAAGGTCAAAGTGTTTCTCCGTCCCACATTACATCTCCGACAGCATTTAACTATTTAGATAAAAATGCAACACAGAATTATTTTGTTTGAAGCACCAACCATCAGTGATGCATGTGTAGAGTTTCCAAAGTAACACACTTGGCATGCAGCATGAAGTTACTGCCTTTAGTTGGAAAAAATAAAAAGGTGTCTTTTTGGCAACTAGCCACCATGTCGTTTTTAAATTTCACATATAAATCAATGACAAGTCCCACTCCCACTTTGCGTTTGAGCCTAAAATGTCTGCATATCCGGCTAAGCCTCTGGAGAATGGCAGTCTAGTCTTTTGCATTTATATCATTAAATATTGATAAAATAATAAAACTATAGAGCAGACTGAAATATGTGCATTACAGAACTTTAGTCTTATGCGTCCAGCCAAGCTCCCTCACATGGGGATTGAGCTGAGTCAGGCTGCTCTCAGCCGCACGGTAATCCCTTTGGTATTGTTCAAATCGAGGCTGAGTGTGGCGCTCATCCCCGTTCTAAAGTATGGGCGAGGTAGTCACAACATGACAGAGAGAAGAGGGGGGTTTCCCTTTTCTGCAGGGAAGGCACATACAGCACATAAATCTTTGCCTGGATAGCTTTTTAGGGATTGAGGTACACAGGAAAAAGGTTAGGCATCATTTGATTCTGGTCAGATAGCTTTGTTGAATGCCAGGCCTCTCGCTCCCCCATGTTTCCTGATTGCATCTCGACTGTAAAAGTGCAGTCGGGCCAAATATAAAACTAAAATATAAAGAGAAGGTGGTGAACCTGAGCAGAGAGACACTCTACTTGCTTTGTCTGCTTAGCCGGGCCGATCATGTTTAGTGCATGTTTGTGCATGCTAGTGCATGTGAGCATGCCCCACTGGCTAGCTCATGGCTGCTCTCCGTGGTGGCCGGGCGTGGTTGGGGTTCAGGGAACGGTGCCGGGATGAGGCGTAATCAGAATCAGATGAGACCAATCTCTGTGTGTGTGTCTCTCCCCAATAAAAACAGCTGTAGCGACTGAGGAACGGGTGGAGCGGAAAGCAGAGTCCAGACTAATAAAGTAATATCTAATCTAATATAATGTATAATCCAGTCATTTTTAATGGGGAATAGGGGGAAATAATGCTTGTACATTGAAGCCTGCTGGAACCGGTATACCACACACTGGCTCAGTGCTAGAGCGGGTCGTCCTTCAATCAAATGATCAGTGGATCCTCCAGTCCATGTCGATGTTTCCTTGGGCAAGACACTGAACCCTAAATTGCTGCAGTGTATGAATGCCATGTAGTGTTAACTCTAGAACACTAACATCTGGTGATTTTCACCCGAGCGATTGTGTTTACGTTATTTTCATTGTGTTGCTTTTTGCGTGGGTCCTTGTGTAGCTTCCTGCTTCTCACTGACGTTACTGAAAGTGGGCGTGTCTCTATGCTCCGATCCCTGTTTTTTTTCAACAGGCGCGTGTTTGGGTGATTTTCACCTGACGTTAGTGTTAGAGGGTAAACACATTTCGGATGGGTTTTTACATTGACATATGACTTTTCCTTCACAGAACAAGGCTCACATGTCCCAGGAACATGTGGACCAGATAACAACTTCATAGCTCCATTATTTATGTTTTTAATCATGTTTTATTGACGATTTCCTCCTTTTTCACCGGATTTTGAGCCTTTTTTCATGGTCCCACCATGATATCTGTTTTTCATTTTATGAGAAATTATATAGGTTAAAATAATAGAAGAGGACTTCAATTTACCTTGTATAGTTGTATTTTAACATAATTTGATCAGAAGTATTTTTTATCAGGTATTTTATGTAGGGTGAAAATCACCCGACGTTAGTGTTAGTGTGACTATTTTTAACGTTAGTGTTCAAGGGTTAAAGCACATTGAGTGGTAAGGAGACTAGAACAGTGTTATACAAGTAGTCCATTTACCAGTACAAACCAACAAACGGCAATTGTTCCAAAGGACCATTACTCCAAAAATGCATGGTCTTCCTGCAGTGAACAAAAGCACACAGCTGATTACCATGCACAACAAAGCCATGGCACCTTCCTGATTTATTTTGCACATGAGAATGTAGCCTCTTTCTACCAGCAATCTTCTCGTTTAGGAAACAAAACTACCTGTTTAGGTTTAAATAGATCCTTCCCTGAAGACTAACTTGTTCCTTGGGCAAAAATATTGTGACAGGGAGGGGCCAATGACATAATTCTGCATAATAATTAGCCATGTACTTCAGTTTGTTTTGATGTTCCAACAGCACACTAGAGTTCAGAGCAACAGGTGTGCATGACCATTTGAAGTGGTGACTGAGACAAATGCATCTCTGCTTTCTCATAGTAACTTTGATAAATGGTTAGCATTGATAATAAACACAGATGAGTATGTATTTCAAGTTGATTGAAGGCTTTAGGAGGACACTTACATGTTTTTAAGGTAATATTGGCAATATTCAGTGGTTAATGCCCGAGCATTATTTGACAAGCTATTGCACCCCGCCATACTTCCATTGTCAAAACATGTACACACATTACACATGAAAGGCCAACTTTCAACAACAATTTTACTTAAATTCAGTGTGTGTCTTCCCATCTCCCACTTCTCATACGGTGTAATGAACAATGCAGCCTTTAGGGGCAACTTTTGAGTCTTGTTATTATGCATTTTCTTTGTCACTAGAATACATTTTTGTGGGTCAGGCCATTTGGAATAATAGACAGCTGGATCTTTGAGGATATAGGATTAAATATGGAATAGAAGATAAAAGTGAGGAAAGTGGAAAACAATGAAGTTGCCAGAAAGCAGGTGAACTCAAAAAGCTGCTTTCACTGGCAGGCTTTCGAGTTGACCTGGCCCTGGGCAAGGTGAGACGTAACATACTGTCAGGTGGTTGAGCTAAGGACACATTGCAGGCTTTTAACACATTTGGAGAATTTTCCTCTAGTGCCTTTTAACACTGGGCGAGTGGTTATTTTTATGAAATATATGCAGACAAAACACAATTTTAGGAACTATGTGTATCGTGTTTCTTATGGTACCATAATGACTCACTTTTAGCACATCTAAAAGAACACAGTGTGGCTGGTTAAGGACCCTTTCAGATTGCGGAGAGTCTGCTCTTTGCTTGTCCTCCCTAGTTCCTAAGACATAAGCCCCTTTCACATGTTTTTATGTTGTACCAATTATGCACGTCTGTCTCATGTTGAATTTGCTTCGGTCGGACATTGTGACATTTACATTTAATTTCCAACACAACGTAAGGGCAAAGCTGATATAGTCTGTGCCCCATTGTGACATATTTTTTCATAAGCAGACAACAAATACCAGCTCACAAGAGTAAATGTTAAACGTAATAAGGCAGGAAGGGATTAACAGTCAGGCCCGAAGAAAAAAAGGGAGAAGTGACGTTGCACTCTTTTCAAACAGCCCTGCCGCTGTTAAAAGTGGGACAAGTACGTAAAAGGTGTCATATCAGTAACGTCAGCTGCCATCTAACACAGTTGAAGCCAAATGAGTCCAAGAAGACTAAGAGTCATCTCACAGATAGAAACATATCTGTGGGCATGAGGAAGCTCAGGATGCTGCTGTGCAGAGGTCTGCCACTGTCATCACTGTGAGTAGGGCCATGGATGAAGATAAAGGTATTGTGGATTGCACCCAGATGCCCTGTGAAGGCTCCATTACCGCTGCACTGTAAGCTTGTGTTATGGCATCACACAGCGAGTGAGACAAACCGTTTTTACAAAGCCAAACGTTGCAAGTGTACTGTGTAGTGAACAAACAGTTGCTGTGACCACAATGCCGTTGTAGCCCATTTGCTTCAAAAGAAAGACATGACGAAACAAATGCAAAAACAGTAGTATATTTCCATATCTGGAGGAATGTAAACAGCAGCAACAAAACAATTCTGTTGGCAAATGATATGGCCTGCATCTTAACAATTACATTTCAACATCAGGAATACATTTTCAATGAACTGTGTTCTAAGGGCGACTGTGGCTCAGTGGTAGAACAGGTCATCCTACAATCAAAGGAATGGCGGTTTGATCCCCGGCTCCGCTAGTCCATGTTGATGTGTCCTCGGGAAATACACTTAACATGTTTTCCTGCTGTTCATGCAGTGTGTGAATGAGTACGAATGGTTTGTTAGCTCTGTTGGGCAAGTGGCACCTTGCATGGTAGCTCCTCCCATCAGTGTATAAATGGGTGTGAATGATGACGTGATAATGTAGTGTTAAAACGCTTTGAGTGGTCAGAAGACTAGAAAAGAGAAATACAAGTACAGTCCATTTACCATTTAAGCACCAAGTATTATTTATGTAAACAGGGTCCATCTCCTCCTGTTCTTCCGGAGTCCTACCCTCTGTCCTGCTGTCCGCCCGTTAAGTGCAGCTTTAACTGGGATGCCAACGTGAAGCTAGGTCTCTGTGAAGAGTAGAGGTTGGACTTGTGTATTCATGGAGAAACATTGGGCACATTGTGCATTCTCTTCTTTGGCAACAAACCGATCCACCTTTGTCTGCAAACCTGCTCCACATCTGAAACTGTGTCTCAGTTTCTAGCAGCCTGGTTGAGCACAGGCCAAACTGATGATTGATGTATGCTGCTGTGATGTTGTCTTTCAAACCATGACATATCTGTACTTCAACATTTTCAGCACCATGGACAGCTACAGGCAGAATGTGGAGGGATTGTGAATTTCCCCATTTTCCACCCACAACTTGAGACTGGCATATCTCTCCCCATTCAGAGAGGGACGTGCCTTTGTCCAAATGATGAGTGTGACGCTGCTCTACTGAGGGGAAGCACCGATGACAGAACACAGGGGGTTTTCTAGTGTGGCAGGTCTGACTGCAGTGAGAGAGGATTGAGGAGGAGGAAGCGGCACCACCTCTGGATTTTACTCATGTGGAGGGTAACAATACCTAGCCGTCATCGTACCTCGCAGACACATCACTGACAGTTCCGTAACCACTCTGTGGAGAGCATGGTGTGACAACACTGAGTTTAGTACATCCTGCCTTGCTAGAGCCAGCTTTGCTCTCATGGTAACTGAATTCATAATCACACCCAGGATAATGAACGACTAGGCGGGGAGCGGAGCGCTCTTTTGCCAGTTTATGGCGAAACCCAGTGTTGCCATTTGCTGTGTGACTTCCACCATACGGAGTGCAGCTTTCTCTGGACCCTGAATTCTGCAAAATGGCTCCAGCGCTGTTTCTATACATTTGGAGAAAGTACACAGAGGCAGAGAATAGACAAATGGTACCTGATTGTACTGGTTTTCTGTATTTCCTAGAAGCAGGAACTTTCTGTGCTTGGGATTGACTGGAATATGGAAATAGGCAAGTGGTTCCCAAAAATGTTTCTGTCAGGCCCCCCTTTGATGATATATCCACATTGAACATCACCTGACCCCACCCACCCCAAATGGGTCAAACCTTCTTTGTTTGGAATTAATTGCATTGTAGTATATACACTCCATAAAATATTTGTTATTCTAAAATAAGTACATATCACTTCACTTTTACTGAAAAAAATAGCAATAACAAAATCAATTTTCCCAAAATACAAAATAGATTTGTGACGCCCTGACCTTCTTGGTAGTTTTGATGTCACTGTCTGTTTCTGTTCCTGTTGTCTGTCACAGCAGGCTTGTTCGAAAGAGCTGCGCCTCTCCTGGAATCCAGACGAGAGCAGGCGGCAGCCGCAGGGGGCGGTGACAAAAAACTGCGATCAAGTCGAACAGTTTTCAGCTGACTTCAAAGTATACACAGGAAGTCACTGAAAAATAACTCGGTTAGTTCCGATCTGTAGTCAACTTGTAGTTTACAGATCACATTTGGATTTATTCATATGTGTTTATAAATATGTATTCATGTAGAAATGTGTGTGTGCCTGTGAAATACATTACTACTGGTTTTGATATGTTATATAAATAAACTGTATTAGTATCTACCACACACAATATGTTTTCAGATTAAACATGAGACTAATAGTCAACAATTGAGCTTTAAGTATCACAACTACACATAAAATAACAATGTTACACAACGCGTAGTGTTTGCTGTCAAATCTAAGAGCCAATCAGCTCTCTGATGTGGCGAGAGCCAGGCGTTTCCCATCATGCACTGGGCCACACAGTCGGTGGAGAGCTGCTGCAGCTCCTGGCTCTAAAATCGACGGCCGCCTCGCTCTCATGAGATTATCGTTGACCACGTGTTCATGACGTCAGAGCAAGTCGGGATCAAGTCGGACAGAAATCTAACCGGCATGCATTGCGCACCGATTGCCGGCGACCGATTCTGCGCAGAACTGGCTTAGCTCGAACAAAACTCTTGTTTCTCGTTTCAGACTCCTCCCTCCTCTGTGCCGCCCTCCTGTGTGATTGCAAGCGCCACCCTCATTGTTAACACCTGTGCCTCGTTCCCTGTGTATTTAGTCTGTGTCAACTCCTGTTCTGTGCCATTTCCTCAGCGTTTCTTGCCCGTTTTTGGTCACCCGTGAGTTTTTGCCTGCCGATCCAGATACCGCTGCCTGACTGATTCCCCGTGTACCGAACCCTGCTTGAAGTAAAGACCTTGTTTTTTGCACCCGACCATCTTGCCTTTGAGTCCTGCGCCCTCTGGTTCCCAGTTCCCTAACAAGATTTCTTTCAGACATTAATTGCATTACATTCTTGAATATATATTTAAGTAAAATTAACTTAAATGTTAAAATTGAAGTTTGGAACATTGCAAGAACTTACCCCATATTTTCCTATTTAACAGAAGGTTTTTCAATCTGAATTAGTGTGCAAGAATTAAAAACAAATCCTACATATATCATTTTGACTGATCAAAGACTGCTACTCCGTGCTTTCTCTGCATATATCACATTCCTTTTCTTACATGTAAATTGCTTTGACATATTCATTTGTGAAAAGTTATGTATATTTCCTCACATTTAACTGCAGGTTCTCAAACAAGAAAATAAAATATCTATAAATGATTGGTGTGGATTTTCTTTGATTTTCTTTCAATAAAAGCTTTTTGTGACATACAAGAGTGCCACAATTTAGTTTAACCAACTCCTAGGTTATTTAAAACTGAATTATAAACAAGATGTGCAAGCTACTTAAGCTATTACTGCATGGATCATATTATTTATATATATATATTCTTATTCCAGCATATCAATCAGTGACTGGTGTGGGCTTGCTTTGTTTTACAAATGTTGTGAAAGCGGGATTTCTGGTTAGTTGGCAGTTAGTTAGTCTGCACAGTTCATTTTCCAAGTTCAACTTTGATTTGTATTTGGTCTTCATTGCAGCAACTGCGGAAAACCCAGTTTCAGTGGGCTTCATACCAGTATTGTTAGACTCAACACACCGGGGTCTCTCTCCTTGGCCGACCATAGTGCTCATAAAGCTCAGGGACAGATATATCCCGTTATAGTTTCTTGCTTTGACCTTTTTGTTGTTGTGGTGGCCGCTTTGTTGCCTACATCGCTTCCTTCCTATCTCTTAGCTCTCTCTGTGTCACTGTCTCTCTCTCTCCGGTTGGAACAAAGTGCATATCACGTCTGTTCCGCTTAATTTATTTGTATTTCTTAGGTGAAACCATATGATATAGTTCCCTATATTTACAACTTGTTTGCTAGTGTATTTGTTATAATTGTATTTTACCGGTGTGTGTGTGTGAGTTGGTGATGAAGCCTCCCCCCAGTTTGGGAACCACTGCCTTAAGATGATGGAGGTCAACCAATTGGCGGGACACAAACTGTAGCGTGTAGCGCTTGACACTTGCCTTGACAGCCATGTTTTCATGGCTAGCAAGATGTGTCACACTCAGCTCTGCTTCTTAAGCAGGCATTGAACATCTGTGGAGCATCTGTTGACATAGTTTGCAGCCAGCTTGTACTCTTCTCCGTTGCTTTGTGAAATTATTGTTTCCTAAAACGCATGACAACAGCAGCGCTCAACTGTGTATCCTGAACATGAGTCTGAAACTGCTTGTGCTTGAACTAACTCGCCCCGATGGGTCAGAAGTGGTTGACAGTAATCCACATTTTAAAAGAGGATCACTTCATCACATTTCCTCTTGTCAGAAAAATTAATTTACACTCGATACCGGGTCTTGGTGGTCATGTCAACAGGTCATTTATTCTGTTGCAAGAGAGGAGCAGCTACAGATATACGATGTTAGACTTTACAAATCGTACATCCACAACTGCTCAAAGAATAGATGAAAACCATCCTCCTTATATCCCATACTAGCAGGTCATCATGACGTCTTCGTACAAACAACATCTCTGAGCACGCTATCAGTTGGTTTGCATCATATCTGGAGCATAGAGAGCAACGGGTCAAAATAAATACCGAACTCTCAACATCATTACAATCCACAATGGGTATTCCACAAGGCTCCATTTTGGGGCCTCTGCTCTTTAGTTTATATATAAATGACTTGCCTTCATGCTGTCTGTCAGCCAACTGCCAGATGTATGCTGATGATACAGTTATTTATGCATCAGCTAGGACACCAACTGAAGTAGCAGAGACCCTGACCAAGGAAATGGAGGGTATAGCCCAGTGGCTTAAAGAAAATCATCTGACGCTTAACGTCAAAAAGACGGTATCTATGTGCTTCTCAATTAGAGGAAAAGCTAAATGTACTATTAAGTTAGATCAAGAAGCAATAGAGGAAGTTGAGGAATTTAAATTTTTAGGTATTATTCTGGATTCCCGACTCAAATTCAATAGACACATTAACAAACTCTGTAAGACTGTCCGGACAAACCTGAACTGTTTTAAATTGATTAGGCATCATATACCTGTTAAGGCAGCTTTGCTGTTTTTTCATGCTATGATACTTTCCCATTTATCTTATTGTGCTACTGTATGGGGCCAAGCTTCCCAGACATCAGTTAAACCCATCATATCATTATACAAACAGGCACTGAAAATAATGGATCAGAAATCAATTATGTGGCACCATTGTTTGATTGTACAGAAATATAAGTTTTTAAATTTTGATAGTTTTATTAAGTTCTCTTTTCTTAAACTGATTTTTAAATGCACTAATAATCTAGCCCCAGCCGTACTCTGCCCTTTTGTGACAAAAATAAACGCAAGGAGAGTGGCCACTAGGAGAGCAGTGGGTGGCAATTGCATAGCAGAAGGGCGCAAAACCACTTTTGGCCAGTCAAGTTTTTCAGTGATAGGGATACATTTTTGGAATGATTTACCAACGGAATTAAAAACAGAAACCGACCTGAAAACATTTAATAGAAAGGTGAAACATTGGCTGAAAGACAATCAAATATGTAGCCACTGAGAAATTCTGGTTGTAATGCATCTATGCTGGGCTCTTAAGTGATGTGTTCTTTTGTGTAATGTGGTCGTGATTATGTAAAATGTTAATGTCTGTACTTTGTCTGTACTTATATGATTGAGTAATTTATATTATGTAGTTTTTTTTTTTTTTTTTGGATTATGTTTTTAGAAAGGTCTGACCAGGGACTGGGGTTGCAAATTAGCCTATTGGCTAGAAACCTTTTATGCAACACATCTACACATATTGTTATGGCTTTGTCTATGATAAATTATGTATGTAATAATGTGCGCGGCATTGTCCCTGACAAATAAACTAAAAAAAAAAAAAAAAAAAAAAAAAAATTGGCTGCTTGGCTGGACCAGGTGGGAGCCGGTCGCTGGCCCTTAATTCAGTTCAATCCAGTTTAAATTCAGTTTATTTTGAATAGCCCAAAAATCACAAAAGTAAATTTCACAATCTGTACACATACGACATCGGATCAGGAAAAACTCCTCCCAAAAAAATAGTAAAAACCCTTTCACAGGAGAATATATTAGCAGGCACTGGAGCCGGAGCATGTTGAGGTGCAGCTGCTTGAGGGAGCCTCTTGTTGGAGCGATTGTTTCTGTTGTGCCAGCTGAGGTGCAGCTTTGCTCCAGGAAGTGTTTCCTTACCATCTCTTTGCTTCCTTTGCTGCTTTGTGAGCCATGCCACTCTGGAGGAGTGGTCCAAACAGCCAATAGGAGGATATGGGACCATCCACCAACTCTTGTCTGATTTTGGGGGTGAGCTGCAACATGTGGAGCCAAACATCTTTCCCAGCCTCAACAAAAACATTATAGGTTTCACAGAGGTACAATTTGTTCAATTCATTGTATTGGTTATTTTATTATATTGTACAGTTATGTATACTGTGTTCATTACCTACCATGTTTGTAATATGAGTGTAACATGTTACTTATTGTATAGTCTTAAATAACTAATATAAAACTAATATATTTTTTGTCTTGGAGTTCATGTAGGATAAGTGGTCACAGGCCATCGCCGAATGATTGCATTAGACTTGCATAATTGCACAACAGGGATAATGTGTGCCATGCTATGGTTGGAGAATATTGATTTTGTGTTATGTGCTGAGCACAACCATAATAAATTGGTTTACATGGTTGTCTGCTCCCTTGTTTGATAATTAAGGCCATTCAGTGTTTTCATTAAGTTCTCTTTTTTTTCGTGCAGAAATCTCACCTGAGCGGCAGCAGATGCCGGAAACAGGTTTTCAAGTTTTACAAAAGGCAATTGGTTTGAAAGACAGCTGCTACAGTATGCATTGCAATATTAGTAAATATTAACTACCATTGCAGCTTTTGCAGTGTTACTTTGAGCCATATTCAGACAAAGAGCAGTGCTGATAGACTTGATTTCTAAAGAGTATCAATCAAAGTCACTCCACCTTATCAAGGGTTTATACTAAATTTTCCTAAAAAAAAAAAGGATCTGCTGACTTACAGATACCCTTTTACAGTTTAAATGAGCCCCAGCAGCCTTTGGGGCTGAATTCTTCATCAGGAGCTCTTCCTCACTCCCCAAGTCCTCGTACTTCCATGAAACGAAGAGCCACTGATGTAACATAGCAAAATAAACAGAGCCTGGCCAAAAAACAGACTCTAACCCAACACCCCGAGAGGAGTGTGATCTGCAACCTACAGGCATCATGCATGATGAACATTCAGCCTCAAATGTATGTCAGGCAAACAGCGCTTCAGAAGTCCTCACCAAGGCCATACATCTGGCATGCTAAGCTGGTGGTTACCTGAGGCAGGTTGGAATAGGCAGCTCATTCCCACACAGCTTTCTCAGGGGGGCTGTCTTGACATTATCGACAGATAAGGTGAAGGAAGAAAATGGATTCCCATTTTGTTGGCTGAAGGTCAAAAAGTTCACCAAGCATGGTGAGCGAAAAGGCAAAAGGAACAAGGAGTATATCAGTACTAGTCCCTGCTGATGGTTGCTGCTGGTGAGAAGTTGCTTTGTGTATTGCCTCCCGAGTTAGTAAGAGACAGGCAGGGAAGAAGTTTGATTTGTATGCCTAAATACTCCAGAGAAAAAGAGCCCTGTGTGCCACTACCGTTGCCAACTATTTGCCGACTTTGCCTGTGTGGTGGGCATGTGATGGACAGTTGATTTATTATTTAGCTGAAAACAGACACCTGCTCAATCTAGAAAACACAAAGCTGTAAGAAAGGACCAAAACATAATTATGGGCCCTAAAACCAAAACTATGAGCTAAAAGACTCTGTTGAGCTGAGGGGACTGTAGAGTGAGGTTTCCCTGTGGCTTTATTGCACATTATGAATATTAATCAACTTAGTAGGCCTGTTGCTCCATCATTAGTTAAGTTTACACCTGTGTTGTTAGTATTAGTATTGCCAATACCATTACTGCTTCTATTATTATTCTATTACATCCACTGTTGCTGCTATTTTGTCATCATGCCTACTACTCATTAATTGAATAATTTCTGTCATTCTTGAATGGGGCGACTGTGGCTCAGTGGTTAGCAAGTCTGTCTTTCAATCAGAGGGTCGGTGGTTCAAACCCCAGCTCAGCCAGTCCATGTCGTTGTGTCCTTGAGCAAGACACTTAACCCTAATTGCTCAATGTTACTGTGTCTACTGTATATCATGTAAGTCGCTTTGGATAAAAGTGTCAGCTAAATGTAATGGTGTAACTCTGTTACATTGTTGATTCTGTACACATGACATCTATTGCTTCTGTCCATCCGGGGAGAGGGATTACATCATATCTGAGGTTTAACTTTAACTCATGGGAGTGGAGTGGGTTTTACTTTTCACTGTAATATGAACTGAATGATAGACATTGTCACAGTTCAGGTTTCCAGTTTCTCCTGCCACTCTGTCTCCAACACACTTAATCAGTTGAGTACACCTGTTAGTCACACCCATCGTCAGCTCAATCACACTCACCTACCCACCCTACTGCGCTCACTCCATTCAATATTTAAGGTCCAGCTTCATTCACACGCACTGCCAAGAAGGTATTATCATAACATACAAAAATCCATGAACGTAAAGTCATACAAAGGGAAGCTTCTGTGACCAGTAGGGGATTGTCTGGGGAGTGACAGTCAGTCAGTTGGGGACCTGGGCTCTGTTGATGAGCCAGACCAGCAGACGGGGTAATTATATAACGGTTATGATTTGGACACACAGGACTGAATTAAACTCTGTTTTATTGGCTAAAATGGGATCAAATAAGTGCAATATTTGTGACAAGATTGAAGACGTGGAGCATGTTATTATGAAGTGCCAAAAATACAATACTGAGAGAGACATCTTGAAGTATAGAATTTGTCAGTTGGGACGGAGGTGGAGTTCGTAAGGAGTTCTGGCAGCGGACCAGGTTGGGTGTGAGTGCTACAGGGGTCTGTTACGATTTATCAAGGAAACAGGACTAGGCCGTAGGATTTAGTTGTTAGTGTTAATTAGTTGTAACAGTTTACCCCGAATCTGCACACTCCGATACAGTAGGTGGTGGTATGCACCTAGTCAAGTTGGTTGCGATCCGCCATTCAAACTTAAAAAAGAAGAACATTTGCTGCCAGATCGTTTCCGCATTCATGTCAGACCCACCAGCTACAGTTCTCCGTGTTCTAACTGAGGATCCAGGACTTCTCCACCTTGCCTCAATCTGGTAACCCCCATCTTATTCTGTCCCGATCCCGAGATTCTGTGTTCTGCTGGACATTGGAAATGTGTTACTTAGGGTACTGAAGGACAGCTTCATCATGGGAAACCAATAGCTCAATAAGAATTCTGAGAATGTGTAAGGGCGGCAGCTGAAACAGCTTTTGAAATGCTTACTGTGTTAGAATATATAATTCCAGTCCATACACTCTTAACAATATGCAGCAAAATATGGATACACAGGGGGATGGTGCCTTATTCCACTGACTTCAGCAGTAAGAATAATTATGTTTCCCAACTGTTCATTCAAACTAAACCGCAGACCATTTGAGACATTAAGTACTATTTCTGAATAAACGTGGTCCCTAAAAGCCTGTACAAAAACATCACAATTCTAAAATGTTTCATGGAAGTAGGAGTGAAAAAAAAGAGCATAAAACACAAGGCACCTCCCTGAGGAAATCTCTGGTTTTCTCTCATTAGTATTGTAAGCTATGATATTGAGTAAACAGATCTCTAGGAAGCAGTGTCTGGTTCTGGGGCTTTTACTGTGAAGGGAAAAACCAAAAGAGAAGTAGAAAGGAAATGTTCTAGTGAAGGGGTGACACTAATTAAAGTGGTTGCTGTCTTGTGCAAACTACGGAGCATTGTGTTTTAATATTATTGTACAGTATAGGTGTAAGATAAACCCTCAGCTATAATGGAGGCATTATCTTGCACCTAAGAGAACCATTGGGAGACAATCTATATAAGTGTAGAAGGCAGAGAAAAGGAGAGGGATCCTCTGTTGCTCTCCTGAAAAGGGTTTTTACTATTTGTTTTTTTTTGGGGGGGGGGAGTTTTTCCTGATCCAATGTGAGGTCCTGGGACAGGGACGTCATATGTGTACAGATTGTAGAGCCCTTAGAGGATAATTTGTTCCAGTAAGATCATTCATTCAAGCTCTCTCATATCAAAATGAATTGTTAACAATTACATCCCGAAACATTGATTAAACTGTATCCACACATCTGCTAAAGATTTAGACCCAGGTTTCTTGAAAATGTGTCTTTTGCATCTGTTTGAGCTGAAATTAACTGGACAGCAGAGCAGAGAACCCCTTTAAAGTTGGACAGCAACGATATGATTGGCTTAGAGACACAGCGCCGCATCTGGTTGATTGCTTAACAGTGGATGCCCCCCAGATCAGCTGATAGTGTGATCGCTGGGAGAAAAAGACTGAGACATTTATGAATGACCCGTGGTGTCAAGAAAGTCTTCCTTCCTGAACTACCGCTTAAGCTCCATTTACTTACACTAGAAGTGGAGTTATAAGAGCCATAACAGGATGCGGGACAGAGTGGTCTGCTACAGTCCACATCAGGTACAACAGCATGCAGTACAGGTAAATAAAGTACATTGCCATATTTTGCAACCACATTTTTGTTGATGATCTGGTCACATAGAAATGGATTTTGTGAACTTTCTGTTTCAGTGTATTATATGTGCTGATTGGTTTTAAACCTAAAATAAGTGCCTCAATAGCACCCGACACATTCGGAAAATTGGCTGCACTATAAAATCCCTTGAAGGTTTCCAGTAGGGCATGTGGATGTATTGGGGATCTATCATGTATGGACTCTCCACCAAGCTGGCTTTTAGAACCAAAGACAACGCTAGAGATATTGAAATTACTGTGCCATCAAGCACAGGAATAGGATGGAAATGCCAGGTGGCACTGTTTTTTTGCTCCAGATCATCTTTCATCTCTTCCAGTAACTTAAGTACAGTGGGACTTCAGAGCTTGCAGAAAGTTCTCACATTGCTCTTGTATGCCAAAAGAGGATTTATGACTTTTAAACCACCAATTTTGTTTTTCACACTTCTCTTACTCTTGCTTCACCACACACACACACACACACACACACAGCCTTGCCACCCCTACTATGTTGAGGGTACCCAGGAGCAGAAGAGTCCTCCCCGTGAACAGGTATGTCTTCAGGTTGTGCGAGGTAACCTATGTCTGTGTGCCCCCCGTGCTGTCCAAAACAGCAAAAACTTCCAGTTCAAGCATGTGAATGCTCATTTCTGTGAGGATCCTGGAGGCACCACTACAAGGGGGTGCCACAGTAACTCTGGCTGCGGCCAGAATGTGTGTCTCTCTCTCTCTTCCTCTTTACAATCAGGCTAATGCTGGACACCCGGGAGGAGGACGGCCGCCGCTCGCAGCTGCAGCGCTCCCGACCGTCGGGAGCGAGCTCAGCCCTCCGGCCGTTCCCCCTCCACCCACCCTTGTCTGGCCGACCGTCGGGAGCGAGCTCAGCCGTCCGGCCGTTCCCCCTCCACCCACCCTTGTCTGGCCGTCCCGTGGACGCCCGGAGGCGTCCGTGGAGGGGGGGGTACGGTCCACGAGTCCGGTCGGCGTCCCGGCCGACTCCAGTTCCCCGGTCCACATTCCCCGGACTGCGCCGCTGTCAGCCCTGGTCCACATTCCCCGGACTGCGCCGCTGTAAGCCCCGGTCCACATTCCCCGGACTGCGCCGCTGTCAGCCCCGGTCCACATTCCCCGGACTGCGCCGCTGTCAGCCCCGGTCCACATTCCCCCGACTGTGCCGCTGCCAGCCCCGGTCCCAGCTCCCCCGACTGTGCCGCTGCCAGCCCCGGTCCCAGCTCCCCCGACTGTGCCGCTGCCAGCCCCGGTCCCAGCTCCCCCGACTGTGCCGCTGCCAGCCCCGGTCCCAGCCTCTCCGACCGCGCCGCGGATAGTCCCGGCCCGGTCGGTGGCTCAGCCGACCCTAGCTCCCCGAGTCCCGCCGGCCGTCCGGCCCGGCTCCTACCCTACGTGTCCCGTCCCGTCCCGAGCCTCGTCCTCCTGAGTCCCTGCATGTTGGCCATCCCCCGGGCCGTCCTCCTGAGTCCCCGCCTGGGAGCCGTCCTCCGGCCTGTCCTCCTCTGCCCAGTTACGTTTCCCTGTGTTCCAGGTTCCTCCCCTCAAGCCGGCTTCCGCCAGGGGCTTCGGCCCTCCAGCCATTTCCCCTCCACCCCGTCCGTTGGGGGGGGGGGGGGTACTGTGAGGACAGTAACTCTGGCTGCGGCCAGAATGTGTGTCTCTCTCTCTCTTCCTCTTTACAATCAGGCTAATGCTGGACACCCGGGAGGAGGACGGCCGCCGCTCGCAGCTGCAGCGCATTTCAACATCACGGCGCAGTTAAAGGTGGCCTCCTCCCGGAGGTCCAGCGTCGAGAGATTGCTACGCATGGCTTGCCTTCCCCTTCAGGTCCGTGCACACGAGAGCGATTTCACAAGCCTCATCCCGAGCCACGCTACGAGCCTGATCCCGAGCTACGCTACGAGCCTCATCCCGAGCTACGCTACGAGCCTGATCCCGAGCTACGCTACGAGCCTCATCCCGAGCTACGCTACGAGCCTCATCCCGAGCTACGCTACGAGCCTGACCCCGAGCTATGCTACAATAAACACCTGTTGTTAGCACCATCTTCACTTGCCTCTGCAGTTTGCTTTTGGGTCCAACACCTTAACCTGACAATTTCTTGACTGTGTGCTTTAATATGAAGCACTGCAGGCTCCAAACTTTCTGGGCAGACTTTCAAAGTTTGGGTTCTGGCTGCTTTACTCGGTGTAAATCTCTCATCATTTACCCAAGTCAGAACTTTTGTGACAGTGAATCTATTTGCAGTCTTAACAGCCTCTTTATTTATTTGGTGTGTATTACTTAGTGTGGTTGTGGTCAGCAGTACAGGTTCCTCATTCAGTCATGCTGCCTGATTGCATGAAACTGGGGACATATGACACTTCCCAATTGGTGGTTTCATGGCCTCGGGCGATATTTTAAGCTTGAGACAATGTTGGGCCGCTGTCCGTGCAGTTTCTGTACAATTTCCACATCTCCGGCAGCGTTAGTGACAACATCAACGTATATGGCTTCCTGCTCAGTCCGGTGTAGAAACTCTTCCCAAAGTGTTTCTTTATTGTCATATTCTTCCTTTCTAATAGATAAAAGCTTGTAGTGTGCATTGGATGGCTGGCGTGGACGTGACTTGGGCCATTCACAATTGGGGGTAGACACCCTCATCTGCACAGTCTGACAATATCTTTGTTCTTGTGAATGTCAATAGATAGGGTCTTTTATTTGGTCACAGCAGGGGTGTACAGCCCTGGGCATGAGGAGCATCGGGGATAGCATGGGACTGATGTGCTCTGGATGTAACTGCCCTAGAAGGCAGAGGAAGAGGGTTTGCATGTGGTGTTACAATAGCAGCAGCTGGTGACAGAAGCATGATGTGCAACTTTATTGGTTGATTTGGGATGTTGTGCTCATTTCAGTTTATTGCAGTAAGCGTCAAGATGGAAAACAACTGAATAGTCACTCTAATCCATTCATATCATTTTTTTATTCTACATCAGATAGTAGTTGAATTGCTATTTCTCACTCGCCGGACATTTCAGTTTCACTGAGTGTGTCTTTGCGTGGCTTTGTCTCCACTCTCTTTTTTTTTGTTGGCCACTGCAGCCTAATTGTAACTAAACTGCTAAATTACACCAGTTATTCCTCCTGTCTTTGGGGCAGTCAAATAAATCACCCTTCCAAAAGAAATCCATTTATAATCTACTGTTATAAAATAACAACTGCCAGTATACATGTTCTAATCCCCTCCTGACTGAATTATAGTACATGCTGATTTATTCAGACCAGCCAAGGGCTAGTACTGGCAAGCTGCATCATGATCCAATCAAGCAGTCACTGTGTTTTCAGATAGGTCAGCTCCAGTCCCATTTTATACTGTCACATTCATAATTCAAAAGTTAAGAGTTTACTGAAAATTCCAAGTAGAGAAGGGAGTTCCTCTATATGATGAAGGGCTATCAGTCATTTTTATAGAGCCTGCAGCCTCAGTGACAGTACTCCGTTTCCCTGTTTTATCTTGCATTTAATAGCATCAGCATGTGGTGTCGGGCAGATCCATGGGGAGAGTGAGAGACTGAGGAATAAAGAAAAAATTGGAGGATGCTTAACTGCACTTATCTCTTGTGTGGTAGAGGGCAGATGGGAAGGACTCAACTGTTTTCCTTTTGAACATTCTAATTTTATCATAAAAAATAAGACCATTCTTATCTGCTAGGGTTTTTTAGGGGAGCCAAGAGAAAGCTGTGAAGCTGCAATTAATAGTATTCTGCCTGCTCTGACCATGTGACCAACGTTTGATCCCGAAGACAAAACCATTGCAAAACCATTAAATGTACTAAATTCCACTGTTTGTTTACAGCTAAGGCTAGTGACTTTTCCATTATTGTAATGCCTTAAACTCTGAACACAAACCTCAATAGGCTTATACCTAACTTGGAACTTGGCTCAATAATATATATACTTTAGATGTATTTGTGATCAACAACAATCACAGGCAGAGAAGTTAGCAGTTAACGAGCGAGTCAGATATGTTTTCATAGTGGTTAGACAAAAACAAAGAGAAGAAAGAGAAGAATATGTCAATGTTGTTTGTTCTCCTGCTTCAAGTGTACAGGGAAAGCAAGGAGGTTTTGTGTAACTTCATAATAAAATAAGAGTAACACTCGTCTTAGGGGCTTCGACACATTTAATTTAAATCAGTTTATTTTGTACTCCCAAAATCCCGAATTACAAACTATCCTCAGAGGGCTTTACAATTTGTACACATATGACATCCCTGTCCCAGGACCTAACAGGAAAAACTCCCCAAAAAGGAATAAAAACCCTTTCATAGGGAAAAATGGGAAGAAACCTTCAGGAGAGCAACAGAGGAGTATCCCTCTCCCCGGATGGACAGAAGCAATAGATATAATGTTTATAGAATGAATAATGTAACAGAGATAGAGCACATTCAATGAATATGATAGAAATTATTCATATAATGAGAACGCCCCTGAACGCACCATTGACGGTAAGCGTATTGCCTCACTTCCGGTTGCCACCATGTGTGTTAGCCGATAACGTACTGGCCTCAGCTCCAGCTAAACCGAGCTAATTGTGTGATATTCTTTAGTACAAGAGGCTGATTACCTGCAGTACATCTTTAACGTTTACACACTCGACTCTCCCTCTTTTAGCGACTTTAGCTTAATCTAACTGTCTTATTTTCACAATGTTGGTTCTGCTAACGCTAGCTACCTTGCTTTAGCTTAGCTGCTAGCGATGTCTTCCTTTTCTGTTAGGACCGGCTGTGAGGACCGGCGGTCTGGACCCCAAAACAAGACTGCGGACAACAGGGAGTGAGGTGACAACACACAAACAGCTTTATCCAGCACAGGTGGGGGAAAACGGGGAATACTCAGCCGATCGGCGGCTTCGTGGCTCGTGACTCGCGTCGTGCCGCTTGCGAGCGTGGCTCCTGGTGAGACTCGTAACTCGTGACGTGCCGCTGGAGAGCGTGGCTCCTGGTGAAACTCGTGACTTGCAGCTGGAGATCGTGGCTCCTGGCGAGACTTGAGACTCGTGGTTCGTGGCTCCGGAAGATCCCGCACGGGGATCCGCTTGTCGGTCGATCGTGACCGCTCTCGTGTGCGTTGGCATGCGGGGCAATCTCTCGACACCAGAGTCCGAGCGGAGGCTGGCTTTAACTGCCGCTTGATGACTGGATGAGCCGCAGCTGCGAGCGGCGGAACGCACTCCACCCGGCTGTCCTGCATCGACCTGATTGAGAGAGACAGAGAGAGAGGGAGAGAAACACACCCTGGCCGCCGCCAAGATTAGTGCGGCACTCCCCGTCCGGTGGTGCCCCACCGATCCTCACATTTTCTCCCCCTTCTGCTCTCTCTTGCTCAGTGTGTTGCATGTTTAGCTATTCCCGTCTCCTTTAATGATAACGGTACATGCAATAAGTGTAGTTTATTTGCTAGGTTGGAGGCAGGTCTCAGGTAGATGCACAGCTACGCACCATCGAAGCTCAGACTTTAGCTTCTGTTAGCGTTAGCTGTTCCCCAGCAGCTCCAGAGCAGCCGGGGCGCTGCTTGACTGAGCGAAGGAAGCAGCGAACCTCTTCACGTTTCTAACCGGTTCTCCCCACTCAGCGACACACCCGCTGACAAACCATAACTTTTGAGTTTGTGCTGCCGGTGTGTGTACCATTGGGCAAAGGTTTCTACACCAGATGTAAAACTGCTGTTGCTGTATTTAAGGAAGCGATTCCTTCTGTATTTGATTCATTACCATGCCTCAATATAACAGAGGACTCTTGTGCAAACTTCAGTCCATCCCAGATTGATCATCTCGTCAATGGTGCTACTGGCTCACTGAAAATGACACTGGACTCGATAGCCCCACTAAAGAAGATCATCAAACAGAACAGGCTTGCTCCATGGTACAACCCTCAGACCCGCATACTGAAGCAAGCATCACGGAAGCTGGAAGGTGTATGGCGTTACAACAATTTTGAGGAATCCCAGTTAGTTCATGCCCCACCGCCCCAACAAAGTTGTAACAAAATGGTCCATGCTGAATATTTGTTGCAATAACAAAATGTTTGACTTTGCTTTTATAAATAATAGAATAAAGAAAATTGCAATCACTTTAAAGTAAACCAGATTACTCCATCAGACAAAAACAAATAAAATGTACAATCACTTTGTTAGAACAATGCAAATACAGTTCTATCTGTGCAAAACCTAACTAATATTTAGTTGCTACTAAATAGCGTATTGTGGAAAACAAAACGGAATGAGTGCAGCTATGTATGAGCCATCACGTTTCATCAGTGATAGTGGCTGTGTTACACCCCTGAAAACGGGGGAGAAATGATCTTTCTCACAACAAGAACTTTACTGAAGTGAGGGAAAAAGACCACAAATTCCCCCGAGGTATGTGGGCGGAGACTAAAGTAATCAATCTCAGATTTTAGATCAAGACCACTATGTAGATCAGTTATCCCCTACACTTGTTATTTTTAAACTGTCTTTTTAACATATAACATTTCAATATAAACAGACAACGAAATCAACATATTTTTCAACTTGCTAAAAATGCACATTTTTCAACTTGTCACACATTCCCCCGAGGTATATCTTTTTACCATATCACATTTCAACATAAACAGACAATGAAATAAACTTGCTAAAAGTTTACATCTTTCAACTTGTCACAGCTGCAATGAGCTGCTTTCCTCTACACATCTTTTAAAAAGACACAAGCACTTTGGCTCGTTTCTGTGTTGAACCGGAGCAGGAGAACTACTCCAGGTGCTCCTCGCAGGAGAGCGCGTGTTGCAGTCTTACTCTGGGAGCGTTTCAGAAACTCTGCTTTTCACCCAACACATTGTTAGACTCTCCCTGTCCTGGTGGGCGTGTGCTCACCTGTGTGCGCACGTGTCTGAGCTTCTACCGGTCTATCCTAAGAAATAAAGTTCTAGGTTGAATTGAATCAGCTGTGTCAGCATGCATTTGGGTCCTCTACACCACTCACCCCTTAACAGAATGAACTGACCAAGATGACGGATCCCGCCGCCACAGCTGCAGGACCTACTGGACTCCCAGCGATCCATCGGGTCCCAGGTGGCGGAGATAGGAGGCCTGATGCAGGACCTCACGCTGCGTCATTCTCTCTTTTGAGGAGCTAATCAGGCTGTCGATCAGGGGCGTTTCTAGGGTTGAAAGAAAGTGGGGGCTTAGCCCCTAAGGATGCTGAATGTTTGCGTGCGCAGCGGGCGATAATTTTTTTTTGGGCTCATTTGGGGCTGCGGATATCCATTGTTTCAGACAGTTCATAGATTGGTTCAATCAGAAAGAGTGTGATTTTTCTACAGATAGCCACATTCTGTAACTACCTGTACTTACAATTCTGTAGCAATAAAAAAACATCTGTAACAATTGTTACATTCTGTAACTACCTGTACTTACATGTGCATCATTTACTATGAGCTAAACTCCTTGGCTATAATCCTGCTGTCTTGATGAGAGCCGTTACTTGGCAGAGTGAGAAAGCCAGCGCAGCAGCGATGCAGACTCCCCAAGGTCCTAGTGCCCGGTCTTTTATTGTTAAGTATGATTAGAGGCTATTGGATTTATATTGGATTATATTGTAATTTGAAGGGGGAGAAAACACACAAACCAGAAACGCACTCACATATGTAGCATGTTAGAGTTATAAATAACTTGTCCATGTGTAAAACAATAGTTTAATTTAAAAAAAGAAAAAGAAAGAAGAAAAAAAGAAAAAAAAAACATATATATATATATTAAAAAAATGATATACAACAAAATATTTGGGGGGGCTGAAGAACATTTTAGGGGGGCTTAAACAGGCCTAACGACGTCCCTGCTGTCGATCAACATGGATAACCAGATTTGTGAACACCGTCGGGAGACGGACTACACGACTTCCAAACCTGTGCGGCAGGTTGCTTCCAGTCCTCAGCCTCCGAGCCCATTCCGACGGTACGGCCAGGCGCACTCCCACTCACCTACCTCAGCTCCACCCCCTTTGGAGCCAGAGGAGCCGATGCAGCTCGGGCGGATTCACATCTCTTCGGAGGAGAGAAAGAAACGCTTTTGCTCGGGAAGCTGTCTCTACTGTGATGAGTTGGAAAACACCGCAGGGCCGTTTGCTCTCTCCGGCTAAAAGAAAGAGCTCGCTGGTAAGAGTAGGGGTGCTGGCGAGCGATTTAAAGATAATTCCCCATTCCAAATCTCTGGCTGTCTGTTCCCGAGTCCTGCAGTGGGCCCACGAGTCCAGTATCTCTGGCCACCCTGGCATCTGCCGGACTAAAGGCTGCCTCCGCCGTACTTTTTGGTGGTTGTCTCTCGAGGAGAACACCTCGAGAGACAACCAGTATGTGCTGGCCTGCACTACGTGCACCCGCAACAAGCTTCCCCCCATCTGACGGCAACACTGTCATTCTGACGGTGGTGGACTGGTTTTCAAAGGCTGCTCACTTCATTCCCATGCCCAAGCTTCCATCAGCCAGTGAGACTGCCGATGTTCTAGTCCAACATGTCGTTAGGCTTCATGGCATCCCGGCGGACATAGTTTCGGACCGTGGCCCGCAGTTTTCATCCCAGCTATGGACGGCTATTTGTTACACCCTCGGCGCCAGACAGAGAGGATGAACCAGGAGCTCGAGGCCATTCTCCAGTCCGTGACAACCACCAATTCCTTGTCATGGAGCCGTCACCTCCCGTGGGTCGAGTATGCCCTCAATTCCCAGACTTCTACTGCCACCGGGCTATCCCCTTTTGAGGCCTCCTTGGGCTATCAGCCGCCCGTGTTCCCTAGCCAGGAGGTCGAGGTTGCTGTACCATCAGTCCAGAGCAATGCCCGTCATTGTAGGGGCGTGTGGAGGAAGACCCGGTTTGCTCTGCGTCGTAGAACGAGTGGCGGATCGACATCATGTTCCAGCCCCGGCCTACCGTATTGGACAATTTGTTTGGCTTTCGGCGAGACACCTACAAACTACAGTTGCCCCGGTCCATGAGGATTCACCCTGTATTTCATGTCTCCCTCCTCAAGCCTGTCGTCTCCAGCCCCTTAGTAAACCCCCCTCCAGACCCCAGTCTCATCGAGGGGGGTCCTGTCTACACAGTCAATAGCCTCCTGGATGGCCGTCGTCAAGGTAGGGGGTGTCAGTACCTAGTGGACTGGGAGGGTTATGGACCTGAGGAGCTTTGCTGGGTGCCCTGTTTGTTGGAAAATTCAAGTCATTGTTTTGTTTATCTCTCTGTTTTTTCCTGTCTATCCCAAGAAATACATGGACAAAGTATTTAAGATTATCTTTTTTTTTTAGTCTTCAAAACATTGTAGTTTCAACGCTGCAAACTGACGTCACTAACATCCGCCTGCCGTTGCGTCATAACTATGTGTCTTGGAGAAAGTGGAGTCGGATTTGCTAAACTCTGCGGCCTGGGAACGGCTCAGAATGAGCGTGTAGATGTTGCGGGTGAGAGAGAAGCCTGGGTCAGCCTGCTTGACCTGCTGCCACCGCGACCCGACCCCGGATAAGAGGATGAAAATGGATGGATGGATGGACACTAATTCCACATATTTGTCAGTTGTATCCAAACAGAGAGCCAGTGCGAAGCACAGACACACAGAAGCAGGTAGAAAGACAGAGACAGAGATTAGCTCTGTGGAAAACAGTAGGTGTTGTGTTCGGCTTTCCTCAGGAGAGCTCTTTCAGCCATGAGGTCCGTCAACAAAATAGAGCCAAATCGATGTTCCAGTTGCAATAAAATGATTCGACAAGTAACTCAGCCGAGCTCTCTTCCTGGGCACGGGCAGGATCGTCACAGAGACGGTGTTCCAACTCACATGAAGGAACCAGACTGGTGACCTGAACGAACTAACAAAGCGCCAGGGGATGCCGTGGAACTTAGTCAGCTGGCTAAATCACACTAAGAACTACATACAATATGGTGTCTATTCCCATGGAATAGAGACCCAGTGCTCCCCACCGGGCAGACCGGTGTAGATCGGTTCCCAGCCCAGCGGTAGTCACAAAAGATCTGCTGATTTTCAGAATGTCTCAACCTTGTAAGCTTAACCCATAAGGACACAAGTGTCACATGTCCTTTACATGTTCTGGAAAGTTCTATAAACAGCTTTATCTTTGATTTTAACTGATGAAGTCTCGAAGTGACACCTACTGAACATCTTGGTGGGTCATGTGATTTTGTGTTCCCATAACAACCTTTCCAAGATGGCTGCTCCAGTTTATGACAAATCTGAAGGAAATGCTACATTTTTAAACACTATTTTTTTGTTGTTAAAGGTAAGATTCAACCATTTAAGAATGATAACGCTTACTTAACATGCCCTTTAATACATTGAACCTGCTGTGAGCTCATTTCTTGAACAAACTGATACTAAACAAATCTGACAAAAACCGTTGTGACATCGGGAATTTAACCTAAAATTGTAATAAAAAAATGGTGTACAGTACAACAAATTATTATGATCTGCTCAGTTAATTTGGCTGATTCAATGATATTTAGCTAACATATATTGTTCAATCCAAAGCATATTAAAACAAATGTTAACCAAAAAATCATCTCAAAATATTTCAATTAATGCAATTTGTTTATCATTAACGCCCAATGTGACATATATGTAATATTTCAAATATTTTACACTATTTTAAAAACAATGTCAGAACTGTGTTCTATGTGGTCTATTTAGTCTGTATTATGTCCCCCATTATTTTCCTTGAAGGAGAAATGGGTCCAGGTTCTTATGGGTTAAAGTCAGGCCCCCCTTTCTCAGGTTAGCACCTCTTCCAGCCCCGTGATTGGACAATACTTTTTTGTTGTTGTCAAGTGTTGGTCAACCCAACCTGTTTGCATAGACAACAGTCCTCAGCCCGTCAAGCAACCCTCACACAGGGCAACATATTCCTGAGCGCGTCCTCTCATCCTGCTCTATTCTTCAGGCTGTGTCCTTGATTCACTCACATACATTAACTTATTTGGTGGGGTCTTGATGTTTTCTGGATTCCTTCCACAATCACCTAATACATCCCATAATTATAATTGAAATATTTGCATAATACATACAGTGACATTTATTTAATATAATTGCTTTATCCATACAGAGTTATTTGTCTTGACCCTCCAACATGTGTAAACTCATTATAATACACAATATTCCTCAGCTATTAAACATTGTTTGCTCAAGTAGAGCAGCAGAATCGCTTGTTGACTTGGGCAGAGAAATGTGCTTCTGATGTGAACAGCAAGGCTACAGCTCCCCCAACTATCGATGTAAACATGAATATCATATCCCATTCTTGCCACTAGATATCCCAACATGCTACACACTGGACTATATAGGCCCCATCAGACCCGATCTTGGAAAATTGGGTTCAGCCTCTGGGATTGAGCATATCAAAAAAATATAAGAAAAAATCAAATAAATAAAACAAAAAAACCCAAAAATGTCAGATCCCTGCACCACAAGTCAATATAAGTTAATTGTGTCATGTTTATAACACTATTACACAACTAGAAAGAGCATTTCCTGCTGAAAATGCGTTGGAGTGCTAAAAGCTGAAGCTTAAAGCTTAAATATTTGAAAAGAATAAGTGAAAAGAAAATTGCTAAATTAAGCTGAAAATAGCTCAATATAGATCAAAGACAGAGCGAACATCAAAGACAAAAAAACCACACGCGTGGTTACCATGGCGATTGGAGAAGCACAGCTCTGCCCCGTAGGGAGAGATATTTAATAAATTCAAAAATTCATAGTTTAAAATTCTTAAAAGATAGAAAATATTTAAAAATATGCAGTCATAGATGGAAAATATGTCTACATTTTAAAGTTGAAATGGTATATTTAGCTGAAAGTATGCTGAACCTATAAGCTGTTAAAGTTGAGGATTTTCTCCATAGGAATCCCATGTTAAAAAAAACGCATAAAAAGATTAATATTAAGAAAAGTTGATAAGTTTAAAATATGAAAGGTCATAGCACCCCTCTCCTGAAGGAGCTGAATTTTTTAATATTTGAAGAGTTTCTGTAGCTGAATATATGAAGGAGGAGAAACCTTTCAAAATACGTACGGAAGAAATAGAATAATAAAGATTCGAAGAACAATAGTTGGGTGCTTCATGCTGAAGCACTCCAACTAATTATAAACATAAACCATAAGCATGACTTAAAGTGACTAAAAAAGGACTAAGTATGGACCCCGAGTTTTGAATAATGCCGATTAAAAAAGTTAGGAACTAGCTAGAAGGCTAAACTCAACGGTTTCACTCTCACAGACAAAGCATCACAAAGATATGCACAGGAATGCCATTTGTGTCCAGCAAAAAATATGAAAATTTACTTACTTATGGCTGAAATATGAATATTCCAGGCCTTCCTGCTCCCTACTGAAAGCTAAGGCCAATGAGCACCATGCTGCAGTGAAACGAGCCCCGTTCAGGGACCACCGAGGACTGTGGGAACTTTCATGCTTGAGCTAACATGAGTTCTCAACATTTATTTAACTAAAATAATTATTAAAAATACTTAACTTCACCCAATCAAAGCCAAACTTCGCACAGATATACAATATTTAGCTATCTTATAGTATTTTTAAAAAAGTGTAAGGTAATCAAAACTAACTTTTAACATCATTTTTCTTCAAAAAATACATCTTTTTACATTTCTTTTTTTTTATGTGTATTATCATAAACCAATATACCACTAACACATATATGGCCTTATTATCTATCTTCACAAGGGTCTTCTGTATTTTAAATAAAATAAAAAATAATGTGAATGAGGAGATAATCAGGATTTAATGTGAGAGAAAAAGCATCCGCAATTTTGGCTAAAAACATTGCTGGTGTGGAATGGGGGGTAAAGTGTTAAAGTACAACACTGGACTAGATGTGCTGAGCTAGCCAACTTTCCACCCCTGGCTTTTAATCATTTAATAATAAGGCACAAAGGATAGTCACTATTTCATTAGTTATCATTAGGGGATTGTCTGCATTAATACTTAACCGCAGATGCACATACCAATTAGTACAATTACACTATTATTCATGTAAGGCTGAATATATTGTTGCATTGTCGCAAAATTGGGGGACTTTTGTATGTTAAACAGGACACCAAGTTACAATGTTAACATATGGATGTGAATCCCCTCAAGTACCCTTAAAGCTGAAAATTAGCACTTCATCCTCATAGTCACTGTTTCATTTTAAATTGAATATGCTGGATCACAGAACCATAATGAAAAAACATCCCTGTCCTCATACACACTTGAAGCCAAGGAGCTGATGTTGAGCGCAGTCTGTCTTTGCTTATCTGTAAATAAGTCAGCAGGCTCACTTTTCCCATCTGAGCGGCTCCTCACAACAAGTGTGTGGCCGCCAGAAGACTGATGTCTTTTGTCTCTTCTTTATTTATGCAATGAAATAATATGAGAAGAACCAACAGTGCTGCAGTTGGCTCAAGAGGGATTAGAAAGGGCTTGTATATAAATATAAGTATTGTAATCTCAATAATTGTCATACTAACGCTTCAGTTCCCTGATTACCAACTGGTCCTTCTGAGCAGAGTATGTTTTCAAGCTGATTGTATCTCACAGGAGAGTACTGTGTCCTGGAAGATCACGAGGCTGCCACTGACGAAGCTTTGAAGGCGCTTTGTTGAAAACATCAAGGGAATTTCGAGATACCTAAGATCAAAAATGGTTTTCATGTTTTAGAATAGTTTGAATTCCTGTCTGAGATTTAAGTGGCGCAAGTTTGAACATTGCTTTGTAATGAATACATGATTTTTTTTTATCAATGTTCAAATATTAACCCATGTATGATCCATCTAAAAAATATTTTTTTTATTTTTCAAACAAGCCAGGCATTTAATCATGGCATAAGAGATTGGTGGATGGAATGTGATTGCATAATGTCTCCAACATAATGTCTTCATCTTGGTACTCTTTCCAGCTTCTCAGACTGCAGCTATTGGTTATTTAACACTCAGTGGGTGGTCATTTTCTCAATTTTACTTAATTTCTTAAAAACACTTTTTTAAGGCACTTGCATATGATACATACTCATGTGTTGTATATCAAAAATTACAGAACAATCTCAGCTCTCTATATAATGAGGCACCTGCAGATCAAGCTTCATGGGGTGTGTGCAAAAGAAAAGTGACCATTGCAACAGTTTTACTTTTCAAATAAAATATGTATTATATAAAAAAAAGATATTTACAAAATGTTCATTCAAACAGAAAACACAGTTCATTCACACAAGTCTTCACAGGTCATGCCTTGCAATGAAACAGTTTCTGTCTGGCTGCAGGCAGAGGGCAACACCACACTCCCAGCACTTCCATGGTGTGTCTTTTCTCCGCCCTTTCTCCACCGGGCTGGTGGCGTTAGCTCTCGGGGAGCACGCAACCTCTTTGCTGGCCGGGCTGGAGTGGCTGGCGGAGGCAGCTGCAGCGATGCTGGCAGCTGTGAATCCTCTCTGTAAAATAAATTACTACTAGTCAGTAATAAGTTCACTGAAAGTTGACGGTGATTATGCACCGTGCCGTCTTATGAAAACGTAACAGACATGTGTAACCCTGAGATAAATGTGCTAACTATACTAGCGTAAATATGTTGTTGCAAAACAAAGTTCTTTAAATGGATCCCTTCTTTTGGCATATTCCTCTTCATCATCAGGCTCTGAAGCTCCTCCGTCGTCCTCGTCGCTGCTTCGGCAAACCTCAACAATAGCTTCGCTGAGAGTAAACTCTTTTCTTGCCATTTCCTGAATACTGCAGTGTCTTTATAAAGCAGGTCATAATTGTGATTACCTGAGTGTTCATTGGTTAGGTATGTCAGGAAATGTCGACGGACACACGAATCGACAAATCACGGTGGAGCTTTACGCAACGTTATATGACACGTTTGTGCTATGTGAATCAGGTACGGTCTCGCAAGGAAAAGGATGCAGAAGTATTTATGTGAAGTAGTATTGCAAATATATGAATATAAACAAAACGTAAACATCATAATCCGCGCCGAAGCCGCTGCGCACTTTGAAGGGTTAAAGTAAGGTCATATCGTCTTGATATAATGCAGTTAAATCAGGAGAGAAGGGTTAACCCCAGCCATTTTTTGGCGAAAATTGCAAATGGTTTGCATTTTATACTAAATCCTGATTATCTCCTCATTCACAAGGTCTATTTGAATAATCTCAAAAGGTATATGTGAGGCAGGGGCGTGGTTTAGCGCTGCTGCAGAGGGGGGAGACCGGAGGACGGCTCAGGGAACAGGTGTGGGCAATTGAGGTCAATGAGCCGCACCTGTGGCTAGGAGTGTGTGTGGGTGAGTGAGTGGATATTTAAGCCCGGCTGTGACAACAGCCGGGGGTGGTGTGTGCAAGTACGAGAGCTGAGCCAGTGTGTGCTACGTGTGTACATGATAATAAAACCTGTTGAACGTCCCATCTCTCTGAGTGATCTGTACAACGGCGGCCGGAGAAGCTTCCCAGGAACAAGAATCACAACTGGCGCCTGAACGTGGGTTCCGGGGATGTACCGCGTCGAACAGCCGGAGAGCTTGGCCCAGCCGCTCGATGCGGTTGGGCAAGGATGGACGAGCCTCGCCGCCATGATTGCTGAGCTGGCGGCGGCCACACAGCGGGGCCTGGCGTCCCTCCAGACCCAGGCGGAGCGGCAGACCCGCGCCCTCGAGCGCCTCGTCGCCGGGACGGAGGCCCGGACGAGCGCTGACGGCGGGGGCGCTCCACCAGATGGCGGAAGAGCACCGTGCCGGGCAGCTGATCGAGGAGGGAGGCAACGGGCACCCGGCGGCGCCGCTCCAGCCGGAGCCAGCCGCGCCATCGCCAGCCCCGCGGAGGAGACTGCCGCCGTCAGCTCCGCGCCAGCCCGCGCCAGCCCGCGCCAACCCTCCGACTGCCGTGGCCAAGCCGGACCGGTCCCGCACCAGCCGCGCCGACACCAGCCCCGCGGAGGAGATCGCCGGCGCCGCTCCAGCCGGAGCCAGCCACTCCGACCGCCGACGTCCCGGCCCCGACTAGAGCCCGCACCCTTCCTGACCCACGGGGGGCCCCTCAGACGCCAGGGCAGGTGTGTTGGAGGTGTCGGCAGCCCGGACACGTCCGGAGGGACTGCCCGCTGAGGGAGGTGGGACAGGTGGTCCGGGTTGCCGGCCCTCCAGCGCCCTCCCCAGGCCCGGGAGCGACGTACCGCGTTCCGGTGAGTATCCAGGGGGGTACACACCAGGCGATGGTGGATTCGGGCTGCACGCAGTCCATGATCCACCAGAGCCTGGTTCGAACCGGGGCATTGGTGGAGGCTACACTGGTGCGGATAAGGTGTGTGCATGGGGATATCCACGAATATCCCGTAGTCCCGGTGGAAATTCGCTATGCGGGGAAAAAGCATAGGATAAAGGCCGCGGTTAGCTCCCGCCTTTCGCACCCCCTAATTCTGGGAACGGATTGGCCGGTGTTCGATAAGTTGATGGGGGCGACAGCGGGGGTGCGGTCACGACGGGCAGGGCATTGCGGGATGTGTGCGGTGCTCAGCGGCGACGTGGGTCCGTCCGACGCTGCAGACGGGGAGGGGGAACCGGCTGAGCCTCCGGCGGCTCCCGTGTTTCACTCCATGGAAGATTTTCCACTGGAGCAGTCTCGGGACGAGACTCTGCGCGGCGGCCTTTGACCAAGTGATGAAAATTGATGGTCAGCTGGTGCGCCCTGACGCAGCGCAAACATACCCGCACTTCTCTTTGATTAGAGACCGGTTATACCGGGTGAGTCGTGACACCCAGACCGGGCAGGAAGACACCCAATTGCTGGTGCCAAAGAGCCGCCGGGAAATAGTTTTCCAGGTCCCGCACCAGCCGCGCCACTGCGCCCTCTACCATTAATGGAGGTGCCGTTCGAAAGAATCGGCATGGACCTCATCGGGCCATTTCACCGGAGCGCACGCGGATATCGCTTTGTGCTAGTCCTAGTGGATTACGCAACGCGATATCCGGAAGCGGTGCCGCTGCGCAGCATCTCTGCAAAGAGTGTCGCGCAGGCGCTGTTTCAGGTCATCTCCCGAGTCGGAGTCCCGAAAGAGATTCTGACCGACCAGGGCACATCGTTCATGTCACGCACACTGAGAGGGCTTTACGGGTTACTGGGCATCAAGTCTATTCGAACCAGCGTCTACCACCCTCAGACCGATGGGCTGGTAGAGCGGTTGAATAAGACGTTGAAGAACATGATCCGTAAATTCATAAGTGAGGATGAACGCAATTGGGATAAATGGCTTGACTCTCTGTTGTTTGCAGTGCGGGAGGTACCCCAGGCCTCCACGGGATTTTCACCCTTTGAACTGCTGTTCGGCAGGACGCCACGAGGGGTGCTCGACCTAATTAAAGAAAGCTGGGAGGAGGGGCCGAGCACCAGCAAGAACGAGGTTCAGTACGTCCTGGACCTGCGCGCAAAGCTTCACGCCTCGGCTCGGCTTTCACGAGAGAATTTGCGCCAGGCCCAGGAACGTCAGAAGCGCCTGTACAACAGAGGGGCCAGGCTGAGGCAATTCGCACCGGGAGACAAGGTACTTGTATTGCTCCCTTCCTCCAGTTCGAAACTACTCGCCAAGTGGCAAGGGCCCTTTGTGGTCACACGGCAGGTTGGGGAGGTCCGACCGGGGCGGAGCCCTGCAGCTCTACCACCTCAACCTCCTGAAAGCGTGGAGGGAGGCGGAGTCTGTCTCTCTGGTGTCCGCAGTTTCGGAGAGAGAGGAGCTGGGGCCAGAGGTCCCAAAATCGGCCGATCCCGCCTCGCTCCTTTGTGAAGGCCGTCTCTCCGGGACCCAGAGAGCAGACATTGCCCGGTTGCAGGAGCAGTTGTGGATGTGTTCTCGCTCCGGCCGGGCCGCACTAACCTCATTGTGCACCAAATAGAGACCCCCCCGGGCGCCTGGTGTAGCCCCATCGTTCTTGTGGTCAAGAAGGATGGGTCTATACGGTTCTGTGTGGACTACCGCAAGGTGAATGAGGTGTCACGGTTCGATGCTTACCCGATGCCCCGGGTCGACGAGCTCCTGGACCGACTGGGCACTGCACAGTTTTTCACCACGCTGGATTTGACCAAGGGCTACTGGCAGATTCCCCTGTCGCCAGAGGCCAAGGAAAAGACGGCCTTCTCCACTCCGTACGGTTTGTACCAATTCACCACGCTTCCGTTCGGGTTGTTCGGGGCACCGGCCACGTTCCAACGTCTCATGGACCGGGTACTGCGTCCGCACGCCGCATATGCTGCCGCCTACCTGGATGATGTGATCATCCACAGCGACACGTGAGCGGAGCATGTGCGGCGGGTGGGCGCGGTGCTGGAGTCCTTGAGACAGGCCGGGCTCACTGCCAACCCGGGGAAGTGTGCAGTTGGACGGAGGGAGGTACGGTATTTGGGGTACCACTTGGGCGGAGGGCAGGTGCGTCCCCAGGCGGGCAGGCTATTGCCGCCTGCCCGCCGCCCAAGACCAAAAAGGAAGTGGGGCTGGCGGGCTACTATAGGCGGTTCATTCCCGCCTTTGCGGAGCTGACCAGCTCCTTGACCGACCTCACCCGGAAGGGTGCCTCAGATCCGGTCCAGTGGACGGAGCAGTGCCGGTTGGCGTTTGAGGCGGTCAAGCAAGCCCTCTGTGGGGAGCCGTTGTTACACACTCCTAACTTCTCTCTCCCCTTTACTTTGCAGACCGATGCGTCGGACAGAGGGCTGGGGGCCGTCTTGTCCCAGCAGGTGGGGGGAGCCGACCGCCCTGTGCTGTACATCAGCCGGAAACTTTCCGAGCGGGAGGCCAGGTACAGTACAGTGGAGAAGGAGTGCCTGGCCATCCGCTGGGCGGTCGACTCCCTGCGGTACTACCTCCTGGGGCGCCAGTTCACCCTCTGCTCGGACCACGCTCCGCTCCAGTGGCTCCACCGCATGAAGGATACCAACGCCCGGATCACCCGGTGGTATCTGGCTATGCAGCCCTTTAATTTCAAGGTGGTCCATAGACCGGGGACGCAGATGGTCGTGGCTGACTTCCTCTCCCGCTCCCAGGGGGGGGGAAGTGGTTAGGCCGGTGGCTCCCCGGCCTAAGTCGGTCGGTGGGGGTATGTGGGGCAGGGGCGTGGTTTAGCGCGGCAGCAGAGGGGGGAGACCGGAGGACGGCTCAGGGAACAGGTGTGGGCAATTGAGGTCAATGAGCCGCACCTGTGGCTAGGAGTGTGTGTGGGTGAGTGAGTGGATATTTAAGCCCGGCTGTGACAACAGCCGGGGGTGGTGTGTGCAAGTACGAGAGCTGAGCCAGTGTGTGCTACGTGTGTACATGACAATAAAACCCCATCTCTCTGAGTGATCTGTACAACGGCGGCCGGAGAAGCTTCCCAGGAACAAGAATCCTGTCACAGTATAATATACAGAAAAACCATGTGAACATATATAAGTTAATATATGTGTTTGTGGTATATTGGTTTATGATAGTACACAGACAATACATAAATATGTATATATTTTTCTGAAAGAAAAGTTCAAAGTTAATTTTCATTATCGTGTATATATTAACTAATGCTGTTTAATATATAAAATAGCTCTATATGGTATGAGTAGTTGTGCGAAGGTTGGCCTTGATTGAGTTTAGTATTTTTAATAATTATTTTAGTTCAGACATTTCGAGAAATCACTGCAACTCCGGGCATACTTGAATGCATCTCGTTTCACAACATCCGGTTGCTCCGTGCTCATAGTTATCTGTAGGTACCAGGAATTTCAGCCATAAGAAAGTCAATTACGAGGGGACTGAGGGGGGCTCTGTCATGATGTGGAGGTTTTCTTGTTTCCTGTTTTATTTTGTAGTCCTGTCTTGTGTTTTCTCCGTGTCCCTGCACTTCCTGCTATCTCCTGTCCACTTGTCAGATCGTTCTTCATGTCACGTCAAGAGTATGTCCGTTTCGAGCCTTGCCTTGTTTTTTGATTAATAAATGTACCTTTTTTGAACTGTTGCTTGGTGTTTGGGTCCTCCCTAAAACCCCCACTGTGCAATGATCTGAGAAGTAGAACATTGCCAACTGCTTTCTTTCAAGGGAGCACAGATGTGCCTATGACAGAGATGGACAGCAGTGGTGTTGTGGGTCAGGCAATCTAAAGTTGCAGCCATGGTTTTGCTAAAATTTCAACTGCGTTGCAACCGTCACTAAATAGTAATTATCTCCACTAGTACAGGGTATATTATAATTTCATAATAATATCAACAGCTATAATATACAGAAGACCCTTGTGAACATAGATGTTATGTTCATATATGTGTTAGTGGTTTATTAGTTTATGAAAATACAGAAAAGAAAAGGAGAAAAAAGAGAAAATAAATTAAAAAAATGTCCACGTTAATTATTATTATCTTAACAATATCCCCAAAGGCTGTTCCTTTTGTATAAAATAGTCATATGTAAGCAGTATCTGTATATGGCTTTGATTGACTGAAATTAAGTATTTTTAATAATTATTTTAGTTCCAACATTTTGAACATTTCAACATCTGAAAGTGCCATACCTTCTCTTCGCTCCATGCTCATAGTTATCTGCAGGTACCAGGAAGGCCTGGAATATTCATATTTCAGCCTTAATCAAACAATGGTAAATTAACTTGCATTGAAAAGTGTCTTTGTAGTTTTTGGACCACTAAAGGCGCTTTCCACGACAAGTCATCATTAATTGATGAATTAATAAACTGATGACCGACGCAACCACACAAGGTCTCACCTGCCAGCAGATAACATATCTCAAATATGTTCTGTATATCACATAAATGTGTGTGAGCTTTCTAAACGTGATGCCCGTGATAACTGAAGACTGCTGAAGACGTTTCTAACAACTTTGGTGTTTTCTTTTCCAGTGCTGCAGTCCATATGTTGCTTTAACGTTGTGCCTTTGATGTTGTGCCTTTGATGACATCACAGTGTTCCTTAATATGAAATCAAGTGTTTGTGTACAGGTTATTAGTAAAGATGGGGGTTATCCACGTAATACATTCATACATTGCATAAAGTACTACGTGCACAAGCATACAATCTATCTATCTATCTATCTATCTATCTATCTATCTATCTATCTATCTATCTATCTATCTATCTATCTTAAATCATTAAATCCGACCAGCAGGAGTTCCTCACGTCCTCCTTCCTGTCAAGGAGAGAACAGCGTTAGTATTTCCATGACATAAATACAATATTCTAAACATTATATGGTATTATAAATAAGTAAGTACTTTTTTTTTTTTTGCTGGACAAAAATGACAATATTCTGCATATCTGTGTAAGGATTTGATTGTTTTGACAGCTGTATTGGTGAGCTCTGTAGGCTCTAAGGATTCCAAAACCGTTTCCTGTCTAGCATCTGGTTAACGTTTTTAATCTGCATTTTTTCAAAACTGGGTGCATTCTCAACCACTTTGGGGTCACTTTTAGTCTTATTATCGTTTATGTTAATGTGTATGGTGAAATTGTGTTTCTTTATTCACATATGATATGCTTTTGACTATGAAGTTTTGCTGAATCTTTTGTATATTGACATCAAATGGGTTTGATATTGATTATGGGTTCATATGATCAACTGAAAACATGACTAAAGGGATTCTGCGCCCCATATTGGGTCATTTCATGCCCATAGTATTTATAATATGAATTATTTATGTGTATTATTACAATATGATAATGCCAGGTGTTGTGTTGATGTATTGAGCATATAGGTTCCATTGGGTAAACCAAAGAGCATTTATATATTTATGAGCTTATAATGTAGTTTGAATTGGATCAGGTGAGGTTTTTTTTGCGTTTACAGCATGATGCTAATCCTATGCTTGGCGCAGTGTGCAGTACCTGCTCTTCCTCTCTTTTTCTGTCTCCTCGTCACACACACACACACACACACACACACACACACACACACACACACACACACACACATTGAAGCATTGATGGTGAACATATGAGCAAGTCGGTAATCTTTGTGTTCCCTCACTGTCCCTCCAATAACTGGCTTGTGGGAAAATAGATGCAAAAAATGGTTTTGGCAGAATAAAATCTGAAAATATTTAGAAAAAAGACCCCATTTCCCACCTGGGCCCCGTTCCTCGTACCTGGCTTACTGAGTTAGCAGGATAATGTTCAGGTTAAGATTACATAACCCAGGCTTTTCGGTTCCACGAAGCAAGTTTGGAAAAATCACCATAGCAACACATCCATAAACTTGAACCTGCTCCAGCGCAGGTTTACTTCAGTAAGCTGGATAAGTTTGCCACTCCCCCGGAAACTAATGGCAGCTCCTTCATCAGAGATCCCGTTGAAGGAGCGATATTAGTTAGATTATCGTTTCATAGGAGAGAGTTCTACGATCATGACTATCACATCATGACTTCCTGTACGAGCGCTATCGATTATTTACGAGACTTTCTCGAGCCGTACATTGAACACCACACGAGCAGCCGAGCATTGAGTCTCACAGACTGAGTACATAGCATATATATATATGTTTATATATTGTATGTGTGCATAGCCTTGTGGTACATGTCTGTACAGTGGCGGCGATGTGGAGAACATCAGAAAGCCGCTGCATGCTGCGCTGCTCGTAAAATTGATTTGAAGCTTAAGAAACTTCTGGATGTGTTCATTACATTCATGTCCGAGTACATGCAATTAAAGAAGTCTCATAATTATATGACAGGGTTATTAGTGCACCACAGCATATCATTATTGTAGAAAATTATTTAGGTGGACTCATGATAAGAATATAGAGAATTTTCACTGCTTCAATTGATTGAATTTCTGATTATGAATACATACAAACATAGATTCTGATCCGCCCATAAACAGATTCGCACACACGTATTCAAACTCCCAGTTGTATATAATGTACACATATAGTACATGTTACAGCAGCGCATACAGTACATATATCCTCATATTAATTAGATCCTCTTTGGGCTCGTTTTTATCTACATGTTCTGAAAGAGTTGAGATCATTATTTTCGCTATAAGATCTCATTTGATGATGCATATTATTAAGCCTATTGCCAGCAGGCACATTTAAATAAATATAATCTGATTGATTGGAGTGATGAGATATTAAAATTAGCCGATACATTTCCCAACACTTACACATTTAACTCGTGTGATATTTTGCCCTGCGTCTTGTCTAGCCCTCACAGCGGTGGCGCTGTAAACTAGATTTCGCCAAAGTTATGGTCTTGAATTCCACATATGCGTTCATGATCATCTTCTGCTCGTCAGCGGAGAAAAAAGAGGCTCTTCTTTTGAGTTTATTGCCGTTGTACCGTTAAATAATCATTATTTCAGTGATCGACGCTTCCCCCTTTTGAAGTTGGACTGGCACGCGCATTCATCCTGATTACTGACGTCTGGTTCGAATTAACAAGACCGTTTGAGCGCGGATCAGCCTTTGAGGAACAGAGTTAGCCTGATGTCAATCATCGGGTTGATTTAAGCTGGATAATAGGACATTTGATCGACTTAGTTGAACCACGTACGAGGAACGGGGCCCTGTTCTTATGTCAACAACACATAAGAGAAAACAATTTGGATCAAACTTTATATTCAGATCTGATTGATCCTGAGTCACATACATAATTGAAATAAATTGACACTAAATCAAGTCATTAAAACTATGGCCTCTGGCTCCTAACCCTGTACTTTGATTTCCTAAGAAACAAAATAAATGTCACAATACATGTCAAAGATTGGCATGAAAATATAAACAAACATTTAAATATGAACATTTAAAATGTATTTAATTTGAAACAGAAGAAGAAAACATAATCAACTCAACTATGACAGGCTTGAGCCCAGTTTTTTTATTTTTTGAAATAGATAATAAAAGAAAGTTCCAGTTAAAGCCAAAACATATGAACTTGTGTAATTTGTTATTTATAGATTCAAACATCAGATAATACATAAAATTGACAGTCTAATTGGAAAATTACACATTTGGGATTATTATCCGGCTGAGATATGATTATGGTGCCTCAGCATTGTTTTATTATTTGTGGAGAGCCCTGTAATGAGAAAAATTGCACAAGAGAGAGGGGCGTGGGTGGATGCGTTTGTGTTTGCAAATTTACGATGCCGTAGTCCTACTAATCAGTGTGGATTATATGGAAATTAATAAGACTGTTGTCTCCCTGCTTGGCAGAAATCGAAGACTTCATGTTTGCTTGCCACCTGCAATACTACAGTTGAATGGCAAGCCCACTGCCACCATCAATAATACAATAGTTTAGCCTCAGATGAAAATGATGAATGCACTGGCGTTCTTCAGACTCTGATTCGGCGGACCATTTATTTTAATATTTCAGCGACCACACAGCGCTATCGTTAATCACTGTTAGACTGCGATAGGCAGGGAGGAATCACGGCGCGCAGGAGAGCAGAGGAGCTGAGGTGGGGTGACGGACGAGGGGGAGTAGGACAGAGGGCGGACAGAGGAGGAGGAATGGGTTTGGGGAATGCCACTTCTCATTGGGGAAGCTGTTGCTCATCTGTCGTGGGCTCGTTGGGGCATGGCTAAAGGCTCGCGTTCAGTCAAACTACTCTCCTGTACGCATGACATTTCAATTACACAGCCAGCTCTCATAGCTCCTCTCTACAGCCAGATAAGCCAATACGCCAAATGCCACACACACACACACACACACCCTGCAGGGTTTGTTTGAATGGATGTCATTTCTGCTGGTGACAGGTAAGTGCACTGTGTGGAAACATTACCGGAAACCTGACTAAAATAGATATTTGAATGATGATTAAATTTATTTAAATCCCGTCTCATGTGAAATATACAGTATATAATGTAAGATGATAAGACAGTGTAACTAATAATAGATTTGACAGATGACATGTCTAAGGAGAGGGGATGGATTTCAACATAATGAGGCCGTGCTAAAGACAGCACAGGACGGATGATGTTAAAGTTTATGAAACTATAAGAGCTGAGAAGAGTATGACTGGGAAGATCCAATTTAAGGAGTTACATAATGAATTATATCAGCTGATGTTGTGCAAACATTAATGTATGACTAGATGTAGGGATACAGGTACTGTGTATAATGCATGTGCGGAAGAGGAGGCAACAAAGCGAGACAACTAATCTGTTACAGTCACTGGCATCATTGTGGTCATTCTTTTTAAGGCTGACATGTGTTGAGCATGCTTTTATGCTTAAGAATACACATATATGTATATAACAAAACATATATATACATATATATACATGTGTATATATATATATATATATATATATATATATAAAGTATATGTGGGCTTGCAGCTGTAATGGCTTCATGTAACAGATTGCATGCCATGTCAGTAAGCTCCACCTCAGCATGGAGTCAATCAAGTGCTACAGTGAAAATCACAGATGTGTGTCAATAATACAATGGTGTTTACAACCCTAGAAGCAAAAATAAGTTAATTTAAAGCTAATTTAGATATCATTTGAAAAATAATTTTGTTAAACGCGACTGACATGACCATCAACGCCTGCTGCAGACAATGCACTTACAGTATGTTGCTGCTAATCACTTCAGTAGCTCATTATGTCGCAACATGCATCACCCTAGGGACAGACATATCATCTGGGGATTACAAATATCCACACCACATTGTATTTTTAGGTCAGTAGCTGTCATGATATCGTTAAACATACACGTGTTGCATGCAAGTGAATGGAAAGACTGCTGGACCACCGACACCACCATACACATACACCAAGTTTACCATTGCCAGCCAGCAAAGCAAATAAAGGCACTAGAAAATAAATGTTTGAGTCCTTCCACATGCCTTGTGAGATGAAAACCATATATGCATTCTATAAATGAGGTAATCAATTTTAAAACAATAAACGCCATAACACAATAACCCATAATGCACTAAACAAGTTGCAGAATAGTGTCGTAAGGATATATAACGAGAAAGTAGTATTGTGTTATTGAGCCTTAAAGGTGCAGCCATTCAATGTTTCTAAAACCAGACCTATTTGAAATGCAGCAGACGTGGGGTGTGAATCACAGGTCTAGAACCAGGAACATATGGGATCCAGACTTTTTCTAGCTTAACCTATAATAAGGACTAAAAGTCAGCATATCTCAGTCCCTGCTGTTTTGATTTTGATAATTCAGTTTTAATCTCTGTTTTATAATTCCTCAACATGTATATACTTTCGACTTTAATAACAGCTTGCCAGTAACCTTGTTAAAAAACACAAATTCACAGAGAGATGATATTTTAGAGAGGTATTATTAAAAGCTTTCTTCCTGTGAAGCCGACAGACATGATATGTCATTCTTACGTCAAGGCTGATCCAATGTTGGCAGTACAGCTACAAACCACAGCTGTGACTTAATCAAATGCACGTCTTTCTCCTCTTCAAATCAGTGTGCATTTGCTGCTCTCTCTGTGCTCTCTGCTATGTGTCTTACTACCCTCCAATGAAGCCCACAGCTACCACTTAGCCTGTCCAGAGGAGTGGAATATCTACCAGTATTATGAAACCAAACCTTTGATCAAAGGATTTGGGATTATCAAGGACTTGCAATTTAGAGTTAAAAAGAGGCAGCTGATAGGTTGAACTGCTAAAACCGTTTCAGCTGACAAAGTAGATAAGGCTCAAGAGGAGTGCTGGGAAGAAATACACAATACTGATTCCATAGTGTGTGTGTGTGTGTGTGTGTGTGTGTGTTTTGAGCCATTTCTGCAATAAGGCAGACTGCCTCTGCTTTTCTCCATTGAACAGCTCAATGTCCTCCAGCAAACAGTCAAAATTAGTAATTTCCATGAAGATTTACTCTCACTGTAATTGGAAGGAAACCTTATTAAGATCCAGATGATGTGTCTTTCTCTTCAGCTATTTCCCAAACAAGACCTCTTGCTGATCTTATAAATATCCACACAGATCAAAGACACTGTGAAATGAACTCAGAGACATATGAAGCATGATCACTTTTCTTAAGACATGGCGGCAGGGGCCAAGGAGTACACATTTTTAAAAGAGGAAATCATCTGAGAAATATGAGATGGAGTTTTTTTTTTACTTCCTGCTGTCCAGATGAAGGAGATGATACAGTAGGCGGGAAACGAACACCTTCTGACCGTCCTGTCGTACCCGAACACCGGTCACCTGATTAAACCTCTGTTCACGCCGTCGCCCGAGCCAGCATCTTCAAAACAAGTTGGCAACACACCCCAGACAGTCACTGTAGTGTGTGTGTGTGTGTGTGTGTGTGTGTGTGTGTGTGTGTGTGTGTGTGTGTGTGTGTTAATGTGGAGCACACATCAAAGCTTACTGTGTAAGTTCCAAGACGTCTTGAGTTTGGAGGTCGGACAGCTGTTTCAGTTTCCTGTTGTCTTTGCAGTCGTGGTTCTGTGGAGGGAGACGGTGGCACATGCTCTGAGTCAGGAAGACGCCTGGAGGAAGACGCCTGGAGGAAGACGCCTGGAGGAAGACGCCTGGAGGAAGACGCTGGTCTTTCTGAGGGAGAACCTCATCCCACCTGTAACAAGGCAACACCTCTTGATTATAGGGTCTCTAACTTTGAAGCACTACTTCAGGAGCCTCTGGTTCAGAAAGTAAACCTTTCGTTCATCTATCCTTGAAGATAATCTCACTTGACTCACTTTTCATTCTTTGATCAACATGAAATTTTCCTGTTTGAATTGGTATAAAAGATAAATAATTATGCTGGGAATAATTGATCATTTGTTGTGCGCATCACAGATAAATTCCAGATTTCTATCTTGCATGCCAAATATCTGTAACTCTGATAAAGCTTTGGCCAATGAGAACGCTAGGATTATGTGGTACATTTATTCTTCTTTTAAATAAGATTGGACAGTCTAACAGTGACATAGCCAGCAGAGTAGGATCACTCTCCCCGGATGGACAGAAGCAATAGATGTCATGTGACCAGAATGAACAACGTAACAGAGTTACAGCACATTCAATGAATATCACATAAATTATTCATGTAATGAGTAGTAGGCATGGACCACAACCTAGACAACCACGATCCACGTCAGCAGACAGAGGCAGAGACGAGGGGCATCAGGTGGGCCGCCATGGCAGGGAACAGGACCGGATCCAGACAGCCACGATCCATGGAAGCTTGAGGAGAGGAGGCACAGAGGCTCCCGGGAAGAAGCGAGAGAGAAGAGGAGAGAGGAGCTCATTGTATCCTAAGATGTCCCCCAGCAGTCTAGGCCTATAGCCGCATATCTAGGGGCTGGACCAGGGCCGACCTGATCCAGCCCTAACTATAAGCACTATCAAAGAGAAAAGTCTTAAGTCTACTCTTAAATGAGGTGACTGTGTCTGCCCCCGGGACTGCAAGTGAAAGGTGGTTCTACTGGAAAGGAGCTTGATAACTGAAGGCTCTGGCCCCCATCCTACTTTTTAAGACTCTAGGAACCACAAGTAGCCCCGCATTCAGTGAGCGCAGCTCTCTGGTGGGACAATATGGTACTATAAGCTCCCTAAGATATGATGGTGCATCACCAGTTAAGGCTTTGTAGGTAAGAAGAAGGACCCTAAATATGATTATCTGTCTTACAGGAAGCCAGTGGAGGAAAAAAGGCAGTCCTTGAGATCTGTTTCACGTGGGAGCCGAAGGACAAGTCTTGATCAAAGACAACTCCTAGATTCCTAACGGTGGTGCTGGACGCCAGAGCAATGCCATCAAGAGAAGCAATATCATTCGATAATTGATTTCTCAGATGCTCTGGGCCAAGCAAAATAACTTTTGTTTTGTCCGAGTTCAACATCAGGAAGTTGCAGGTCATCCAGGTTTTTATGTCTTTAAGACACACTTGAAGTTTTGGTTTCATCTGGCTTGATCAATATATATAGCTGGGTATCATCTGCATAACAATGACATTTTATTGAGTGTGTCCTGATAACAATGCCTAAAGGAAGCATATATAAGGTGAACAAAATTGGTCCAAGCACAGAACCTTGTGGAACTCCATGACGAACGCCGGGGTTCATCGAGACTTCATCATTTACATATACAAACTGAGATCAATCTGATACATATGACTTAAACCAGCTTAGTGATGTACCTTTAATACCAATAAACTGTTCTAGTCTCTGTAATAAAATGTCATGGTCAATGGTGTCGAACGCAGCACTAAGGTCTAACAGGACCAGAACAGTTACAAGTCCCCTATCTGATGCAAGTAGAAGGTCATTCGTAATTGTCACCAGTGCTGTCTCCGTGCTATGATGCTTTCTAAATCTGGACTGACAGTCCTCAAATAAACTATTGCTATGTAAAAAGTCACACAACTACTTTCTCCAGAATCTTAGACAGGAAGGGAAGGTTAGAGATAAGTCTGTATTTGGCCAACACCTCTGGATTGAGAGTTGGCTTCTTGAGAAGAGGTTTAATTACAGACACTTTGATAGACTGTGGCACATAACCTGTTAGTAAAGAACCATTGATAATATCCAGCAGAGAGGTGCCTGGAGCAGCCTCGTTGGAATGGGGTCCAGGAGACAGGTAGAAGATTTAGAAGCAGAAACAGTTGAAGACAATTGGACAAGGCTTATGGGGAAAAAGCCATCCAAACACACACCAGGGCCCACAGCCGCCTCCAAGGCCAGTCCACTTGAGGATAAACAGTCAGTAGTTGAGGGCAGGAGATCGCCAATCCTGCCTCTGATGGCCAGAATCTTGTCATTGAAGAAGTTCATGAAGTCATTACTGCTGAGGTCTGTTGGAATAACGGCTCCACCGAGCTGTGACTCTCCGTCAGCCTGGCCACAGTGCTGAAGAGAAACCTGGGGTTGTTCTTGTTCTTCTCTATTACTGATGAGTAGTAGGCTCCTCTGGCATTACGAAGGGCCTTCTTGTATGTTCTCAAACTATCTCTCCAGGATTCCTCTAGATTGTTGTAACGCCATACACCTTCCAGCTTCGGTGATGCTTGCTTCAGTATGCGGGTCTGAGGGTTGTACCATGGAGCGAGCCTCCTTTATTTGATGATCCTCTTCTTTAGAGGGGCTCTCGAGTCCAGTGTCATTTTCAGTGAGCCAGTAGCACCATTGACGAGATGATCAATCTGGGACGGACTGAAGTTCGCACAGGAGTCCTCTGTTATATTGAGGCATGGTAATGAATCAAATACAGAAGGATACAGAAATACAGAAGTTCTCATGCTGAAAATGCATTTTAAAGATTTGGGAACTTCTTGTGGGCTGCATGGTGGTGTAGTGGCTAGCACTGTTACCTCACATTATGTTGAGTTTGCATGTTCTCCCCGTGCCAGTGTGGGTTCCCTCCGGGTTCTCCGATTATCTCCCACGGTCTGAAGACATGAAGTATAGTTTAATTGGCCTCTAAATTGCCCATAGGTGTGAATGTGAGTGTTGATAGTTGGCTGTCTATGTGAGCCCTGAGATAAACTGGAGACTTGTCCCACCCTGCCTTCACCCAATGTCAGCTGGGATCGGCTCCAGCGCCCCGCGACCGTGAATAGGATAGGTGGTTCGGATAATGGAATGAGGAACTTCTTGTAGATTGTTAAAGTCCAGCACTCGTTCGCAACAGTGGTCAGTTAATTAACATTTCCATAGGACTTTCATTGGGAATGAGATGTTTGGAAATCAGCAGATATTTGTTTTTGCTGAATCAATTTAAAATTTCAGAAAATCAAATATATAGGGTGTGATGTCACGGGGGGCTGTGTCCTGGAGGGACGTTACATCCCCCTGAGGTGGCGGCAAGCCCAGACAGCTGTGGCTCCATCTGCTGGGAGGGTCGGGAACTCCACCCCTCTAGGGCCCAGCTGCCCACGCAGCTGAAGCGAATCAGGAGCTGATGAGCGGGAGGGTTAAAAGGAAGAGACACACGGGGACACGGGGGTGTTGGTTTGGTGTGGGAGTGAACCCAGTCACGCAGCTGGGCTCCCAGGAAGACAAGAGGACGGCACGGCGACGTCCAGGGGAATATACAAGGACTGGGATTTTCTTACCTTTGGAATATACTAACCGGGGGAAATACTCGCCGTTGGGAATACGGGGGAGACAGGTGGAAGGACTTGTGGCTGGGTCAGTGAAGCGAGCTAAGTGGATCTGGAAGAGACATCCCAGAACGGTGAACCTGTAAAGTCCCTAGAGAACAGAGTTTTGTTGTATTTTCATTAATTTCCCCAGCCTGTTAATAAAAGCCTTGTTTTGTTTGAACCCGGTCTCCTGGCACTGCTTGAGTACCCCGCTGAATGAGGCGTAGCCTCTCGTGACGTCACAGGTGGTGGAGAATGCGGGCATCAAGCGTTAATAGTGCATGTCAGAGGAAGATACCGACGGTTTGAGCACGCAGATTCCCAAGTTGGCTGTAGGCTCCCCGCCAACTGGAAGAGGAGAAGCATAGGTGTGGGTATATGCTTGTACGTGAGAGTAAAGGATGCCAAAGCGCCATAAACGCTACGCCTTCGTGTCGTCACTCTGCGAAGAGCTGCGTGGCTCCCACGGTAACATCGAACCCGGCCACAGTGGCGCCCAACGGGGGATGCCAGTGGGGAAGACGCAGCGGCTGGAGGAGCCAGATGACGGGAGTGCGGCGCTAGAGGCGCTGTACGCGGCGTGGACCGGCGAAGGTGTGGGGCCAGCGGCGCCGGAAGTCCGGCTCGTGGCACCGGCGGTGCGGGTCCCGACGGCACCAGAGGGACGGGAGCTGGCCGACAGCGCACGGCTGCGGCAGCTGGAGGACGAGCGGGGCCAGCTGCAGGCTCAGATTGAGGGGTACGCCAGCACGGTGCAGACGCTGGTCAAGCAGTTGGAGGAGCAGGCAGCGAGGGAGCGGCTCCGCCTTGAGACGCTGGACAGCTGGCTGAAGGGGTCTGGTGAGCTGGACCCGGCGGCTCCAGAAGCGGCAGACGCGGCGACCCAGACGGACGTGAGGCGCCAGAGGGTCGGGGCGACCCAGACGGACGCCCGCCGCCAGAAGACCCGGGCGGCGCAGACGTCAACGGCTCCGACGACGCGGACTCCAGCGACGGTGGAGGCGTCGGCGCAGACGTCAGCGGGCGCGGCGGCTCCAACGACGGCGGAGGCGGCGGCGCAGACGGCAGCGGGCGCGGCAGCGACGATGACGGCGGAAGCGGCGGCGCAGACGTCGGCGGGCGCGGCAGCGACGACGACGGCGGAAGCGGCGGCGCAGACGTCGGCGGGCGCGGCAGCGACGACGACGGCGGAAGCGGCGGCGCAGACGTCGGCGGGCGCGGCAGCGACGACGACGGCGGAAGCGGCGGCGCAGACGTCGGCGGGCGCGGCAGCGACGACGACGGCAGAGGCGGCGGCGCAGACGTCGGCGGGCGCGGCAGCGACGACGACGGCAGAGGCGGCGGCGCAGACGTCGGCGGGCGCGCCAGCGACGACGACGGCAGAGGCGGCGGCGCAGACGTCGTGGGGCACGACGACGGCAGCTCCAGCGGCGGCGCCGACGGAGACGGCAGCGGGAGCGGCCGCTCCGATGACGGCGGAGGCGGCGGCCCACCCAACAGCGGGGCGGACGACGGAGCTGCCGAGAGACCGCCAGGGGCCGACTACGGTCGGCAGACAGACGGCGCGGTGGGCTACTGAGCAGCAGAGGCGTGTGCAGCCGGGGCGGAGGCAGGCCGAAGGGGTCCCGGGAGGAACGACACCGGGTCCGGGAAACGGCGGCCTCGCCCGGGCGGAACGCTGGGTGTCCCCAGGGACGGCAAGGCGGGCGTGCTGGACGTGCGGCCGCCGGGGACACCTGCAACGCCAGTGCGCCAAGCGGTGCTGGATCTGCGGGGGACGGGGCCACCTGCAGAGGTCCTGTCCGGGGTGGCAGGCAGACCAGGGGGGGCAGGGCGGCCAACCGTGGGCCACCCCGCTGAACCCAGAGGCGGCACCCTGGGGGACGTCACCGGGCCCGCCGGGGTGGAGGAGAGACTGGGGCCAGCCGGTCCTCGTAAGCCAGGAAGAGGAGGCGGAGAAAGACCGGCTGTGCCGGGAGGTCGAGACACTCCGGGGCCGGCTCCGGAGGGCCGAGCAGGACCGGCTGACGGGCCAGGGGGCCGGGACCCGGTGGGGCCGGAGACGGAGGGCCGAGCCAGCGGCTCGGGCCCGTGTATGGGGCCAGTGGGCCGGGAGACATTAGTGACCAGGTGGTTTTTGAGCTTGCAACCGTTTAACTTTTCTGTTGTCCACAGGGCCGGCAAGCACCACGGCAATGCGGATGCCCTCTCTCGGCGGGACGCCGTCTGCGCGGCGTTTTCCCCGACGAGGACGTCGGTCCCGATGAGAGGGATATGTGATGTCACGGGGGGCTGTGTCCTGGAGGGACGTTACATCCCCCTGAGGTGGCGGCAAGCCCAGACAGCTGTGGCTCCATCTGCTGGGAGGGTCGGGAACTCCACCCCTCTAGGGCCCAGCTGCCCACGCAGCTGAAGCGAATCAGGAGCTGATGAGCGGGAGGGTTAAAAGGAAGAGACACACGGGGACACGGGGGTGTTGGTTTGGTGTGGGAGTGAACCCAGTCACGCAGCTGGGCTCCCAGGAAGACAAGAGGACGGCACGGCGACGTCCAGGGGAATATACAAGGACTGGGATTTTCTTACCTTTGGAATATACTAACCGGGGGAAATACTCGCCGTTGGGAATACGGGGGAGACAGGTGGAAGGACTTGTGGCTGGGTCAGTGAAGCGAGCTAAGTGGATCTGGAAGAGACATCCCAGAACGGTGAACCTGTAAAGTCCCTAGAGAACAGAGTTTTGTTGTATTTTCATTAATTTCCCCAGCCTGTTAATAAAAGCCTTGTTTTGTTTGAACCCGGTCTCCTGGCACTGCTTGAGTACCCCGCTGAATGAGGCGTAGCCTCTCGTGACGTCACAAGGGGTTGGATTTGAAATATATATTTTTTAATAGGTTTTTCTGATGTCGCAGAGCTAATCATCATAGTGTAGTGGACTCGGTTTTGGAGGACATAATTCTAATTCGTTGGGGGGTTAAAAGCTGACTGGCTGTGAGTGTCATGAGGTTGAAAAATGTTTGTGTGGCCGTGAATAAACGGCGACATACATGTGCAGCCAAAGAGAAGTTTTGCCTTCTGCGTTCATTCCTACGCTCCTACAGTAGCTCAATATGTTAAGAGTCTCTCTGCAAAGTTTGACTTTGATGAGAGATTTTTCATCTTTGATTCATTGAGAAGTTTTGTAAAGAGAGTTTAGACGAATCTCCAAATGGAGCATTCATGATTTGTCTGTGCTTTTTTTTAAAAAGCACACATTTTCTCATGTTATTTTCTTTACTTGTACATCACTAATGGTGTTCAATACATCCACATAAAGCAGTTACATACAGTAAATAAACCAAAAAAATGCTTTTGTGCCCTCAAATCACATACAATATTTGCTTATGGATACTAACTGTAGACCAATTGCATCATAACCACCCTCTACAAAGTCAGATTTGAGGCTAAGACACCTATTTTTAACCACGAGAGCCTATGGGAGCGTTCTACAATGTCCAAATGAGATTGACAGCACTTTTACCCAATCAGAAGCTTCAGGTCTCCAAATTTAGTAACGAGTAGGATTCGATTCGTCAACACTCGAAGCGACCCCACGTGGGCTCCGTATCTCGTATTCTCCCTGGACACATCACAGAGCTGCACCGGATGCTGCCGGACATGGAGCATGTGGGACTTTTCATCACCGGAGCAACTCTTCATAAGGTAAGTCATTTGTATGTGCAGTTGCTGGAAAACAATTGCTTTGTCTAGCGAACTTTATGAAGATGCTTTGCCTGATAAGCGATTGGAAGGTGGCGTTGGAGTCCGTAGATTGTAACGGTTTCATGACTCATTCTGACATTTAAATCTATAAAGTTGGTTTTGTTTGGCTTTGTTAGTTGTGTGTTTGGAGCATGTGTTAATGGATTGCTTATCTTATAGCTCAGGCTTGGCTCTTTAATCTCCCATATTGCAATACTATATCAACACTCATAGTTCAATATATAATTTTTCCAGTAGCCTCCAAGGTCTAGACCTCCCCCCTTCCCCTGCTAGGAGTTAAAGGAGGGGAAGAAAAACAGAAAATGGTTTGGGTGAAGCAGGATGTGGTTAACTTTGGCACAACTGTTAAAGATATTTTCCTTCATTATGTTTATCTAAGTCTGGTCTCTGCAAAAAGGTAAATCAATTTGAATCAGGATGTCCATTATTGGTGAACTTTTGTCATTGATTTCGAGAGGACAAAAGATAAGAAGTTTTGTCTTTAACACAGAGGGATTTGGCAGGTCCAATCAACACACTCCATGTTGGGTGATAACCATCTTTGCAGATGCTACATTCATGTTCTTACAGTTTTATATTCTTATTGCATGCACTGCTAAATACAGAATGTGAACTGTGTCAGATACCAAAATAATAAATCTCTTTTTAGAATGAATTATTATCCTTGAACCTAAGCAGCTTTATCACAATTTACCTTGGCCTTTTGGCTTACTCTTCAATTAAGTCCGAAAACTAAGAAGAAAAACATCTCTGCTCCCAGTTGCTGAGATAAAAATGCCTGGTAACATGACAATTAACACTAAACCAAAAGTTCAACTGAAGCTGAGGAATTTCATTAGCTTTGCAGGTATTTGGTCATGAATTAAAGTCAAGGGATCGCTAGATATCGCTATATATATATACACAGTCAGGTCCATAAATATTTGGACATTGACACATTTTTCATTATTTTGGCTCTGTACACCACAACAATGGAGTTGAAATGAAAAAAATCAAGATGTGCTTTAAGTGCAGACTTTCAGCTTTAATTTGAGGGTATTTACATCCAAATCAGGTGAACGGTGTAGGAATTACAACAAATTCAAATGTGGCCACCCTCTTTTTAAGGGATTGGACAATTGGCTGCTCAGCTGTTTCAAGGTCAGGTGTGTGTAATTCCTTCGTTATTTCATTTACAAGGAGTAGATAAAAGGGTCATCATCAGCCATCATTAGGCTGAAAAATCGAAACAAAACCATCAGAGAGATAGCAGACACATTAGGTGTGGCCAAATCAACTGTTTGGTACATTCTTAAGAAGAAAGAACGCACTGGTGAGCTCAGTAACACCAAAAGACCTGGAAGACCACGGAAGACAACTGTGGTGGATGACAGAAGAATCATTTCCCTGGTGAAGAAAAACCCCTTCACAACAGTTGGCCAGATCAAGAACACTCTCCAGGAGGTAGGTGTATCTGTGTCAAAGTCGACAATCAAGAGAAGACTTCACCAGAGTAAATACAGAGGGTTCACCACAAGATGTAAACCATTGGTGAGCCTCAAAAACAGGAAGACCAGATTAGAGTTTGCCAAAAGACATCTAAAAGAGCCTGTACAGTTCTGGAAGAACATCCTATGGACAGATGAAACAAAGATAAACTTGTACCAGAATGATGGGAAGAGAAGAGTATGGAGAAGGAAAGGAACTGCTCATGATCCAAAGCATACCACCTCACCAGTGAAGCATGGTGGAGGTAGTGATATGGCGTGGGCATGTATGGCTGCCAATGGAACTGGTTCCCTTGTATTTATTGATGATGTGACTGCTGACAAAAGTAGCAGGATGAATTTGGAAGTGTTTCGGGCAATATTATCTGCTCATATTCAGCCAAATGCTTCAGAACTCATTGGACGGCGCTTCACAGTGCAGATGGACAATGACCCGAAGCATACTGCGAAAGCAACCAAGGAGTTTATTAAGGCAAATAAGTGGAATGTTCTGCAATGGCCAAGTCAATCACCTGACCTGAATCCAATTTAGCATGCATTTCACTTGTTGAAGACAAAACTGAAGGGAAAATGCCCCCAGAACCAGCAGGAACTGAAGATGGTTGCAGTAGAGGCCTGGCAGAGCATCACCAGGGACGAAACCCAGCGTCTGGTGATGTCTATTGAATCCAGACTTCAGGCTGTCATTGACTGCAAAGGATTTTCAACAAAGTATTAAAAGTGACTTAGATTTATGATTATATTAATTTGTCCAATTACTTTTGGTCCCTTTAAAAGAGGGTGGCCACATTTTAATTTGTAATTCCTACACCGTTCACCTGATTTGGATGTAAATACCCTCAAATTAAAGCTGAAAGTCTGCACTTAAAGCACATCTTGATTTTTTCATTTCAACTCTATTGTTGTGGTGTACGGAGCCAAAATAATGGAAATTGTGTCAATGTCCAAATATTTATGGACCTGTATGTATATATATATATATATGTATATGTATATGTATATGTATATATATATATATATATATATGTATATGTATGTATATATATATATATATATGTATATGTATGTATATGTATGTATATATATGTATATGTATGTATATATATGTATATATGTATATATATGTGTATATATATATGTATATATATGTATGTATGTATGTATGTATGTATGTATGTATGTATGTATGTATGTATGTATGTGTATATATATATATATATATATATATATATATATATATGTATGTATGTGTGTATATATATATATATATATATATATATATATGTATATATATGTATATATATATATACACTCAACAATATGCATTACTAGAAGACAAAATTATTTGACATGAGGCCACACCAATGTGTTTGGCAAGAATAGTTGTCGTTAGCTTGTTAGCCAGGCATGCAAATATTTGAAGCTGATGATAACGCAAACAAATGCAATGTCTAATCTGTTTTCTATACTTTTGCTTTTGTGTTTTTGTGACACTGGTAATACAACAGCCTCATGCATGTCACGCAAATCCTGATGGACCTACAGTTCTTGCTCAGCTATGATTGGACTGTTGAACCTGGAAGAAATACATCAGCCTCCTGCGAGGATCTTTTTATAAAACTATGAAGTTACACTGATGATGCATGACTGTTGTCTTTTAGTCAGACTGCTGATGATATGGATTTGCCATGACTCATTCACTCCCGCACCTCTGTTTTGCCTTCTTCACATCCCTTTGCATGTGTCCCTCTGGCTCAGCTCGCCAGTGTGGATTATAGCTCTCTCACGGCAATCATCATCTTACACAAACAACATTTGTCAGCTCATTTATCCCTGTCCCCCCGGTTGTCCACTCTTGTCTATTCATCTACTCTCTATTTCTGCATCCCTGCCTCCAAGGTGAAAATGCACGTTACCTCCACAACTGAAAATAACCCCCAAAAGTCCCCTTTGATATTTACGCAAATACTCAATTGAGATAATTGATGCTTCACTTTCTTAGTAATTAGATGGGACGAGAGATCCTTGTAGAGAAGATGTGATGTGTTTTCATTATACCAATTGCAATGTCACTTTTGCAGATGATTATCCTTTCGTGATCAAATGTGATAGGAAATGCTGGGGCCCATTGGGTCAATAGGCTGCATGTCATAGACACTTTGATTAACATCAATGGTCAAAGTAGAAGGACAAATGTGTTTGTATTGTAAAACAACAAATCAAGCTGCATGTGAACCTTCATAGTTAATGTTTGTTTTGATTTTCCAAGACTGATAACCCAATACTCCTTGAACTAGTACAAGGCGTTGCATTTGCTCTTATTTGATTTTCGTTTGAAGTTCAGAGATGTTGAGTGTAGAAATATCAGCTTTCAAAGTCTCATAATTCAAAAAGATGAAACAACATTGTGGCGTGTACAATAAATCTAGTTTGGTGTGGTTAAAATTATTTCCATTTGGAGAGTCTCACATTAGTACCATAGACCAACATTGTTCAAGTTCCTTCAAGGCAATCAAAGAAATATTACATTCCATCAAATTAGTTTTCTTGCTCAGTAAGGTCAGCTGAAAGGGCCAGAGACATCCATACAATACATCCAGATTGGACTGTTCTGTATCTCTTTTTCTTTTCCACATGGTCCACAAAGTACAATCCCTAACACGTTGAAGAGGCAGCTTCCGAGGGTACCTGTCACCATCTGATTCAAGCTGTGTGATTGTGTCATCATCTTACATCTCCCAAATTGTGATAAAGTGAGCAGGAGGATTTGCAGTGGAGATTGATTTGCTATATGTGTTGTGGTAACCCCGGGGACATGGAGGCAAGATTCAGGAATAAAATAGACTCCAAGACAGTAGTGTTAACAAAAAGTGTCCTTTAATAAAGAGGCGGAGGGTAAAGGGGGATGGGGTCAAATTCCACAAAGGGTCCTCCAGGCCGTCGTCTTTGGCCTCACGCCTTGGGTGAGTCGCATCCTTTACCCTGTTGGGCAGAGGAGAGAGGCGAGTACAGTGGTTACCTCCTGTCTGACGCAGCTCCACTACACAGCTCAGAAGCTCCTTGTGGCCTCCTGTCCAGTCTTCCTCCCTGCTGCTTCCCAGCTCTGAGAAGATATGCTCCCCTGATTACTGATTGCATGCAGGTGTGTCCACTGCCACATGCCAATTGGCTGCAGCACCTGCACTGGGAAGTACCTTCCCTTAATCACCTCCCCTAACCTGAGCCTGGGGATCCACCCCCTATGCTCCACCTTTTCCCCCTGGTTTGCCACAGTGTGTTACTGAAAAGATAACTGAATCTTCATTTTTTATTCATGCTGTCTTTTCTCAAGACAATCTTTATCAGGGTCAGAAACTTGAGGATAAAACACAACCAACCCAACTTCACCAATTGTAGTCCAAAAAAGTCAAGTAATATATTTGAGGAGTTTTATGTATTAGGCAGAGCTCTCAAAAGATGGCACCCCATCCATTACTCAATGGTTGCATGCTTCTGTTCAAACCCGCCCAGACTCCAACAATCACATATGTAATTATTTGCTTGAAAAAGTCCCCAAATGAAGACATTGTATGAAGACATTCTTGTTAAGTAGAAATGTCAAGAGGTGGCATTGGAAAGCTTAAAATGTGGCCATAAGATACATTTTCCATCCACAATGTTTCATCCATACAGTATATATTTTAATTACATTTTTCAACACTGAGGGGCTGCATGGGGGTGTGGTGGCTAGCACTGTCGCCTCACATCAAGAGCAACCTGGGTTGGATTTCTATGCTTGCTACGCCCGGCCAAGGGGAGCCTGAGCGCAACATGTCAACATGTCTCTCCTTCTCCCTACTCCCAAAGTAGGACCAATTCTGCATCGGTTTATCATTCACCATTGTTATTTACTAGAATACGGTGTCATAACATAAGCTCCATTCAGGGTGAGCCTGGCCCGCAACAACAAACACAATCTGTGCAAGTCACCTAACTTCCCTAGAACACCCAAAGGAACAAAACAAAAGTACAGGTATCTTACCTATCTCCCTACCCAAAAACAGGAGAAAACATGGTTAAACAAAAAGGGCTTCTCACACCTACCACTTCCGACACCCTCGCTAAACCCACGACCCAACAATCTGTGTTGTGCATATGGCCAGATTGGACGCTGGAGAGACAGGAGAGGAAGATGGCCTCCTTCTTGAGGTTTTACGGCAGTTGGCATCCATCTAGTTGGTGCATTACCGCCACCTTCTGTTCCGGAGTATGGATCAGACACTATAGACTAGCTCTTCATCCCAGAAACAAAACCCCAAAAGCCCTCTTGTCCACCCTTTCATTCCCACTCACCCCTATATGTGCTGGAACCCAAATGAATTTAACCTGGCCTCCCTGGCTGGTTACACATGTCACAGACTGTAAAACTTCATACTGAATGTCTTGACGACTAGATGAACGAAATTACCTTACACTTGCTAGACTGAAGCTGCATCGGAGCATATTAGTACCTTTTGCGGTCTTGCCTTTTCCACCCATCGTAGTGCCACCATCTCCACTGTGTAAACGCCTACCCCTTTTTCTGGTATTGCTACCCCAAATCCTGTCACTCCTGTCTCCGGGTTCTTAGAACCGTCAGTATACATTTTAGTATATCCACTGTATAGTTGTTTTATTCGATGTTCAAACGCACTTAACAAATCCTCAGTCCCTTTTCCTTTTAACTTCTAACAGATACCAATCCACACAATTCAATTCAGTTTATTTTGTATAGCCCAAAATCACAAATACAAATTTGACTCTGAGGGCTTTACAATCAGTACACATACGACAACTCTGTCCCGGGACCTCACGTCGGATCAGGAAAAACTCCCCCTAAAAATAGTAGACAAGTGTCCATGGAGCTACCACCGGGTAAACCAGAGGGGCTTATACTCATATCTGTGAGGTCCAGGGGTCTGGACCCAAAAGCAAACTGCGGACAACCAGGGTGAGATGGTGTAAACAAAGGTGTTTATTGCTGCTCGCAGGCAAGGAAAACGGGAAAACAGGGAATACTCAGCCGCTCGTCTTCGGCGGCTCTCGGCGTGGGCTCGTGATGTGTAGACTGCCGCTGCTTCGGCGGCTCTCGGTGCGGGCTCGTGACGTGTAGACTGCCGCTGCTTCGGCGGCGCTTGGTGTGGGCTCGTGAGGATCCGGATCATGGATCGGGTTCAATGGTCGGCGGAGTTGGCTAGCGTGCAACAGGCCCGGCATAGCAAAGCAATCTCTCGACGCTGGACCTCCGGGAGGAGGCCACCTTTAACTGCTCCTTGATGATGGGAATGATCTGCAGCTGCGAGTGGCGGCCGTACTCCTCCCAGCTGTCCAGCATCTGCCTGATTGCAAAAGAGAGAGAGAGGGACATTCTGGCCGTAACCAGGGTTACTATAGCACCACCTGGTGGTGGTGCTCCTGTACCACCACAATATCAACCACATTAAATTCTCCCGCAATATCATTGCATACCCAACCAAAGTTATTTTTCTGACTCCTCCCATTCTCTCAGACCTCCTGCAACACTCCTTTTGCAAGGTGAGAATCATCGTGTCCCTGCAATTTAGCAGGGATTGGCGATGTTTTAAAAGCTCCACTACATACTCTTAATGCCTGCACCTGAACCATATCTAATTTACCAATCAGAGATTTGGCTGCTGACCCATATGCTATACTTCCGTAATCCAACAGCGATCTGATCAAGGCCACATACATGGTTTTCAATGATGAACAGCTGGCTCCCCATTTCCTACCACTCACACATCTCAATTATTACTTTTTTGCATTTTTACTCTACTCTCCTGATGTGGTCTGCCCATGTTAACCGTGAATCAAAAAGAACCCCCAGAAATGTAAATGTTCCAACCCTTTCTAAGCCTTTCCCATACATCGTTAGCTTCATCCCATCCTCGATTCTTTTTCTAGTGAAGAAGACCGTTTGTGTTTTTTCCACTGAGAACCTAAACCCCCAATCATATCCCCACTCCACCACCTCATCAATTGCTTCTTGCACTTTCCTGACTGCATGTTCCATGTTCCTTCCTTTCTTCCACAATGCCCATCGTCAGCAAACAGAGACCTACCTATATCTATAACTTCATGAATATGTCATTTATCATAATGATGAAGAGTAGCGGGCTAATCACACTACCTTGAGGCGAGGAAGATGGCCTCCACAGTTTCCCTCTTAAATAGCTGTCCAATCACCTGCCATGAAAATAAGCATGGTAAAACAACAGAACAGCACCCCATCAGGCAGGGAGGTGAACAACATCCAGGCACACTGCCCTTCCATGCACTCTGGGTCATAACAATGCTGCACCGCCTAACTGGACCGTTGGTAAATATGCTGTTGGAATATACTAGGGCTGGGCGGTATACCGTTTTTCATATACCGTCAAACCGGTGCCCAGCCGCAACAACATATGTAGCTGCTCAGCAGACAACGCGCCAGCGTTCGGAGCTCCTTGTGTTACGTGCATTGAGTTGGAGTCATGGTTTCAACTTTTATTAACAATTAATAACCCACAGCTAACGTTCTTTAACAAGGTAAAACACCACAACTCAACAGTTTGTGACACAAACAATTTGTAACATTGTACATTTATGAAATTTACACCGCCAAACTGCATGCTGGGTACAGCCCGCCCACTATCGCAACAAGAAGAAACTCTGTTGCTACATTAAACAACGGAAAAAAGCAATGTAGGAGGAACAAGAGAGACCAGAGATGCACCAATACAACGTGTGCCCGAGAGGAGCTGTGTCTGCTGGCTGGAGGGTTTGAAAAGTCCGGCGTAGATCAGAAAATTATTTATTGCAAAGAAGCTGAACCTGGAGGGACTTAGGACCCAGGGGAATGCAGGTGAAAAAACCCTGGAATAGACAGAACGGAAGTCACGCCACACAAACAGCTGTTCACCACTCACAGGCCAGTTGCGAGCGAGTTGGCCAGCGAGCGGTGAACAACAAGCAGTGAACAGCTGTTCAGGTGTCCTTTTCGACATCAATAAATGAATGTGTTTACTTGAAGAAAAAAAAAATACCGTGATATACCGTGAAACCGGCAGAATCTTACAAAATACTGTGATATGAATTTTTGGCCATACCGCCCAGCCCTAGAATATACCAATACAGTTATTCAGAGCACCACCCTCTCTGGGCTACTCTTCTCGGGAGATGGAGCAGTTGACCGCCAAGTGCAGTGAATGTGTAATGAACTGATGAAATCACAGCTTAGAAATCACGGTTATGTGTGCCTAACCAAAACCTGAACATCATTTATAAAAAACTGGGTCAGGTTAATTCTGAAATTAAAGAATCATTTCAGGCGGGTTTGTGAGTCTCAACAAACGTATTCCCCCTGCTAAGCATGCATCCAATATCTGTCCAGAAGAAATCAGACACATGATAAGAGACAGGAATAGATGATAGTGTTCTGTTCTGGTGAGTATGAGCCTGATGTAAAGGACATGCTGTGCATCTTGCCTACAGTGACAAACTACCTCAATAAAAAGCGGAAAAGATTCTAATTTATAGAGACTGCAGAACCAATCTCCTGAAAGGGGGGAATAATAGATCTTTCACATATCATCTCAATGGAAAAGTGTGTCGACAGAGATGCATGTCATTTGTCCTTCCCACTTGAAGTGATCGAACAGATATTACAGTTTGCTTTTGAGAGTGTGTGTCCGGCACTGATGAGACAGCCACTAAAATGACTGAAACCACTTGATACCTCGATAAAAGAGATGAGACTTTATTGATCCCTGTGGGGAAATTGGATCATTGCTGCAGCAAAAAGGGGATAAGGTGCAGCATGGGAATAAGATAAGTGGACAATTAGCACACAAAGAGAATAGAGATAGTTATGGACTGACGTCAATAATTCAAAAGTTTTAAATTATTAATAATGAATAATTTAGATTATAAATATTTATATTGGGTGATGGAATTGTAATACTTTATCAAGTATATCTATAGAATGAAAAGTAATTCAATAGACCATTAGCCATTCCTACCTTTGTTAAGCATTCTGTTTGTATTCAATTGTTAAGAGCTGTTTATTCAAATTTGAGGATGTGTCTTGTTTGAGTGTGTTATTAGATAGTATATTCTAAGTACATCAAATTGAGGCATACGTAAGAAATATTTAACATCCGAAAAAGGCTATACTAAGGCTATACTAAGGCACAGCAGTGCTTAGAACTAAACGCTAACATCAGCATTCAAACTCATTCACGCTGACAACGCTAACATGCTGAGGTTGAGCATGTATAATGTTTACTATTTGCTCATTAGTACTAAACAGCTGAAGCTGATTCTAGTTTTGCAGGTGCTTTGTCTTAAACTAAAGCATTTAATGGGGTAGTCATTTTTAGAATGTAAAGATGCCCCGCAGGATTACGACGTCACTCTGGAAGAATATACATCAACAGTGACATCATATATCAGTAAATGTGTTGACGAGGTGGTGATCACAAAGACAATGAAATAGTTATCCAAAGAGAAAGCCTGTTGAGGGGATGGCATCCAGAGCAAGACTGAAGGCTGGCATCAAGGAGGCAAAGAGGCATCAAGAGAGACTGATGAGACCTCAACACCAACTACATTAAAGATACATGGCAGGAGATCCATAATTTCACATGCATAAAAGTGGCCTCCCATCATGTGGGAGGCCAAGCTGCCAGCTGAGCTGAACAAATCTCATTCTTTCCTTGTTGAAGAAAAACCTTCATAACTTGAATATTGAGTTAAAGAATACTGTGGAGGAGGGAGGCATGTCTTTGTCAAAGTCTACAATTAAGAAAGGCCTTCATGAATCTGAATACAGAAGGTTTACAACAAGGTGCAAACCACTGGGAACACTGAAAAACAAGAAAGGCAGATTAAAACATCTGAATGAGCCTCCATCTAAGGAGGTTCTTTGGAAGATGGAACCAAGATGAACTTGTACCACAATGATGAGAAGAGAAAAGTGTAGAGAAGGAAAGGAACAGATCCTGATCCAAAGCAAACCACATCCTCTGGTTAACATGGTGGAAGCAGTGCTATGCATGGGCTGGAATGGCTGTCAATGGAACTGGGTCACTGGTGTTCATTGATGATGTCACAGATTTTAGAGGTAGCAGTATGAGTTTTGAAGTGTTTATGGTCTTTACTATCTGCTCAGATTCAGCCAAATGCTGCAAAACTGATTGGACGGCGCTTCTTAGTACAGATGGGTAATGACCCAAAACATACTGTGAGAACAACTTAGGAGCTTCTCAAGGCAAAGAGAAAAAAACACAATAAATGAACATATTTTTTTACTGGATTAACACACCCTTGTTTTCTATGAAGTTAAACATGTATCAACACATGTATTAAGACATTTTTAAAGTAACAGAGATTCCCTCTCCTCTAAGAGTCTGTACCTTCTTACTATTTCAGTCAGCGGAGTGTGGGTGGTAGGAGGCAATGCCTGCACGCCCTGCTGCGCTGGTATTTCCAGATTTCAGGTTTTGCAGCAATCTGTAGAATGTCAGAGGATTAATATAGGAGGTAGATACATGCCATGTGATGCATCCTAATCACTGGCCAAGCCTACTGGCAAGAGTACTTACGTTTCTGAAGCTCCCCACCACATTAAGGAGTCACAGATGGAATAATTTAATTTGCCATTCCTGCTCCAAGTTTGGAACCTTGTTCATTACAGAGTGGGGGATGTGTTATGTGGAGCCAATTCATTTTCACACTGTTAAATTAATATGGAGTTTAAAGGAATACCAAGGTGAATACGTTTTTCATACAAAAGCAAGATTGACAGTACTTTTAGTAGCCTAAAACATATATATTTTTTGCAACATTTCCACTTTTATGTCATAGTATTTATCTCTGTATCTTTCTAGCCATATCCCCTATTACCATGGCCCTTCCTTGTCATTTTCCATCCATCCACCAGATGCCTTGGACTTAACCTCCTTTCCCCTCACCTGACTGCCTATCTGGTCACCTGTTTTCAAATATGAAATCAGCCCTTTTCTACTCACTCCCTGCAAGTTTGTCATGCAAGTCATGATCAAGCCTCACACCGTTCACGCTCGGCTTGTAGCTCCGTCACTGCATCTGCCAATCGGCTTGTAGCCTCGTCACTGCTTCTGCCAATCGGCTTGTAGCCTCGTCACTGCTTCTGCCAATCGGCTTGTAGCCTCGTCACTGCTTCTGCCAATCGGCTTGTAGCCTCGTCACTGCGAGCTAAACACTCAACAAAGTCACAACTGTTTGCTGTTCTGACTCCTCAATGGTGGAATGAGCTCCCCGATGACATCCGGATCTCAGAAAGTATCTACATCTTCCACCGCAAACTAAAAACATCTTTTCCCACTATACCTTAGCACTTTGTAATTTTGCTTTTTTGAAGAAATTTTACTTTCTATATTCTTGTTGTTCTATATTCTTGTTGTTGAGTTTGTACTCTCATGGTTGAATGCACATATTGTAAGTCACTTTGGATAAAAGCGTCAGCTAAATGTAATGTAATGTCTTAGTTGCCATGTACCTAATGGCTTTGCTCATCTATCTGCCTGCCCATCTGGCTGACCTTTTGCCCCTTGCCTGCTTTGTGACTTTTACTGTGCAACTTACCAATTAAACCTCTGTAAAGATCCTGTATCCCTGCCTCTGTCTGTGTTTGGGCCCAATCCTATATTTCCAGAGGCATGACAGATAACCTTCTTGCTCTACAAGCTGTAAAGTATTATGCTTGCCTTAAATAGATGGGACCATCTTGCAAATCACGGAAAGACTAACCATTGAAATCCACAGAATGCTGCCCTGCACGATAATTTTCCCAAACCTGAAGGAAAAGATACATGGCTACAAAAGGCAGAGAAAAAAACAACATAAAAAACTACTCCTTTCTGTCCTAAACCAGGATTTGAAGCTCAATCATTGTTGCTGCTTAGCTATGCGCCTCTATTTAAAAACTGCTATCTGTCTGCTACTTTTGAGGATGGCTGGCAGTGAAGCCATTGTGAAACACATACAAACCGCTTTGCACAGTGTTGCGTCAATTGGTGCACATACAGCAGCACACATCAGATAAGCCATGCAGACAAAAGAAGTCAAGGGATTGGGATCTGTGAGGAGGGAATATAAGGGTGTCATTTCCAATGGGGTTGTGGATGGGGCAAGGACTGCCTCCACGTGGCATTCACAATGCCAATGGCTGAACCGGTGTCTAGTAGCTATGGGTGTTAGCAGCACAAACCATCCAAAAATACACAACAGCAAGAGCACAACATAGCTTACAGAGGTTACCTGGGAAGAAACCATTGGGTGGACACTACGCTGCCTGTCGTTATCAGCTGTAACCGCTGTATGAGCAGCAGCAGCAGCAGCAGCAGCAAGCCAGTGGGGCATGCTCACATGCACATACATGCACTAAAAGGCATTCACGGCCGCCCCGGCTACGTCAACAAAGCGCAGAGAAGCTTGGATTCAAACACACAAAGGGAGAGCGACTTTATTATCTATTCAGGTAGTAATCACTCAACTATATCTTTAGATAAGAAATAGTTGATTGCTGCTTCATGAATGCTCCGAATATTGTAAAGAGAACCTTTAACTACCACACTATCACATAGGCAGGTTTTGATCTCAACAACATACACAGCTGTCTGACCTGCAGTAAGACACGCCATGGTGACTGGGTGCTAGTGGGGGGAGAGTTGGTAATAATTGCATCCATCTATCAAACCCCAGGTCAGTGTCACCATCGCAAATGACAACATACTATGGTGCAGGTGCAGAGGAGGGCATTGTCAGCAATGCTAGCATGCCGTGTTCTCGGACCACTGTGTTAGAAATTGGCAAAGGGAAGGCCCGAACATGAAAAGGTCATCAGCAGAGGTCTGGAGTTTGACCCAACCTGCCACAAAGCTCGAGACTGCAAGATAGCAGCCAAAAGGGAAAAGATGAGGCAATTTATACTGAAGGGTACAGAAAAAAAACACACAAAAGCAGCATAAGATAGAACACATTTTAAAATGGTGTTACAAAATGAATGAAAAAGCACACATTAGAGCATACTTAATGTTCATGAAATACTATAACTGTCCTGAAGCAAAGCAGAAATTTGTTAAAGATAACATACTGTATATTATCAGAAATACAAAATATACTGTAACCACTAGTGTTTTCCTTGTGTTTCATGTTTACATCTATCAGGTTGAACCTGCCAAGTTGTGCCAGTGGCGTATGAATGTCTGATGGATGGAGTCCTGATGGGCAGATGGCATCTTGTATGGTAGCCCCTCCCATCAGTGTATGAATGGGCAAATTATGTCATGTAATGTTAAAGTGATTTGAGTGATCAGAAGACTAGACAGGCACTTTACAAGTACAGTCCATTTACAGTTTATGATGCTTGTTGAGATTAGGTTCCCTAGTAAGAGTGGAGGTACAGGTGAGTTGGACCACTTATCTACCCATAAAGAAGTGCCTCCGCCTTTACCAAATTGGACCTGATAAATGTTTATCATCATGGTCAGAGTTCGGGAAGGAGATCAGTTTTTGGATGCTTAGATGACATCCAGAATTTTTGGTTTTACATGTTTGACATTCTGAGCTCCTCTCGCAACATTAAGGAACATGTTCAGTCTTTCCGCCGGGATCTGCATGATCTTCTATGTTTGGGGTGGCGCTCCTCTCCTGGCTTCCAGTACCGCTGATTAGTAACACCTGACTTCAATCAAGCTCATCACCATGTAGTTTGACTATGGTTCTTTGGTCACTTGGTCATCAAATCATTGTTGCAACCACTGGGGATCACACACCTCTGCCTGTTTACCTGCCACACCATGCATACACACTCTCGCCTAGCTTCCATTCCCTTCAGTCTGCCCAATTCCACTCAGCTCACACACTCAGAGCTGATTTATTCAATACATTATTCATTACTCTCCACTCTGTGTCTTCATTTGGGTCCACCTACACTCATCATAACAATTATATCATTAAGTATATGACATTTCTGTCACATCCGTTACATTTTTTGTTGACCGTTTGTCATTCTTGTCATTTTATCATCTTGTCATCGTCATAGGAAACGGAATTCCCCCAATAAGAGGTGGCCAGACCTAAGCATATAACATATGTAATGGACAAATGATTTAGGCCTCATTTCCACTGCATTGTTGGGCTCGACTCCACTTTTGGTACCATGTCTATTTTGTTTCCCACTTCGGATAGTTCCCTCAGTGCAGGTGGGATTCTCAGCTGATTGCTTTGTATAATTGCTGT